>OX276393.1:17338342-18538342 GCA_946251805.1 Cybosia mesomella | reverse complement strand
GGATTTACGTCTCATGGTACTACTGATTCTATATAAATAAATAAATATTCTACGGCATTCTACACATCGCTTTCTAGAGCCAAAGTAAGCATAGTTTAACTTGCTTGTGTTATGGGTTCCAGAATGCGAATAAACATTATATACTTTTTTTTGTAAATTCCATGTACATATAATATATAGAAACACCCAGACCAATGCAAATATACATAGTCATGTTAAAGTCAAAGTCTTTATTTTTCAAAATAGTGATTACATCTTTTTGACATGCATACAAATATTAAGACTGAGCGGGAATCGAACCCGCGCACCCTGTTGTAGCAGTGGAGTCGAAGTCGAAGGCACTACCGCCACGCCACAGAGGCCGTCGTCATAAATGAAAATGGTGTGTTATCTCTGCCTACCCCGGAGGGAAAAAGGCGTGAGTATATCTAAATATGTATGTATGAGTGAATAGAAAATTTTAATCACAAGTATAATATACATTTGTAGTAGATTTGGTGTAGGTATAATGCAATCCTTCTGTCATAACCCTAGTCTTTTAATCTTGAGTCTAATTTGACATTCAGTTATTATTTGCATTTGTAGTAACAACAAACTCAACCTTTTACAGTAATAATATATATATAATATATAAACGACGTCTGTGGCGTAGCGGTAGTGCATTCGACTGCTAAGCCAAAGGTCGCGGGTTCGATTCCCGCTCAGTGCAAATATGTATATTTGCATTGGTCTGGATGTTTCTATGTATAATATGTATTTATTTACAAAAAAAAAGTATTTAAGTATGTTTATCCGCATTCTAGAACCCATATGACAAGCTCTGCTTGGTTTGGGTCTAGGTGGCGTTGTGTACTTTGTCGTACAATATCAATATCAATTAAAATAATCTTTACTATTCATCTAAATTTATTTCCGTTTTGTCGCAGATACCTCGGAATTCGACGCATTAGACCGGGACGCAAGCAGTGAAGAGTTATTGGCGACGCCTCAAGCGACGAGCCAGTTTATGTATATCACTGGAATTTGTTTTGCAATGCTTGTTCTGATCATCTCTATCTTCATACATTATTACGACTCAATTGTCAAGGTTTTCACAAGAGTCTTCTCAAAGTCGTAAATTAAATTATTTATTTTTTTACCTATATAAATGTTGAAGCTTAAAAATACTATTGTTGTGAGTGACATGAGTAATATTCGTTGAAATATTTTCATTACGCAATAATAGATTAATTTATGTCATATGAGAGATTCATTATTTTACTCTTTATATACACTGGAAATGTTGTAATTTTAACTGCCCATTTTATTAAATATCATTTTTTACTAATGACGCAGTTTTTATTATGTTTACCTATTTCTTATTTGTCACACAAATTTAATATAACACAAAATAAAAGGTAAATCAGACCAGCTTCGCCTGGCCTTTTTTTATATTGCTCTTCACAGTATTAAGATTCGTTGCCTCCGTGTGATGCCGACTTTTATGTGGTTATCGGATTTTGAAATAAAATGTACCCGGCTTTTGATTAGGCACGTCGTGAAGAAAAAGAGTCCGGCTAAGAGCGGCTTGCTTCGACTTTGTATAGCATTCTCTCTATCGTTGAGCAGACTGACAGTTTGATACCTGTATAGAGTAGTTGAAATCGTTTGAGATTACTTTCAAAGAAATACTATATCTACAGCATAGTGATAGAGAGAATGCATTACAAAACCGTAACAAGCCGATCTTAGCCCAACTCTCACTCTAGAAGCATTTCTTTCTCTTCTGCCCTCCCTTAATTTCTGATCACAAACCGCTGGTTTGTTACCTTAGTAGGTGGACGTAGTATAAAAATACCGAGATACTAGTATATTTTGATGCCTGCGTACCAGTTTTCGCTGGTTACATGAAGACAATCCTACAGAATTCTATCCGATAATCATAATTTGGGATTAGAACATAACATACTTCACGCCTGTACCCCCGAAGGGGTAGGCAGACGTGTATTAGTTTATTAACACGTAATAATGTAGGTACTTATCTAGACATGAGTTAAATTTTTGTATCACGTGACTTCAATATATAATATACGATTTAGAAATTTCTACTAATTTTGTAAATCATCTTGATTGAGCTGAGTGAGACGAAGTCGAGCGAAAGCTCCTCATACCAGACTTCAGGATTTTCTGTCACAGGTCTCCTCCTAAACTACTAATCCAATCAGAACCAAATTTGGCATGATTAAAGAGGTCAATCAGAGGAAGATTTATGGATATATTTTGAAAAAAATAATGCTACCACAGAGGAATGATCACCGTTAAAAAAATTCCAGATGGAATTACATAATAACCGCTCGAGACACTGTGACCAAACTTTACACGCTCCAGAAAGCATGTCCAGAGTTGTGACTTTCAAAATCGGGCTTGCCACGGAGGAATGATCACTGTTCAAAATTTTCTAAATCTGATTCCGCAATAGAGGTCAAATCTATTGGACAAGAATCACGATGTCTCACTCAGCTCAACATTGCAAGCAGCGATTCGCCTTGCAGACCTAGTATCTTGTTACTTCCCACATTATTTATTTAGGCAGTAATATTATTCGACATCGATTTATTGATTTAGTCACGCCATCTATTATTGATACTACAGCAATAAAATTACTCAACAGATGGCATGTGATGTGGTTACGTCATTTTGTGGCGCTAGTGTTTTATGGAAGGATGCCTATGTTCAAAAGAGAGATCCGATTGTTTCCAAGAAATAAATATTTCATTCACTATGTAATTTGATCGAGTTACGATAACTCGTAAGACCGAGTGACATTACATTACTCACTATTGTCGTTTCAGTCTCTCAGTCGGTCCATGTTCATTTCATAACTCCATGCGAGTCTGTCAAACATTGTCAATAGCAATAGGTACACATGAGTAACGATTATTTTCATAGTGTTTGTGCTAATGAATTTTGAATAAAATGAAAACTTTCAACGAAGTATTGTGATAACTGTCAAAAACTTTGTTGTGCTAACATGTTGTCATGATTATAAAACGATGAGGTTTTATAATAATATAATCTAATTGCGTGATTAATTAGTAGGTGAAACCAGTTTGAGTGCGAGTGTGTTTCGTGATAATTTAGTGAGAGAAGACTTGTTTTGCAATGGCGTTTTCACTCAATAAACTGAAAAATATATTGAATACTAATAAGGATAGCCAGTTAACTGGTAGTGGCAGTTTAGAACCAGAGATAGGGTTTAAGTTATCCTTGCATCCAATCAGCAAGAGTTTGTATGTGACCGTGATCGGCGCCCGGCACCTGCCATCCTTGTTTGGATTAAGCCGGGCCCATGGATACCTTGTTAAGGTAACTTCGTTTATTTTTTACACTATCGAAGTTTGTTCGCGACACAGGTGTAATATTTTTATGAGTGCATATTCGAAATAACTCAAGCGTTATCGCTATCTAGATTGTCAGACTGAAGTAGGTATATTGCTCATTTTGGGGTATCTCTAATTTGACTGGAAGAACGCGATTATAACTCGATAAGTACCCACTTACTTATATTTTAATTATCCTTATCAATATTATCCATTCCAACAAACTTAGGTTTAAGACACTTCGGCGGGTCAAAACGTACCTACGTAGTAGGTATTTGTTTATGACATTTAATTAAGCCATCCAAGCCAGCCAAGTAGATATTATAAATTTGCATTAATTATGAATCGGAGGTAATTCGTAATGAATACAAATAAGTATCTATCCTAGTCATAATCCGTCATTCACTTAATTAAGTATGCCTAATAATTTAATGACAGATTATTACACCTACAACTTAGCAATTACGAGTAAGTACCTAGGTGAGATCCAACATGCAAAGTCGAGAACGTTACGGCTTTACTGACATATTCTTATCTATAGGTACTAACTGTAACTGAACAAGTTGTAAAGTAGTTGTAAAGGCTAGCCGACGTTTCGGATATAACAGCAGTTTCCCTTTTGGTAAATTTCTAAGGACCTAGGCGTAAATGCAAACGGAGCGTATCTTTCTAGTGAGTGCGTCATGTTTCCACTGACATAACGTTGTTGGGTAGGTACCAACATCAACTATTTAACATCCGTTTAATTGTTTTCCTAATTGGGGCCAACCCAGCGTTATTGTAATTATCGAACTCGTTATTCTATCTTTATCACCTTAAAAATTAGTAAACGCCTGACGTGGTGTATAATATTGCACTTGTATATATGTACCTAGATATGTTGTCAATTAATTACGTCAAAAATGGGTGATATTGGTTTTCTTTCATTGTTAAAGTCATCTTTTTTTGTTTTATTGTTGTATGATATTTATATATATATAGGGTGTGTGATACACCACCAGTTTCTAATTATATCCACTTTCGTCATTTTGGGGGGGTTTGGACCATAACCCGCCGCGCTGGTCCAGTGCGTGTTGGCAGGTCGACAGAGCCTTCTCCGTTAATCAGCAGAGTGCACCGCGGGCAGGCGAGGTTGGCTTGGGTCCCGAAAGATGTTAGTAGGGACTCCTTAGACTCCAACTCGAACTTAAACTCTAATTATATACTAAATATGACAATATTCTTTGTAACCAAGACGGCTGAAACTTTACAAAATCTCAATCTCACTAAAACATTGACCTACAAATAGTAAAAGCGTCGGTAGCTTAGCGGTTAAGGAGTCAACCCTACGATCGAGAGGCCCCGGGTTCGAATCCTGGCCAATTCACTACCGACGTGAACCCACTCCTAACACAAGCAATTTAGCTTAGCTGGAGGGGTTAGGGGGAATATTAGTAATTTCAGTTACTAATATTCTTTTAAAAGAAAAAAAGTATTCGATAAGTCTATGCACTAGAAGTCAATTTACACGTTTATAGAGCGAAAAGAACAGAAATTTCGTTTCGTTTGCATTACAATATCAATGACATTGCATCAATTTGCAAAGGATTTGAACTTTTTAGGGTTTCGTTGCCAAATGGCAAAAAACGGAAAGATCGAATCGATAGATACGTCATGTCCGTCCGAAAAGTGGCTGTGATATGTCACACTGTCACAGTTTTTCCAAAACTATGCTGATGCAAGAACTATGCTGTTGAAACTTGGTAAGTAGATGTATTCTGTGAACCACATTAAAATTTTCACACAAAAATAGACAAAATAGAATACATTTTGCGGGCTTCCCAGACTTACTGAAATTAAAAAAAAAATTTCATCATACCCATACGTGTATCTATGGATAGGTCTTCAAGAATGATATTGAGGTTTCTTATATAATTTTTTTGTAAACTGAATAGTTTGCGCGAGAGACACTTCCAAAGTGGTAAAATGTGCCCCCCCCCCCCCTGTAACTTCACAAAATAGAGAATGATAAAACTAAAAATAATGTATGATGTACATTACCATGTAAACATCCACCGAAAATTGGTTCGAACGAGATCTAGTATGTAGTTTTTTTAATACATCATAAATCTTAAACCGCAATCTACCTTTCATTCAATCACCTCAAATATAAAAATTTTACTTGCTGCTACGGAACCCTTCATGGATGAGTCCGCCTCGCACTTGGCCGATTTTTTTCAATTCTCAGTCTAATTTCGATATAATTATTTACATTACAGTCAATGAAAAAAATCTTAAAAATGTTGTTACGAGAATACCTTTTTTTTTTTTTTTTTTCGTGCGGAAATCCCCTCGGATACCCCCCCGCCGGCCAGCGGGGGTGGTTGTCGGGCTTGAACCGACTAAAACCACACGCCGTCTCGGGTCTTAAGACGCCGGGGTGTAAGGTTGCCCATAGAGCATATCCTTCGCACCCCGACTGACCCTGGGCCATCTCCAGTTTCGAGATGGCCCCCTCGGGTTTGGGAACCACGGTGTCCCCGTCTTGCCCCGGTTTGGGGGAGGGGCGCTAGTCGCCCCACCGTCCCGGCCTGCTTCTGCTGGGGTGACAGGCGGCCTCACCTGATACCTTTTCACATTTGGGAGATCGACAGTTCGAGACTAGACTGAGACTGAAAGGGGTTTGGGTAAGTTTGTATGGAGACGTGGCGTCATTTTTTTTTAAGGGACCACTGATGCCGTGTGTACTAGATTTTAGTTATCCATTTGTAAGTTTATTATAAGAAATAAAATACGGCGTAAGTCATATCGGAGCCGAGAAATTCGACTTTAAAGTCAGAAAAATAGTATGGTCCAAGTGAACGACAAAATGCATTTTAAAGTAAAAATATTCTTATTTTACTTATGAAATGGGTTAATTAGGAATAAAAAGGTATATTCTATAAGTTAATTTAAACTAGCCTATGCGCGTGGGGCTCCTCCTGCGTAGATGTAGGATTTCACGTTTTTTAGGATATATCTCCGGTTTTACTTAACCGATTGCGATCAAACATGCGTAAGATTTTAAGTCCTACCAAGACCTTTCAACCAAAAAAAACCCCATCAAAATCCGTTCAGTAGTTTATGCGTCCATCGCCAACAAGCACCTTCTACCTTTTCTGGACAAGAATTTGAAAAAATACATATTTTCGTGCTCGGTATATAACATAACCTAAGTTTTTTTGTATTCTGCAATGTCTTCTGTTTGATTTCCATAAAGTGCATTCGGAATCGTCAAACGACGAGAAATGACATCTTCGCGTGTCATATGGTCAAAACCCAGATGTCTTGGCACAAATTCGGACATCAAATCTTGTCTCACCAAACGCATAGTTTTTGAAGTGAAACTTCTTTAGAATCGTTGTGATTTCAAACTCGATGAAACGAAAAAATAAGTCCATAGTTTTTTTTAATCAGGGACTTTTCAGAAGTTTCAGTTCTACCGTGTGTGACTTGCACACACACACTATACAAGGGTAAAAAGGGGAATTGTGTAAAGGGTATAAAGGGGAAATATGGCAAGGGTAAAAACGAGAAATGTGAAAAAGGGTAAAAATGGGGAAATGTGGAAAGCGTAAAAACGGGAAATATAGAAAGGATGACAAGGGGAAAGTGGCAAGGATAAAAATGGAAAATGTGATAAGGGTAAAAAGTAGAAATGAGGCAGGGTTAAAAAACGGGAAATGTGAAAAAGGGGGAAGGTGGAAAGGGTAAAAAGGGTAAATGTAGCAAGGGTAAAAAGGGGAAAAGAGGCAAGGTTAATTTTTAAATAGGAAGCTAGTATCTTTTTTTTTTTTTTTTTTATCGTGCGGAAATCCCTTCGGATAACCCCCCGCCGGCCAGCGGGGGCGGTTATGTCGGGCTTGCACCGACTAAAACCGCACGCCGTCTCGGGTCTTCAGACGCCGGGGTGTAAGGTTACCCATAGAGCATATCCCTCGCACCTCGACTGACCGTGGGCCATCTCACCACTAACAGCATCGCTCATCCTGTCTCCTCTGAAAGCAGAGGAGTACGGAGAGCGATGTGTTCCCGCCACGTTGGGTATTGGCCGACGATCAATGCCAACCCTATGAAGGGGTGAAGGGGAAGCCATTGACCGCCGCCCAGGGTGTACCGGCCGCTCCGATTCCATTCCCCCCGGACTGCAGCGGGATCGGAATCGGAGCGGCACTCGAGGAGGTTACCCAACACACACCCCAGGAAGCTAGTATCTATCATCATCATGTAGACGTCTTTGCTATATGAGTAAATTTTGTTCGTTTAGACACTTGATAGGAAAATTTTACATTAGAACAGGCAGTTACCCGCGGTCCCAGTGGATCAACCCATTACTGGGTAATTTTTATTTTTTTCTAACGTTTTTCTTGACATATTGGAAATAGCTGTTAGTCTCTCATTTGAGTCTCCAGTGTGTAGCTTTGTAAGCACTGTGGCAAGCGCTGTACCAGCTTTTTTCTTGTGCCTCTGAGCAATACTAGGCGTGCTCTGTAATATCTCTGTAAATTGAGACTTTGAAAATCCGATATAATAATGAAAAACGGCATCGTTGATAGTAGATACCCGATCAAACTCTAAATACACTTTGCGCGTTCTTAAAATATCCATCATATCTTTTATTTGAGCTGGCGAAAATTCACTGAGAATCCGACGAGTGCATTCTTCAACATTTTGCCAGTTGTAATCTAATAAATGTGTAGAACATACACGATTGCCACGTGGAATATAAAAACTTTATTTTTGTAGAACAGGTGCCCTTAAATCCACGTGAATGCATTGTAAATCTCTATTAGAGCAGTCTGCAAATATGCACACATGTGTGTTGTAAAGTGCTCTTGTATAGCCTGGTAATGCTATCAATTGTTAACTTGCACGGATTGATGTCGTACATTTACAGCAATTAAAGGTTCTGGGTGTATTTCTGCGTCTTGTTGAACTCTTGCAATGTTTTGTTCTTGTTCTTGAACCTCGGCAAAAACATCTTGGAGATCTTGTTGAACTTGTGCAACGTTTTGTTCTTGTTCTTGAACCTCTGCCACATTATCATCTTGAACTTGAGCATTTCCTTGACTGTGACGTCGAGCACGTAATAAGCACGCCCTGCACAGTCTGTCTTCTCCACGAAACTGAAATATAATTATTATTAAATCAAACCGTGTTTAGAAAAAATATTAATGTTGAGTAAATAAGGGTTCCTATTAGAATAGCGGATTATACACATTGCGAACATATTTTTATTACGAGAATTTGCCAACGCTGCAGATTTCTGCTGTCAACACATTTTCAAACGTGATCCTAATCTAACACTAGTATGTACTAGGTACATAATAAATGTAATCAATTACTTGTCCCGACTGACGGACTGGTTCAGCAACGCAGAGCCTAAACCGCTACCTAGACCTATAAACGTAAAATTTCGGCGGAAGATCCTTTTTTGTTGTAAGCATCCACTATGGAAGGATTTTTGGAAACTTCACTACTAAGGGAGTAAAATAAAGAATGAACGTTTGTACGGAAGTCCAACACGAGATTTCGTATGGATGGTATGGCGGGCCTTGTAGGCCCGCCATACCACGACCCCCTCGTGCAATGGGGTCAGCTGGCCCTGAAAAGGGCCGGTTGGTCAGACTCTTGGCCGTTGACTTTGACGCCATCTACTCCAGAGGAGCAATCAATGATGCGTCATCGCCCACGTTGCCCAGGGTGCACCAAACTTGGAGGTGATCCAACCAGTCGCACCCCATGAGTGAGATACCTACTTTTTTTTTGTTGTATTAGGTAGTTTTCTATCAAACAGACTAAGTAGGCAGGTTTACTTTCCCACTAGAATGTTACCTAGGTTTATTTAAACTGTCAATTGATATACCGCTATTGCTTTGTTTACGTTTAGTCCTGCCGATGTCTTAGTATTTTAGGTAAAGTAATTGAAAAATTGTGAATCAGATAAATAGAGCAAAGCTCGAATCGTAACCGGATGGGTACGATTATCGATGGTTAAGATGTTTTTTATGTAATATTTTTCGCCGCTTTATTCCATTTTTATGATAGATACTAATGTATATGAAATGTGCTTTCCATTTCAATTTGTTAAGAAAACTTGTTGAACTTTATTGAATCACTGAATTAGTTATACAGGGGTGTGTTATCTTTGGCAAGGGTCGGGCTTTGGTTGACAGTGCTATCAGTAAACTCACGTAAACTACCGTAGGTACTCGTGTTTCCCCAAGGCCTCGCCGTTAACCCGGTGTCTCCAGCCGGAGCTGCGGAGATTCTCCGTCCGCCTACCGGCCCATAGTGTTGCTCGACGAGGTGTGCAAGCTCTTTGAAAGAGTAATTGCGACGCGCCTCGTCGAGCACCTCTCAAGAGTGGGGCCGGACCTGGCGGATGGCCAATATGGCTTCCGCCAGAGGCGCTCCACCGTGGATGCCATCATGCGCGTGAGAGCTCTGGAGGAGGATTCAGTAGCCCGGGGTGAGGTGATGTTGGCGGTGTCCCTGGACATCGCCAACGCGTTTAACGCCTTGCCCTGGAGTTGCATTAGGGAGGCGCTCGTGTATCACGAAGTGCCTCTCTACCTTCGCCGCATAGTCGGGGCGTATTTGACGGAGAGAGCCGTCATCTACCCAACCGTGACCGGTCTCAGTCGGCGTGAAATGTCGTGCGGTGTTCCACTGGGATCGGTCCTGGGGCCGCTCCTGTGGAACATCGGATACGACTGAGTGCTTCGCGGTGAGCGGTGCCGCCGTCACATTCTACGCGGACGACACGCTCGTGACGGCGTGCGGGGCGACGTACCACGAAGCGACCCTGAAGGCCACGACCGCGGTTGCCCAAGTCGTGGAGCGGATCCGGCGGCTGGGTCTCGAGGTGGCCCTGCATAAAACCGAGGCCCTATTCTTTCATGAGCCACGGAGCAAGCCTCATCACCAGCATTCAGTCTCATCGTGGGAGGAAATCGCATCGGCATCAAGCCCCAAATGAAATACCCGATGACTCGTGCAGGAGACTCTACGCGGGGATCGTGCGGTCCATGGCCCTATGGGTGCCCAATATGGGCGGAGGCCCTTAAGGCCAGAAGTGTGCGGATGCTGCGCACTCCGCAGCGGGTGATGGCCATCAGGGTCATCCGCGGGTACCGCACGATCTCCTTCGAGGCGGTGAGTCTCCTTGCCGGAACTCCGCCATGGGACCGTGAGGCGAGAGCCCTTTCGCAACTGTACCAGTGGCGAAAGGAGGTGTGGGAGTAGGGATGGAACCCCGAGCCTCGAGAAATCGAGGCCGTGCAGTCCCAGCTCCGCCAGGCCATCGTGGTGGAGTGGAAGGAACGACTTGGGCGACAAAACGCAGGGCACGCCGCAATAGCGGCGGTAAGGCCCATCATGGAGGATTGGCTAGACAGGCGACACGGAAGCCTCTCGTACCGACTGACGCAGGTGATCTCCGGTAAGGGGAGCTTCGGGGGGGGGGGGGGGGCTAGCGCCCCTCCCCCAAACCGGGGCAAGACGGGGACACCGTAGTTCCCAAACCCGAGGGGGCCATCTCGAAACTGGAGATCGCCCAGGGTCAGTCGGGGTGCGAAGGATATGCTCTATGGGCAACCTTACACCCCGGCGTCTTAAGACCCGAGACGGCGTGTGGTTTTAGTCGGTTCAAGCCCGACATAACCACCCCCGCTGACCGGCGGGGGGTATCCGAAGGGATTTCCGCACAAAAAAAATAATTAAAAAAAGGTATCGCCTGTCGCTCTTTCTTTCATCGTAAAAGGTTTCATCATCGTTTAGGTAAAACCGACCTCACTAACCCATAAAACCAGACAACACAAGTACAAAATACAAACTTCCCGGCTCTTGCCAATTTCTAAGTATTTTCATTTGTACTAGTTTTCGATTATAAAAATCAATCATAATCGCTAATCAGGACATGTAGAAGCCCAAATTTCATGAAGCTACTACTACTACTGCCAGTGGGGACGCCATTTGACCAGGCGGGTGATCAGCCCAAACGGTTATAAAGATATGAAGGTCGAAAAGTCGTAAATTTTATCACTGACTGACTGACATATAGTACCTTATTTTTTTTTTTTTCGTGCGGAAATCCCTTCGGATTCCCCCCCGCCGGCCAGCGGGGGTTGACATATAGTACCTAAATCTAACCTACTTCCAAATGACCTAGAAGGATGAAATTTGGAATCCAGCTCGTTAATATTGTGTGTAAGAGTAGGAAAAAATTTAAATATAAAAAGAAGTAAAAAAATTAGTGGTGTAGTTTTTATCAGAATTAAAATATATATACCTATATATATATATATATGTTGACTAACTTTATAAAATGACTGATGCAATGAAAACTGGCGAAGTCAAATCTAACCTACTTTAAGATCTCACATTTTTAAATAACAGCAATTGTTATAGGTATCCACTGCGAGCATGTAATGCTCGCGAAGGAGATGGCGGAGCGCGCCCGGGAGAGATTTAGAACTCTCCCGGACCGCCGCGCCCGCAACTTCCTCGCCGCGCGTCGCAGGCGACTCAGGCGCCGGAGGTCGCACGACCTCCGTCCTCCATGAGCGCAGGCCTGGGGCTGGCGGGTGAGGCCACCGGTCACCCCAGCAGAAGCAGGCCGGGACGGTGGGGCGACTAGCGCCCCTCCCCCAAACCGGGGCAAGACGGGGACACCGTGGTTCCCAAACCCGAGGGGGTCATCTCGAAACCGGAGATGGCCCAGGGTCAGTCGGGGTGCGAGGGATATGCTCTATGGGCAACCTTACACCCCGGCGTCTGTAGACCCGAGACGGCGTGTGGTTTTAGTCGGTTCAAGCCCGACATAACCACTCCCGCTGGCACGCGGGGGGATATCCGAAGGGAAGGAAAAAAAGGTATCCAATAAAGCAAAGAAATAGAGTTTAATACTTGTTCATAATGTTATTTTGTTCCTATAAATACATATTTCGATTTTGCATAGAACTTGGCACTCATTTAGATCTCCATTCTTTTTGCGGCGAAGCCCACAGCCAAGCATAATTTTAGGTAGATTTCGATGAAATCGATATACCTATTGTTTTCTTGACTACTGTCGAATTTTAAAAAAACTTCTTCATAGGAGGTCTAGTTATGACCCCTGAGTCCGAAATGACCACTGGTCAAAAAGTTTATATATATATATGTATGTATGGTTCCACTTCCCAAGATTGGCGGCACTCTCACGGTCGTATTTTTGCCCCGATCGCTTTCAAACTGCGGTCAAAAATTGCTTGGGTGTAAACTTAGTTTAAGTTCGTGAACGGGTGGAATCCGGCGTAAGGGGACGGTAGGGCCTCACTTTTTTTGAAATCAGTTTTTCCTCAAAATTTCACGTTCCATGAAAGATATTCGAACCGTTCTAATTTTATCCCATAGTATACATGAATACCAACAACTTTTAGTTATAAACCTATAAAATTAAAACTTTAACTAAAAGTGGAGGGGGGAAAAACCAAAATTTTTGGGGAAAAAAATTATAACTTCTAACCGGTGAACATTCTTGGTGTCGGAAACATTTTTAATCGATAGGCCATTTTTAAGTCAAATAAATGTCTGAAAAGTTTTTCGCTAAAAGTTACCGTTTTCGAGAAAAAAAAATTAAACATGTTAACTTCACGAAATATTGTTTAAAGTCCGTAGTTCTCTATACAGAATAATATAAATTGCTTCACGAAATCTACCTGTGCGTTCCCCCTGCGGGAACGGATTTTTGTATTGAAATTGGCTCTCCTTTTTTACATTTATATTTTTGGTGGGATAGTTATTTTTCATCCCTTCTATTCGAAAAGTGTCACTTTGTTCCTCTATAAGTGGGAGCAAAGTAGCACTTTTCTCTTCAGAGCTTTTTAGCGGGCGGAAAAGTGATTTGAATTTGGAACGTATATCGTTCATAGAAATCGAACGCAAATTATATGAATTGCTGGCTGGTATGGCCAGCCAACGAGGCTGCGGGGTGCGGGCACCCGTGCTTATATTAAAAAAAAACTGAAGCGCGCGGATTACGTCTCTGTTCTTGTAATTAAGTACATATTTTATTTGAGTTGATTTGCTTATTTTGCAATAAAATATGAGTTCCACGTCAACTTATGACTGTGACAATGAGTTAACACCTGAAGCAATAACTTCAGAAGCTATTACCTACGAAATCCCGGGCGAAATATTTAAGGGCCTTTGAAAATTTAATTATATGGAAAAATAAAAAAGGTGCGAAAACGTTTTCAGAAAATGTATTCTTGGCCTATTTTCAAGAATTGGCCAAAACTAAGCAACCTTCTACCCTATGGAGTATATACTCAATGCTTAAGTCAACTGTAAATACCAACAAAAATATAAAAATTGATAATTACTCAAAGTTACTAACTTACTTGAAGAGATTATCCGAAGGACACAAACCAAAGAAATCAAAAGTATTTTCTCATCAAAACGTCGAGACCTTTTTAAATGATGCGCCTGATAAGGAATTTCTCGCAACAAAAGTATGTATCATTTAGTTTTTTCATTGTAATCTATAAACAGAGTGTTTTAAAACGTGTACGTATTGTACCTACTTGTCTGATTTCCTTTCTGTTTTGTTACAGGTGGCTTTAATATTTGGCATACATGCAGCATGTCGTAGTAACGAACTTATAAAACTAACAATTGATGATATCAAAAAACATTCAGATGAATTACTTTTAGTCAATTTAACTGATACTAAAACAAAAATTGATCGGTCATTCGTTATTCGTGGCCAGTATAAACGAATAGTTGAACAATATCAGAGCCTACGTCCTTCTCAAACAACATCAAATAGATATTTTATTAGATATCAAAGTGGAAAGTGTTTTAAACAAGTAATGGGAAAAAATAGAATGTCTTTAATGCCCTTAGAAATAGCTGCATACTTGAAGTCCCCGAGGCCCGATTGCAAGTCATACACTGTTCATTGTTTTCGCCGAACGTCTGCTACACTTTTGGCAGATTCTGGAGCGGATCTCACTGTTTTAAAGCGGCATGGAGGATGGAAGTCCAGCTCTGTAGCTGAAGGTTACATAGAAGACTCAATTCAAAATAAAGAAAAAACTAGCACCCGCGTTGTAGAAAATATTAAATTAAGACCTAAAGATAATTCACCTATACCATTGTCGCCACGTCCTTCTACATCAAAGGATTCTGTACCTTTTCTTGAGCACCAGTCAGATACTAACACCCATATTCTTAAACGTTACTTCGAATACTGCTCCACTCAAACTCGACTAAGAGTACCTTTTTTTTTTATCGTGCGGAAATCCCTTCGGATACGGTTATGTCGGGCTTGCACCGACTAAAACCGCACGCCGTCTCGGGTCTTCAGACGCCGGGGTGTAAGGTTACCCATAGAGCATATCCCTCGCACCCCGGCTGACCCTGGGCCATCCACCACTAACAGCATCGCTCATCCTGTCTCCTCTGAAAGCAGAGGAGTACGGAGAGCGATGTGTTCCCGCCACGTTGGGTATTGGCCGACGATCAATGCCAACCCTATGAAGGGGTAAGAGTAAGACTAAGAGTACCTCGAGTGTTCCTTCAAATATCTCTCAAGTTCGGTACTTTTAGTCAAACTTTTGGAGTTTTCGGTTTTACACTCGAATTTACTCGACTGAGTATAACTCCAGTTGGAGTGGAGTAATTACGTCATCATACGTCATCAATTTGTGTAAAAGTCTGTTTGTTTTAATCTATGGTTATTGTGAAAGACGATTGGCAACATGTCAAGTTAAAAGTAAACAAAAGGGAATTGCAAAAAGAGTATCATTTTAATTGAAAAGCAACAATTAAAGTAATATTTAAACAACAGTCGTCACTGATTGTGTTTTTTAAGAGGGGCGAATACATTTTTTGATCTGGAGTTAAAAGTAAACAAAAGAGATTTGCAAAAGGCGTTTTATTTTTATGATTTTTATTGAATATCAACAATAATTACAGTAACATTTAAGAACAGTAAAGTCACCGTTTGTGTTTTTTTTATGAGGGACGTATACATTTTTTGAGGACAAAGGGTAGTAAAAGTGCAACAAGAGAAAGCTGAAACATCTGGCAATCATATTTTGAACAAAATTGAAGATGGCATCAAATTCTACATTGCATCTACTACTAGTTCAGTGGGTTCAGTCAAAGTTTAGCTACCATGACATCCAGACAACTATTTAGTGAGGCTGAGAAGATGTGTCTTCAAGAACTAATTATTAAATATAAATTAAATACAAGCTCTACACTTTGCGGGCAATCCCAGTGCTAAAAAGTTTGCTTAGAATATTAACTACTGTGTCCTTATTGAAACGGAAGCGTTTCTGGAATTCCATATCGTCATACACTTCTTAAGGATTGTCTGCATCCCTTATATATTTCCTTGATGGGGAATTATATGTTGTATCATCAAACATTATAATTTATAAATTCTTCCAAACTATTTTCTACAGACATTTTTACGATTTTATAATAGAACGCGATCCCGAGTGATGCTTCAAGTTAGGTCGTGTGCTTACTTGAGATGACGTTTCTTTACTCCACTCCAATTGAGTGAATTTGTTGAGAGAACTGTGAGTGGAGGGATTTTTCATAACTATAACTACCAAATTACTCAAGTGTGATTGAGTCGAGTGGAATGAAATCTCGAGTGACGTTTAAGAATACGGGTGTAAGATAACAAATACTCAAAATGTAAATGAATCGACAACAATATCGATCCCAAATAAAACAGTGACAATAAATTTTCAAAATTGCGCTAGCGTATCAAATATAAATATAAATTTGTAATTGTTTTTATACGTATATTCACGTCTTTGTTTAATTAAATTTATTCATTATTCCATAACACACTCTTATTTATTTTCTCATAGAAAGGGGATGAAAAGTAGAGTATATAACTCGAGGAGCAAATTATTTTTCCCTTGGGCGATATACTTTGAACCCCTCGCTGTGCTCAGGTTTCTACGTTAGAACCACTCGCTAAAGCTCGGGGTTCTATTCTAGAAACCTTCGCTAGACTCGTGGTTCAAAGTGCGCCCTCGCCGTAAAATACTATTTTGCTCCCTTGTTATACAATCTACTATTTCTTTGTTGTTCTGTGTATTTTTTTTTGTTTTTTGTTTAAGAAGTATTATATTTTTATGGTTTGTTTCTATGTTAAGGATTAGGCTGATGGCCTTGTGCCAAAACCCTAATAAACCAAAAGTTATTAATCTATATCAGCAAAAATTTCCAAATAGATCGCTATGCGAGTATTGAGATTATACCGGACTGTAAAAAAAACCTGGACTGTATTTTTTATTAGCAGAATACCTTATTTTCGGTCAACTCATAATTTAGTCGCAATTCAATAAACATTTCGGTCTGTGATTTGAATAATTACAAGAATTGGCCCTTATTTTTTAAGACATATTGCGATTTGCATCAAAAGTATATACAAAAAGCATATTTTTGATGAATATGAACACGCTTAATGCCTTCAGGAACCTTAAAAAAAATAGGTAGCACGCAGGGTACTTTTGACCATACGGGGGCCCTACGACGTCGTTCAGAGCATGTTATGACGGAAACTTTCCAGTGCACCGCCGACGTGATGTGAAGTGACGCACATCGAGAGCTCCACATCGGATTGGCTGAGCCGCCTGACTCAACGGGGTCCCATCTAGGGAGACATTTGTGGACTGCCTCCACGACCGATTTCAATGCATCATCGAAGGAGGAAATTTCCTCGGGACAGAGCCAAGTTGGGGCGATTCGCAACAAATGAGTGACTTTCGGGATAGCGAAGCACATGCGTAATAAGATAATCGCAACATGCGCCGAGAGGTCCTTCAGGCGTTCGTTAGCGGTAAAGAGAAGCTGCTTTCAAGCAGTGATGGCCTCAGGAACTTGGAGTCCAGAACACGTCTTCCGGTTTGCCTCCGATAGTGCCATCGTCCAAGTACCAAACGTTAAGGGCAGATTTGAGATCACGGATTGCCTTATGCATAGCCAGGCTATGCCAGGACCGAGTGGCTCCCCCTGTTGGCCTCCACTTTTGAAAGAATGAGATTGTTTTCCAAGAAAAGTCTGTAGACTTGATGAAGGAAAGGGTACAGAGATGGATTTTTTTCCTTTACCTCACTCAACAGAATGTCTCTTCAAGATGTTAAACGCGTTACGAATATCTAACTTTAGCAATATCGGGGCTTCGTTCCTCGGGTCCATGAAGAAAACCCGCGTGGCGTGGATGGCAGCCACACATCCTAGGCGTGTCCCGAAACCCAATTTGTGTGGTTGTAGGTATCTGGCCATATGTTCTTTGCCGGTGCAGCAAGCCAATTTGGTAGTCAAGAGGCGGAAAACGCTATCCACTGCTATTGGTCTATAGCCGTCATCTTTTTTGGCCAAAGCAAAGAGGGGGGCTCCGTACAGATACACACAAGAGGGTTCAACTGACCGCTGAGTAAAATGTTTACCATACGGGTTAAGCATTCCAAGAGACGATTACCGTTTTCTTCCGCCGTCACAGACGTCAACTCTTTAAGATGCTTAGGCCGGATCGCGCCCAAGCCCGCTGCCGAAATCGTATAAATCAAATCTCAAGCTCAAATCACCACTTTCGATTTGTTGTTTTTTTGATAGAGTGAGAACCAGTAACTGCCGTTGACGCCGATATTTCAATATCGGCATAACGAACATTAGCTTTAACTTTTAATGACACGTTGCCGGGCGATTCCCTCTCAAGCACTCTCAGAGCTGTATACGCGAAAGACAAGCGCGCCCCACTCATCCACATCATTACAAGTAACACACGAGTCTGCAATATCGCACAGCTTACCGGCCGCCTGACTTCGGTCGCCTTTAGGGATATGTCGTAGCACCGGTATACTGCCCCTAAAAGAAGCGAGTCTGTCTATGGGAACTGTCCTGCAGATGTAGTGGTACTTGTCGCCTGGAGAAACTGGCGAAATCGCATCCGAATGAAGTACCCGTTTATGCATGCGCTCAATATGCACCTTCAGCCCGCGTACGGAGATAACACGGTAAGACCACGGACTGTGTGGACAAGGACTTACACTCATATTGGCCAGTAATGAGCAATCCCCGTTATTTTGCAATAATCAATAAATTAAATTCGAAGCTAAAAATTAAAACAAGTAATACTGTCAAAAAATTTCGAAAATGATACACTGCCTCGATGTGACTTTTCTCGCATTAGTTAGTGCAAATTAGTGATGCGCGTGCATCAGCGCTTTTTTTTAAGGCAAAGGCACAAAAACAGCCAGTGTTACTAATAAACTAAATTAATATTTTTGTGTTTGTGTTGTGTTACGGATGTAATTGGCTGTAATTTATTGTCAAAATTAATTAATTCAAGAATTAAATGCTTATTTATTATATTTTATCTCCCAAAGTTAATTTTATTCATAAAATGTTGACCACTTTTGAACAGGAAGATAACAGCACTTACCTCGACTGTTCAGGAAAGTGTGATTAACCTAATATTCTATCCTAGTCTATCCTAACGAAGGAGTACTTACGGTACTCCTAAGGCAAAAGTATCCTAACTAATCCTAATCCCGTCACCCTATATACTACTGTAATCCTAACTGCTACCCTACGGTGCAATACACGCTTGGTTCTCGGGGGCTCGCTGGCAGACCAAGTCGTGTTCGCAACCCTAACCTATAGTTCGTCACGGCGTGGTACTCGGTGGTGTTCGGTGACACAGACCTCACCTCGTGTACGTCACTACGGTGCTTCGTTGGTACCCCTACGCGTCCCTACTCCCCTAGCCCTACTACCCTAGCACCTACTACAAGTATTTTAAAATACATATATGTAATAGGTACAGGATATCTGATGCCAGGCGACCTAAGACACCAGACGGACAGAGTCAGGAATTGGGGTGCAGGTGGTAAGGTTTTCTTACTGCCGGTCAAGCAGGCTCACAAGACCGATCAGGTACGGCTAAGGGTGTCTTGGCCACAGTGAGAGGTTGGACAGGTAATGAGTCAAAGTCGGGCTCAACTTGATGACTGGTTTATTCTCACTTAACTATGATCTTAAATACTAATTTTATCATATATACACAACTATAACTACGTCTCAGTGTGCTATTGGTGTTCATGGAACTTCAGCAGTCCTTTTCCTCGTCCGTCATTTTCTCTACGTGATGATAAGAGCTTATTAGTATATTATTTGAATATCACGTAGAGTCCATTGACGTCAGAATATAGGAAGTTACTATAAGTCATGTTCATGCGTGAACAACTTTCTTACATAAAAACTCTTTGCTAAGTTATAAAAAAGTACCGTTCTTTTTAGACGGAGCATCTTGATAAACTGTCGGAATTTCAAATCGACGTAATTTTCCTAAATTGTGTTCGCTGGCGCTACTACCACAGTTAACGGCGTTGGCACAACTAAACTTGCAGCTACTAAAGAGTGCAGAGCTCCCCTGCGCTGGGAAGGGGTAAATCTAACAAGATCACTACCCACCGCGGCCTCACAGGCCCCACGTCGGTAGTTAAAAGTCAAAGTTGTTGCAAGCACTGTCACTCAATGTTCGTGTGCTACTTGTGGAAACTGATAATTTCAAATAATGTAGACATAGTTTTCTACCGAGTACCGCATTTTTTCAGTATCGCACACTGTCGAATTTTTTATTGTTCAAAATCATAAATTGTCATTGTTATTTGTATATTTTTTAAACAGTCTTTTAGAACCGATTAGTCTGCATAATTTTTGTAATATTTAATTTCGCAAAATAGCATGAAATCTCTTCAGAGTAAAATATTTTATTTCGAAATTCGGTTCATCACATTTTGGACTTGTAATTTTTTTTAATATATTCTTAATCATTTTAGGACAAGAATTATAATATACTAGCTGTTGCCCGCGGCTTCACCCGCGTAGAATTCTGATCCCGTGGCCGGTAATCATAGGACCCTATTTCGCCACCGCCACCTAAATAAAATACATAATTCCACCATACATCATTTTGTTATATCTCAAAGGGTTTAAGGCAGCGTTTTCGTTGAAAGCTCCTAGACGGCTTATTTTTTTTCGAAAGATCCAACGAATATCGTTTAGCCAATGTATACAAAAACTTGACAAATTATATACTAAAACCTTTCTTGAGAACCACTCTATCCATTGCAGCATGAATCAATCAATCAAAATCGATGTTGTAGTTTTTGAGTTTATCGCGAACAGACAGACGCGGCGGAGGTCTTTTTTTATAGGTAATATGTATTGACAGTGATAGATATACGTAAATTATCATACGTATATTAATATATGATTGACTGATTTGCCTAAAAAATGTATGTCATTGTTACAACTCACACAAAAAAATGTTGGAATAAGAATCACCCAGCTAAACAAACAACCATGTTGTAGTCGTGATATTTTTAGCACCCGATTCTTTCGAAACGAAATTATGTATGCGTTAAGGCCTATTCAAAATTTCAAATATAGATAGACAATTTTTAATACCACTATGAATAGCGAACTCAGTGGGATTTCGTTTTAATCCTACGTACTGTTCTAACCTTAGATTTTCGCCCCTATACCATGTTATTTAACTCCAGCTGCGAAGTTCATACAAATACTCGGCACAATCACAGATTAATAAATAGTATACAGCTTGATAATGCTTATTCAGATATCAATTTGATTCTTCTATTGTAAGTGCTTAAAGGAACACCCAGCCCAATGTATAAATAAAAATCATCCATAAAAATATTAGCACTGAGCGGGAATCGAGTTTATCCTTAATTTTCGGTTTTGGCAATACTTATTATAATGAAAAATAATTCTTGAGAAGCAGGCCGGGACGGTGGGGCGACTAGTGCCCCTCCCCAAACCTGAATAATACGGGGTCACCGTGGTTCTCAAACCCGAGGGGGCATCTCGAAACCGGAGATGGCCCAGGGTCAGTCGGGGTGCGATGGATTAGCTCTATGGGCAACCTTACACCCCGGCGTCTGTAGATCCGAGACGGGCGTGCGGTTTTAGTCGGTTCAAGCCCGACATAACCACCCCCGTTGGCCGGCGGGGAGTATTTGAGGGGATTTCCGCACGAAAAAAATAAGTTACCAATCTATGTAATTTATGCCAAGATGATGCTCGAACTGAGAAAGAAAGTGCATTTCCTTGCAACCCTCTTCTAACACACAATTTGAATTTGACAAATGAACTTGACCATGTTTTAACTGGGTATGTAAGGCTACTACGAGTAGATTACTAGCTGAAAGCGGTGCTTTGGGAGGGCTTTGGGTTTTCTACTTAATAATAATTTTGAAGGCTGTTATTTAAAGAGAAAATTATCTTTTAATTCATGAATTATTTTATGATTTAATAATAATATAACACAACAATCCAAATTTGTGGTAGTTTCTCATGAAGTGTACCACAATAATGCATAGAATGCGGAATAGTGATAGTATGATTCCAGCGATCAATAATTAAATTGGATTTGAATTTCCTAAATAACTGGGTTTGTCCGCAAAATGTCCTGTCACTAAAATGTGGTCGCCAAACAATTCGAATCTTTATTTATCCGTGTCGGAGCGCGCGGTGTGGTAATCTGCGGATGTTAATCGACAGATTTACCATTTTCAGTAGTCAAATGTAATATTTGGGCTATATATGGCTGAATGTTTATTCATGAAATAAACTACGATTTGATTTGATAATCATTTCTGGTGACAATTTTTTTCGATAATACTTAATAATAAATAAATAAATATTCTACGAATGAAATTTTATTTTTTTGGCTGAAAATATTTCGTGGCGACAGATTTATTAATAAGATAATGACAAGTTGATGAGAAATATAAACTTGACTGACAAAAACATACCTTCCTAATTCCCTTTTTTTTACGTGCGGAAATCCCTTCGGATACCCCCCCCGCCGGCCAGCGGGGGCGGTTTTGTCGTGCATCGATTAAAACCACACGGTGTCCTGCCCAAGTATCCATTGCCGGGCACCCCGGGTAAGCCCTCGAAAGGATAACCCCAGGGCTACCGGCGGACTTTGGCCGCCACCGCGGCCTCGCCTGGTGGGGTGGGGTTTTATCCCACGTCGGTGAGTTGGCAGGCGTGTGTAGGACACACGACACGCCTCTGCCACGGTCTGCTTCTCTAAGGACGGCGAGTCGGCCAACTGCCGTCCTCAGGCCCCGGTCATGGATACCTTTTTTTTTTTTTTTTTTTTTTCGTGCGGAAATCCCTTCGGATACCGCCCCCGCGGGAGAGCGGGGAGTCTCCAGCGGGGGCGGTTATGTCGGGCTTGCACCGACTAAAACCGCACGCCGTCTCGGGTCGCAAGACGCCGGGGTGTAAGGTTACCCATAGAGCATATCCCTCGCACCCCGACTGACCCTAGGCCATCTCCGGTTTCGAGATGGCCCCTTACTTGCTCTCCACTGTGCCCTCTGCTAATCAGAGGGACACGTGGAAAGCTTCCGAACAGCCCTCAACAGGGCCGTCCTCGCCTCGGTCGGAGTTGGCCGTAGGCGGCAGCGTCTCTCCCACCCTAGGAGAGAGGCGCTGCCGTCTCCGTTGCCCAGGGTGCACCGCGTGGAGGTCCCCAACCAAGCACCCCCGGTCATGGATACCTAATTCCCTAATATAACTAGAGACTTCAGGAACAGTTAACCATATTTATAAATTTATCGCAGTTTTATAAAATTGTGAGCGATATTATTGTATTGTTATACCTACTCGTATAACAATACTTTTGATTTTCGTATTTTTGATTATCGTTATCTTATCGATATACGCAAAATTTCTCAAATTACCTACTAAACGTCATATTTTAAATCTACATCGATTTATTTTCAGCATCCGTAAGTACATTTTTCTACATATAAACTTACCAAAATTAGACAAATAGGTTGATATACGCGGGATAGTACATTTCCATACCATACGTGTAATATAATTATTACTTGAGGTAAACTTCCTACCTTTTTTTTTTTTTTTTATCGTGCGGAAATCCCTTCGGATACCCCCCCGCCGGCCAGCGGGGGCGGTTATGTCGGGCTTGCACCGACTAAAACCGCACGCCGTCTCGGGTCTTCAGACGCCGGGGTGTAAGGTTACCCATAGAGCATATCCCTCGCACTCCGGCTGACCCTGGGCCATCTCACCACTAACAGCATCGCTCATCCTGTCTCCTCTGAAAGCAGAGGAGTACGGAGAGCGATGTGTTCCCGCCACGTTGGGTATTGGCAGACGATCAATGCCAACCCTATGAAGGGGTGAAGGGGAAGCCATTGACCGCCGCCCAGGGTGTACCGGCCGCTCCGATTCCGTTCCCCCCGGACTGCAGCGGGATCGGAATCGGAGCGACACTCGAGGAGGTTACCCAACACACACCCCAGGCGGCATGTACCTGAAAGTGGGC
Organism: Cybosia mesomella; assembly: GCA_946251805.1. NCBI lineage: Eukaryota > Metazoa > Arthropoda > Insecta > Lepidoptera > Erebidae > Cybosia > Cybosia mesomella. Next base: position 18,514,558 of record OX276393.1, on the reverse strand, counting down.
GAGTCAACGCCCGGATCTTGGGGCGATCCTAGTCGTGGACTTTCTCTCGCTGGAGACAATGGTGAGGGTCGTGGTCTTCGACGGGAGCAAGTGGCACGCCGCCGCCTCTTTCTGCAACCAGATAAAGCGCGTGAAAGAAGCGGCGGAGAGGGAGGGGGAGAGAACCATACCCTACGCCCAGGTCTACCGACCTCCATGTTCGGGACCTGAGGATGGCAGTCGGCCGTCTCGCTGCCGTCCTTACAGAAGCAGGCCAAGACACACCGAAGCGAGATCAAACCCAACCCCGTAGGCGAGGCCGCGATGGCGGCCAAGGTCCACCGGTAACCCTGGGGATATCATTTCGAGGGCGCAACCGGGATGCCCGGTAATGGACACTTGGCTAGAACGCCGAGTGGTTTTAATCGATTCGATTCCGATACACCCATCTCATCGTTGGTATCGATGAGGTGGAGCCGGTGGGGGTGTAGCTCCACGCAAAAAAACAACCATAAAAAATTCTAATCAGATGGACTATAATAATATGGCTGTTTGCCGAATTGGCGGTATAAAAAATTACAAGGCCTAACGTGGCAGGTGGCATAGCTAGATGATGATAACGATGTACTCAATGATCATCAATGACAATCCTATCGTATATATACAGGACTTTTCGCCGTTCAGTCTAGTCTCTTAAAATAAAGTTTTACCTCAGTCTTATACTCAGGAAAAATTTTCATCAGAGGGCGCTTTATCGATATTATCGTCCATAATATTAAAAGGAAATGAGTTCATAAAAATATAGGGAGAAGTGATAAAACGTTTTGCAAATTGCCTCAATTTTATGAAGTTTATTCAATTACGTACTCGTATGTCCCTCGTGAAGAGTAATAGAAATACTGACCATTATATAAAAAACACAAATTTACCTTTCGATATTAAAAGTATCGATTATCAGATTATTTGTTTGCCTTAGTATCGAACAACAGATAAGAACTATCCTTTTTTTTAGGATATCCAATATAATATTATTATACTAATTAATAAAAATTATTACACTGTCTGTACAGACAGTGTAATAATAAGACAACAAATTTACACTTTTTTAAGAGTAGGTGGCCCTGCATAAAACCGAGGCCCTGTTCTTCCATGGGCCTCGGAGCAAGCCACCCGAGGGATCCAGTCTCATCGTGGGAGGAAATCGCATCGGCATCAAGCCCCAAATGAAATATTTGGGGCTCGTGCTCGACGGCCGATGGGACTTCGGAGAGCACATCCGAAGTCTGGCCCCTAAATTGAAGGGCACAGCTCTTGCTCTGGCTCGGCTGTTGCCCAACATGAGGGGGCCCGATGACTCCTGCAGGAGACTCTATGCGGGGATCGTGCGGTCCATGGCCCTGTATGGGTGCCCAATATGGGCGGAGGCCCTGAGGACCAGAACTGTGCGGATGCTGCGCGCTCCGCAGCGGGTTCTGGCCATCAGGGTCATCCGAGGGTACCGCACGATCTCCTTCGAGGCGGCGAGTCTCCTTGCCGGAACTCCGCCATGGGACCTGGAAGCGAGAGCCCTTTCGCAACTGTACCAGTGGCGAAAGGAGGCGCGGGAGCAGGGATGGAACCCCGAGCCTCGAGAAATCGAGGCCGTGCAGTCCCAGCTCCGCCAGGCCATCGTGGTGGAGTGGAAGGAACGACTTGGGCAACCAAGCGCAGGGCACGCCGCAATAGCGGCGGTAAGGCCCATCATGGAGGATTGGCTGGAGAGGCGACACGGAAGCCTCTCCTACCGACTGACGCAGGTGATCTCAGGGAAGGGGTGCTTCGGGGACCACCTGCATCGGATCAGGAAGGAGCCAACGCCTGAGTGTCATCACTGCGACGCGAGCGAGGACTCAGGGCTGCACACGCTGGCGGACTGCCCGGCGTGGGAGGCGCCGAGGCGTGACCTCGTGGCAGCCATCGGGGTGGGAGTCCTCTCGCTCGGCAGCATGATTGCGGCAATGGTGCGGAGCGCGAGCGCGTGGGCCGCCGCCGCCTCCTTCTGCGAGCATGTAATGCTCGCGAAGGAGGTGGCGGAGCGCGCCCGGGAGAGACTTAGAACTCTCCCGGTCCGCCGAGCCCGCAACTTGCTCGCCGCGCGTCGCAGGCAACTCAGGCGCCGGAGGTCGCTTAACGACCTCCGTCCTCCATGAGCGCAGGCCTGGGGGTGGCGGGTGAGGCCACCTGTCACCCCAGCAGAAGCAGGCCGGGACGGTGGGGCGACTAGCGCCCCTCCCCCAAACCGGGGCAAGACGGGGACACCGTGGTTCCCAAACCCGAGGGGGCCATCTCGAAACCGGAGATGGCCCAGGGTCAGTCGGGGTGCGAGGGATATGCTCTATGGGCAACCTTACACCCCGGCGTCTGTAGACCCGAGACGGCGTGCGGTTTTAGTCGGTTCAAGCCCGACATAACCGCCCCCGCTGGCACGCGGGGGGGTATCCGAAGGGATTTCCGCACGAAAAAAAAAAAAAAAAAAAGGTACTAGCTGATGCTGGGGTGTGTGTTGGGTAACCTCCTCGAGTGTCGCTCCGATTCCGATCCCGCTGCAGTCCGGGGGGAACGGAATCGGAGCGGCCGGTACACCCTGGGCGGCGGTCAATGGCTTCCCCTTCACCCCTTCATAGGGTTGGCATTGATCGTCGGCCAATACCCAACGTGGCGGGAACACATCGCTCTCCGTACTCCTCTGCTTTCAGAGGAGACAGGATGAGCGATGCTGTTAGTGGTGAGATGGCCCAGGGTCAGTCGGGGTGCGAGGGATATGCTCTATGGGTAACCTTACACCCAAAACAAACTTACAAACTTACGGCGTCTGAAGACCCGAGACGGCGTGCGGTTTTAGGTATCCGAAGGGATTTCCGCACGATAAAAAAATAAAATAAAAAAAAGGTACCAGCTGATGCTCGCGGCTCCGCCGTTGGTTATTGTTTTTTGGTTATAGCTCCGTTTCTACTTAACCAATTGCAATCAAACATACGACAGATTTTAAAATTGACCAAGACCTTTAATAGAAAAAACCGCATCAAAATCCGATTAGTAATTTTTGCGTCCATCGCTCCATCGCATATATTTATATATATATAATATGTATACTATTATAAAATTGACGAAACTGGAAAAACTGGCGAAATGTGGGTGCTAGCACCTCTGCCTACCCCTTCGGGGATATAGGCGTGAGTTTATGTTTATGTTTTATGTTATAAAATTGAAAATTAGTTGTGTGTACATTGGAGATATTTAAAAAAGATAATCTATAAGATAAAGATAATCTATATACTTACAAATTTATGTTTACAAAAAATACTTTCTGAACACAAAAAAAAATTGTTGTGGAATTCTTGTCTGTTTGTCTGAATTAATATAATTGAAAATAAGATGTGAAATGGAGATATTTCAAAAATAAATATTTGCGTTATGTTAAATGAACGATTCAGAACTGCAGCTGCCAGTTTAATTATAATTTTACTTTTTACTATATTGCCAAAAGAGATGAACCAAAAATCAAAGAATTTTGTATATCATCATCTATCATATTGACTGTGGATACTTACCTCCAGACGCGCCTCAATTATTGCGTTGAATAGTGTGTATTATAAAGCAGCCGATCCCTCTCTGTGACGTTTCCATTATTCCTACAAATGGAGAGAGATCTCGAAGCTAATTTCCAATCAAATTATGATATATTGGCTGGGTCAAATCAAGTCAACTGCAAATTGTGAATAGCCTGTGTCGAAATCAATGACTTCTATAGACATACTGTATTGTTGATAGTTTTATACGAAGCAATAAATAGGATTTTTTATAGCAGACTCTGTTACTAGGGCGTCATGTTTTTCAACTATGTATTTGTTTCTATACAAAGTTTCTATTCAGACAATCTGCATTTAGAGTGCAAGCCAATTGCACAGTTGCGGTTTAAATGTGGTATCGGCGCAATTGTTGTTACGCTACGAACTCTCACCCGACTGCACAGTTACAGGAGTTGTATGGTGAGTGCGTTATTAAATGCACATTTATGATGCAATCTTAACGCAATTGTACTGAAAGAGATAGGTTCGGGAAATAATCAGTTTAATTTGGAAATTTCACAATATAATAGACATTTAGGATGCATGCATGCTTGCATTCTTGGCAGGATTTCTGTAAGAGTGCGTACTTTATATCTACTTTCGTATACCCCTTTTCGGCAAATTACACCCCTCCGTTCACAGTTATGGAAATGATACATTGCAATGAACTAATCCAATCCAATCATTAATCACTCAAGTCTAAAAGAAAGCCGTGGTCAACAAATAAAATATTCCCAAGATAATGCCAGGGTATAAAGTCGACATGAACAATGAGAAACGAGACAAATGACGTTGCTTGTACCATATCGAGGACCGACTGGCAAGGGAACGTGCGCAAACGCTTAACACTCAACTCGCTCGCACCTCGCATACACACTCCCCGCCCCACCTACCGGGCCGCGACTGGTATTGGTAAAAGGAAACAATACCCATACCCGCATTACTGTAGTGATTCACTAATTTGCACTCCGGGTTATTTAGTAATAATAATAATTAGTAATAACAACAGTATTGGTTATTTATTAGTAATAACAACATCTCAAGAGGCTCGCGTTAGGCAGTTGAACCAAGGGCTTGATGCAGAAGGCAGTGCTCCTCGACACGGCACGTATCGTGAGGAGATTCCTCTCTCTGGAGCCCTAACCACCGGTAGCTTGGTCCCTGTACCCGATGCCGGTGGGCCACTATTTTTTATATTTTTAAATATATTTGTTTTTTTTTGTATAGAATGTATTTAAAAATATAATTTAATATGTATTTAAGTTTAATAAAGGGAATAATAATAAAAATCTTGCTTGAATATAGCTTCCTAACTTATTGGTCCCCTGAATTCGCACCCTGTGCCCACTCATCCCCTCAAATGTTTAAGGTTTCCACTCGTCCCCTTGTCTGTTATTCAATTTAAAATCATTTATATCTGGGTGCACAGCTGTGCACGTGACGAGACACTGGAACCGCAGGGCATTATTTACCTGTTTTTGAAGCGTTTCGTCTTATTTTTCTACCGTTATTGGGACTTACTTGGGACCATATGAAGCGTCGGTAGCTTAGTGGTTAAGGAGTCGACCCTACGGTCGAGAGGACCCGGGTTCGAATCCTGGCCATTACCCTACCGACGTGAACCCACTCCTAACACAAGCCATTTAGCTTAGCTGGAGGGGTTAAGGGGAATATTAGTCATTTCGGTTACTAATATTCTTTAAAAAAAACAGTCTGAACAGTGCTAGAAAGTAAATATCTCAGGACACGATGTCACTAAAGTACTACTTATTAAACATGCCAAGTTTCAAATGTATAACTTTTGATAATGATGATCGAAAAAATCGACCCTAATTGATCCAGGAAAAGGCTCGGAGGATGAAATGAAAGCCTCATACAGAGCATCACTGACTACTTGATACAAAATCACAACAAATTAAATCAAACGTAAAAAAACATTACAAACCCATAGCTCTGTATGTGATTCAAGCAAGTGAGCTGTTCTGTAACCTCCAGTTACGCAATCATCCAAATGTGTATCCTTGCCGGTTTGCCAGGTTACACGTCACATCGCCGTGGACCACATCCTCACCCTCTGAGCCGACTGCAATATGCACTAGATACCTATTTCTACTCAGCTACGGCTACAATCAATCGCTATGAATCTGTAGATAATCTGGTGCCAACTTAGTTAAACTATCTAGGTAGCTTCTAAACTCTTACTCCTCAACTCGTACTCCTCAATTTTGTCAGGGTCTTCAGGGATACTCTGATCATGCCATTCACCTATCAAGAGCGTACTTCTAAGTGCTCTTAAACTCAAGGTATAAGAATCTCCTTCTTTAATCTCTATAACCTGAAAGGACCCCTAAGGTCAAGACCCATCTGGTTATGTTTGTTAATGTAGATACAGTACTGTTCCCAAATGTACTATATGAACTCTATATATAACGCTTCTAGGGTTCTGACCCATTTGGCGAACGACACATTTGAAACCAGTGCCTATGAGACTGATTACAAAGAATCTTACATTAGTGTTAATTTTTTTCAGGTTAAGGTCTTCCCCGGCGAGAGTAGGTTCGAGACAACGTTACAGGAAAGCTCTTGGCCAGTGTGGAATGAAGATTTTAAATTTCAACTGAAACAAAAAGACTTAAAGGACTCGACAAAAAAACCTGACCTTCAAAGTTTACTTGCGGGCCATTTTTTATCACTTACAATTTACGCTTTACTAGAGCCAGCTAGACAAGAAATGGATAAACGTAAAAGAATTGAACATTTAAAAAACAAAGTGGCCGAGCAAAACGAGTCTAAAGCGAAAACAGGATTTTTAGAAAAGACATTCAGTAGTTTTAAATCAACAAAAGCAGAGGCAACAGCACAGAAGACTATTTTGGAGAAACGAAGAACAGTGGGAGCAGCGACATGGAACTTCGATACTAAATTATTTCAAAATGATCTCAAGAATGGTTTGATTGGAACTCCAGACATTTGGCGGCCGATTAACGCAATTACAAGTGGATTAGCTCAGTCTTTGCAGGTAAGTTGAACACTTGAAAGATGATATTTCATTATGATTACATAGTATACGGCACACTAACGGTTAAGGATCAGCCCGCACTATGAAAATTAACCCCGAGATTTTCTGCAATCGCGCATAATGTAAGTGTTCAACTTTGACAACCTACTTACATGGTTCTCAAAGTTAAACTTATTTAAATTTTGACAGAGAGAAAGGGATGACATAATGCAAGGTAGGCAAAGGCACCGTTTATACAGCTATATGAATACTAAAAGTTACTAGGAATTCAGTGCAGGGTGCGACTGAAATAAATTGCGCTGAGCGAGTAGGACCCTTACTTGAACGGTCGCGCGCTTAGCTAAGGCCGCGCGCTCTTGAAACTATTTTTCGGTGATTATTCCTCAATGGTTCATCGGACATGAACCATCTTGCTTCAAAACACTCCTCAGCAGTGTCCAGACTATCACCGTGGTAAATTTGGTTAAGATCGCTCGAGTGGTTACGGAGGAGTTCAGCCACCAACAAACGGCTATGCCGCGAATAAGAACCAATAATTGTGAAAAACTCCATGTTACTTGCGCTCTACCTCAGAAACTATAACAAATTGTTTGTATTAAATGAAAATATCATCTAACGTAGTATAGAAACACGAGGGAGCTGTTTTTGCGACCTTGGATTTTAAGTAATGAAGATACGGAACCGAGATAAAGCTTTTAAACCAACTTTTGAAACGTAAAAACAAAGGTGCATCTAACTTTCAGCTTATTATCTTAATTTCGAGATATACTTACTTACCCCAATTTTGGCTGTCCTATCATTTGTTCTACGAGCGTTTGGGCACGTTGAACAAATGATAGGATAGCCAAAATGCTCCTTCAAATTCAACACAAGACCTCAAAATTCTCTTTCAACCCTCAATACAAAGCTCTCTTATGACTATATTTAAGTTTTCATAAACAATATTAATGTTAATGTATATTAATGTTAATTCTTAACTTAGCTTAGTCAAGGATTTAACATACAGTCACTTTTGATAGAATTTTTTAACAATAATCACTGTTTAGATCCTTTTTTTTTAAAACATCAAACTTTATTAAAACAAAAAGCATAAGGTGATTGCACAAATTATTATGTTTTTTAAATTTGGAGGTTACTTCGGGCCACCAACCAGGTGGACACCGAAGTCTTAAAATCACGCAAAAAAAATCAAAATCTTACACCTACTTTTTATCACTTTTCTCGACGTTTCACATGATTCTAAGTCTAATTAAGCAAAAATTTTTTTTGTGTCGGTCTGTCTGTTGGTCTAGATGTCTGGATGTCTGGATGTCTGTTTACGCAATAACTCAAGAACCACTTATCCGATTTAAAAAATTCTTTCGCCAATCATCTTGTTTGGTTAATGGGAAGAACTGATTAGATTTTGGGGTTTGTACGTTCAAGGTTTCGAGTACCTTTTTTTTTTTTTTTATCGTGCGGAAATCCCTTCGGATACCCCCCCGCGTGCCAGCGGGGGTGGTTATGTCGGGCTTGAACCGACTAAAACCGCACGCCGTCTCGGGTCTACAGACGCCGGGGTGTAAGGTTGCTCATAGAGCATATCCCTCGCACCCCGACTGACCCTGGGCCATCTCCGGTTTCGAGATGGCCCCCTCGGGTTTGGGAACCACGGTGTCCCCGTCTTGCCCCGGTTTGGGGGAGGGGCGCTTGTCACCCCACCGTCCCGGCCTGCTTCTGCTGGGGTGACAGGTGGCCTCACCCGCCACCCCCAGGCCTGCGCTCATGGAGGACGGAGGTCATTAAGCGACCTCCGGCGCCTGAGTCGCCTGCGACGCGCGGCGAGCAAGTTGCGGGCTCGGAGGACCGGGAGAGTTCTAAGTCTCTCCCGGGCGCGCTCCGCCACCTCCTTCGCGAGCATTACATGCTCGCAGAAGGAGGCGGCGGCGGCCCACGCGGGTTTCGAGTACCTTTTTTTTTTTATTTATCGTGCGGACCTTCGGATACCCCCCCGCCGGGGCTGCGGGGCGGGGGCGGTTATGTCGGGCTTGCACCGACTAAAACCGCACACCGTCTCGGGTCTTCAGACGCCGGGGTGTAAGGTTACCCATAGAGCATATCCCTCGCACCTCGACTGACCCTGGGCCATCTCACCACTAACAGCATCGCTCATCCTGTCTCCTCTGAAAGCAGAGGAGTACGGAGAGCGATGTGTTCCCGCCACGTTGGGTATTGGCCGACGATCAATGCCAACCCTATGAAGCGGTGAAGGGGAAGCCATTGACCGCCGCCCAGGGTGTACCGGCCGCTCCGATTCCGTTCCCCCCGGACTGCAGCGGGATCGGAATCGGAGCGACACTCGAGGAGGTTACCCAACACACACCCCGGGTTTCGAGTACCTACCATACAAATTAAAAGACTTTTACAAGTGAGTTTCTTTCGAGTTATCAGAGTAACGCGTATTTGACTTTGACATTTGAGTCACAAGAACAATACGTATTAATATATATATAGCTGCTCGTGCTGATTCACTGACTCATTGATCACCTCTCCTGAACAATTTTGTATGAAAAAATTTTTTTTCACTGATGGTTTCGTATAGAGGATAAAAATTCATTCGGAAGAAAAATATGGAGAGAGCTGATGATTGAGGATTTCGGAGACGGGTGAAGAGCACGCTTAAGGTATTGAAGATAGGTTGGGGGTGCTTGAGCAAATGTCACTCGAAACGTCATTCAATTGCCAGTGACCTGAAAAAAAATTCAAAATGGCGAAAAAAAATGGCCGCCATACTAATTTCGTCGGTGTCCATCTCGGAGAGTATAAAAGATGGAAGAGTAGTTTCTTCGCAAAAGACGATCAGGATTTTTCTATTCATCGAGTAGACCAAAGGTCTACTCGATGAATAGAAAAAAAATTCAAGATGGCGGAATTTATTTTTCTATGGAAAATGTATGGCGAATTTTTTTTTTTTTTTTTTTTTTAATATTTAGGACACGTCAATTTGACTTCACCTCGCCTGGTGGTAAGCTGAAGGTAATATTGAATAAACTACAAGTTTTGAACTATGCAAGACTTTGATTTATGGTTTCTTTTTAAAATGTTTTTGGGGACGAACTCTTAGTCAAAAATATGTAGATAGATGATGATCGAGGGTTTGGAAGATGGGTGAAGAGCACGGCCAGGGTATTAAGCATAGGTGAGGACTGCTCAAACAAAAAATACTTGGAACCTCATCCAATTGGCAGTGAGCTGAAAAAAAATTCAAAATGGAGAAAAAAAGATGGCCGCCATACAAATATCGTCGGTGTCAATCTCGGAGAGTAAGGTCTACTCAATGAACAGAAACAAAATTCAAGATGGCGGAATTTATTTTTCCATACAAAATATATGGAGAATATTGAAGAGACTGCAAGTTGGGAACTATGCAAGACTTTGATATGGTTCCTTTTCAGAATGTTTTTATGGAAGAACTCTCAGTCAGAAATATGGAGATAGATGATGATCGAGGGTTTGGAAGATGGGTGAGGAGCATGGCCAGGGTATTAAAGATAGGTGAGGGCTGCTCAAACAAAAAATACTCGGAACCGCATCCAATTGGCAGGGAGATGAAAATAAATCCAAAATGGCGGATTCAATATGGCGTCAACACAAATGTCATGGGTGTCTCTCTCAGAAAGTATTAAAGATGGATGAATTGTGTTTCGGTTCACCTCTGCTCACTCTCTGCTTTCGTATAAAGGACGAAAATTCATTCGGAGGAAAAATATGGAGGGAGCTGATGATTGAGGATTTTGGAGACGGGTGAAGAGCACGGCCAAGGTATTGAAGAGAGGTAGGGGGTGCTCAAATAAAAACCACTTGGAATCTCATCCAATTGCCAGTGAGCTAAAAATATAACCAAAATGGCAGATTCAAGATGGCGCCCATACAAATTTCGACAGCGTCTATCTCACAAAGTATAATAGAAGATAGAAGAGAGGTTTTTTGGCAAAAGATGATCAGGACCTAGAGGTCTACTCGATGAATAGAAAAAAAATTCAAAATGGCGAAATTTATTTTTCCATACAAAGTATAAGGCGAATATTGAAGAGACAAATGTGCAAGACTTTGATATGCTTTTAACCGACTTCCAAAAAAGAGGTGGTTCTCAAAACGGCCCGTTTATTTTCAATGTATCTACACCGATTATTTCGCGGTTTCTGGACCGATTTGCAAAGTTTTTTTTTTTAAATAAACAGTAGAAGTTTTCGTCTTGGTCCCATAAAAAGTTCTGGATCCAACTCCTTAATCCTGATGCTGAAAGTTTACTGCCCGCCTAGGCCCTAGGTTATCAAGATTCAGAAAGTGTTCATAGTGAATTAATATTATAGGTACCAAGCAACGACTTCATGGTTAGATTTCAAGTCCCAACTCCTCAACCCTGATAATGCAGGGTACAGCTGCAGTCACAAACTATCGATTACCACTCACTCACTCACTGACACAATTGTTCTCCTAGAAGGAGTAATGGGGGATATGGATGATGTATGAGAAAAAAGTAGAGAGAGCTGAGGTGACTATGGGCAAAATCCGAAATGTCAAAAAATTCAAGATGGCGGCCAACATGGTGGTCGTTTCTCCGCCATCTTTGATGACATGGCAACATGGGTGTCATTTTTGAGTAAATCGAGGCTTCTTATTTTGAATTTTTAAAAAGAAAAATTGAAAAATCCAAGATGGCGGATCGATTTTTTTACATTACACACCGCGCAAAATACTAGTATTGTATATTTACATAAAACAACCAGACTCTGAAAGAAACTGAACTATAAAATCATATTTTTGTGTTTTTGACGTCGAAGACGTTTGATTTGATTTGATTTTCTTCATATTTATTGCTCAATATATAAAGACGCGTCGAATAATATGCATAAAGCCTAAGGTCTGTAATCCTCCTGCCCGGCTATGCACTTGCTGACCCCTGAACGCAATCAAACCGAACTTGGATTACTATGGAGGGTTCTTCGCAATCGTGCACGGTGGTACCCACCCGGCCGAATTTTGTGACAAATTTGTGTCATCAAATTTCTACCACCAGTAAGAAGAGGTTCTATTGCATTAAAATTATGACTGCCGAATGAAATAAATTTGCAGTTATAAGGCATTCATCAGGTTAATGCATAGTTAAGTTTTGAGAAGAGGCTATTGGTCCAAAATATAGCCTCCGTTTTTTGCATCTTATTTTTGTAATTGTATCAGGCAAAAATGAAAGCTGCTGCAATACTCTTGAAAGGTTAAGAACGATTTATTTAGATATGTAGATGAGTGTGTATATTCGGATTGAAGCGTGACCGCGGAAAAGGGCCGAGGATACGAATCAATGGTAATATTTGTTAAATTAGGTTAAAATTCAGCTAATCTATCATTAGCTGATTTTATCGTTGAGGGCTTGATAGTGTGGGGTGTGTGTTGGGTAACCTCCTCGAGTGTCGCTCCGATTCCGATACCGCTGCAGTCCGGGGGGAACGGAATCGGAGCGGCGGTACACCCTGGGCGGCGGTCAATGGCTTCCCCTTCACCCCTTCATAGGGTTGGCATTGATCGTCGGCCAATACCCAACGTGGCGGGAACACATCGCTCTCCGTACTTCTCTGCTTTCAGAGGAGACAGGATGAGCGATGCTGTTAGTGGTGAGATGGCCCAGGGTCAGCCGGGGTGCGAGGGATATGGTCTATGGGTAACCTTACACCCCGGCGTCTGAAGACCCGAGACGGCGTGCGGTTTTAGTCGGTGCAAGCTCGACATAACCGCCCCCGCTGGCTGGCGGGGGGGTATCCGAAGGGATTTCCGCACGATAAAAAAAAAAAAAAAGCGCTTGATAGTGTATTCTGTAAGGAAATTGTTTGTAGCGGCATGGAATCTGAAAACTCGTCATGGCCGTCTTAGCTGTTGTGATTACTATTGTTATGCTTCTGAGGCTATGAAAATAATTCACCCCGTCTTGACCAAATGATCTAAGGCTAGTATACAAACTTATATTTGTTACTATGTACTTTGAATTAGCTGGGATTCGTGTTACCACACACTATACATTTAAATTTGACAGGTGACGTTCGGTGTTGACTGTACCACTCATGTTTCTTCGTCGTAGCGTATATGGAAACCCTACCAGTACTCCGAACTACATTACTTCTGATCTGCTGTAGGGTTTATAAGCAATAATTGGCAAAAGTAACTTTTAATCATTTCACTATTCAGAGTTGCGAACGATCTGGATATGGTTGCCGGTGTGGTATTCAAGATTTCAAAATTTAAGTGAAAATTCTAACCTAATCAGATCTCTAGTATAGATAGTTTTCTATCTTATGAATCTATCTATCTAATACCTTTAAACGAGCAATTCTTGTATATATATATATAAGGTGTCACAAAATTAGGTTTCTGAATTTGGTGAGATGACTTGGTATCGACAAACTATGTTTCAAATACATATTTTGTCGATACCAAGTCGTCTCACTAAATTCACAAATATGTATTTGAAACAAAAAAAAATATCGGGTAAATTTTTTATTTTATTTTACCCGATATATTTTTTTTTGTTTCAAATACATACATAGTCGCTGGTGGTGTTTCCGGTTCCAGTCCGGTTCCGGTGTTCGGAAAGTAAACACATACGTCATTATCCTCCGCAAACAATAATTAATATCTGTGCAAAAAGTGAAAATCAAAAGTGCCGTAACGCAAATTCCATCACAATAGACAACAAAGAACGATATTTGGAAGTGATCACAGTGCAAAACACATCTATTTATAAATAAAAACTACACAAACAACGTAACCAAAAGTGAAAAATTCACCAATTACCCTCCATTATCCGCATGTTAAAAGTTTGTTCCTGCCAAGAGCGTCAAGGGACAGTCAATGTCATTTTGACACAGACAGAATACGACAGTGATAGAAAAGGGTTACTAGCGTAATAGATCAGTTTACCCAAAAATCAATAATCAAAAACTTTTGTTCGAAAATATGAAAGTTGAAATGCAAAAGCAAACTGAGGTATTGACTAATACATTACTGGAAAAAATGGGGGAAAAGTTACAACCAGTCCTAGCAGAAAATAAAATCTTAAAACTTAAAGTGGAAAACATGAAGAAAAAGATAGAATCTCTGGAGAGGGACAAGAAAAGTAATAACATAATAATACATGGGCTGAAAGGGGAGGAACAGTCTGCAAGAGAGTTATTTCGAGAAGTGAAAACAATTTATTCGGATGAATTAGGTATATTATTGGAGGAGTTTGCAGTAAATAACATTTACCGCATTGGTAAAGTACACAAAGATGGGAAACCGAAGCCCACGCTCCTTTCTCTATTGAGTAAGTGGAAAAAAGCGAAATTATTAGAAACAAAAATAAACTGAAAGGAATATACATCACCGAAGACTGTTCAAAGGAAGTTTTAGAAAAAAGGAGAGCATTAAAACCCCAGCTAATCGAAGAAAGAAAAAATGGAAATTTCGCCTGTATAAAATACGATCAACTTATTGTCAAAGAAAATAAAAACATTAAAGATAAAAGGAAAAGAGAAACTTCTACGTCCCCGTAAACTCACTCGCAGCCCAGAAAACAACAAACACTGGCCAACTTTAAGACCAGCAGAATAAATGCATTTGACATTATGAGGGCGAGATCGAACTCTCTCTCAAACAACTCAACCACAAAAGAACAATAGCAATTAAGCACTGACAACCGGAACCTACACAACAACAAGGAAAAAACGAACGAGGAAATGAGAAAACCTTCCCCAAGCCGACTGGTCATCGTGGGGGAAAATGACCACTACCCTCCAAGCACAAATAATACAAATAATAATAAAAATAAAAATAAAAATTCACACCTACTAAGAGTATGTACCTATAATGTAGGGTCTTTAGCAACAGCCGAACGACATATTGCATTGTGCCATGCTCTAGAAAAAATTAATTATGACATAATAGGACTAGCAGAAGTAAGAAGAAACGGTTGCCAAATCGAAGAACACCGAGACTACATATTCTTTTATAAAGGTGAAACACCTGGGCTATACGGAGTAGGATTCATGATTAAGAAGTATCTTAAAACAAATATATTAAACTTTAATGGAATATCAGAACGAGTAGCCTTGTTACAATTAAAATTTGATAAAACCGCTGTATCAATAATTCAAGCCTATGCCCGGGAAGATCAAGTGAGGAGGAATTATGTAAATTCTATGAAGATCTAAGTAAAGCTCATGAATTAGCTGACAAAATAGTTCTCGTAATTGGAGATTTCAACGCTAAAATAGGAAGACCTAGGAAAACCGAAAAACAGATAATGGGTCAATATGGTTATGGAAGGCGAAACGAAAGAGGAACGCGAATGATCCAATACGCCTGTGAAAAGAAACTATCAATTATGAACACATATTTTAGAGAAAAAGAAATTCCCAGGTGGACGTGGCTCTCTCCAGATCAAAAAAACTAAAAATTAAATCGATTTTATAATGAGCAACAAACCAAGCAGAATAACGAACGTAGAAATACTAAATAAAATAAAATTTCAATCAGACCACAGATTGATAAGAGCTACATTTAAATTAAATACAGCCAAAAAGAGCAGGAAAACTTTCAACTCTACTCCTACATCCCTTAAAAATGAGGAGGAATCCAAATGTTATATTGAAAACCTGAAACTCAACATTAATACACTTAGTACTCTAAATCAAACAAAAGACATACAACATTTCTACAATAAATTTGAAGAAATTATAAGAAACGGCTTAAAAATAAAGACGAAGACGACAAAAGTAGAAACAAACAACGAAGTACTATAGATTTAATAAACGAATGTACAATATTAATAACTACCAAGGAAAAGACTAGAGAAATGAAAGAAAACCTTAAAAACTTATTTAAAAAGACAAACAAAGCTATAAAACAGATTACAAGAATTATAGGAAAATAATAATAGAGAAGAATCTTAACACCTACAGAAGCTCAAAGAGAGCCTATAAGGAACTAAAAACACACAAAACTGGATACAGAAACTGGACGGGAAGAAAATAACAAGAAACAGACAGGAAGTGCTAAGTAACGCCACTGAATTCTATAAAACACTTTATAGCAAACTACCAGAGGGCGAGATTGCAAAACAAGAAGAAGATACTATCATAATGGAACCGATCCCCAAGATAGAACAAATAAACGAAATAGAAATACTATCACATATAAAAAAGTTAAAATACGATAAAAGTCCTGGACCCGATAACATCAGTAATGAAGCATTGTAGATAGGAGCACCAATTCTCACGGCACATCTTACAGAACTATTTAATATGGTGCTCAAAACTGAAACAGTACCTAAGCAGTGGTGTCAATCAGATATAATACTTATCTATAAAAAGGGTAACCCGTTAGACATCGGAAATTACAGGCCCATTAGCTTGCTATCAAGCATTTATAAACTCTTTGCATATATCCTACAGAGTCGTATTACAGAACAAATAGATAAAAAGCAGCCGATTGAACAGGCAGGATTTCGGGCGGGTTTTTCCACGCATGATCACATACATGTCATAGAACAAATATTGGAGAAATATACCGAATTCAATTGTCCATTGTATGTGGCATTTGTGGACTACTCAAAAGCTTTTGACAGCATATCTCACAGCTCTATTTGGGAAGCACTAAAAGCAAGCAATATAAACAATACATATATTAACATTTTAATAAACATATATTTATATATTAAATTTATTATTATTATAATAAAGTAAAAGTCAAGTAAAATTAGAAAGTAGAGGTGAAGAAATAGAAATAGGCAGAGGAGTGAGACAGGGCGACCCGCTATCGCCTAAATTGTTTATAGCCGTGCTAGAGGCTATCTTCCAAAAGATTGACTGGAAAAATAAAGGTATCCAGATATTACAGCAACATCTGACACATTTAAGGTTTGCAGACGACATCGTGCTTTTAGCTGAAACACCAAAAGAATTAGAGAATATGATACAAACATTGAATAGTGGGAGCAAAAAGGTTGGCCTGGACATGAACCCAGTCAAAACTAAAGTTATGACTAACAACTATAAAAAACCAATATATTTAAATGGAAAGGAAATAGAGTATGTAAACGAATACGTCTACCTTGGCAAACAAGTCTCTTCCAATATCAACAAGAACGAAGAAGTAGATCGAAGAGTTACCATTACATGGAAAAAGTTTTGGGCACAAAAATAAATTTTAAAAGGAGACTACAGCTTAGATCTAAAAAAGATTATAATGGATACAAGTATACTACTAAGCCTAACGTATGGCAGCCAAATGTACTACGTAATAACAATACAAAGAGCAATGGAATGAAGTATTCTAAAATAAAGAAAATTCAAAAAATTAGGAGTGAAAATATAAGGAAGAAAACAAAACTAACAGATGCTCTGTAGTACGCTTTGAAGCAAAAGTGGCAATGGGCTGGACATATGTATAGAATAAAGGATAACAGATGGACCCTGCAAGCGACAAAATGGAGAGGACCTCTAGGAAAAAGGCATGTCGGGAGACCAAATAAACGATGGGCTGATGATATTGCGGACATTGTGGGAAACAAATGGATGGATATAGGAAAGGACAGAGACGAATGGAGAAAAATGGAGGAGGCTTTTACCCGAAAGGGATCCGAGTTGAAACGGTTATAAACGTGTAGCATGAAATGTAAAACCTATCGGAAATAAAAAGCTTTATTATGCTTTAGGATGAAATGTGGCATTTAGTTCAAAGAAGGAAGCTAAGGAATAAATTTTATAGTGAAAAGGGAGAGGCAGTTATTGAAATAGATGGAAACTTTAAGGCAGCAGATATCAAAATACCGTTATTTATAAATAATGTATCCAAAACTACAACTGCAGAAGACATTGCGAGTTATATAATGAAAAAGACAAAAGTACAGATCATTTTAGAAAAAATTGAAATGGAAAAAGAAAAAGAATACGATGCCTATAAAATATTTGTACCGAAAAGCAAATTAAATATTTTTATGGATGCGAGACTATGGCCCGATGGAATATCGTTTAGACGCTTTGTTTACTTTGCAAAGCGAAATGGTGTTATATAGTAATAGTCAATGAATACAACTTTAGTTTCTTTTAATTGTAAGTCGCTCAAGAGGAGTATAGACGGAGTTCGAGCATTATGTGGCTCAGCAGACATTGTGGCCCTGCAGGAGACCTGGCTTATGCCTTACGAGATTCCTTTATTAGGCACCATTGACCATAACTTCAGCTATACGGGAACATCGGCAGTGAATACCTCCACAGGTCTTATTCGTGGCAGACCCTATGGTGGGATTGCCCTGCTCTGGAGAACGAGTGTATTTCAAACTGTCTCAGTGATTAACTGTAGCTGTGAGCGGTTGGCCGCTATAAAAATCGTGTCTTCACACAAGTCAACCTTGGTCTTCAGTGTATATATGCCTACTGACTGTGCTGATAACTTAAGTGAGTTCACCGAGTGTTTAAGCCGAATCAACGCCATAATCGTGGAACAACAGGTAGAAGCTTGCATTATTCTAGGTGATTTTAATTCTCACCCAAACGAATTATTTTGTAACGAGCTACAGCTGTTTTGTTCAGACCAAAACTGGCAATGTGCCGACATAAAACTGCTAGGTCTGAATTCTGATACATTTACTTTTATAAGCGATGCACATCACTGTAAAAGATGGCTTGACCACTGTGTGGTAACTGAGGCTGCCTGGAGTACCATTGTCAGTGTGAATGTAAAATATGACGTGCAGTGGTCTGACCATTTCCCCCTGTTTATTAATTGTAATTTAAATATTATTAAACCTAAACTAGTTTTAAATGATAATGTGAATCATAACAGAATCTTATGGGGTACCAGATGTGTGGAACAAGAGATGAACTATAGCAATTTATGTAATGAGAAATTAAAATTTATTCATTTCCCCGAACAATTCCGTTTATGTGCTGATAACAAGTGTGATAGTGTGGAACACCGTTGTATCATTGATAGTATGTATCGGGATATAATAGCCATATTGAGGGACGCGGCTACTCTAAGCTGTGAAAACCCCAAGTGTAAAAGGAAAGGTGGTTATATTAGGGGTTGGAACAGGCACGTTAGTGAAGCACATAAGGAAGCTAGGCGTGGTTTCCAGATGTGGTTTGAGGCCGGTAAACCGCAAGGCGGTCAGCTACATAGCGATATGATAGTTACAAGAAAGGTATTTAAGTCGCTTTTAAAGTGGTGTCAGGAAAACCAAGAACAGATAGTCATGGATAGAATAGCGTGCTTACATAATAATAAGAAATTTAAGGAGTTCTGGAAAAGTACAAATAACCTGAACTCTAAGCCCGGGGTCCCTATTAGTGTCGATGGACTCACCAACAGAATGGAAATTTCAAACATGTTTAAAGATTATTTTATGGTTAAGTCTCAATTAGGCCCGTCGTCAGTTGAAAATCTAAAAATTAAAAATCATTCCGAATCACTGACAGTCCGTTTCACAGCTAAAGAAATTAAAAGTGTGATAGCTCATATGCGACGCGGTAAATCCCCGGGGCATGACGGGCTGAGTGTAGAACACCTTAGGCACGCCGGTGTACATCTGCCTCGAGTGTTAGCGCTATTGTTCAACTCTTGTATGTCACACGCTTATTTGCCGGCGGATATGATGAAAACGATCATAGTTCCCATTGTAAAAAACAAAACGAGTGACATATCGGATAGGACCAATTACAGGCCAATCTCTTTAGCCACGACTGTGGCTAAAGTCTTTGATAGTTTGTTGAGCAACTACCTGACAAATAACATTACATTACAGGATGCTCAACATGGTTTTAGGAGGGGTCTATCTACGGAAAAAGCAATTTTATGTTTAAAAAAAACTGTAGCATATTATACAGACAACAGAACACCTGTGTTTGCATGTTTCTTAGATATGTCCAAGGCTTTCGAGATGGTCTCATATGATAAGTTATGGTCTAAACTTTCTGATGCTAACATCCCTACTGAGTTAATTTGCATTTTCAAATATTGGTATAAACATCAAGTAAACTGTGTAAAATGGGTAAATACTTATTCTGATGAATATGTCATGGAATGTGGTGTTAGACAGGGTGGGTTATCCTCACCCATGTTGTTTAATATTTATATAAATAGCCTGATTGCCGAGCTCAGCAGTGTGCATGCTGGCTGCTATATGGACGGAGTAGCATTTAATAATATTAGCTACGCCGATGACATGGCACTGCTGAGCCCGTCAATGGCGGGACTTAAGAAATTGATCAACATATGTGAACGTTACGCTGAGGAGCACGGCTTAGGGTACAACTCAAAAAAAAGTCAATTGATGATTTTTACAGCGGGTACAAAGGTCTCGGATAACTACCCTAGTGTAACTTTGTGTGGTGTTTCCCTGAGTCGTGTTCATCAGTTCAAATACTTAGGACATGTGGTAACGGACACTATGAAGGACGATCTAGATATAGAGAGGGAACGAAGAGCGTTGGCAGTCAGATGTAACATGGTGGTTCGAAGGTTTGCACGCTGTACTGGTCCAGTTAAAATAACTCTGTTTAAATCTTACTGTCAAACATTTTACACGTGTAGCCTTTGGACCAACTGTACTCAGAGGGCCATCAATGCTCTTCGCGTTCAGTACAACAATGCGTTCAGGATGCTGCTGGGGTTGCCGCGCTTCTGTAGCGCGTCCGGCATGTTCGCGGACGCACGCACAGACGGTTTCGCGGCGATCAGACGCAAGCGAGCTGCGTCTCTGCTGCAAAGAGTGCGCGCCAGCACCAACAGCCTCCTGAACGTTATTGCTAATAAACTAGATTGTCCTATTATAAAATACCTGAGTCAATTACATATGCACTAACATAGCTATAAGTTACTTATTGTTACTAACAAAATATGGATGAATATCTGAAGTAAATAAATTATATATTATATATTATTATTATTTATTATTAAGTTACTCCTTATTACATCAGCTACATACATAAAATTAACACACACAAAACTACATACAAAATAAAATTGGTCCAGCCATTTCAGAGATTAGCCGGAACAAACAGACAGACAGGTAGGATACTCTTGGATACACAAATTTATTCTTTTAACGAATTCATTTCTAGTAACCTTTAATAAAGTGTTGTGGTGGATATTATACATCGTATTCTGAACTTCAACTCTCAACTCGTTTTCATTCGCATAAGATATTATATATATATCGCATAAAATTTGATTTTTTACATATCCCCACAAAAAAAATCTAATGGGGTAAGATCTGGCGATCTCGCAGGCCATCTGATTGTGCCGTTTGTACCAATCCAGGTATTTAAATGGTTATTAATGTAGGCAGTAGTGATTCTGCTATTATGTGCTGGAGCACCATCTTGCTGTAGAATTATTTGGTTTCGCTCTTCCTCAGGGAAACCATTTAACTCGTTTCTTAAGAGATCCAGTATTTCAATATACTTGACAGTGTTTAAATGACCTTCGTACACGTGGACTAACACTACATTATTTCTCATAATTCCGCACTAAACGTTGAAAGAAAATCTTACTTGATTGTTAGTTTCATGAACACGAACAGGATTCACTCGAGACCAATAATGGTTATTGCGGCGATTGTACATGCCATTATTGCTGAAGTTGGATTCGTCAGACCATACAATGTTACTCAAAAAATAAGGGGTTTCGGTCAATTTCTCCAAGCATGTTTTCACAAAATTGTAATCGTCTCTCACGATCCCCAATATGCAATTTTTGCACCAACCGACCTTCACGATAGCATTTATACTTATACTTTTTCAGCACTTTTTAACATACTTTGAAACATTTCCGAAGGCTTCAAGTAGAGATGCTGCCGATGAATTAGGAACAACCCACACTCGCGTACTTAATGATAGAACGTCTAGAATGGTGGACCTGCTGGCAGGACTTTGCGTACTACAGGTAGGACGCAATGTTTTAATGTTTTCTGTTATAAGAGGTTTTCTAAGCCTGCCAGCAGGACGCAGTTAACTGACATGCATAGTCCGTCTCTTTCTGACTCGACGTGTTTTTGAATCGTGTTCCTGCGACCAGTCTAGCCAAAATGGCGGCGAGTGTCAAACGTGGTGTCCGCGTTCGCGCCAAAGCCACATATTTCGATGCAGATGATGGTCGAAACACATGGAGTCGCAAACATTTTAGTGCTGATTTCGATATTAGTTATTGTTGTGATACGGTTAGAAAAGTAGAAAATAACTTTGCAAAGGTTTATTGGGATATAGACAAGAGAGTTTCAACCGTGCCCATTGGAATTCTAATTCCTGAAATTGAAAACGAATCGAAAACGAACGGAATCCCCGCATAATTTTTGAAATAAATGAATATTTTTTAAATTCTTGTTTATTTTCATCCTGTAATCTCAAGACGCACCCGCGTCTATTTCTAGATACCTATACTTTTAAAATAATTAATACAAGAAGTTTGTCACCCCTGTCTAATTTCATCACGCATAAAAGTCAAGTACTGCTGGAAGGACCGCCTCTGAAATTCATTATAAATCCACAAAAAATGCGTACTGCCGGCAGGACGCACGTCCTTAGAATCGCCCTTTCAGAAGCTCCTTCCAGCAGGACCAGAGCTTGGACGTTCTATCATTAAAACATTAGTTCAAAATCGAAATAGTTTTGCTGAATAGTTTGCCGTCTCTTCTTGAAACCACCCGTATTCTTTAAATTTTCTACCATTCTTTTCAATACGAACCGAGTTGGTGCCTTTTTTTTAATTTTTTTTTTATCGTGCGGAAATCCCTTCGGATACCCCCCCGCGTGCCAGCGGGGGCGGTTATATCGGGCTTGAACCGACTAAAACCGCACGCCGTCTCGGGTCTGCAGACGCCGGGGTGTAAGGTTGCCCATAGAGCATATCCCTCGCACCCCGACTGACCCTGGGCCATCTCCGGTTTCGAGATGGCCCCCTCGGGTTTGGGAACCACGGTGTCTCCGTCTTGCCCCGGTTTGGGGGAGGGGCGCTAGTCGCCCCACCGTCCCGGCCTGCTTCTGCTGGGGTGACAGGTGGCCTCACCCGCCACCCCCAGGCCTGCGCTCATGGAGGACGGAGGTCGTTAAGCGACCTCCGGCGCCTGAGTCGCCTGCGACGCGCGGCGAGCAAGTTGCGGGCTCGGCGGACCGGGAGAGTTCTAAGTCTCTCCCGGGCGCGCTCCGCCACCTCCTTCGCGAGCATTACATGCTCGCAGAAGGAGGTGGCGGCGGCCCACGCGCTCGCGCTCCGCACCATTGCCGCAATCATGCTGCCGAGCGAGAGGACTCCCACCCCGATGGCTGCCACGAGGTCACGCCTCGGCGCCTCCCACGCCGGGCAGTCCGCCAGCGTGTGCAGCCCTGAGTCCTCGCTCGCGTCGCAGTGATGACACTCAGGCGTTGGCTCCTTTCTGATCCGATGCAAGTGGTCCCCGAAGTACCCCTTCCCGGAGATCACCTGCGTCAGTCGGTACGAGAGGCTTCCGTGTCGCCTCTCCAGCCAATCCTCCATGATGGGCCTTACCGCCGCTATTGCGGCGTGCCCTGCGCTTGGTCGCCCAAGTCGTTCCTTCCACTCCACCACGATGGCCTGGCGGAGCTGGGACTGCACGGCCTCGATTTCTCGAGGCTCGGGGTTCCATCCCTGCTCCCGCGCCTCCTTTCGCCACAGGTACAGTTGCGAAAGGGCTCTCGCTTCCAGGTACCATGGCGGAGTTCCGGCAAGGAGACTCGCCGCCTCGAAGGAGATCGTGCGGTACCCGCGGATGACCCTGATGGCCATAACTCGCTGCGGAGCGCGCAGCATCTGCACAGTTCTGGTCTTCAGGGCCTCCGCCCATATTGGGCACCCATACAGGGCCATGGACCGCACGATCCCCGCGTAGAGTCTCCTGCAGGAGTCATCGGGCCCCCTCATGTTGGGCAACAGCCGAGCCAGAGCAAGAGCTGTGCCCTTCAATTTGGGGGCCAGACTTCGGATGTGCTCTCCGAAGTCCCATCGGCCGTCGAGCACGAGCCCCAAATATTTCATTTGGGGTTTGATGCCGATGCGATTTCCTCCCACGATGAGACTGGATCCCTCGGGTGGCTTGCTCCGAGGCCCATGGAAGAACAGGGATTTTAATCTAACATTCCATATTTAAATTATTTTCGAAAATCTTTGAATGCAGTTTGCTTTCTATTCAAAAATAAAGGAATGTTTCCTTTGAGTAAAATTTTCTATCTGTAGTATTAAGAATACTTTCCCTCCAGGTGGCATTACAAAATTCCACCCTGTATATATTCATATACATGTAGTAAAAAACGGTTATTTCAATATTACAAACAGACACTCCAATTTTATTTATATGTGTATAGATAGATGTATAGATGTGTATATAATATCATAGTTATGTGTACAGGCAATAGTGTGGATTATATCACAGTTCGAAATATTTAGTTGTAAGTAGTGAGCTAAATT
The DNA here is from genome assembly GCA_946251805.1 of Cybosia mesomella. NCBI lineage: Eukaryota > Metazoa > Arthropoda > Insecta > Lepidoptera > Erebidae > Cybosia > Cybosia mesomella. The sequence continues at coordinate 18,490,459 of OX276393.1, read as the reverse complement.
TATATATTTTATTTATATATTTTATTTTTATATATTTTTGAAATAATTTAAATACAATAAATGGAAGGTAGTTGCTAATTCTAGAAATGTTATTAGGTAGGTACCTATGCGTAGTGTATTGTATTGTCCGGAGAGACGATACCACTACAAATCATTTACAGCTATGCATCTAGATTAGATTTGAGTAGAGAGTGCACAATAAAATTCCAGCTTTAATAATAGACTGGGGAGATCAGACTTTTACGAAAGATCACGACAAATACAAAATTTCAGAGATGCAAGTAGAAAGAAATACCAGTGGTGGTAATAGCCAGAACACTGCATAAAACAAACATAATAAGGAAAAAAAACATAACTCCTATAGGATCACTTCGTTGTCTATCTGTCAGGAACGCGTAGGGGCATCAAGTTGAAATTAATTTGAAATACTCAGGTTCGTAACGTCTTGATTTCTTTCATCATTTTGAACAATTATCGACATATTTCAATAAATTATGAGAACATAGTATTAAGGCGCTGTCTGCACGTAAACTACCATAATTGATTATTTCTCTCTCTCTCCCTAAGATTACTGATGCTAGACAGTTGATTTTTTTATATATATACAGCTAATTATCTACTGTTCACGCACATTCAAAAACATTTTTAATAAATAGAGCAGGTTCTTGTTAAAAACATTGCAAAAAAACACTCTTTGAAATAAATTTTTCGTTTCAATTATCTCAATATTTTTAGCGATGACATATATATTTTTTGTTACAAATATAAAGAAAATTTAATCAGCTAGTGGAATATCTACAAATTAACATCCTCAAATCCGTCATATTTTTTAAATTATTTGTTTATCCGTTTGCCGCCAAACAAATCAAACATAAATAAATCATTCAATCACAAACAAAAAATAAGCATAATTATGGTAGCTTACGTGCAGACGGCGCCTTTTAAACTCTTAATATTAACCTTTAGCTTGAAGCAGTCGATCTGTTGATGAAAACCGCATTAAAATCCGTTGGGTAGTGTAGAAGTTCTCAGTGAACAGACACCATTAAGCGATTTTGTTTTATATTATGTAAAGATATTACTTAGGATTACTTCCCGTTTTGCTATAATCGTGATTTTCTGCAGAAAGTAAAGTCTTATAGTACAAATAAAGGGAAAATTCCAAAAACCATAAATATTTAGTTTGCGACATCACAATTCACAAAAAATATCTGTATGTCTGTCTGTCAAGACTAAGCTCTACACTACTCTACAGCAACGTTAAGTGCGCTCATCATTCCAGTTTTGTGCGGCACCCGACTTGCCCTTTTTTTTATTAAGTATCACTATTATTAAGTAGGTAGTATTTCTATTAATTTTTGTTGAATAATAATTTAAAAAAATAATAATCGTGGTAGCATCTAACTATAGTATTAGAGATGCCGGTTTCATTCATTCATTTCAGAATTAAAATTACATAAATTGAACATAAATGTGTTACCGTGGAATCAAAATTAAAATAATTATGACTAAGAATACAATTGTTAAATATATTACAATGTATGCTTTAAGATTCACATGTTTTTATGAATATTGCCAAAATGACTATCAAACTAGAGATTGGCGTCCGCCATTAATGAACATTAACATACATTAGTTTAAATTGGCGTAACTGTTGCAATTTGGCTGTAGAAGCCATTAACTAGAAGAATTGAAAGAAGATATGACTTCTCGAATTGCTATTATACTAATGATTATCGGGATATTTATATATTTGTGTGTTTCAATATGTTTTGAATTCCGTGATCTTGGCGCTCCTGCAACTTGCAACAGTGCCGAGATAATTATAATATTAACTTAGTTGGAAAATCGAATGCCGGATGAATACTAAAACCGCATGCCGTCTCGGGTCTTCAGACGCCGGGGAACATAAGCGTACCTTTTTGGCCTTGTTTTTTTCCGTGCGGAAATCCCTTTGTTTATATATCCTCCCCGCCGGCTAGCGCGGGAGGTTATGTCGGGCTTGATCCGATTACAATCGCACGCCGGGTTGTAAGGTGGCCCCATAAGGTATTTCCCTCACACCCCGACTGACCCAGGGCCATCTACGGTTTCGAGATGGCCCCCTCGGGTTTAGGAACCAAGGTGTCCCCATCTTGCCCAAGGTCTAAATTCCTCATTGCATAGAAACTAAGTAGTTATATATAGGCACATACCTACCTACTAAACAGCAAATTACGACCGACCCAGCGAAATCGGTAATTACCTATGTACGAAAAGATCTTGGCCGATGCGTAGTTATCATCTTACGTCATCGCAATAAATGTAGGTAGGTACCTACCTATACAGCAGTTGCTCAATTAGGATCCGGCGAGGTCAAAACTATTGTATTGTAGTTCTTAGTCAAGTATTAAATTTTTATTCACATGATAGTTGTGTTCGTTACTTATTAATAGACTAGGTAGGTACTATGACTATTATATATAAGAAGAACAGTAAACAGCGTTTTGGTGGGCACATCGGGTACCAGAGAGTATCCGGCTAAAATCGGTGTGCTTCGGTTTTGTAGAACGTTCTCTCTATCGCACATTATTCTGACAGATGTAGGCAGAGAATAAATATGGAGACGACACTAAAAGAAAAAACGAGAACTATTCAACTAGAATAGAAACAATATAAAGCACTAGTTCAGTAGGTGGCGGCCATTTTTGACCGGAAGACGACCCGTCTTAAATTATTCTCATAATCATAAAGCTAGATTTCCCAGTTCGGCCATGTAAAAACCAAAGGACCCACATATCCTTTTAAAAAAGCTATGAAATTATATCGGTAGTGAAAACGCAGTGCGTGTAAATTTTAAAATATATTGAAACACCTGAATGTACATTTACTTATAAATGAAGCATGGTCAGATTCAGTGTGAATATTAATTATTGATAACTTGAAAATTTAGATTTCCATAATGCGATAGAACTCCTTTGTGGATAGGATACCGACAACTGTAATTATTTTTGGAAATATATAGCAACACAGCACACTTCTCACTAGCTTTGTTTTATTTAGACATTGTTTTTATTACCCATAATCAAATCTCTCCTAAATTATACGAAGCTATCGACTTCAGAGGATCAGAGAAAGCATTAAGAAAAAATCTGAATTATTACCTATATTATGGGTAAATTCATTATTTGGCATTAAAAAAATAACTACAAACAACTATTCCTCTCTCGTATACGCTGGTAGCCAATAGTTCATGATCCGTCTACGTTTACTGTCAGTCCGATGTACGGCAGAGAGAACGCTCTACAAAACCGAATTAAGTGGATCTTAGCCGGACTCTCTCTCTTCTTCTCGATGTGCCAACCTAAGCGCCGGGTATGTAGGTAGTTTATTAAAACGTCCGAATTTAAGACATTTATTTGTTTTTATTTATAGAAGTGATCGAAGGATGTTCGTTTTCGGTAATTTTTTTTGTTGGTTTTAATATTCCAGACCCGAACTGGAAGATCATTATGTTTTCGAACTAATTATTTCAATTAATGAGAAAAACCTCAAAGATTCATTTTCCGAGCTGTTAGAGAGCGTATCTTTATCTTAACACTGACGGAAAGTCATATCGCAGAAATTGTGTGCTTTATTCGACTTTATTAAAACGAATACAAGGTTCCACGCGTTCTACAATTGTTTATACATCATGCATGTTTACAGAAAGAGAACAAGAAGGGGCAGTTAGAAGTAACGCTTCTGTATACGGCGAGTGAAGACGGACTCAATGATATCATACAGCTGACTGTCAACAGGCTACGATGTAGTGTGCAGACTATGCAGCAACAAGAACAGTATAAAGGTATCTAAATGTTATACATATTCATGAACTTAGGTGTACCTAATTTTTAGATGACAATGTATTAACCTGACACCCCGGCGTCTGTAGACCCGAGACGGCGTGCGGTTTTAGTCGGTTCAAGCCCGACATAACCACCCCCGCTGGCACGCGGGGGGGTATCCGAAGGGATTTCCGCACGAAAAAAAACAAAAGGTACGTTATAAACTACTAAGGTGCTGGTGGTATGTAGGTATGTAATAGGTATAGTATCTCAATTTAGTAGACGTTCACGATCTACTACATTCAGAATTGCGGCAACAACCCAAGAACCTTGTTTCTTAATAGATTACTAATAGTACTAAATGTGCTCTTGGTAAGCTTCAATATTTTTTAAGGGTATATATACTTACATATTATATTTTAGATGTTAACTTTGAGATTGCCCTGTTTCTGAACGTTACCTTGCACTTTGGTAACACTATTTATTCTCCTATTAAAGTCATTTAAGGCCAATAAAAACGTAGGCATCAAATATACAGCAATCATACGGTCACTGTATATAGCGTACCTTTTTTTGACGTGACAACGTCTTATAAATCGATGGAGCCGGCTGCACGCACGAAAAAACATTACGGATGCGGCGTTACCGACGTATGCGGCGTTACCACATGACGTATTACCTCGCGTTATTATGACGTTGTCACGTTCAACTATCGTCAGTAAACCGAATTTTTTCGGGTGGAAATCCCCTTGAATAGCCCCCCGCCGGCCAGCGTGGGCGGTTATGTCGGACTTGAACCGACTAAAACCGCACGCCGTCTCGGGTCTTCAGACGCCGGAGTCTAAGGTTGTCCATAAAACATTTCCTTCGTTCCCCGACTGACCCTGGGATATCTCCGGTTTCGAGATGACGCCCTCGGGTTTGGGAACCACGGCGTCCCCGCCACGGGGGGAGGGGCGCTAGTCGTTTATTACATGCTCGCAGAAGGAGGTGGCGGTGGCCTACGTGATCGCGCTCCGCACCATTGCCGCCTTCATGCTGCCGAGCGAGACGACTTCCACCCCGATGGCTGCCACGAGGTCACGCCTCGGCACCTCCCATGCCGGGCAGTCCACCAGCGTGTGCAGCCCCGATTCCTCACTGGCGTCGCAGAGATGGCACTCAGGCGTTGGCTCCTCCCTGATCCGATGCAGGTGGTCCCCGAAGCTCCCCTTACCGGATATATATTAGATGAGGTCCGAAGTCCCATCGGCTATCGAGTACGAGCCCAAGGTACTGTGGAGGAACAGAGTGTGACGTTCCTCCAACATAAAGGGAGGATCCTCCGACCAGGCAAGGTGATCACGCCTGGCGGGCCGCGGTCCAACGGTTGTCGTTGGGATGTTGTATATATGCTATACCAGCGCGCGAACTTCACTTTTGCGATTCAGGATTGGTATTGATGTAGTAGTATCCAAGTAGTTCACCTTGTTGTCGCTAGATGGTGCTGGGTACATGTGGTATCGCCACATCACTCCCCTCCAAGACCGGAGGTTGATTGCGATGAGTCAGCTGTCTTAAGCTCTCTTGTGGAGCGTGCCAGTGCCAGTCTTGTGTAGTTCCATTTCGTCGGAACTGGACGCCGCTGGTTCCATTGATGGAACGGTCTTCCTCGCTAGTCCTCGTTAATTGGGACTAACCGCTGGTCCCGAAGATGCGGGGCTGAGTGCGGTGATGCGGTGCTGCGGTGAAGTGCCCAGTGAGTCGGGGATCGAAGCGTCGAGGTGAGTCCTCGGTAAGCCCTCGATGAGCCCTCGGTGAGGCGAGGCGAATCCTCAGTGAGATGAGGTGAGTCCTCGGCAGTGAAATGGGGCGAATCCTCTTGAGTCGAGGTAAGTCCCCCGTGTATGGGGCGAATGCTGCGTAGACGGGAGAGATGTGCTCTTCTTATGTGAACCGTATATGCCGTAGGCAATGACTGCTACGTAGACGGGAGAGGTGTGCTCTTCTTACGTGGACCGTATGTGCAGGTGCTGTGCCTTTAGAGGCTGATATGGCCGTAGGTTAACCAGGCTACAGCGGTCGCTGCATGCTGTGGTATCCCAGTTGAGGCCGAAGCTGCTGGATGGCGAAGACTTAATTACCGCTCATGCGGAAGAAGTGAATAGGATGGTGGCGATAGGAATGCTGCTGATATGTTCAGCGAAGGTTACGTGATCAGATCACGTCGGGGTCACCACTGTGGAGGAACAGAGTGTGACGTTCCTCCAACATAAAGGGAGGATCCTCCGACCAGGCAAGGTGATCACGCCTGGCGGGCCGCGGTCCAACGGATGTCGTTGGGATGTTGTATATATGCTATACCAGCGCGCGAACTTCACTTTCGCGATTCAGGATTGGTATTGATGTAGTAGTATCCAAGTAGTTCACCTTGTTGTCGCTAGATGGTGCTGGGTACATGTGGTATCGCCACAGTACTTCATCGTGGGCTCGATGCCGATGCTTACGCCCCCTACGGTTATGCTGGTTCCCGCAGGTGGCCCCCTCCGAGGCCCGTGAAAACACATAGCCTCGGATTTGTGGAGTGCCACCTCGAGTCCCAGCCGCCGTATTCGACCCACGACTTGAGCAACCCCTGCCGTGGCCTTCAGTGCCGCGCTTCGGTACGTTGCTCCCCGCGCCATAACGAGGGTGTCGTCAGCATAGCACACCATGCTGACACCCTCGAGCAACGTACCGCGCAGCACCCAGTCGTATCCGATGTTCCACAGGAGTGGCCCTAGGACCGACCCCTGCGGAACACCGCACGACACTTCTCGCCGCCCTGGCCCTAGCCAACTCGGGTAAACTATGGCCCTCTCGGATAGGTATGCCTCGACAATGCGGCGGAGGTAAGGAGGAACTCCGTGATACGCGAGCGCCTCCCTAACGCAGCTCCAGGGTAGGGTGTTGAAGGCGTTGGCGATGTCGAGAGACACCGCCACCACCACCCCACCACGCGAAACTACTTCCTCCGCCAGGCGCCTAACGCGCATGATCGCTTTCACGGTGGAGCGCCCCCAGCGGAAACCGAACTGGTTGTCCGCCAGATCTGGCCCCACATTCGTGAGATGCTCGACGAGGCGCTCTGCAATAATCCGCTCAAAGAGCTTGCACACCTCGTCGAGCAACACGATCGGCCTTTAACCGGATTTATGATCCGCCGGCCGACCCGCCTTCCGGATAAGGACCAGTTTCCCCGTCTTCCACGCCTTTGGAAACTGGCCCCTTTCGAGGCATGCGCTAAAGAGCGCCACCAGTCGAGGCCCTAGTTCCTCAAGGGCCAGGACCCATGCTCGGCCTGGAATGCTGTCGGGTCCGGGGGCAGTGCATTTCCGGGCTTTAAGCCGGAGCACTGCTACCCCCAGTTCACTCTCCCTGACTTCGGGCACATAGCTCTCGCTATTATTAGCGTCAGGCGCCTGAGGCGGAGCCATACGCGGAGGAACATGCTCCTCCGCTCTCGCTGGGAACAAGGAGCCCGGTATCCCCTCCAGCCGCTCCGGCTGGAGGCTCTGGGTCAGTAGGGGCGCCTTTGGGCGGATTTTACCCCTGACCGCAAGGTAAGGGCACCCCTATTGGTTCTGCTCCAGAGACTCCAGCAGCTCTTCGCGGGCCCGCCGTTTGGCCTGCTTAATGGCTACCTGGAGGGTCCTCTTGGCCCCCTTGTACGCCTCATATAGCTCTGCCTCTCGGGCTGCCGCATCGTCTGGGCGGCGACGCCTCCGGCGAAACCTGGTGTACTGGTGGCGATCGGTCACGCATGCTGCTCGCAGCTGTGCGATCTCCGCTGACCACCAGTACACCTGTTTCTTTACCGGGCTGGGCTTAACCCTAGGCATCGCCGCATCGCAGATATGCGACATGCGACACACAGAGGCCGAATGGCTCCTGAACCATTCGGCCTCTGCGTCGACATCGGCAGGCCTGGCCGGTGACAGAATCCAAGCCTGCACAATAGATGCCTCCAGGAGAGCCTCCCGATCCAGGCGTCTGAGCGCCCAACGTGGATCCGGGGGGTCGCTATAGTCGGCGGTAGGTTAGGTGGAGGGGAGACGTTGAACCGAATGTACATATGGTCCGACGACGTCTCCTCCTCCTCCACCACGCGCCAACCCTGGACGCGGCGGGCGAGAGCAGGGGTCGCGAATGCAACATCCACGACCGAACTGAGCCCCCGCCGCTCCCAGGTGGCGACACTCCCCCGGTTGAAGACCTCTAGGCCACGGGTGTTGGCCCAGTCCTCCAGAAGTCGCCCCTTGGCATTGGTTTTCCGGGAGCCCCAAGCCAGAGACCAGGCGTTGAAGTCTCCAGACGATATCCAGTCCTGCGAGCCATAGCTCAAGCTCATACTAGTCAAGGCTTGGCGAGAAGTAGACGGCCACGACAGCCAAACCCTCATAGTCCGCCGCGACACAGCCTCGGCCCCTTGCAATGACTGCAAGGCGCGAGGTGTCCGCGGCGGAACCCCCGAAGACGGTCGCTACGCCGTCCAGGTCCACCGGGCTTCCGGGGTGGACCCAGTACGGCTCAGCGACCACGACCACATTGATAGACCACTCCACGATGCTCTGGTACAGAAGATCCTGAGCACCGGTGCAGTGGTTTATGTTCACCTGCAGGATGCGGATTGGTTGGGCCACTACCCGTTGCGGACGAACGGGGCTTTGGCCTCGAGGCGGCGCAGGTACGGCTGTCCGCCCGGTGTTCCGCCGCTTTACCCTCTGCTACGCACTTGTAGCAGCGCGGCGGAGCATCACAGGCACTGGCCTTGTAACCGGGCTGACTGCAGCGGAAGCACCGATCCCCCACGGTGTCTCCCGCTGTGCACTGCACTCCCACATGCCCCACGGCCAGGCACCTGAAGCACCTGGTCTCGCGGGGCTGCAGGAGTTGCATCCGCGCCTTTAGGAAGCCCCCAACGAGGAGGCTCCGTTCGTGCGCAATTTTCTGCGCCGCTGCGACGGGGCAGTTGACGACTGCCGTGCCGTGACCGGTGGAGCTGAAGCGAATTTCTCCAGCTCTCACCTGATCCCGGGGGCAGCCGCCCGCCTCCACGACGGCGGAGATAACCTCCTCCGTCGTGGTCGCATCATCCAGACCCGAAATGCGCAAACCTGCGCATTTGTTGGGTCTGGTGACGCGGACGGCTTCCGTGTCCAGCGACTCCCTCAGCTTGGCCGCTAGGGCGTCTGCTTTGGGGCCGCTGGTGGCGCCGGAGACCTCGAGAAGGCGAGCTCCGGTGCGAGACGTCTTGCACCGGAGCCCACCCTCAATCTCGAGGGCCTTGAGGTCCACAGAGGCTTTCACCTGCCTCAGGACCTGGGCGTACCCCACGCCCTTCTCCACACCCTCCGTCGTCACCGTCAGGACGACGGCAGTGGAGCGTGGGGCGCGGAGCCTCTTCGGCGCCTTCGCCGCAGCGGCTTTGGCCGCCTTCTTAGCCGCCTTATTGGCGGCTTTTTTCGCCTTCTTTTCGGCTCCCGCTACCACCCATCCCTACCCTCTGGAGGGACATTCGGGTGCAACGGGAGCGACGGCTGCAGCGGAGACGGGGGTGCCACGCTTTTTTCCCTTCCCCTCCCCTTTCCCATTGGCTTTATTCGGCGGTTGGTTCGCAGGGACGGCGGTCCCTGTCTTGGGACCGGGATTTCCTGTGGTGGCAGTGGCGTAGGATGCGGGCCGCGCCAGCGGAGGTCGGTACGCCCGGTCCCCCTCCCCCCTGTAACTTCTAAAATAAGGGACCGATAAAGCTAAAAAAAATATATGATGTACCATGTAAACTTCCACCGAAAATTGGTATGAACGAGATCTATAAGGTAGTTTTTTGAATACGTCATAAATCGTAAACCGCAATTTACCTTTCATTCAATCAACTCACATATAAAAACTTTACTTGCTGCTACGGAACCCTTCATGGGCGAGTCCGACTCGCACTTGGCCAGTTTTTTTCGATTCCACGTATTGGATGGCGAGCCGTTTGTTGACAACCATCGGATGTAGAACAACCCTATCCATTATGACACTCAAGGAAAAAGATGGAGTGGCCTTTATATTCTAATTTTAAATAAGGATTTATATAGGATATTGAACTTTAATAAGGACCCAAGTAACTGTTTCCCAGTAAAAATAAACTGAATTTCAAGCGAGCGTTGTAAATGGTATTAAATTTTCTCGCAAAATAATGTTGTAGAAATTGTATAGGTACGTGTATCGAGACTTCTGTAAATGTAAACGTAGTTTTTACTGTTTCTGTTGTGATTCAATTCGCATTCGTTGTAACTCTTTTCTTTTTAATAAGCAAACAGCATAGCGTGCCAGAGCGTGCCATCATCCGGCCCCAATGTCTCTATGATAATAACACGAATGAAGTTGCGGGCTCGGCTACCGCTACCCTGGCGCCTGTTATGAATATAAAAATAGATTGAATACTAATATTATTTTTCATTCAAAATGGCGCCATATGGTTTGAGATGTTGAAAATGTACATTTTACTATAACTTCAAGATATCCAGACTTATAGTGCCGGCGGCTCTGCCCACATGGAATTCTGATTCCGTTCCCACATCTCAAGGGAACCTATTCCAAGGAGATAAAGCTTACCCTAATGTATCCCTGTACCAAATATCAGACAGATCCGTTCAAAAAAAAAACTTAGAGCGTGATTGAGTAACAAACGTCCAAACATCGAAACATCTTCATCATCTTCTTCAACTTTCACATCTAACTAACATTCACATTTAACAAAACAAAGTCGTGTTAGTGATGACCGGGATAAACTCAAAAATTGATTTTCATGAACTTTGATTTTTTAGATTTGTTTCTGATACTGTACCTTTTTGTGGTTTTCTTTTGCGAATATTGCCATGGTGACCCCTACCCCCGTCGGCCATCGGGGGTGGTTATGTCGGACTCAAACCGACCAAATCCTCACGCCGTCTCGGGTCTCCAATACCGGGGTGCAAAGAGACATTCACCAAATAAATTCAGCTGATAAGGTAACTAACATAACTTAAGGCGGAACGAAGTTTGTCGGGTCAGCTAGTTTATAATATTAGTAGGATTAATGTAGAGACAAGTTCTTAGCATTTATAAGAAAAATATTTTGAATACGCACAATGTGTAATATTAAAATTTAGATAAGAAAACTCTTTTTAGCTTTTAATAGATTCATCGCGTGTCGGGTTCATCGCGTGGTAGATAGGGACCACGGTTGTTTAAAAGCCGTGTAAGTCAAACCAAAAAGCGGAGAAGGAGTAAGCGGACCCCGGGTTCCGAGTCGAACAAAGCGTCTATAACCGGGAACAACACTAAGATGATGACGATGACTGGGACTTGCGACCAAGACTTAGGTTTTTTGGAGTACTCATGTGCTCCCCCATTTAACTACCCAGGTTTGTTAGGCTCCTAAAAATGCGATTTCGGATATTCGTGCTAGTAAAGAGCTTCCTGGAAACCTTGACAGTCCAAGGTCAAGTGATTTAGCTAGTAAGCTCCTGGCATGCATAGAACCGAGAATTTAGGTATTCAGTAGATAATTCAGAGCATCGAGTACTTTCAGTTTCCTAAAACACATCTCTAAGTTTCATGTCGAGTCTGTCTACGCAAATTCCAATTTAGGTTATTATGTTTTTAGCCTTTTAGTAGTGTTTGTAATATTGGTTAAATAAAGTAATATAAATCCCCAAGTATAAATTCCTAATGTGAAGCAGGACGAATCAAATAAATCAAGGTGTTGATCGTTGCTTCCCTTTTCAAACCTCAGGCGGTGGACAGCCACCCGACACACCTGAATACATTATTTGTTATCAACTGTGTTAGGGTATTCTATTTGTAAAAGAAAACTTGCAAATACACGTACCTACTCCTAAAGTTACAATCGTATCGTATCTAGACACGCAGTAGCGTGCCAAGCCAAGTTCAAGCAAAGGTACTGGCTAACCAGCGCCGAGTGTTACATTACACGAACCACTTGGTGCCACTTTTGACCCTTCTATAACTCAAAACCTCTTTAACGTAAACACATAAAACTACGTGTGTTTAATTATATCCATAAGGACATGTAGAAGCCCAAATTTCATGAAGCTAGCTCAAAGGGTTATAAAGATATGAAGGTCAAAAAAGTGAATGCTGCAAAAAAAAAACAAACTATTTTCTATTTGTAATACCTAAGTACATATTTATTATAGGCTAAACAGTAGAATTCGGCGAGTCTGTACATTGAACAAAAGTAACGAAAATAGAAAAGGGGTTACTAAACAACAGCAATAGAACATAAACCAGCAATTTTTAGAATTCCTTTCAGTCTGTCTGGATGTTTGTTCGCGGTCTATTTTGGAATTACTAAACGGATTTTCATGTCGTTTTGACTGGTAGACATAAATCAATGTGAATTAGGATAAGGCTTTTCTTCATTTAAATAAAAAAATCGTCCATTAAAGATTTTTGGAATTTCATTGCTTTAGGGGCAGGAATTTTTCGATACCAGTCCCCCTCTTTTTTATTTTGCTTAATTTAGTTTTGTATATATTTTAAGCTCCAAATAAAGAGGTAATTTTGTATGTTAAAACGCCATCTATTCACAACTCACAGTACCTACTATAATTTAAATATACTCGTAGAACAGATATATCACTACAAAATAGACCAATGTTTATTTTGGTTTCAATCTCATATTTAGTATTTCACTCATGTATAGGTAGGTATGTTTCATTTCACTAGATCAATGTTTACTATGGTTCCGAGAGTCCCACGATGAAACGTGATTTGAAATCCGGGAGTCTGTTAGATATACGCAACCGGTGCAGTTTACCTACAATTTTCCACACACGATACTAACAAATTCACTCTATTAAAGTAACATGTTATGAAAATGCGTGCTTTTTTTCTAATCTTTTTACTAACATGACACTTGACTATTTTTTTGTTATATTACTTTACTTTGACAAGGGAGGAATTACATAGGCACTTATTAGGAATCAATACCACCTCCCTTAGGCATGGTAAACGTATAGTTATGTTAGAACAATCCTTCGAAAACCATATTGGATTTGGCCATGCACCGCACGGGTGTAGTAGATTAGGCAGGTTGTTCCTTCGATGGAACCCCATCCCACAACTATAAGCATTGAAGCTTGTAGTTCAAATGCTTGTTCTTGTAATGTCTTCCTTGTGACCTTCTTCCTCCTTCTCTGGGTGACCAAGTGCAGGGCACGCCGCAACAGCGGCGTTAAGGCCCATCATGGAGGATTGCCTAGAGAGGCGTCACGGAAGCCTCTCGTACTGACTGACGCAGGTGATCTCCGGTAAGGGGAGCTTCGGGGACCACCTGCATCGGATCAGAAGGAGTCAACGTCTGAGTGCCATCACTGCGACGCGAGCGAGGACTCGGGGCTGCACATTCTGGTAGATTGCCCGGCGTGGGAGGTGCTGAGGCCTGACCTCTTGGTTGCTATCGGAGTGGGAGTCCTCTCGCTTGGCAGCATGATTGCAGCAATGGTACGGAGTGCGAGCGCGTGGGCCGCCGCCGCCTCCTTCTGCGAGCAAGTAATGCTCGAGAAGGAGATGGCGGAACGAGCACGGGAGAGATTTAGAACTCTCCCAGCCCGCAACATGCTCGACGCGCGTCGCAGGCGACTCTGACGCCGGAGGTCGCTTAACGACCTCCGTCCTCCATGAGCACATGCCTGGGGTGGCAGGTGAGGCCGCTTGTCACCCCAGCAGAAGCAGGCCGGGACGGCGGGGTGACTAGCGCTCCTCCCCCTTTTTGGGGCACGATGGGGACACCGTGGTTCCCAAACCCGAGGGGGCCATCTCAAAACCGAAGATGGCACAGGGTAAGTCGGGGTGCGAGGGAAATGCTTTATGGGCAACCTTACACCCCGGCGTCTGAAGACACGAGACGGCGTGCGGTTTTAGTCGGTTAAAGCTCAACATAACCTCCCCCGCTGGCCGGCGGGGCGTACCCGAGGGGATTTCCGCACGAATAAAAAAGAAGAAGTATATTATGGTAAACAATAATTAATCATTGTTATTGAAAGCTTTCAGTCTCGACAAAACACCAAAAGTACGAAAAACAAGAAAAAAATTATGATTGCTATTTAAACTACACAGATACACACACAAAGTAAGCTATCCCTTGGGATCGGATCAGCTTTCAGTTCAATCCCTTAGATACTTCAAATAATAATTCTTCGGGGTATCACCAAAAGGCATACAAAATGTTAAAAGTTGACAAAACTATATTTTAATTTTCAGTTGAACCAAAACTGGTTTCAAACATTTGATCTTAATACAAAATGAAATTACTTTCTATTTTCAGCACCACTATATCTGAAAGCCACCATATTGGAAGCGAACAAAGCCGAGTGCTATTGGAAAAGCGACCGATTTGCTCCAACAATATCTGCCAGATGGGATCCGAAGTCTTCTACAGTGAAATTGTCGGTCTTTAAGGCTAGTTTGAGTAAAGTCAGTATTTATATTAGCCTCGGGTGTAAGACGAAGATGGCGAAGAAGGAAAACCTGGGTAAGGCGATTATAGATGAGCAATCCACTGCAGCGGATAGTTGGAAACAATGTCTTTCGGAACCCGGTATACCAAAAACCTTTTGGGTGGATTTCGAATAATGACTTAGGCTTTAATGTTTTTAAAGAGCAACTATGACGAACTTATTTTTATAAGAAAACAAAGTGAGTTGTGTTTTTTTTTGTTATTTAACATTGTGAACATGCATGTTGTGAATATTTGTTACAATTTTAATTACTTAGGTATATGATGACATTATAATATATGTTTAATAAATAATAATATTACAAAGATATTATTTATGCTAAGCAAAATTTTATATCACAAATCTTTTAATTAAAACACTAAGCTAATTGAGTTTTGCTTGTTATGTTACCTACCTACCGTTTTCACTTGCTTCTTAACAAAGCCGTCTGCCCTGGACTTCGTCGTAGTGACATCGTCCACTACTGTAGGTCTTCCAGTAACAAATACATCACGAGCTGATTTCTGCCAGTTCTTTGTGACTAACAGAATACCTCCTCCGGAGACCGCCTACCTATATGGAGCCGATATTGAAGTACGTTCAAAATATTGTACGTCAACAGCTGACTAACCAGAAGCCTAGCGTAGCCTTTTTATTATCTACACTTCGTTGAATTCAAGTATTTGTGGAGTAAAATATACTAGGTAAAATGGTCGGTAGCTTAATACTGCTCCATGGTATGATGGTTGCTTAGTAGTTAAGGAGTCGGCCTTACGATCGAGAGGTTCGGATCTGGCCATTACACTACCGAAGTGAAGTCACTCCTAACGCAAGCAATTTAACTTAACTGGTGGGCTTAGGGGGAATATTAGTAATTTCGGTCCTAATAACCTTAAAAAATATGATATATCTACGAAATTCTGATTTTTACCTACCTTTTTTTTTTTTTTTTTTTTTTTTTTTTTTTTTTTTTTTTTTTATCGTGCGGAAATCCCTTCGGATACCCCCCCGCCGGCCAGCGGGGGCGGTTATGTCGGGCTTGCACCGACTAAAACCGCACGCCGTCTCGGGTCTTCAGACGCCGGGGTGTAAGGTTACCCATAGAGCATATCCCTCGCACCCCGGCTGACCCTGGGCCATCTCACCACTAACAGCATCGCTCATCCTGTCTCCTCTGAAATCAGAGGAGTACGGAGAGCGATGTGTTCCCGCCACGTTGGGTATTGGCCGACGATCAATGCCAACCCTATGAAGGGGTGAAGGGGAAGCCATTGACCGCCGCCCAGGGTGTACCGGCCGCTCCGATTCCGTTCCCCCCGGACTGCAGCGGGATCGGAATCGGAGCGACACTCGAGGAGGTTACCCAACACACACCCCTGATTTTTACCTACCTATTGTTAGCCGTCTGTTACATAAACATTTAGGTGCATTTCATCTCAACAAATGTATTTAAGTTATTCCTAGTATAAGTCATTCATAAGTAACCAATTATGACCTACATTACTAGGAAATAATGTTAGTAGTTTGAGCTGAATACTTAATTTTGCTATAAATTATTAATAGTGTGTGCACAAAATATAGATTGATGGGTTTATAGCTCTAGTAGTCTGAAACTAATTAAAACTTAGATCAACCTGGCGAATCCTCCCTCTACAAAATATGATTGTGACCACATAAACTTTTTTTTTTTTTTTTTTATCGTGCGGAAATCCCTTCGGATACCCCCCGCGTTCCAGCGGGGGCGGTTATGTCGGGCTTGAACCGACTAAAACCGCACGCCGTCTCGGGTCTACAGACGCCGGGGTGTAAGGTTGCCCATAGAGCATATCCCTCGCACCCCGACTGACCCTGGGCCATCTCCGGTTTCGAGATGGCCCCCTCGGGTTTGGGAACCACGGTGTCCCCGTCTTGCCCCGGTTTGGGGGAGGGGCGCTAGTCGCCCCACCGTCACGGCCTGCTTCTGCTGGGGTGACAGGTGGCCTCACCCGCCACCCCCAGGCCTGCGCTCATGGAGGACGGAGGTCGTTAAACGACCTCCGGCGCCTGAGTCGCCTGCGACGCGCGGCGAGCAAGTTGCGGGCTCGGCGGACCGGGAGAGTTCTAAGTCTCTCCCGGGCGCGCTCCGCCACCTCCTTCGCGAGCATTACATGCTCGCAGAAGTAGGCGGCGGCGGCCCACGCGCTCGCGCTCCGCACCATTGCCGCAATCATGCTGCCGAGCGAGAGGACTCCCACCCCGATGGCTGCCACGAGGTCACGCCTCGGCGCCTCCCACGCCGGGCAGTCCGCCAGCGTGTGCAGCCCTGAGTCCTCGCTCGCGTCGCAGTGATGACACTCAGGCGTTGGCTCCTTCCTGATCCGATGCAGGTGGTCCCCGAAGCACCCCTTCCCGGAGATCACCTGCGTCAGTCGTTACGAGAGGCTTCCGTGTCGCCTCTCCAGCCAATCCTCCATGATGGGCCTTACCGCCGCTATTGCGGCGTGCCCTGCGCTTGGTCGCCCAAGTCGTTCCTTCCACTCCACCACGATGGCCTGGCGGAGCTGGGACTGCACGGCCTCGATTTCTCGAGGCTCGGGGTTCCATCCCTGCTCCCGCGCCTCCTTTCGCCACTGGTACAGTTGCGAAAGGGCTCTCGCTTCCAGGTCCCATGGCGGAGTTCCGGCAAGGAGACTCGCCGCCTCGAAGGAGATCGTGCGGTACCCTCGGATGACCCTGATGGCCAGAACTCGCTGCGGAGCGCGCAGCATCTGCACAGTTCTGGTCCTCAGGGCCTCCGCCCATATTGGGCACCCATACAGGGTCATGGACTGACCACATAAACCTGCGTTATGTTTCTTGCGACAGTGTCTCTGGAGGTTTTCATTACTGCATAAATTATCTTACGTAGGTACATGTGTTTACAATATGCAGTATCTACTTAGGTAAAAAAAAAGAAATTACTATCTTTGGGAACTTTCCCAAATTTCTTTCAGACAGTATTTCTTTAAAACAGTAATTTCTTTCTTTTCTTTTTTTTTTGTTTCGTCAGGGGAAATGTCCTACGGCACACCGCGTGACGCGGGGATTCGAGGTCGCGCGGTTATGTGTGGCTCTCACACACTAAGACCCCTGCGGTGTGCCATACCTACTCTGCGCTTTGTCGGGGGGCCTGAAACTATACAAGAATGCTGCCATGGCGACCCCCCCTAGCTCGTACCCGCAGCGTGTCACGGGCACCTTCATCACACAACTCTCAATTAGGCGACGTCCAGGCACACACGGACGTCGCCTCTTCGCGGGTGGCTAGAACGGCGGGTGGAGGGCTAACCCCGTCCCTTCCACCCGCAGCCACACTCAGGGCGGCATGAGGCGCAAATACTCACCCCTCCGCCGCCCGGTTTGCCGGCGGCGGATCGGATCAGCAAGGGGATCTCCCTCCCTGATCCGTTCCGCGCCTTCCTTCTGCGAGATGACGTCCTCGCAGAAGGTTGCGACCGCGGCAAAATTCCTGTCGCTGGCGGCCATAGATCGAATGATGGCCGCCAGCGAGAGGTCGCTCCCTATGACTGCAGTGAGAACCCGGCGTTGCGTCTCCCTAGCTGGGCAGGCAGCAAGCGTGTGTTGCGCCGAGTCCTCACTGCAGTCGCAGTGGTGGCAGGCGGGACTCGATTCCTTCCTAGCAACTTTAAACAAGTACTTTCCGAAACAGCCGTGCCCGGAAAGCACCTGTGTCAGTCGGAAGGAAAGGGTCCCGGGCTGCCGCCCTGCCCACTCAATAATGACAGGCTGGAGCGCCTCCACGGCGGCAAAGCCAGCGCGTGGAGCCTCCAGCCGGGACGAACACCTGTCCATTATCTCAATGCGGGCGGCTTCACGCCACCCGCGAATCTCCTCTGGCGGAGGCCCACTTCCGCCGTAAAGATAGTAATTTCTGACCCAACATTGATAAGCTATATATTTACTAGGTTGTCTGGATTGTGTTCCCCATAGAATACTTAAGCTGATTTAATACTAAGAAAACTTAAAGTATCGGGGCTTTGTGTTTGTTTACTGCTATAAAAAAAGTACCGTTCGAGTGCTCTCGCGATGTGGTGATCATTGCAGTTCTTCCAGGTGGACTAACTATTTTGTCAAACTGATTTGACCAAGAGGAAAAAGAATTCTGCTGGTCAAACTTCTCGGATTGAGTCCTCGTGATCAAACTATTTTGTTTAACTGATTTGACTACGAGGAACGGTTCTTCCTCGTGGTAAAACTTGTTAAAGCTTAAGAAAAGTACATTTAAGTTCATTTCGAAAATAACAATTATTCACTTTTTTTAATAATTTGGTTGATCAGTTCGACTGCGACAGTAAGGTGAGGATATGGCTACCTAGTCGTTTTATGTACGGACTTGGTAGTCTGTGATGCATAAGGAATTTGAAATCCTTCAATATGAAATGTTTTAAAATTTTCCTACATATCGTTATACCTTTTTAAAATGGTACACGAGGATAACGATATCCTCGTGTACCTTGGTTTGGAGACATATGGTTGAGTAGAAAACTACTTGTTACAGCATTTCGGCTAAGGTTTGGACACATGCCATTAAAGAAGTTTGCCTTCCTAATGGGACATGCAGACTCCCCAAACTGCGATTTATGCGGCGTAGTAGAGGATGTGCACCACCTATTAATGGACTGTGTATGTTATGAAACGGCCCGAGAGTCTCTGATTGGGACCTATGACCTGAACACTACATACTACATATAGGTATGCTCCAGGATATACTGGCAACACCTCGATGCGAAGCAGCTAGAAGTTTGTTTGGGTTATTTGGTCCCCATCAGGGATAGTTAATTTTTTCTATTTGTTATACTGTGTAAGCATGTTTAACTGTTTTAAGCTACGATGGGATTAATAGTTTAAAAAAATACTATAAAAGACACAGAGTAGATAAGAAAATACAGTGAATGATATAACATTTATATTATTGTTAAAAACGTTTATCAAATCCTTTTTATTAAGTTCACTTTTTATTATTTTTTATATGTAGTCAAATCAAAATTGAACTATGGCAAAAAGGCTATAATAAAATTCAAGAATCTTTAGACGGCAAGAAAGCTTGGATAATGATCCGTTTGCTCTCTCACTATGCTACTGTAACAAAAAAAAAACAATTAGAATAAGTTAACATGTTTATAAATAGACCAAAAAGAAATAGACCGTTGAGTCTTCTAGGCCGGGCTGTGTTTCGAACAACTGGACAAAAAAACTAGACTGATGTTTAATTAGTCTAGTTTTTTTTACATTTTGTAAGTGCTGTTTTAATGGTTTATACAGAATAAATAAATGTTGACTTTTTAATTTACATTATTACAGTGACTTTAATTTGTTATTTCCATCTTAGAAGTTAACGCAGGTGGCCCCTGAAGTACACCTTCCCGGAGATCACCTGCGTCAGCAGGTACGAGAGGCTATGACCGGTTTCCTAGTTGTCCTAACACGATGGAGCGTGAATAATGTTAATAAAAAATTATGAGAATAAGAAATTATGAAGACTAAGATGGTAGTTGGTTGTCTCATGTGTTGAAGTAGATACAAAAAATCCGTCGAAAGTAGTTTTATTTAAACGAGTAGGTAATATTCGCGTAAACCTTCTGCAATAGGTAAGTACTATTTAAAAATACTCAGTTACCTACCGAAAGATTCGATCTGCCGCCACCTCGTCGAGCAGATAGTTACTGTGTAATTCTCAATGCTATTCGAAACCGTATACTGGTGGTAGAAATTTGATGACACAAATTTGTCACAAAATTCGGCCGGGTAGGTACCACCGTGCACGAATGCGAAAAACCCTCCATAGTAATCCAATTTCGGTTTGATTGCGTTCAGGGGTCAGCATAGCCGGGGAGGGGGATTGTGGTCGCAGCACTAGTGGGACCGGTGGGTGATGTGGTGCTGCGACGACAATCCTCTTCTGATGAGGAATTTACAGTGTCTAAGTACTTACATCGATTAATAATGACCAACTGTTATGTATTGCGAACTGCCTGAATCTGCCGCAGCCCATTGGGGGAAGTGTGCTTAAGATGACATACTTTTTGTTTCTACACAAATATTCAAAAGAAAAAAAGTCATAATGAGATCAAAATCTTAGGCATTTATTCAAATACTAAATAATTAACAGAGTCATTATAGCTTTAAAACAATCAACTGAATATAAAATTAAAAAAAAAAACCATATAAATTGCACTTAATTCTCAGTGTGTAAGATGACATAAGCCTAGTGAAAGATGGCACACTATGTCATCTTAGACTTTTTTGGTATGTCGTCTTATCCATACTAATATTATAAATGCGAAAGTAACTCTGTCTGTCTGTCTGTATGTCTGTTACGCTTTCACGCCTAAACCATTGAACCGATCTTGATGAAATTTGGTACAGAGATAGATTGAAGCATGGGAACGGACATAGGCTACCTTTTTTCACGAAAATGGGGGGTCAAAGGCTTATCCTGCTTGTCTTCTGCACTGACGGCACAGAATCTCTCTGTTCTTCCAGGGTCAGCAGCGCGAGTGTGATGCCCATGGTGTTGCACTCGTTCATACGCCACGGTAACCAGTTTCCATCCGGTGGGCCGTGCGCTTATCTGCGACCTAAGTGGTATAAAAAAATATAATGTAAATTTCGTTGGTGATCAATAAAAAGATAGGCATACTACCACCAAATAAAGATAAGATAACATAGTATGCCATCTTATACCTACGTCTAGTATGTCATCATCTCAAAGTTTTATTCAAATATCCTGACAAAATCTTTCAGGTTAGAACACGTTACTATCAATATTTGAGTCATATATTAATCACTGTTTACAATTAAAATTAGTTCAAACGAAAAATTCATACCTTACATATATTTTCACTAACAAACAAAAGTATTGGGTAATTTTTTCTCACTGTAAAATCACAAAAATATTCACTACGTTGCAACGCGCTGTCATTCTGCGCCATACTGAACGTGGTACTAGCGCCACCTACATGCACCCTATAAAACGTCACGGGTGGACCTTTAACGGGCGTATTTCAAAAAATGATACATGGTTGTCATCTTATCTGACTATGTCATCTTAAGCACACTTCCCCGAATACTTTCACGTGTGTGAATAAAGCAGCTAGCAGCTGGATAATTATTATATTTTAAAACTTGTTAATATACACAGTAACCACGTCGATTAATAATGACCCACCGTCATTAATTATTGTGAACTGTCTGAACCTGCCGCACCCATTAATTTCTATATTACTAAAGTTACGCCACAGCCCATTCTGCGAATGTGATATTGGTACCTAAATAGGTTTCTTAGCATAGACCAGTGTAACCCTGGGGTTATCCTTTCGAGGGCTTACCCGGGGTGCCCGGCAACGGACACTTGGGAGGACACCGTGCGGGTTTAGTCGAGACACGACATAAC
The DNA here is from genome assembly GCA_946251805.1 of Cybosia mesomella. Taxonomy (NCBI): domain Eukaryota; kingdom Metazoa; phylum Arthropoda; class Insecta; order Lepidoptera; family Erebidae; genus Cybosia; species Cybosia mesomella. The sequence continues at coordinate 18,468,710 of OX276393.1, read as the reverse complement.
CACCCCCGCTGGCCAGCGGGGGGGTATCCGAAGGGATTTCCGCACGTAAAAAAAAAAAAAAAGACCAGTGTTCCACAAACTTTTTTATCCTCACGGTGGGTACATCTAGGAAATCGGGTAACTAGCCAGTGTAATTACATCAAAAGAAATATGCGTTTTTTAATAAATTAAGTTTTTTTCGGAGGTCCTTTTACTTTTGTTGACGCTAAATTAGTTTTATTAAAAGTAAGTACCTACTTACTTAATTAGTAGGTAAACTTAGTTAATTATAAATATCTACTCAATACTGTCTCAGTAATAATAAATTGGTAAGTATCAAGCTAATTAGCACACATTGAGATCGTTTTTTTGTCGAGTTTTAACGAATAATAATCTATTATAATACTAGGTCTAGTAGCTGTATTCCGCGGTTTCGCCCGTGTGTAATTCTGAACGCGTTCCTGCTACCCTTGGGATTCTATTCCAGGGATAAAAGTAGCCAATGTGTTATTCCAGACCCTGTACCTGTACAAAAGGCCCTGTACAAAATTTCAGCCAAATCCGTTCATAGGTTTAAGCGTGATTGAGTAATACCTTTTTTTTTTATTTTCGTGCGGAAATCCCTTCAGATACCCCCCCGCTTGCTAGCGGGGGCGGTTATGTCGGTCTTGAACCGACTAAAACCGCACGCCGTCTCGGGTCTACAGACGCCGGGGTGTAAGGTTGCCCATAGAGCATATCCCTCGCACCCCGACTGACCCTGGGCCATCTCCAATTTCGAGATGGCCCCTTCGGGTTTGGGAACCACGGTGTCCCCGTCTTGCCCCGGTTTGGGGGAGGGGCGCTAGTAACCCCACCGTCCCGGCCTGCTTCTGCTGGGGTGACAGGCGGCCTCACCTGCCACCCCCAGGCCTGCGCTCATGGAGGACGGAGGTCGTTAAGCGACCTCCGGCGCCTGAGTCGCCTGCGACGCGCGGCGGGCATGTTGCGGGCTCGGCGGGCCGGGAGAGTTCTGAACCTCTCCCGGCCATCTCCTTCGCGAGCATTACATGCTCGCAGAAGGAGGTGGCGGCGGCCCACGCGCTCGCGCTCCGCACCATTGCCGCAATCATGCTGCCGAGCGAGAGGACTCCCACCCCGATGGCTGCCACGAGGTCACGCCTCGGCGCCTCCCACGCCGGGCAGTCCGCCAGCGTGTGCAGCCCTGAGTCCTCGCTCGCGTCACAGTGATGACACTCAGGCGTTGGCTCCTTCCTGATCCGATGCAGGTGGTCCCCGAAGCACCCCTTCCCGGAGATCACCTGCGTCAGTCAGTACGAGAGGCTTCCGTGTCGCCTCTCTAGCCAATCCTCCATGGTGGGCCTTACCGCCGCTATTGCGGCGTGCCCTAGATTGAGTAATACCTAAACATCTGAGTAATACCTAAACATCTTCACAAACTTTCATGTTTTTCATATTAGTAGGATTATTCTGAAGATGAATTTTCGACGAAAACATGTTCTATATTGTTATAATTAAAAGATTCAAAGGACGATCTCACTGATCAAAAGCAGAATATGCTAAGATGAAGTTATGATTCAGTGTTCATAGAACTGAAAACAGACAGTCTACTAAGTTATTTTATGTTGAAGGTTGTGTTTTCACCAGAGATGTGCAAGGATGTGTGCGAAGGAACTATTGGGAGGGCGCGCGCGCCCCGCCCTCACTTACGTCACCCCGCATACGTCCGAAACGAGTGCGTTTCACATCCTCGAACCCGCGCACCGTTTCACATCGTCACGTCCCTTTTTTTTTTTTTTTTTTTTTATCGTGCGGTATCCCTTCGGATACCCCCCCGCGTGCCAGCGGGGGCGGTTATGTCGGGCTTGAACCGACTAAAACCGCACGCCGTCTCGGGTCTACAGACGCCGGGGTGTAAGGTTGCCCATAGAGCATATCCCTCGCACCCCGACTGACCCTGGGCCATCTCCGGTTTCGAGATGGCCCACTCGGGTTTGGGAACCACGGTGTCCCCGTCTTGCCCCGGTTTGGGGGAGGGGAGCTAGTCGCCCCACCGTCCCGGCCTGCTTCCCCGCCACCCCCAGGCCTGCGCTCATGGAGGACGGAGGTCGTTAAGCGACCTCCGTCCTCCATGCCTCCAGCCCTGAGTCCTCGCTCGCGTCGCAGTGATGACACTCAGGCGTTGGCTTCTTCCTGATCCGATGCAGGTGGTCCCCGAAACACCCCTTCCCGGAGATCACCTGCGTCAGTCGGTACGAGAGGTTTCCCTGTCGCCTCTGTAGCCAATCCTCCATGATGGGCCTTACCGCCGCTATTGCGGCGTGCCCTGCGCTTGGTCGCCCAAGTCGTTCCTTCCACTCCACCACGATGGCCTGGCGGAGCTGGGACTGCACAGTCTCGATTTCTCGAGGCTCGGGGTTCCATCCCTGCTCCCGCGCTTCCTTTCGCCACTGGTACAGTTGCGAAAGGGTTCTCGCCTCCAGGTCCCATGGCGGAGTTCCGGCAAGGAGACTCGCCGCCTCGAAGGAACTGAACAATGCCTTTGTCAATTTCTTCTTAACTAAAAAAGTCAAAAATAATAATTTTAGTTACATAAACACTTCATTACCTATACCTATAAGTCTTTATGTAACTGAATTTAATAAGAGTGTAGTGGATCAATACATAACTAAAAAAAACGCACCATGAGGGCAAGTCATCACTTATCCTAAATTTATTAACATAAATTAGCTATGTACCTAAAAAGATTTCATTTATTATTGACCATAAATACTCACATTTCGTTTTAAATGTGAACCTGATTTTAGTACTACACTTCAAAGTAAATTATTTTAAACCATGAGCACTTTGTACACTTACACGTATGTAGGTACATATTGCGGTATACTTCGTTTTTCTCTTTTTTAAATCGAGAAACCTACACCTTGTTTCGTTTGTAAATAATACCTACATACATAATGAATGACCTACATGAGAGTATTAGAAGTGACAAAAACTGGAAACTTCAAGACCACCCAGATAGAGTCATCAACAGGAATTACCCGGATCAATATCTATGTTTCTAAATTGAAACCGATGACTAAATTGTTCTTATATAAAGCTACAGTGGTGGTATTCTGTAAGTATTTATAAATTACGACATGAGATATCATATTCGCCATAAGAAATTTGATACTCATCGCGGATTCAGACGCATACATAATAGTCCATTATGATATAAGTGCGGTAAGTTGAAAATTACAGCCGAGGCGATATTGTTTTTGGACTGGGCTAAAAGAAAGCAGAGGCTGTAATTATCAAAGGCACGTATGTCATACGACGTTTAAGAGTGAGAATAAATAAAACTGGGACTTTCTTAAACGAAAAAATCTTTAATCCTTTGTTAAAGCAATTATAAAAATTTGAACAACTTGTAGAATTGATTATTACGTTGCCAGTTAGCATTTTTAATGTTGTCAAGTTATTATTATTAATTACAATTTCACCAGTCTCTCTCTTACTCTCTTGAGTGAAAGTAGGAGAAACGAGACCATAGTTCTGGATTCGGTGGAGGCGGCAGAGGCGGCTGCGGCGGCGGCGACAATGGTGAAATGTACCCGTGTGTGCTCGTAGATGGTCGAGACTCAACATTTGGCTCCAAATTTATATTCCTCGTAATGCGGGAGCTAATTTCTTCTATATTTCTCATCGACTCATCTACGTATCTCCGTGGCGTTTTAGTGTCAACACCTTAGTGTCCGCACCTGAATCGGCGAGCATTGTAGCCGAGGACCTTCAGAAACTGTCCTGTGTATTCATGTGGATCATAAAATTCAAGAAAGTGGCAATTTGTTTCGGCATTGCTCCAAATTTATTTATACCAATGGGTTGGCTAGAGCATTTTCCGTTTTGTTAATATTAAAAAATCTATTAGACATCGCTTTTGTTGAACGAAGCGCTAAGTATTTCTACACTTTCACTATGTCGTATGTCGTAAAAAGGCCCCTGTATTGTGAACGATCTTGGAATTTTATTTTTGTCCTGGACAAGAAGAACCCGCCCATGGTTCTCGACTTCATTAGTTGTGATGTTTGCCAACTCTTGACGTCTACATGCACCATTTATACCGAATATTAATACAACCTGAAAAGAGATAAAAACAGCGAACAAAACATCCTACATCGTAAAGAAATACGAAAGTGAAAGAAGTTAATAACAATAATTTAGTTTCAACTGACCTTTGTTACCAAATATCGGCAATCCGGAGCTTCTTTAAGGCACTTCTTGACATTGTCAGCTGAAAATACTGACGACTTTTGACACACATGGCCATCTGAGCGTCTTTTTAGAAATACCAGGAAGTTGGAGAATGACTTGATATCAATACCATGTTTTGTTTTCACAGTGCTTTTTAGCATTGAATGATAGCACCACAATGAGCTTGACTTATATTTTTGAGAAAGTTCCATGAAATAGGCTAAAACACACTATCTGAAAATAAATGTACATCTTGGCTTGTTTTCCATATGATGAAATTTTGATACCTACGCTTGTAAGTATCTATCGGTCGATTTTTCGGGCAAGAGGCTTAGAGTGGCCTTTTTCGCTGCCTCTGAGACTTCTGGCGGTGTGTAATTAATAAATTCATCACTACTTGGCGAAATTTTCAAATAAAAACAATACAGCGAAAAGAAAAAGCACGCAGAATAATTTTTACTTGTTCACAAATTAGCAATCACACGTTTCTTTAAGTAATCAGCCTTTTTTTAATACAAATGCACAAAAAACACTCAGTATTAGGTACTAATTAAGTAAATTGAAATTTTAGTGCTTTTGTTACGAATAAACGGTTGTAATTTATTGACGAATTTCATTAAATTGAAGAATTAAATGGTTACTTATAATATTTTATCTCCCAAAGTTGATTTTATTCATAAAATGTGGACTTCTTTTCTGACATAAAAACTCTTTGCTAAGACTTTTTTTAAATCTTTATTTAAAGACTTAATCACACTAGGCGATTATGTCGCCTTAATAAATTACAATATGCAAATATGCTAAAAATGAATTAATACAATACTTGCTAAGATTTAAAAAAGTACCGTTCGTTTTAGGCGGAGCATCTTGATAAACTGTGCGTTTTACCTTATTAAAAAAAAAACTCGTGCGTTTCACATTACAATAACGCACAAGTACGTAATGAGATACAATACGATATTGAAATTGGTGAAATAAGAGACCCTTTATGAGCAACTGTGTTATAAACGTTCTTACAGAATAACTTAGCTGACCTGTTCAGTTAGCCTGGTGAGAGTATTTCCCTTAATCTTAACTTATAATATGTATTATTAGAATAATATTATGTAATCTGTGCTTATATGAAACCTCGCTAGATACCTAAGTGTTGTGATGTGATGGCCTCAATAAAATAAACATGATTGACTTTTTGGGTCTCTCTTAAAAAAATTTTTAATTTGTACTTGGTAAATCATTCTTTTCAATATAGGTTTTCACTGACTGTAAAAAGTATCCACTAAAAATCTACGCACTACTTTTTATGTTTATCAAACGCTTCGAAAGTTTTAATACAATGATATTACAAAAGTACCTAATTATGGTAGAATAATCATAAATTTTAAATTTTAGGAACTTGAACTGTTTCTAAATGACTTTCGCCGTGTATTGCGCGTTCAATAATAAAAAAATTAAACAAAAAGACTTAAAGGCGTTTAATGTTTCAGTAATATCGAATTAAAACTATCACGCAATAAAACCGCGCCGCCGCCGGCCGGTGCGGTGGCAACAGCGCGTCATTAAACGTACCTTATTATAAATTTCAGGGTGGGAGTTCAATTAATAAGCGGAAATGAGGATTATATTCACATTAACCTATTTTCCGTCTTTATCTTTCTCTCAGCATTTTGGATCCTGTAGCAGCAAACACTTCATTTTTTTTCTCACACATCTGAAGTTTAGAAAAATATTCGCACACTTTAAAAAATCTCAAAGCTCAATGAAATTAAATCGATTTACCACATTTTCTTTGTGTAAATAGATAATATACATCACCATGTTGTGTTTGGCGTATATTGTTAATGTACTTCAAGTGCAGTGCCGTTTTCTTGATCAAGCGATATGCTTCCTTACTTGCACATCACCAATCACGAAATGCGGGATGGAGAATGAGTAATAGGAAACGGATAATTAATAAATGTCATCGTTATAGATGTATTACTACCACTCTCTGTCGTATCATTCTTGAAGAGGCAATTGGTAAATTCTAAGAAACCAAGTAATCCTGAAAAATGATCTCAAAGAAAAACTAATAACGGTATATACTTCGGTAAGCTATAAAAGTAGATATGCTATTAAAGCATTGTCAAAGTGGTCTTAAGAGGCGATAAAAAGTTAATTAATAATATCTAGAGAACTATACACAGAACTGGTCCAAGCAAATCTTCATGCAAATTCAAAAGCGTCGGTAGCTTAGTGGTTAAGGAGTCAACCTTACGATCGAGATGTCTCGGGTTCGAATCCTGGCCAATTACACTACCGACGTGAACCCACTCCTAACACAAGCAATTTAGCTTAACTGGAGGGGTTAGGGGGGATATTAGTAATTTCGGTTACTAATATTATTAAAAAAAAAAAGTATGGTAGTTATGAAGTAGCTACTGTTTTTCTGCATAGAAAGTGAGCCGTTGAAATCGAATTTAAACTATCTTATCATTGGAACTTGTCCAGTTATTGGCAGAAGTCCAGTTTCGAGGAAAACAAGGAATCTATAGATGATATAACGTTGTCACCTCTATTCATCATTGGCACCCATCGAGTTATTGGCGCCTTTGTGTTTAAAAACAAATAGACAGGTGCCAATGACAGAATAGTTTACCCTATTCATATTTACATTCGATTCCCCTTCCTGGGATATATGATCATGTTTCATATTATGATTCAACCTACTAAAGTCAAAAACATGGTTGGCTCGTTGGATTGGCCGTATTTAGTTTCTAACTGGGATAAAATAAATTGAATTTACACAGTCAAAAAGTGTTACCTTATTATCCTAACTTTACTTTCGGTTAGCGTGCAACTTATTATAAATTATAATTTAAAAAAATAAATATAAAAAAAAAAAATATAAATAATATTATTACGGCCGGTAAATCTTTTTTGCATTTGGTATTTACCTAAAATGGAAGGCTTTCAATCGAACCGGTTTGAAACGAATTCAGACAGATTGGAACATAAATATCTAGAGATCGTTACGAACACCGGCGTACAACCATTTGTATTAGATAATAACTTTTAAAGCTATTTTGGTGGAGGGTCTTTGTACTTGCCTATATGCAATGTCACTGAATAAATTGCTTTGAACAAATGACAAGAAATACTTTTTTTTTTTAAATCTTATATAATTTCCCTGAAATGCATCAGTTTCAATAGAAAATATTGGAAATGTTTTTTGAGCTGAGCGAGCGAAGCTCTTATACCCGGCATAGCCGTTTGTTGGTGGCTGAACTCCTCCGTAACCACTCGCGCGATCTTGACCAAATTTACCACGGTGATAGTGTGTCCGATGTACCATTGACCGTAGTAAGACGTCTTATTTTACAGCAAGAGTCCTGCTCGCTCAGCTCAATTTATTGCAGTCGCACCCTGCATTGAATTCCTAGTAATTAAGTTGATTTTACATCCAACTTATGCAATTATTTCAAAATCAAAATTATCAAAATTTTCCTTAGGTCGTGTTCATGATTTGAAAGCCCGTGGGGAGTTAAGTAGATTTTTCGACCCTTACAGTATCCGTGCCTGGTAATCATCTGTGACATCCGGTAGGAGAGGTCACCGCGATGCCTTTCCAACCACTCCTTCATGAACGGCCTCACCGCCGCGATGGTGGCTGCTCCCCACCTCGGTTGCTCCAGTCGCACCTTCCATGTCTTCATGAGTTCATGACGGAGCTGGGACCGCTGGGCCTCGATTTCACGGGTCACCGGCCTGTGGCCCCGCTCCAGCGCCCCCTTGAGCCATCGGTACAACGACGCAAGGGCCCTCGCTTCCAGGTTCCATGCAGGGGTCCCGGCTAAAAGACATGCCGCCTCGACGGAGATTGTGCGGTATTCTGTCTGTCATGAATCTGACGGCCTGCGTTTTCAACGTGCTGTGCAAAACAGCCACGTTGCAGGCCGCCAGACGTTCCGCCCATACGGGGGCCCCTTACAGGGCCGAGCTTCGCACGATCTCCAGGTACATTCTCCTAGTGAGAGCGTTGGGATTTTGCCATTACTAGATCGTTAAAAATCCTCTCCGCAGTCTACAGATTAATTCTAAGCAAATTCATAATATTAACTTATTTAAATAAGTACATTTCAATGAAGAGTCGTAAAATTTAATAGAAAAAGCTAATTTTGTAGTCAATTTTTTATTTTAAGCACTTCATCCGGCGTTGCCTTCAAGATACAATCTTGAAGGAAACGCCGGATGAAGTATTTTGGCTATTTAATTATTTTTAAGTATCAATGTTTCATTATTTCTAAGGACCTAAGTTATCGTGTCACACTTACTGACTTGGTTTGCTCTTTTATACTATGTTGGTATATATGCATACGGCTCGCCTGACGGTAGAAGATTTCACGCGAATTCTGAAGCATTTAAACTTTATTGTAAAGGGGGAAAAAAATATTTTTTTATACACAAACCATTTTTTTTATCCACCCCTTACAATAAAGTTGGTCCATGGTTGTTATGATTTGTGTAGAACCAAACTTAGTGCACTGGTTTTTTTTTTTAAGTTGAGATCTTTTACAAACCTATGATTGAAAATATAATACATAAATAGAGGAATATAAAATGGATATAATTAATGAAGTTTGATTGACCTTTAGGCACATATTGCTAAAGGCAACAGAAATAAATGACAACGATTAAGGTTAGATTAGAGAAAAAAGATGACTTAGACTGCAGAGGTTCCCAAACTTATTTTGTCTACTGCCCACTTTGAGACTAAATTAATTTTTAGCGCCCCCATTTTTTCACCTACTTAAAAACCACTATAACTTCAAATTAAATTAATTAATTATTGTGAGCTATATTAGCGGAGATTAAACATTCATTCTAAAATAGAATTCTACTATAATCCGCAAGAGTTAACTTGGACCTGAACACATAACGACGCTCAGGTCTCAAGTTAACTCTTACGGGCTACACCTGCCAATGAGAATGATTATTGAAACGCAACTTTATAGTATTCAGACAGAGTATCTTTTATTCAAAACTAGCTGAGCCGGCAGACTTCGTACTGCCTCAATCGATAGCACCTTTTAAACCTTCTCTTGACCTCCACAAATAATTCAAGACCCAAATTAGCCTAATCGGTCCAGCCGTTCTCGAGTTTTAGCGAGACTAACGAACAGCAATTCATTTTTATATATAAGAAGAAGAAGAAGAAGATAAAGGAAGGTGGTGGAGGTGAAGGATGAATCTGATGCTGTTTAATAAGTTTGTTGATATCAGGTTCCAATTTACTCAAGAACAGCCGCAAGTCGCCACGTTCGGTAACATGCAAACGATTTCTCTTTTTAGTAAGCAGCGTTGCCACAGCACTAAATCCACGTTCAACACGTTGGCTGCGAAAGCAGCAACGACATTTTTTGTTTTAATTAAATTTAGTTCATCGCCTTTCGCGTTCGATTCATGTCGTTGAACAATTTATACAGGTCTGTCATGTAAGCTATATCATTTTTTGATGTAATGAGCTTGTTGCGCAATTCTATATATTTAGATTCCAAGAACTCTATCACAGAGTCAAACAGGTTGTAAAATCGAGTCAGACAATTGCCTCTTGATAGCCAACGAACCTCAGTATGAAGCAACAAACGGTTGGAACCTTCGTCATTAGTAATACAAAGCTGATGAAATAATCTATCACTTAAAGAGCTGGTACTGTTTTTATTGACTGCTTTGATGACATATTGCAGTAATTGAAATAGTCGTTCACTTAAGTTTCTAGCAACCAAATGTTGTCTATGAATAACGCAATGTACAGCAAGTACATCTGGAATTTTATTTTTTAAGTACGCTATGAAGCCTTTATGGCACCCTGTCATAGCCGGAGCGCCATCCGTAGCAACTGATATAATACTTTTCAAGGGAATCTCTTTCTCATCACAAAACTTTTCCAATGTATTGAATATGGTTTCGCCTTTTGTATCTGTCTCTAAATTTCTAGCAAACAATAGTTCTTCACATATTTTCTCATGTTTAATAAACCTCACGTAAGACAGCAACAATGCTTCATTAGTAGATAAAGTGGACTCATCGAGCTGAATTGAGAATTGACTAGTCTTCAGATGATTGCACAATGATCCTTCAAAGTTTTCAGCCATTTCATCAATTCGTCTTTGCACAGAATTATTACTCAAAGGAATTTTTCGGATAATATCTGCGGCCGGTTTATGAAGCACAGTAGTTATTACTTCCGTTATTAACTCTTCTCCGATGTTGTGTGGTTTGCCTTTTTGAGCAATTAACAAAGAAATATTGTACGAAGCCCGTCGTCATCTTGCTTAGCAGCTGCCGAAAATAGTTTTGCTACACTTGGCTGAGTATTATGCTTCATCTCTAGGTCTTGAAAATATGCTACATTCTTGTCTTTCTTATCTGGATGCATTTTATTCAAATGATCTTGCAGTCTTGAAGGCTTCATTGCTTCATTCGAAAATGTTTTTAGACATAGAAGGCACTGAGGCGACGATGGGTTTGTGGGATTTTCAATGAATCTGAATTTACTATATTCCACAGAGTATTGCCGTCTCTTCTTTTTTACTTCCGACATTGTTTTGTTTTAAGAAATACGTAAGTAAGTGTTGAACTTAAGTACTGCTTATCTATTACGCGCGAAACCGCAAATGAAAACAAAATAAATAATCCGTTGTTAAGCTTAGCGAGCCGAAGGCGAGCGAAGCGTCTTTGGTTTCAAAGTTGCATTTCAAACAAATGAGACTCCTCCGAGACCGTTTGACCGATCTCGACCAAATTTGCCACGGTGATCAAGTAGACATTACTGAGTGTCGTAAGGGGTCGAATGTCCAGATCGGTGTTATGTTATGTTATGTTATGTTATGTTATGTTATGTTACGTTACGTTACGTTACGTTACGTTACGTTACGTTACGTTACGTTTCGTTACGTTACGTTACGTTACGTTACGTTACGTTACGTTACGTTACGTTATGTTATGTTATGTTATGTTTGTCCAAGTATATTTTATAATTGTAAATAATTTTGTATTTTTTAAATCCAATAGTAGGTACATTTATTAAAATTAATGTATAACGTAAACAAAAATTCACTCTGTGAATAGGTCGCAAAGGTGCCCATAATGCTAGCTGCGTTACTTCGCTGAATTGCGATGGCCATCCTGGGCATCAGTTCAAACGAACCGTAGCGGCAGTCACTACCTTTGTCGTGGATATATTAATATATATTAATAATAATTAATTAATTAGTATAATATAATAACATAATATAGACATCTGAGATACGGAAAGGTCTCACACAAATTAAATCAAAGTAATGTAATTTGTTTAATAAATGTAGTGAAAATTCCGGTCCTCTCTCATATCTCAATCTGGGACTCGAAAACATGAAACCAAAATAAGTTTTGAATTCCTGTATTTATACTCAGGCTGATACCAATGTTTAAAACAAGCTTACCGCACAGCCTCTAGTATTAGTCACCGAAATCACTAGTTTTCCCACTAATGTCGGGCTTGAATCGACTAAAACCGCACGCCGTCTCGGGTCATCAGACGCCGGGGTGTAAGGTTGCCTATAAAGCATTTCCGTCTCACCCCGACTGACCCTGAGCCATCACCGGTTTCGAGATGGGATGACAGGCGACCTCACCTGCCATACCTACTATTCATACGGGGATCATGAATTCAGAGTAAAAGTCAATGCAATTCGATTTTGTGTTCAATTGAACACAAAATCGAATTGCAGTCACATTGACACTAGCAATTGCTAGTTACTAGTTTGATCGAATTTTGGTAAATGCATTTTACTGGAAAGAGATAAAAGTAGTTACAACACATAAATTTTGTCAGGTAAATAAATTATAGAGCGCTGCAACTGTATTGTTTTGTAATACTTCCTATGCGTAGAGGTTCTTCACCCAATTCAATGTTTGTTGCGTGCATAAGGGTGTATCTGCGCATCTGTGTATGTGTGTATCTAAGAGAGACAATGTGAGTGCATGTATGGCGTGTTTACAAATGCTTCTTTAGCCCAGCACTTGCATAGGGTTGGGCTAAAGAAGCTTTCGGGTGGACAAAATGTGAACGGTTCAAGTAATCTTCTGCAGCCCAACACACAGACAGTGTTGGATCGAAGAAGCTCTTGCGGCGTCAAATGGTGAATTCGAGTTCCGTATCCTTCTTTAGCACACACACACCGTATTGGGCTGAAGAAGATTTTACGGAGATAAATTCAGTTATTGCGTTGCAAATGCCTTTTTAGGCCAACACCCTGCTTGTATATGTCGCTTGCCGTGTCAAGGATTGTTTGAACGTCATCGGAATATTTCGGGCCTTCTCTTCCGGTCGCCATCCGGCACGATGGGGCATCCCGGGATTTTTCGACAGTTGGCGAGGCAGCCTTTCATATGTGGCTAACATACTACTTGGGTCCCTATCTACCTGCGGTCGGCCAGCGGTGCACCGCGTCTCGGATCCCGCTACCCTCCAATGCCAGCATCCCGATGCCTCCATAACAGAGTGCAACAGGTCGGTCAGCCTGTAGTGGAACAGCTACTTCGACCCATCCTCCCGAGTGGCTGCACCAAACATTTTATTTGCTATTTGGCGGTACGTCTTTGCTCGGTGGGTGGTGACAAGCCATCGGTCGAAACCTAACACCAGAGTATCATCTGATTAGCACCACCCAGGGGCCAACTGTAGGAGTTCATTACAGGGTGTTCTCCAACAGACGCTTGTGATTCAGCCCCTAAAAATAAAAGGTCAAAATTGATATCTTTTGCACAAATCAAATGAGAACTCGTGATAACTCCTTTCAATTTCACATAACATAACATAACATAAACTCACGCCTATATCCCCGAAGGGGTAGGCAGAGGTGCTAGCACCCACATTTCGCCAGTTTATGTTTAGGTCCCAATGTAATAGGTGGCGAGCCTATTGCCATTAACCGGGCACTTATAAACCTGCGATAAATACACACATAACTTCGAAAAGTATCGAAAAGTCATTGGTGTGTGCCATGGTAAAACCTGGGATCGAACCCGAGACCTCGTCTCAGCAGTCCATTACCCATACCACTAGGCTACCGCGGAAACAAACAAATGCGAACCATTCTGTCGGCGAAACATCCATAGGTGAAACCTTCTATCGACCAATCTCTCAAAAACGAAACGTCCTGTCGGTGATCAGTCCAAAGTAGAAACGACTGCCGGAGAACGCTTGCAGAATCCAACGTATGCGTCATCCTTCCCGCCCATGACCTCTTCAGTTGCGCGGTTCTCGCTCTATGTGAGTGTCTGTGCGTTTTTGCCGGTATCATTAACGATCAATTATTAGGGCCCGTCTGTTGAGGTCATCTCACTGGTAGTTCGTATCTAGAAATGCTGTTCGATTTCAAACTAGTTTCGTCTATTCGCGCGCGTTATCGGTTTACGTTTGCGTTTGAGAGCGACTGACAGCAGGATCGAGTCAGCGATCTGAGCCGCCATGTTGTTTTGCTAATTGACTTGAACGCGGCTCACGGACGACTCGTGTGCCGGTCGCTCGCCGTGAAAATTTGGTTTGGACCTTTTGATATTCGAAGTTTTGGATTTTGATGCGCCAGGGGTTCGCTCGTTGTTATACGACCTCGCGCAGTGTTGTTTTGTGAAGTATTTTCGTTTGGAACTTTAAACGGTTTCATTGTGGTCTGAAGATTGGACCGCCGTTACCGATTTAAAGGGAAGTGAATTTTTTTATAATTTTTGTAGTCTATTGTATAATACATTCTCAACATACATTAGACTAGGTACATTATCACTGGGCCATTCGTTCCTACTACGGGGGCCATATTGAAAAAGGTTAGTTAACAACCTACTTATATATTTCCTTTTCTTGATATTTTATTTATTTGTTTGCTTGTGTAATCGTGGTATTTTGTTTGAAATCGATCGATCTTTTATCTCGATGAAAATATCACGCGGATTTCGGTTGTAATAATTGTATACGTTGGGACGTATCAAGTCGTCCATTTTTTTGATTACCCGCTTTGTAAAATAAATTACCATTTCATATTAAATACTTGATTAATCATGCCTAAAAGTCGAATGTTGCATAATCTCTTGCGATCGGAATTTATACTTCGATTAATAATTTGCATTACTGTTTTGATTTGAATGCCTATTTTATTTAAGTGTTTTTGGGACTTTGTGGGATTTAATTACGATAATATTTCCGTCCAAATATTGTGGTTTGAGATCTATATAACTCACCTAACATTTCCCCGCATTGTGATTTTTTGGTCAAGATCGAGTTTACTTTGCTGCTCAATTAATTAATAAAATAATATTTGTAAATTTATGTTAATACCTCGGGGGGCTCTAACCAACGTTTAGAAACCTATCCTGAACATTTTTATTGATTTTTGCAAGTAGGGTCGGGTCTGGTAAACCCCCAACCTAAAATTGGTCCAAATTTTGCATTCGTGTTTCTGATTTGAGTCCGGTCGGCTCCCGGAACTTACCTAACCTCGTAATAATTGTTTGTGCCGAATTTGCGGGCCTAGATTGCCATCGTATTTTACTAGACACGTTTGATAAATTAATGATTAAGTTTTACGCAAGTTTCCACTACGCGATTTTTTAGACTTAAGTTAATACCGTTGACTTACGACGATATCAGTGCCTCGTAACGCGGTTTCCGAGCGCGAAAGCGACTAGTGGGGCTATGGTTTGAAAACTACCTACTCATAGTCGCATTTTTCGCATTTGCTTCCTCGTTAGTGAGGGGGCTGGTAGCAGAGCTGCTTCGGAATCATTGCTCCGGCTACGTTCGCGTACAAATGCTATGTAGGAAATATCAGAATTATTAGAGGATATGCATCTATTAGTAGGTACTGTAGCGTCCGGGGCTTGGACGCCACAATACCTCGTGTTGATAAAAGATAAACACAAGGAAAAATAGTTATATCTCATTTATTTATTAATACAACAAAGCTTCCTATATCGAGTTTAGGGAGGTTTTTACGCGAATATATTTATATTTAAACGAACTGTAAGGGATCGCGACCTCCGCTCAAGGACTGAGCCTAAATTTAATACACTTATATCTTCTCTCCGGCCGGCGGACCCGGGCGGCGCGCCTAGTCGCTCGCTGTCAGCCGGATAGCCGAATGCAGCTCCAAGCAATTGTTTTTTCTTCCCTAAGCTAAATTTAAAAGTATTTAAATATTTATTTTTAAACTCTGACACATGATGGCCAGGTCAATGAACTGTAGTGGTCGAACGAGGTCGGACACTACAGTACCTACGACGTCTTCCATCCTGTTTATTATGCATACACAGTGCGTGAATATCTAATTAATGAATTTTGTGAATGATGGATACGCCACGGTAGCCCCACTTGGCCCTAGACTTGGTATGGTATGATATCACGGGCTGGTATCCGCAGTTCCACGACAAGGCGCCGTTTTTGCGTGAGGGTGGGCATTTCATTCGATCCACCCCAACTCATTGAAGAACGCCAGCAAGCTATTCATGCTGCTGACGATCTCCCGGAGCGTACCTGTGTTTCCGAAGTACTTAACCCATTATGTGGCGGTTGCAGGGCAGTGTAGGAGCACGTGTGCCGCTGTTTCTTCCTCTCTCATACAGGCTCTGCAGAGAGGGCTGTCGGTGATTCCTAAAATAAAAAGGTGTTTATTGAAGGAGCCGTGCCCCGTGATGGCAGCTGTCGCCGTGCGCAGTTGCCGTTTGGTCAGTTGTCGAAGAACTGGTCAGTCTAGTTTCAAGCACAGGGAGTGCTTCCCTCGCCTGTCTGCAAACTTCCAGATTTATCCAATAGCTGTTGTGTTGATCTCTCGTTCGTTTGTTTACTATGGTTCGTAGGTATGCAAAGGGGATCGGTATTATGGGCTCAGGTCCCATTACCACCATGTCAGATCCTCTTCTGGGAAGCTCATCTGCTGCATCATCGCCGCGCGAGCTGCTGTGGCCCTTAATCCATTGCAAGGTTATGTTGTTGAAGTGGCCTATTTGGTTCAATTTTAGATGTCACTCCAATATTAGTCCCGACTGTATAGTGTGACTGTTTAACGCTTGCAGCATGGCCATGCTGTCGGAGAGTATGCGTATTGAGTGGCCTTCCACTCTCCTGGCCATTATCGCTGTAGCTGCCAGGGTAATCCCCATGCATTCAGCTTGAAATACTGTGTTATAGGTCCCCAGCGGTGTTGAAATGGATACATTAAGGTCCTCCGAGAAAACGCCGGCCCCGGTGCCTGTACCAGTTTTTGATCTATCTGTGAAGATGCGTGGCCCTAGAATTTTACGAAACTAAAAATGTACCTATGTAAGTTGATTATTTTATAAACAGCTATAATTATTTTAATACGTCTGAAATGCGCTACTCGCAATCCGTTGTTGTGTTTATTATATCATCGCTACATAGACCATAAAGTCATTTATCGTTAAATCCAAATAAAGTACATATTTTCGTCGAATAATGTTTATAACGAAGCGCTAATAATGTTTCTACTCGAGCGAGTGAAAAAGATTATAGAAAAGTCAACTTTTTTATAATAACCGGTGTAGCAATTTGGACATCTAAAAATGCTACCATACATTATTCCGAGTAACCCCTTTCGGGTCCAAAACGACTATAAAATCTCGGTGTATGTATATGCCTATCTATCCATAGTCAGACGAAAAACTTCACCATTATATCATTGTTTATCCTGTTAACACTCGCTTTTAACGGATTGGGTCCGTTTAGATTGATGTGGGGAATATTTTGTTGACATATAAACAAACTTTATTCTGAACGTTTCTATCAGAATAATGATAGATAAACGTTCATTTTTTCAATAAAATACCTCTTATCAATATGAATTACCTTATACAAATTCTAGCCATCCGGTAAATCCCATCATAAGCGAAAGGAAATTTATAGAACAACTATAATGATAAGAAGACATGGAATTATAATATAATAAATAATCTTTATTGACACAAAAAGTTATGGTTATCCTTTCGAGGGCTTACCCGGGGTGCCCGGCAACGGACATTTGGGGAGGACACCGTGCGGTTTTAGTCGAGACACGACATAACCATGGGTATCCGAAGGGATTTCCGCACGTTAAAAAAAAAAAAAAAGGTACACAAATTGAGGCTAGGTTTGAATGGTTTTACTAGTATTAAACCCTATCTTTTATAGTAAGATGTGTCGATACCACATATACCCAGCGCCATCTAGCAACAACAAGTTGAAATACTTCGAAACTACTACATCACTACCAATCCTGAATCGTGAAAGTGAAGTTCGCGCGCTGGTATAACATAATATACAACATCCCAACGAATAACGGTATAACTATAACCTCCAGCAAACGATAAGTATCATTTTTTAGGGTTCACCACAACCACAAATGTGTGTGGTTAGTGGTTATCTATGGATAAATAAATAAATAATAATAAAATAAAAAGCCTTTATTTCCATATCCTTAATTTCCATTTCAAATGTGGTATTTGTTTGTTAGTGTTTAGTTAGTTATTTGCTTATTGTCTAATTGTTAGTAAGAGTTAGTTAGATAGTTTTGTTTTTTTTTTTACTATTGGATATGGAACCTTCCTCGGGTGAAGGCCTCCTCCAGTCCTTTCCACTTATCTCTGTCCTTGCCGATAGTTTCCAGTCCTTCCCTATAAATTCAGTGATATCGTCAGCCCATCGTTTTTTCGGTCTCCCTACCTTCATTTTGCCGATTGGCCCTTTCTACCTTGTAGTATTAATTGTCCACCTAGTCTCTGTGTATCTCGATACGTGACCAGCCCACTGCCATTTCAATTTTAGAGCTTGTGTGCATCTGGGCATCTGTTATCTTAGTTTTCTGTCAGATTACTGTGCACCCTGACTTTTGTATTTTTCTTATGTTTAGAACACTTCTCTCCATAGCTCTTTGTGTTGTTGTGATTCTTTGTTTTGCTTTTGTCGTGTATATCCAAGTTTGGCAGCTATACAGTAGACAAGGCAGTATACAGATGTCTAATACCGTTTTCTTAATGTTTATTGAGTAGTAAAATTTCTACCAGGCTATGTTTGTTAATCAGGCGAGGCCGCGGTGGCGGCCAAAGTCCGCTGGCAACTCTGAGGTTATCCTTTCGAGGGCCCTTTCGGGGTGCCCGGCAATGAACACTTGGGGAGGACACCGTGTGGTTTTAGTCGGTCCGATTCCGACACGCCCACCCCATCGTCGGCACCGATGGGGTGAAGCCCATGGGCGGGTTTCCATACGCTAAGAAAAAAAAAACCCTGAAAAAGGCAATGTTTGTTCTTCTTGCAATTTCATCTTCATTGTGCGTTTTCATAAGTGAGATTTCTTTGCCTAGATAGATGTAAATGTGGACATATTCCATAGATTTTTCCTTTACGTTGATGGGTCGTTCTATGCTGTTGGTCATGATTTTGGTTTTTGTAGCGTTCATCTCTAATCCTACTTGTGAGTGTGCCTGAGCAAGAGAGCGGAGCATATCTTGTAATTCATTTGCTGTTTCAGACAGTATAACTATGTCGTCCGCGAATTTGAGATGGCTTAGGTAGCCGTTGTTTATTTTTATACCTCTAGTTTTCCAGTCTGTGTTTCGAAATACATCTTCTAAAAAGGTTATCTATGGATAGGATAAATGATATTGAGGTTTCTTATATATATTTTTTCTAAACTGAATAGTTTGTGCGAGAGACACTTCCAAAGTGGTAAAATGTGTGTAACAACTTTTAAAATATTTACCTTTCATTCAATCAACTCAAATATAAAAATTTAAAAAGAGCATTATTGTGTTACTTGCTGCTACGGAGCCCTTGGGCGAGTCCGACTCGCACTTGACCGCTTTTTTATAATGGTCACGTCAATATTACTTTATCTCGTCTGATGGTAAGCTAAAGTTAAAGTCTCAGGAATGAGGGTCACCAAGTATCTTGTAAACAACTGTAACAACAAGCTCAAATTGTATAAGAAAATAAAACTTTTTATGTTTAAATGTAGGCACAGTAGCAAATTATAAATCTGGCATGCAAAATTTAATCTAAACAGGTCCAATAAGTTTCCATTACCATGCGCCGAACCGCATTTGCGCGCCGCGCCGGTTTACATTCACGCAACTGAATTTAAATTGGTAATCGTTCTATATCGTTATTTATATCATGTCGGTCCACGCGTTAAATAATAATTTATTTTCCAATAACCATGGAAATAAACCCCCGAGTTGAATGAAATTCATAATCTTTATGCGAATTTGTAAATTAATGATAGGTACTTTATTTTATTAACAACAGTAGTAGAAGTGTCGAATTTGAAATTATGAAATTTAATACAGAAACACCACACAGTTTTCGTTTATGGTGGATTTTACCTATGAATAAATGCGAAGTGAAAAGTAAATGCGAACTCACACTGAACTACAATGATTAAATCACTACATGACGTTCAGCCATCTGTAAACGTTTCGATCAATGACTTGGCTAGTTGTACTACAACCATTTGTTTGGATGATGGCATTTAATTAATTGGCTAATGTAACCAGATGACTGCGACATTATGTAGAACATTTCAACATCAATCGTTAGCCCACTTGGTCTTTGAGTCGGAGAAAGATCGCATCCCTTTTCTTCACACAGTTTTTATTCAATGAAATTAATTGTGTTAAACGTGATGTAACTAAACCGGATTATCACCTTTTACTTAATAAAATTAATTGGCTTGGACGTGATTACCCCGTTTAGTCTAACTTGATCGCCATTACATTTACATGGATACCTAAGCATTAACTTCACAAACATCAACACTAGACGACCTGCCACATTAGCACATAGTAGTTTAGTTGAACTATATTAGTTATTCCGTATGTGGTTTGATATTACTTTGTATTTGTGTTTGTTCCAATGATCATGATTCGTGTAAACGTTAAATTTCGTGAAGGTGAGTTTAGATGTAACTTATATTATTATGTTATCATTCAAAAGCAGTAAAATGATAGGAACAGATATTATTTGAAACGCAGTATAATGGTGAAGACTCTTAGTAGGTATCACTTCTTTCTTATTATATTAGCACCTCACCCGTGGACTTGCCTAAATTTTTAATTCATACAAACCTTGCCCTGAAAATAACGAATACAAAAAAATAATAATTTGCAAACAAAACAAATTATGCGCATGTATTTTTATTTATATAGATAACATAATGGGCCATAGTTTACCCAAGCTGGCTAGGGCCAGGGCGGCGAGAAGTGTCGTGCGGTGTTCCGCAGGGGTCGGTCCTAGGGCCACTCCTGTGGAACATCGGATACGACTGGGTGCTGCGCGGTACGTTGCTCGAGGGTGTCAGCATAGTCTGCTATGCTGACGACACCCTCGTTATGGCGTGGGGAGCAACGTACCGAAGCGCGGCACTGAAGGCCACGGCAGGGGTTGCTCAAGTCGTGGGTCGAATACGGCGGCTGGGACTCGAGGTGGCTCTCCACAAATCCGAAGCTATGTGTTTTCACGGGCCTTGGAGGGGGCCACCTGCGGGAACCAGCATAACCGTAGGGGGTGTGAGCATCGGCATCGAGCCCACGATAAAGTACCTTGGGCTCGTACTCGATAGCCGATGGGACTTCGGACCTCATCTCTGAAGTCTGGTCCCGAAACTGAGGGGGGCTGCGGCCGCACTATCGCGGCTGATGCCCAACGTTAAGGGACCCAACGCCCCTACTAGGAGACTGTACCTGGGGATCGTGCGAAGCATGGCCCTATACGGGGCCCCCGTATGGGCGGAGACTCTGGCGGCCCGCAACGTGGCTGTATTAAACAGCCCGTTAAAAGCGATGGCCGTCAGAGTCATCAGGGGGTATCGCACTATCTCCGTCGAGGCGGCATGTCTCCTAGCCGGGACCCCTCCATGGGACCTGGAAGCGAGAGCCCTTGCGCTGCTGTACCAGTGGCGCAAGGAGGCGCTGGAGCGGGGCCATAGGCCGGAGCCCCGAGAAATCAGGGCTCAGCGGTCCCAGCTCCACCGGGAACTCATGGAGGGTGCGACTTGAGCACCCAAGGTGGGGGGAATTCACCATTGCGGCGGTGAGGCCGATCATGAAGGAGTGGTTGTAGAGGGACCATGGGGACCTCTCCTACCGGATGTGCCAGATGGTTACCGGACACGGGTGTTTCGGTAAGTATCTGTGGCGCATCCACCGGGAGACAACGCCGCAGTGCCAGCACTGCGAGGATCCTGGCGAAGACACGGCGCTCCACACGATGGTGGAGTGCCCTGCGTGGGCGAGTCAACGCCGGGATCTCGTTGCGGTCCTGGGCGTGGACGTTCTCTCGTTGGAGACCATGGTGAGGGCCGTGGTCTCCGACGGGAGCAAGTGGCACGCCGCCGCCTCTTTCTGTGAGCAGGTAATGCGCGCGAAGGAGGTGGCGGAGCGCGCCCGGGAGAGACTTAGAACTCTCCCGGTCCGCCGAGCCCGTAACTTGCTCGCCGCGCGTCGCAGGCAACTCAGGCGCCGGAGGTCGCTTAACGACCTTCGTCCTCCATGAGCGCAGGCCTGGGGGTGGCGGGTGAGGCCACCTGTCACCCCAGCAGAAGCAGGCCGGGACGGTGGGGCGACTAGCGCCTCTCCCCCAAACCGGGGCAAGACGGGGACACCGTGGTTCTCAAACCCGAGGGGGCCATCTCGAAACCGGAGATGGCCCAGGGTCAGTCGGGGTGCGAGGGATATGCTCTATGGGCAACCTTACACCCCGGCGTCTGTAGACCCGAGACGGCGTGCGGTTTTAGTCGGTTCAAGCCCGACATAACCGCCCCCGCTGGCACGCGGGGGGGTATCCGAAGGGATTTCCGCACGATAAAAAAAAAAAAAAAGGTAATGCGCGCGAAAGAGACGGCGGAGAGGGTCCGGGAGAGAACCCTGCCCCCCGAGTTTCGCAGTCTGCGGCGTGGACGCCGCAGACTCATCTACGCCCAGGACTACCGACCTCCATGATCGGGGCCTGAGGACGGCAGTTGGCCGACTCGCCGTCCTTACAGAAGCAGGCCGTGGCGGAGGCGTGTCGTGTGTCACACGCCTGCCAACTCACCAAAGCGGGATAAAACCCGACCCCACCAGGCGAGGCCGCGGTGGCGGCCAAAGTCCGCCGGCAACCCTGGGGTTATCCTTTCGAGGGCTTACCCGGGGTGCCCGGCAATTGGACACTTGGGGAGAACACCGTGCGGTTTTAGTCGAGACACGACATAACCACCCCCGCTGGCCAGCGGGGGGGTATCCGAAGGGATTTCCGCACGTAAAAAAAAACAAAAAAAATAGATAACATAATAGTCATAAGAATATTCTATGACATGCTACGCAGTGCTTATCAAGACCTATATTAAGTATAAATGAACTAGCTTGTGATATGGATTCTAGAATGCGGATAACATACTTATACTTAGATAAAAAAAAATGGTAAACATGATACATAGAAATACCCAACAAAGTGCACGCTTGGCGTCGTAGAATATGACATGCGTGCCATGGTTACACTACCATGGACACCCAAGATCGTGCGAAGTGGAGCAGTAAAAGTAGGAAAGCGGACCCCTGACTCCGAGGTGAGAGCCTCAGATGCGATCGGGACACTAAAGCAAAGATAATGATGATGACATATAAACATCCAGATCAATTTAAATACACATATTAATGCATACGAATATTTGTACTAAGCGAGAATCGAACCCGAATATACAAAATTAGTGCAGTTGTCACATTTGCAGTACTACAGTGTACCAGACGGGCTGTCGAAACTGGTTTGGAACAATTCAGAATGGGCACGGGCGAAACAGTAATCCCGTGATTCCGACTTATATCGAACAGCTGACGTCTGTATGTACACGAAGCAGGATCCGATTGCAAGATGTGAAGACAACGATAGATTTTGGACTATTTCTAGACGGTGAATGAAGACAGTGATTCGTGGGGTAGCGCTAGTAGCTGTTGGTTCGCGGTTAACGAAATTGTTATTAACCGCGAACCAACAGCTACTTACCAGCGCATTCTCGTAAGATTCCGCGGTAGTGACGACCCGCTGAGGTGACAGCAATTTCCAGCGAATAAACCGTGTTCGCTTAAATAGCTACTTTGGAACTATAACTATGTGCGAGAGAACGATAAGGGTTGCAGGCTCTGATAACCGCGCATGTTGGTTTACAATAAAACAACTTTTCGAGTTTATGTTCTACATACAAGATTCTGCATTATGCTAACAAAACACGTTATAAACTTAACAATTCCGAACTGTACCTACTTAGTATATTCTTTTTAAAATGTATAAATTTAACATTATATGATATAATCTACATTGTCTTGTGTTTTTACACGACTACCAAGAAAGGGTTTTGTTTATGACGCGCATCTTGTATGCATGTAATACTCTTTATTATGTCATAGCTTCCAAACCGCTGCACGGATTTCGATGAATGAGATCTCAAATTCATTTTCATTTTCAATATGTAAAAAAAACGACTGCTGCTGAAAAGACAGAAACAAGTTTGATAGTAGGCGGGACCCATTCATTTTCGGTTTATGATTTGCAAATGGGCACCGCCTGCTACTTTGATAGAAGAAGTTTGCTTGTTTCTGTCTTTGCAACAGCATTCGAGTTTTTTATTTTTAAATTATGTATTTTTTACTTATTCACATATTTCACAAAATAAATTACAGTTCAGTCGAGAACTGTCGCAAACACAGTCTATATACTATTATAATCATTAACGGGGATATTTACCATGTTACTTAACACCACTTAATTCCAGTAGGTACCATCCGTGATGATAGCGATTATAAAAGTTATATAAATGATCGTGTCAATCTAAAATCATAATCAGTCAACTTAGTCCCGTGGTTTATTTTTAAACGGTTTTATTTAGCTTGCCCTGTATTTTTTTATTGGGTCAAATCTTGCGACAGCTTCTTCGAGTACGTACTTTTACTAAATTCTAAACTTATGGAACTTTGTACACATATTGATTGCCCGTCACAATCCAATGTTATGATAGATTCACGAGGGTCTGATGATAGAGTCAGAAGGTGGACAGTCTAACTCTATAACTGTTACTAGTAATCCCATCGAGTTTCGATTGATTTGGTAGCTTTTGACGAATTCTATACAGTATGCTTGGTGATGAGTTTTTGATGATGGAGACAGGAGAAATTTTCGCCTCACGGTTATAATTTGGTCTGTTTGTCTTTTGTATTTTGGTGCACGTTATGAACTAAAATAAAACCGTTTAGCCTAATTTTATAATGATAAGAGCTGATGTGCCAATTTAGTTATCTCAATTTTGAATTTCACTGCAATCCTACCAGACGCTTCATCGTGAAGACGGTGGTTATATCCTCGATGTGAAGGTGTAACAAACATATTGAGTTTGACACACTAGCATTAACTTTCGCATGTGTAATATTGGTGGGATAAATCGGTACAAACAATGTTCATAATACAAAAGTTTCTGGTCTTGCTCTTGCATGGTGTCTTCAAGCCATTATGATACATATTCATTTATTAGATATACGTTTTATTGAAATAAAATTTATAGATAAAGAGAAATAAAATATATTCTTCAGAAGGATATTTTCTAGACCAACGGACTGATCACGGGCTCGGCGGACCGGGAGAGTTCTAAGTCTCTCCTGGGCGCGCTCCGCCACCTCCTTCGCGAGCATTACATTTCGTGATACACGAGCGCCTCCCTAATGCAACTCCAGGGCAAGGTGTTGAACGCGTTGGCGATGTCCAGGGACACCGCCAACATCACCTCACCTCCACGGTGGAGCGCCTCTGGCGGAAGCCATATTGGCCATCCGCCAGGTCCGGCCCCACTCTTGAGAGGTGCTCGACGAGGCGCTTCGCAATTACTCTTTCAAAGAGCTTGCACACCTCGTCGAGCAACACTATGGGCCGGTAGGCGGACGGCGAGTCCGCCGGGCGCCCCTCCTTTCGGATGAGGACCAGTTTCCCCGTCTTCCATAATTTCTGGCCCCGCTCCAAACATGCGCTGAGAAGCCCTCTCAGTCGGGGCTCGAGAGCGTCGTCGACTAGAGCTAGGACCCAAGCTCGGCCTGGAATGCCGTCGGGTCCCGGGGCGGTGTGTTTGGCTCTTAGCCTTCTCACCGCCAGCTCTAGTTCTACCCAAGTGACCTCGGGCACGTCGTCTTCCACGTCGGGCGCCATGCGCAACCGAGGCGGAGTCATCTGCGGTGGAACATGTTCCACCGCCCGCGCTGGGAACAGGGAGCCAACAACTCCTCCGAGCAGATCCGACTGGAGACACCGGGTTAACGGCGGGGCCTTGGGGCGCAGCTTGCCCCTCACCATCCGGTAGGGCCGCCCCCAAGGGTCCCGCTCAGCGTCTCCAGCAGCTCGCGGAAGGCGGCCTGTTTGGACCGCCTTATCTCCGCTCGGAGGGCTCTTCTGGCCTCCCTGTATCCCTCGTACAACTCCGCCTCTCGGGCCTCCGCATCTGCGGGGTGGCGACGCCTCCTACGGAATCGGGCCCACCGGCGGTGCGTGATCACGCAGGCCCGTCTGAGCTGCACTTTGGAAGTGTCTCTCGCGCAAACTATTCAGTTTAGAAAAAAAAAAAATTAAATTATTATTAGAAACCTCAATATCATTTTTGAAGATCAATCCATACCCCACACGTATGGGTTTGATGAAAAAAAAATTTGAGTTTCATTTCTAAGTATAGCCCTCAAAATTTATTGGTTTTTTTCTATTTAATCTCAAATTAATATATTAATGCGGTTCACAGTATACATGTATTTATCAAGTTTCAACAGCATAGTTCTTATAGTTTCGGAAAAAAGTGGCTGTGACATACGGACGAACAGACAGACAGACATGACGAATCTATAAGGGCTCCGTTTTTTTCCATTTGGCAACGGAACCCCTTAAAAATCATGTCTGTTGTATGGCAGCAACCCTTAAATATTTGTTTTATTCTAATTTGATTTTTAGTATTTGTGATGATAGTTGCAACTGAAATATTTCATTTGTGAATATTTAAACTGTCTAACTATGTCGCTTCATGAGATACAGCCCGGTGACAAACGGACAGACCTTTGGGTACGGAAACCTAGGGGTGTGTGTTGGGTAACCTCCTCGAGTGTCGTTTCGATTCCAATCCCGCTGCAGTCCGGGGGGAATGGAACCGGAGCGGCCGGTACACCCTGGGCGGCGGTCAATGGCTTCCCCTTCATGGGGTTGGCATTGATCGCCGGCGAATACCCAACGTGGCGGGAACACATCGCTCTCCGTACTCCTCTGCTTTCAGAGGAGACAGGATGAGCGATGGTGTTTGTGGCTGAGGCCACCATAGGGTCCTGGGGGATCCAGGGGCGGGTTGGCCCACTGCTAACGCAGGGGCCGACGGGCACTTGTGCCGCCGCCGGTGAGAGAGGACTAGCCATCCTCTCGCGTTCCGTAATCGGCAGGTGATCAGCAACGACCTGACTGGTGGCTCCAGAAGGGTACGCTGTGAACTTGCTGACCGGAGGGCTTGCCTTTATTGGCCGGCCCACGACAAGGAAAAGTCTATAACACCCGACAGCAAAGTCGTAAAAACCTATGGATACCAGCCGACCTCCATAGTATATAGGCTTATCCAGGTGCAGGGGGCTCCGCCTGGATGGACCACCTTTCCCCCATACTCGTGGGATATGATATGGATATAAACCCTAACATTTATGGAAACCGGACCGATCAAAAACACAACGACATAGGCACGAAAAAGGACAAACGAAATGACGGAGTCTGCGCGGAGGTGGCGCAGCAGGCAAGCGCGGAAGTGGCGCCAAACACCTCGGCGGTGTCGGAGAAATTCGACACCGCCAACGAGAGAAGCAGGGCGAGCAGCCCGGCGGGTCTGGGCGTGAAGCGGACCCGTAAGCGCAGGAGGCGCGCAAAGGCTCGGGCGGGGGAGGACGTTTCGGACGAGGATTTTACCCTCACCGGGACGACCTCCTCCTCCAGCAGCGACGAGGCGAAGCCGGCGTCCAAGGTGGCTGCTGGCCGCCGAGGAGCGCGTGGTGGCGTGAGGGCCGGGCAATCCACCCGAGCTCCCTCCGCTCTTGGAAGGGCCGCGGGAATGTCACCGCCGAGACCTTCCACCTCAGCGATGTCGGTGGCGGAGCCATGCGGGAGGACGCGGTCACTCATGGAGAGACTCCAGAAGGTGACCGCGTCCTTCCAGGGGTCCCCAAACCCTGAGCAAGAGGCGATGTTGAGCATTGTGCTCGACATCGCCTCTGAGAATGAGGGCCTGGCGGCGCAGCTGGCCGAGTCCCGTCGAGAGACGGCTCGACTAGCTGCAGCCGTCGAGGAGCTCAAGAGGGGGATGGCGAGCTCGGCCCAAACGGCGCAAAGGGCGCAGCCGGCGGAGCAGACACGCGTGACTCGCTCGTCCGCGAGTCGGTCAGCGCAGCCTGCGCTGTCGGCGCGGCCGGAGCGGCCGGTGCAACCGGTCCAGCAGCCGGCACAGTCAGTGCGGCCGGCGCAGCCGAGGGCACCGTCGGCGGAGTCCTGGCTCCCCTACGTGGAGGCGCTGGAAGAGCGGATGATGTGCCGGATGGAGGAACTAATGGACTCCATCCGCCGTCCGCCTCTGGCGCCACCAGCGGCCGGCTACGCGGCTGTAGCCCAAAGGGGCCCTGCCCGCCCGGCCGCGGGTGCGGGTGCGACTCTGCCGGTCCCGGCTCCTCAGCCCCCTCCCGCTCAGGGTAAGGGGAAGGGCAAAGGCAAGGGGAAGGGCAAGGGGAAGACGTCCCCAGCCCTGGCCCCAGCCACAGCCCCAGCCGTGGTTCCGGCTACCTCCACCCCGTTGGAAGGGGGCTGGGAGGTGGCTGGAGCCAGCAAGAAGAGGCGGAAGGCCGCCAAGAAGGCCGCCAAAAAGGCCAGGAGGGCCGCGGCCGCCGCGAAAGCAGCGCCGGGGAAGCTCCGTGCCCCCCGCACTACGGCCGTCGTCGTCACCCTGACGGCGGAGGCAGCGGGGAGAGGCATGGGGTATGCGGAGGTGTTGGCCAAGGTGACGGCCAACGTCGACCTCAAGGCCCTCGAGATCCCGGGCGTCCGGTGCAAGAGCACACGGACGGGAGCCCGGCTTCTCGAGGTCCCCGGCGCCGCCAGTGGCCCCAAGGCTGACGCCCTAGCGGCTAGGCTGAGGGAGTTGCTGGATGCAGCCGACGTCCGGGTGTCCAGGCCCATTAAATGCGCAGAAGTGCGCATCACGGGCCTGGACGACTCCGTCACGGCTGAGGAGCTTAGGCTCGCCGTGGCGGAGGCCGGGGACTGCTCCCCGGACACAGTGAAGGCCGGAGCTATACGCTTCGGCCGCGGTGGACAGGGGGCAGCAGTTGTCGGCTGCCCTATCGCGGCGGCCCAAAAGGTCGCAGACGGGCGGAGCGTCCTGGTGGGAGGCTTCCTGAGGGCGCAGGCACGGCTCCTGCAGGCCCGACCGGCCAGGTGATTCAGGTACCTGTCGGTGGGCCATGTGGGGGTGCACTGCACAGCGGAGGTAACGGCGGGTGACCGCTGCTTCCGCTGTGGCCAGCCCGGTCATAAGGCCGGCACGTGTAGCGCCCCGTTGCACTGTTTTAGATGTGCAGCGGGGGGCAAGCCGGCTGACCATAGGGTTGGCAGCAAGGCCTGCGCCGGAGGGGAGCCGAAGCCGGGAGGCCGGCCTTCCGCCCCTAGTTCGCAGCGGGATGCGGAGATGGGGGTTCCATAATGGATCCTCAACTCCGCATCCTGCAGGTGAACGTTGGCTACGGTGCCCATGCTCAGGACCTTCTGCGCCAGAGCATGGCACAGTGGGCCATAAATGTCGCCGCTGTCGCCGACCCATACACCCACCGGTTCCTCGGGCCTACCTGGGAAACCGCGCTGGATGGGTCGGCGGCACTGGTGCACAACCCTGCCGCCGGCAGCCCCCCTCTTGCCGTCGTTGCAAGGGGACCCGGCTGCGTGGCGGCAGCGGTTGGCGACATAGCGGTCGTGGCCGCTTATATCACGCCGAACCGAGACCAAGCTGCATATGAGCAGTGGCTCCGTCAGCTGGCCGTCGTCGTCAATGCCTGCCAGCCCCGTCCGGTACTTGTGCTCGGGGACTTCAACGCCTGGTCGTATGCCTGGGGTTCCCGACACGAAAGGGGCGCGACGGGGCATAGAGGCAGGGCACTGGTGGACTGGGCCGCACGACTCGGCCTAGTCCTCCTAAATCGGGGAGCCGTGGACACGTTCGTGACCTCGAGGGGTAGCTCCATCGTGGACCTATCGTTCGCGAGCCCCTCGTTGGCGCGACGTGTTCAGGGCTGGCGCGTCGTTTTGGGGGAGGACACAAGTTCGGATCACCGATACATTCGGTTTGACGTGTCCCCCCCTGCGAGCGACGCGCCGGCTGCACCGGCTCCACCCGAGCCACGTTGGGCGCTTAAGCGACTTGATCGGGAGCTCCTCCTGGAAGCCGCCATCGTACAGGCCTGGGCCCCTGCGCCGGACAGGCCTGTCTGCATAGACGATGAGGCGGAGTGGTTCCGGGAGGCCATGACCCGTGTCTGTGACGCGGCGATGCCTAGGGCTCCGCCCTATAATCCGAGGGGTCAGGTCTACTGGTGGTCGTCGGAGATCGCGCAGCTCAGACGGGGCTGCGTGATCACGCACCGCCGGTGGGCCCGATTCCGTAGGAGGCGTCGCCGCCCCGCAGATGCGGAGGCCCGAGAGGCGGAGTTGTACGAGGGATACAGGGAGGCCAGACGAGCCCTCCGAGCGGAGATAAGGCGTTCCAAACGGGACGCCTTCCGCGAGCTGCTGGAGACGCTGGAGCGGGACCCTTGGGGGCGGCCCTACCGGATGGTGAGGGGCAAGCTGCGCCCCAAGGCCCCGCCGTTAACCCGGTGTCTCCAGCCGGATCTGCTCGGAGGAGTTGTTGGCTCCCTGTTCCCAGCGCGAGCGGTGGAACATGTTCCACCGCAGATGACTCCGCCTCGGTTGCGCATGGCGCCCGACGTGGAAGACGACGACGTGCCCGAGGTCACTTGGGTAGAACTAGAGCTGGCGGTGAGAAGGCTAAGAGCCAAACACACCGCCCCGGGACCCGACGGCATTCCAGGCCGAGCGTAGGTCCTAGCTCTAGTCGACGACGCTCTCGAGCCCCGACTGAGAGGGCTTCTCAGCGCATGTTTGGAGCGGGGCCAGTTTCCGAAATTGTGGAAGACGGGGAAACTGGTCCTCATCCGAAAGGAGGGGCGCCCGGTGGAGTCGCCGTCCGCCTACCGGCCCATAGTGTTGCTCGACGAGGTGTGCAAGCTCTTTGAAAGAGTAATTGCGAAGCGCCTCGTCGAGCACCTCTCAAGAGTGGGGCCGGACCTGGCGGATGGCCAATATGGCTTCCGCCAGAGGCGCTCCACCGTGGATGCCATCATGCGCGTGAGGGCTCTGGCGGAGGATGCAGTAGCCCGGGGTGAGGTGATGTTGGCGGTGTCCCTGGACATCGCCAACGCGTTCAACACCTTGCCCTGGAGTTGCATTAGGGAGGCGCTCGTGTATCACGAAGTGCCTCTCTACCTCCGCCGCATAGTCGGGGCGTATTTGACGGAGAGAGCCGTCATCTACCCAACCGTGACCGGTCTCGGTCGGCGTGAAATGTCGTGCGGTGTTCCACAGGGATCGGTCCTGGGGCCGCTCCTGTGGAACATCGGATACGACTGGGTGCTTCGCGGTGAGCTCGTAGGCGGTGCCGCCGTCAGGTGCTACGCGGACGACACGCTCGTGACGGCGTGCGGGGCGACGTACCGCGAAGCGACCCGAAAGGCCACGACCGCGGTTGCCCAAGTCGTTAGGCGGATCCGGCGGCTGGGTCTCGAGGTGGCCCTGCATAAAACCGAGGCCCTGTTCTTCCATGGGCCTCGGAGCAAGCCACCCGAGGGATCCAGTCTCATCGTGGGAGGAAATCGCATCTGCATCAAGCCCCAAATGAAATATTTGGGGCTCGTGCTCGACGGCCGATGGGACTTCGGAGAGCACATCCGAAGTCTGGCCCCCAAATTGAAGGGCACAGCTCTTGCTCTGGCTCGGCTGTTGCCCAACATGAGAGGGCCCGATGACTCCTGCAGGAGACTTTACGCGGGGATCGTGCGGTCCATGGCCCTGTATGGGTGCCCAATATGGGCGGAGGCCCTGAGGACCAGAACTGTGCGGATGCTGCGCGCTCCGCAGCGAGTTCTGGCCATCAGGGTCATCCGAGGGTACCGAGGCGACACGGAAGCCTCTCCTACCGACTGACGCAGGTGATCTCAGGGAAGGAGTGCTTCGGGGACCACCTGCATCGGATCAGGAAGGAGCCAACGCCTGAGTGTCATCACTGCGACGCGAGCGAGGACTCAGGGCTGCACACGCTGGCGGACTGCCCGGCGTGGGAGGCGCCGAGGCGTGACCTCGTGGCAGCCATCGGGGTGGGAGTCCTCTCGCTCGGCAGCATGATTGCGGCAATGGTGCGGAGCGCGAGCGAGTGGGCCGCCGCCGCCTCCTTCTGCGAGCATGTAATGCTCGCGAAGGAGGTGGCGGAGCGCGCCCGGGAGAGACTTAGAACTCTCCCGGTCCGCCGAGCCCGCAACTTGCTCGCCGCGCGTCGCAGGCAACTCAGGCGCCGGAGGTCGCTTAACGACCTCCGTCCTCCATGAGCGCAGGCCTGGGGGTGGCGGGTGAGGCCACCTGTCACCCCAGCAGAAGCAGGCCGGGACGGTGGGGCGACTAGCGCCCCTCCCCCAAACCGGGGCAAGACGGGGACACCGTGGTTCCCAAACCCGAGGGGGCCATCTCGAAGCCGGAGATGGCCCAGGGTCAGTCGGGGTGCGAGGGATATGCTCTATGGGCAACCTTACACCCCGGCGTCTGTAGACCCGAGACGGCGTGCGGTTTTGGTCGGTTCAAGCCCGACATAGCCGCCCCCGCTGGCACGCGGGGGGCTATCCGAAGGGATTTCCGCACGATAAAAAAAAAAAAAAAAAAAGGGTACGAAAACCTAAAAATGTTACCGAAACTAAAAGATACATAATATATAAAGGGAAATATAATAATTTCTTAAGAAAGATCTCTTCTGGACCAACCGACCGAACACGTTGCTTTTTAACCGACGAAAAACGGAGGAGGTTCTCTAGTCGACGCGTATATTTTTTTTGTGTATGACCACGCATAACTTTTTACAGAGTAGTCCGATTTTGATAATTCTTATTAGAAAGAGTATACCGCGAAGTTGGTCCCATATAAATTTGAAAATAAAAATTCAAACCTAAGGGTAGGAAAACAGGGGATGATTGATTTTTCACTCACTGATTGTAAGGTATGACCACGCATAACTTTTTACAGAGTACTACGATTTTGGTAATTATTTTTTTATTGGAAAGAGTATACCCCGAAGTTGGTCCCATATATATTTGATAATAAAAACCCAACCCTAAGGGTAGGAAAACAGGGGTGATTTATTGTTCACTCACAGATTTTAGTGCTGAGTTAAGTAGTAGTAGTAGAGTCTATTCAAGACACAATGAGCAGCATGAAGGAAATCTTCCAGAAGCGGATGGCTGAGTTTGAGGCTGAGCTCCCAAAAGCTCAAGGCGCTGCGTCTGTGGTGAGTTTGTCAGCGGAATATGCATTATTCAAAGCCTTCATCTCAGAAACTATGAGTAATCTCCAACAGCAAATTGATGTGCTGTCGCGTGCTGTGGACTCCATAGAGATGCGTTCCCGTAGGAAGATGTTGTTGCTGCACGGGGTGCCCGAGCCAGAAGAGCAGATGGAGCTGTCTGAGGTGTTAACCAGCGCAGTTAACAAACATATGCAGCCCCCCATAACAAGTGAAGACATTCGGCGCTGCCACAGAATGGGCCGTCCCTCGGCAGATCACAAGCCTAGGCCTATAGTGGTCAAATTCCACAACGTGGCAGTCCGTGACAGTTTATGGTTTGCCAAAACCAAATTCAAGGGGTCCGGAATCACCGCCTCGGAATTTCTCACAAGGGAGCGACACCAGACATTCATGGCTGCGCGTCAGAGATTCGGTATCGCAAAATGTTGGACCAAAGAGGGCTATATATATGTTATAGCAGCCAATGGAGTTCGTCACCGCATCACTAATATCTCTGAGCTTAATAAGATTGAGGTACCCAGCATAGAGAAGCCCCCTGCACCAGCTAAGCCAACAATTAAATCCAAGAGGACTGCTGCCCAAAAGAAATAACTTAGGTACCTATCGATTGTTTCAATTCAATTTTTTGGCGAGCTATCACGTCCAGCGTCCGGGTAATAAGTAAGTAACTTTTTTTCTTGTTCCGTTGCAATCATAATACCCACACTGTGGTGCGCTCAGGCGGTACCTATAGTTGTATTTATATTTTGCACTTAGACTTCACAAAAAGGTAGTTGTTTGTAAACATAAATTATGATAATAATTTGCCGGTAATATCGTACATGTTTTATAAATTAGTTCTATTGACAGTACTGACAACTGACACCACACCTGTCGCCCATCTGTCACCAAAGAGCATACCTGTCAGTATTTGTCATTCGTCAAATAATGGTACACTGGACCTAAGTCTTTCAGCACTGACATACGGCATGTTATCATAATATGAATTTTGTACTGTATATTATTTTATTTCGTGATTTCACCTTAATATGAATTTTGTACTGTATAATTTATTTTATTTTGTGATTTTCATTTTATTTTTTTATTTTCTTTTTATTCTCTAATATATTATGCCCGGATGTGGTGGACGTTTTTGATCAGATTCATGAATAAATTGTTTAAAATGGAAGCACAACTGGCGGGTGTCAAATGTATTTTGGTGCCAGTGCTTGTAAATATTTTTTTTATATAATATTGTTATTTTAAGTATAAAATAAATTATTTTTATCATATATTTATATATTATAGTGTGTTATGTGTGATAGTGAAACTGACAGCTTTCATTCGGTGAATAGCTCCGACGATGGCGAAATTGACAGTTTTTATTCGTTGGATAGCTCTGGTGAAATTATTGTCGAGCCGCCTTCGTTGGCTGCAAAACTTGAGTCACAGTTCACTGATGTTCCTAGAAATTTTAATATTGTGCATATCAATGCTCAAAGTATTCCTGAGCATTTCCCTGCAGCGCTTGCTACCTTTGATTTCAAACACATTCATGCAATCCTTGTCTCCGAGTCATGGCTCAAGCCCTCTCATTCCACCGTTTCGTATACCCTTCCTGGGTTTAAACTTATAAGAAATGATCGTACGGTTAGGCGTGCCGGTGGTGTTGCCATATATCTCAGATCACATATTCCTCATTCTATCATAAGCATGTCACAACAACCACCTCCACCGAATGCCGGAGAGCATTTGTTTCTCGAAGTCGAGCTTAACCATACTAAACTCTTACTTGGTGTCTATTACTGTCCCTCATCTAAAATTAATTACTTCTCTTCCTTTGAAACACTATTAGATAATCTTATACCTTCTTACTCTCATACTATAATCATGGGGGATTTCAATACGTGCCTCCTTAAAAACGATGAGCGCTCCTCGACCCTTAACGCTATCGCTAACTCTTGTAACCTCTCTATCCTTCCATCTAAAACTACTCACCACGTTCCAAATCGCAATCCTTCACTTCTTGATCTCATCATGGTTTCTTCCTTAGAAAGAGTAGCTAAGCATGGACAATGTGAAGCGGATGAATTCTCCTATCATGATCTACTCTTCCTCTCTTTCAAAGTCCGTCCACCTAAGGCCAAACCTAAAATCTGCATGCAGCGCAATTTCCGTGACATGACTCTCGACAGTCTGCGCAGCGACGCCAACGACATTGACTGGACCTCACTGTTTACTTCGGCGACTGTGGATGAGCAAGTTGGTTTTTTTACCACGAACCTCATTCAGCTCTATGACAAGCACGCTCCTATACGAGCAATTAAAATTAAGCATCCACCGTCGCCGTGGCTAACGGATGAGGTTAAGGTCCTGATATCAAAGAAAGCTGCCGCTAAATTTCGATACAAAATTAAGCCTAGCGAAGCTAACTGGCAGAGATACGTATCTGCCCGAAATCACTGCAATAAGGTGTGTAGGAATGCACAACGCCAGCACATTCATAACTCTATTCAGAACGGCGACCCGTCCAGGGTCTGGAAATTTCTCAAAACTCTAGGAGTTGGAAAAACACGTCATGACACGATTCCAAAAGATTTAGATACTGATATTCTTAATCAGCATTTCACTGCCTCGTCCAATTTTGATAGGACTACAAAGGCACATACCATTAATTATCTTTCGACGCTTCCAGCTCCTAATCACTCACCATTTGTCTTTAATCTATTTACCGCTTGTGATGTTAAGAAGAGCATCATGGCTATAACGTCGAAAGCAGTTGGTAGTGACTGTATCAGCAGGAGCATGATCCTTCCCATCCTCGATGAAATACTCCCAATTATTT
Source organism: Cybosia mesomella (assembly GCA_946251805.1). NCBI lineage: Eukaryota > Metazoa > Arthropoda > Insecta > Lepidoptera > Erebidae > Cybosia > Cybosia mesomella. Next base: position 18,432,983 of record OX276393.1, on the reverse strand, counting down.
GTTACATTTTAAATCATTCCATAACGACTGGTAGTTTTCCATCATCATGGAAAGATGCCTTGATTACTCCTTTACCGAAGAAATCCAAACCTTTGTTACTGACCGATTACCGCCCTATATCCATATTGCCATTCCTATCTAAAGTTCTCGAAGGTCTCGTCAATAACCAATTAAGTGCGTTTATATCCAAAAATAACCTCCTCAATACCTATCAGTCCGGTTTCCGTTCTGGTCATAGCACAGTTACAGCCTTGGTGAATATCACAGATGACATCAGGTCCGGTATGGAAAGTGGGAAGCAAACTGTTCTCTGTTTACTAGATTTCAGTAACGCTTTCAATATGGTGGACTTTGATATTCTACTACATGTACTCCGCTCTCTTAACATATCTCCAACGGTGATAGATTGGTTTCGTAGTTACCTGTGTGGCCGTCGGCAGCGTATACGCATCGAAGATGATTTTTCGGGTTGGTGTAATACCAGTGTCGGTGTGCCCCAGGGCGGCGTTCTTTCTCCTTTACTCTTCTCGATTTTTATAAATTCTATCTCTAATGAACTTCATTCTTCTTACCACCTTTATGCAGATGATCTGCAAATCTACACGCAGGCACCCCGAGCTTTAGTGAATGAAGCGATTGATCGGATCAATAATGACCTACGTCACATAAGTTCGTGGAGCAGATCCTATGGGCTCAATGTTAACCCAGCGAAAACACAGGTGGTTGTAGTTGGCAGCTCTAGAACAGACATAGACCTGACACATGTTCCCTCGGTTTTCTTTGATGGCACTATGATTCCCTTTAGCAATCAGGTAAAAAATTTGGGTATAGTAATCGATTCCCACCTGTCTTGGGGCCCGCAGCTGCAGGAGGTGAGCAGAAAGGTATTTGCTTCGGCGGGATCAATTAGAAGGTTAAAACATTTGCTACCGATCACCACAAAAATTGCGCTTGCAAATTCCATGCTCCTGCCTATTTTGGACTATGCGGATGTCAGCTACTTGGATCTGACGGAGAACCAGCTTGACAAACTTGAACGTCTTCAAAACCTATGTATTAGATTTATATATGGTCTACGCAAGTTTGATCATGTATCACAGTTCCGTACTCAGCTACAGTGGTTACCCATTAGGTTGCGTCGGAACTTGCATATCCTCTCCCTGCTATACAACATCCTGTTCAACCCTTCAACACCCTTCTACTTAAAAGAGCGCTTTCAGTTCCTTTCCGATTCGCATGAAAAGTGTTTGAGATCATCGGCAAGATTAGTCCTAAGAATGCCAAGGCATTCTACGGGCTTCTTCGATAACTCTTTCTCAGTTACAGCTGTACGCCTGTGGAATGAACTGCCAGTGGAAATGAGACGAGCTCAGACATTAGTGAAGTTTAAAGGAATGGTCAAGGAACACTATTTGTCCAATGTGTCACGTGTAGCATAGAATAATTAACTTATAAGTATCTTTTCATCGTATCTGTGTATGTATGTATTTTTTAAGTATAATTAAGTATTTTAAGTATGTGTATTTTTAGTTATGGATATATTTTCAAGTAGATATGTATTTATATGGGTATTTATGTAAGTATGTATGTGATGTAACTATTTAATTAAACGCCAACAGCTACCAAATACTCCAACCAACGTACATTTCCATCCAAAGGTTGCCTGGAAGAGATTGCGTAAAGCAATAAGGCCGCCCTTTGTACTTATCCTGTCTTCTTAATTTCTGTATAAAAATATTGTAATTTGGCGTACAATAAAGTATAAAATAAATAAAATAAATAAAAAAAACTCAAGATGAATGGGCTTCAGACCTGTCAGTCTCTTTTGTGTAGTCCTCTTAGTCTCTGCATTTCAGCTAAAGCTCGTTCATCGTGAGGTTTGTGTAATACCTTATTTGGTTCTAGATCAGATGAAGCAATACCCTCAAATGTTTTACTCTACTCAGTGCCATATATGCTTGCCCTTTGGCAAAGACTTTCTTTCCGAGCTCGTTTACAGCTTTATCCTTTTATTCGTTTATAAGTTAATAGCTTAAGTAAGGTAGGTAGATATTTTAAAAGTAATTAAAAATTAAGCATGTCGTAATTAGAGGATTATAGCCACAAAAAATATGAAATAAAAACTTTTTAACAAAAAACTAAACCGTCGAAAAAACTGAAAAGCGAAAAAGAATAAACCTTTTTTATTAAACCTTAATAACTAACTTCTTAAAGTAATGAAATTATATCTAAATATATATTTTTGTAAATAGTTGAGTTTTTAATTAACCTTAATAACTAAGTTCTTAAACTAATGTAAGTATAGATAAGTAATTTTGAGTCGGCGCCAAACAATCAATGTACAAAGATCACAAAATTATTGAAATAAAACAAGGTCACGGGGAGACCATGGCTGCTGAAAAGCAACCGAAACGTCGGGATCAATGTAAAATATAAAATAACATCAAAATAAATCGCGATAGAATCCGTTGAAAATAGATTTATCTCAATGTGTGACTCGCGTAAACTTCCAACAATATCACGAAATTACAAATTAAAATAAATTTAACGAAATAATCAAATCTAATTAACAATGCAACATGAAATATCCAGCGATAAACATTAACATTCTAAAAAATATGCTCTCCGCACGACCACTCGCAACGACGTATGCTACGTGTGTGCCCGTTCGGGTTGTTGTCTCGCTGACATTAACTTCGTGAACGCTCGGCATTTCCGGCGAAAGGGCGTGTCGCGCCGCGCCGTCGCCGCGCATTACGCTTTACGTAATTAATCTATTACATAGCTTGTTTGGCGCCGACTCAAAATTACTTAGCTATACTTACATTAGTTTAAGATCTTAGTTATTAAGGTTAATTAAAAACTCAACTATTTACAAAAATATATACTTATATATAGTTTTATTACTTTAAGAAGTTAGTTATTAAGGTTAAATAAAAAAGGTTTATACTTTTCCGCTTTTCAGTTTTTTCGGCGGTTTAATTTTTTGTTAAAAAGTTTTTATATTAAAAATGTTTTCGTTTGAGTACTTCGTATATAACGAAACTAATGCAAGTAAATTGGTTATATACTCATGAACGAAACTAAAAAATAAATACATTTAGGAGGCATTTCACACAAGTACGAATATATCCAAACCAAACTGTTTGCTGGCAAGTAGATAATCCAGCTACCTTTTTTTTTCCGTGTGGAAATCCCTTCGGATACCCCCCCGCCGGCCAGCGGGGTCGGTTGTCGGGCTTGAACTGACTAAAACCGCACGCCGTCTCGGGTCTACAGACGAATCACCGCTACCTATTATGCTTTGAAACATTGCATTAGCAGAAAAAGGCATATACTGCTCCTCCGTTTTATTGTTGATTAAGGTGATCGTGGGCCTAAGGAAATTTATCGACCCCAAGAGTGCAATCTTTATACGTGTTACGGTATTTGAGGTCGCTTGTAAGTAACGGAGGGATCAAATATATGGGCCATTTTGAATGTAAATCACGGTCATAATCGAGGTTCCACATGAAATTTCATCGAGATAAATAACGACAAAGGAAGAAGTAGATCGTTTTAAGGTGACCGAAATTTCTTGCAACTCGGTAAGGCAGAATTTTATCGTAGAATTATTTTACTAGAATAGAATAGAATATTTTCATTTATCTTAACGTAATCTTCACAGATTGTGTTTATATGAATCATATGTATGACATAGCAAATTCATTGATTTATAGAACTATTTATGTTGAAATTAATAGAAGGAATAATGTTGAACGATTGCGGGATATAATTCCAAAATCATAATAAATGAAATAGTGGTGGATATTACGTTCCATGTTTTTTTTTTTTTTATATTTAGGACACGTCAATTGGACTTCACCTCGCCTGATGGTAAGCTGAAGGTAAAATCTAAGGAAAGAGGGTCACCATTACATACACCATACACGTACCATATTAACAATGGTGGCACTCAGCTTGACGGCCTCATCAGCAGTGCTATTCTCTACGGTAGCTCGTCGACGAGCTCGCAAAATGCTGCTTTTGATTTATATTTTATTTTATTTTAATTTTATTTTAATTTGATTTTGATTTCGATTTCGACTTTGATTTCGATTTCGATTTCGATTTCGATTTTGATTTCGAAGATCAGGTCGTGATAGGAAAATTGATCAGCTGTGAACTGACCATGAACAATCACGTCCTCAGTAGATGACACCAACACGAGATCATGAAGTGAGGGTGTTTTACCAGGAACATGGTGTGTTGCGTTTAGTGTTAGTACAAATAAATTAGTGGATTCTTCTATACGTTTTAGTGAGGAGGAGCGAGAGTCCCCTTTCGAAAGACATGTGTTGAAGTCTCCCATAATCAAAGTGTGTCTATAATAGGGAGTTAGATTTTCCAACAAGTGCTCAAAAGAAGAAAAAAAATTAAAACTATCCAAAGGCGAGTAGTACACACCAAGAAGAATTTTCACATGCCGAAGCTCCACTTCCAGAAAAATATGCTCGCCAGCATTCGATGGTGGCGGTTGTGCAGACATATCTATAATATTGAAAGGAATGTAGTCGCGTAAGTATATGGCAACACCACCACCCGTGCGAGGCGTGCGATCATTCCTTATTAGTCTTAAACCTAGAAGAGAATAAGGAGCGGATTGTACACACGGCTTTAACCATGACTCCGAAACTAATACTCACAATTGAAGTTTGCCAGCATATCAGGGAAGTGTGCAGAAGTTGCACACTTCCCTGTATATACTCTGAGCTTTAAAATCAAGTCCGGGGCAGTGGTCCAACTGCTCTGTCCAACTAGTTGGTCCATGGGACTTTACTAGGGGCAGTTGTCCAACTTTCAAAATAGTTGGACCACAGCACCTTTTGAGAGTTCCGTGGTCCAATTCATTTAAGAAATAACTTGCCAACTCTAAAAACCTCAACTGATTATTTATGTGTGTATGGTACCTATACTGGTTTATGGTTAAATTGAACCTCTTTGCAGTAGAATAACGAAATTAAAGTCGGATGACTAATTTTGAAACTTTATTTATTACAACGTTTTACAACATTCAACGAAAATTTATCTAGAGCATGACCTACAGTAATATCACCCGAAGTCAGTTGTTGCTGAATTTCTCGTAAATAATCATCATTCTCAATATGGACCTTACGTCTTTTGTGTGTGATTTCGCTTGATAAAGTTGTAAAATTTTCTAACAGATTTAATAGACGTATCATTGTAACATTTTTTGAATTAATGCGCCGGCTTAGTTTTGCATGTAAACTTTCTGAAATGTTATTAGCCCTATGCCTCTGGCTAAATACGCTTATAAGCTGAGAAAATTCATCAAAATTTCTTTTAATCCAATAACGCTCTATATATTGAATCAGTTTGTTAGCTTCAACACCACTATCTTTTTTTATGTAATCCCAGCCTTCTGCAAATTTATCACTCTGCAATAGTGGCAAAACTGAGCATAATGAAATAGTTCTTTTGACTCTTTTTGATTTAGTTTTTGAGATACCTAATATTTTGGCTTTTCTCCAAATACATTGTGACCAATGATAATAACAGCTTACAAATTTAACTGTCGGGCAAAATTCTTTAATGCTGTTCAGAATAGACATTTCAAAGTCACAATGTAATATTTTTGGATTCCAATTTAACTGTGATCTTAATTGCTTTTTGTCACTTAGAAAAGCAAAAACCAAAGGCGCAACATTAGTAGACTCATTTGTGCTTCCCGTATCCCCAAATATAGTAAACAATTGTACGAAAGGTCTGGGGCAACATTTAAAGGTTCCGTCTGCAAAATACTCATTTAGCTTTTTCATCAACTCTCTTGTTTTTAATGAACAAAAAACTATTATACGCGTCCCTTCATAGTAGTAATCAGTAAATAGAAAATCTTTAAATTTTAGTGGTACTTCTATTATTTCCGTATTAGAAAATACCGTTTTTGAAACAGCCAGCGGTTTCTAGCATTATAAACGCTATGCTTAAAATTTGAATATGATGGAAATGTAGTTATAGTATCAAATGTTGTATTTTTATATTTAGTTAAAGTATCGTTATACAGTTTTGGAATAGGTTCATCGGAAACATTTACTTGTCTTTTCAAGTTGTCTATTGATAGCGATATTTCATTTTGTACATCATCTGGACTACAATTATCACAATGTGGCGTCGTGTTTACAACTTCTTCCTTTGCTTAAAATTAAAGAAAATCTTCCATTGCTTATTATTACCCGTGTTTCCGTAATTGAACCATAAATAGAAATTCAAGGATACGAGTTACGTATTAATACGTACATTAACGGTCACCGATCCTTTGCAACCCATATTCCTTTTATTTGCGCATCTCCAATATGCATTTCCAGTTTTGTAAACACGAACTTTATAGTATTGACGACGATTACATAGCATCACCGTTCCACCTTTTCTTTCTACATAAAAAAACGCAACCTCTTCATCCATTATTTTTTAAATATTATATTTGTAATTATTAGATAATTTTGTGTACGATTTTATTTCAATAAAAGGCTGTGTCAAAGTATAACAAATTTTACTGACACAAATATTATATATATATATAAATTTATATATATATATATATATATATATATATATATATATATATATATATATAAATATATATATTTATATAAAATATAAATTATATACTGTAATTTGAGTACTGAACCATTTAGACAATCTCTTTTCTATTCTGCATTAAAAATATCATTTCAATCTTTTGTACAGTAGAAATTACCTACCTTTATCAGTTTTTTACTTTATAAAAATACTATATAATATGCGTATATTGTGATAAGTGACTTTTGGCACAGATTATCACTATGGTTTTATAATATATGAGTTATTATGTTTAGTGCTCCTTTTTAATGTTGTTTCACTTCTGTGTGAGGGTTTCTTTAGTAAAAAATATATTTAATTGAAAACTGTTATTGGGGTTCGCGCGTTTTCTTGTTTAAGGGGATGTTTTGATTTGGGAAGTAACAATTCGCGGAAATAGTGGTTAACATATATTTTTAATTGGAGGGATCGCCATTTTGTAAAATTGTATTTTTGTTCATTTTTGGTTGTATAATGGGTTTGTTGGGTGTAATATATTTGAATAATAATTAGTAAAAGGTAAATTACATTTTGGGGTGCGGTCGAAATAGGATAGGACCTTTACGAAAATGAAGACACCTTACATTAGGCAAGAGTAATACGCGCATATACATGTGTATTGCTACTTGTCTTGTGCTGTTGAGTCTGGCAGTGCATTCGTAAAGCAAATGCTGTCGTTTTATCATCTTTATTATGTAAGAAGTAGGCAATAGGGCTGCGGCGTGCTTAGCTAGTATTCCCGTAGGAAACCCAAGGCGATGTGCTTTGGTTATGGAGGGATACCTAACGGTGATAACGACTCCATATCCCTCTCATGATTCGCTAGTAGCCGATAACTTTTGAAGCGAGCGGCAATCCGATTTTCCCTGGAAACAGGATCGGATAAGCTTCCTGGATGGGGGTGACTGTTCGTTCTGTGATAGATTCGTGGACTAAGACAAGCACACCGTGGTAGGAATTACACAAAGTCAAGCTTCACGAACTTACTCCCAAACTCAGCAAGAAAAGGAACATGACTCACCACACGTTTAAAGTAAAATACAATGGGTTTTGATAAATAAATACAGGGATTCGTTTCTGTAGGTCGATAGGAAGGTACACACATTGTTTCGTGGAAATCTTAGGCGTCACAACGAACGTAGGGAATCTAGTCTATTTCAAAGTCTGCGGAATAATATTATTAATATCATATTTTATATCGATCTATCGTGCGGTTCTAGTCGGTTCAAAAAAGGGGCCATATGAACTATCCGATGGTATGTAGGTAAGCTACTATTGCTGTAGGTCACGTAAGAATGGTGATACAGTGTGTAAAATTCTGGAAGTGAATCCTTACAGTGAAATTCTAGTGATTCTCTTAAGAAGTGTTGATTGTGTACAGACACAGACGGTTATAAACAATTAAAAAGTAACCACACCCGAGACTAAATAGTAATTACGCAAAAAAGCCTAGGTAATAACACCTACGATATCTGCTAATAACTGATTGACCAAGAGTGATAATATTTATAATTAAATTCAGTGTTATCTCTCATTGCATGTGTTCGAATCAGGGTTCAAAGAGCCATCTCACGGAAGTTGGAAAACTTATCCAAGTGGATACTGCTCGAATCTAGAACCCCGGGAGTGTAATTCCTGTATACTAAAGCCCTTTATCATGGGTCAGTTATACCAATTCGATTATGTGATCAGAGAGTGTATTATATCTTACAATAAACCTTTGAAACCACATCATTCTGAAGTGAATTGATTACTAGCACCATTTATGACATAACATAACATAACATAAGCTCACGTCTATGTCCCTGAAAGGGTAGGCAGAGTTGCTAGCACCCACATTTCGCCAGTTTATGTTTAGGTCCCAATGTAATAGGTGGCGAGCTTATTGCCATTAACCGGGCACTTATAAACCTGCGATAAATACACACATAACTTCGAAAAGCATCGAAAAGTCATTGGTGTGTGCCATGGTAAAACCTGGGATCGAACCCGAGACCTCGTCTCAGCAGTCCATTACCCATACCACTAGGCTACCGCGGCTTACACAATATATGTTAATGTCCGAGCTGTGTACAGATTCAATTTATCGTTTAACATTCTAAAACCAAGTGAAGTATCACACCAAAATCCATGTTATTCGTGAATAGTATTTCAAGCGGCTTGAGCGAGGGACGCTGTAGTTTGCTACAAAAGCTAGCGTAGTCAAAATATTACGACAGTAGGAAAAGAATATTCCTCTGTTAGTTTCGTAATAAAACAGTTTGTGTTAATATCCGAGCTGAGTACAGACTCAATTTATCGCCTAACATTTTAAAAACAAGTGACGTATCACACCAAATACCATGTTATTCGTGAACAGTATTTAAAGCAGCTTAAGCGGGGCGCTGGAAGTTACTGCGGAAGCTATCATAATCAAATCATTATGGCAGTAGGAAAAGAATGCTCCTCTGTCAGGTTCATGTTTACTCTGAATAGAGTATGGGGAATTATATTTACCGGATGTCTCGGTGTAGTAGGGGGAAGATATTATGAGAATCTTCCAATACCTACTCAGACATAGGAAGGACTGTGATATATACAATACAAGTGGAAGGGTCCTACTGTGGCTGGCGTGATATGGGGCCACCACCTCTGGGGGGAAAATTCAATATACTAAGGTACTATTGTATAGGGGCCAGCGCCTTGGGGGGCAATACTCAAAATACCTGAGTAGGTACTTTTGTATAGGAAAGTAATAGTTTTAATGAGCAGCACCTTGGGGAGAAAACCTCAGAATAAGTAGGTACTTTTGTATAGGAAAGAAATAGTTTTAATGAGCAAGCACCTCGGGTAGAAAACCTCAGAATAAGTAGGTGCCTTTGTGTAGGAAAGCGAGCATCAATAAAATTGTAGTCTAATTGAAGTTATTAAAAACATCTAGATATAACCTACATATTCTTGTCGTTCAAAGTACTAATTTAAAGTAGTAGGCATTATAGGAAGAAGAATTAGTAAGTTCTGGTTCAACTGATATTACTATAATAAAATCGTTATGAAAGAAGTAGTGAATGATTAAAGCGGTGAACTGCAGATACCTACATAGTTGCAAATAGTTATAGGTATCTAAATAAACGAGGTAAATGACCGGAATGCTTCAGTTCCTAAAAGATACTTTCTAGTATAGGTTATTTCCATCCGCTCCCATAAAAGTCACTAAAAGATATTACAGAGATTATAGAGAGAGGAACTTGTTTATTACATGTTAAATTGAGGCGAATGGTTTAATAAAGGCTATTTCCATCCGCTCCCATAAAAGCCACAGAAGGGTATTATAGAGATTATGGAGGAAGGACTTTGTTTGTTGCATGTTAGATTGAGGCGATTATTTCCATCCGCTCCCGTCAAAGCCGCTGAGGACATTAGGTTAATCCGGAAGGAATTTGTGTAGGTATAATGGGATTTGAAGGATTGTTAGTAAATACGGAAGGAGTAAGGTTCTAATTTTGGGTTACTTGAATGAGAATTTTGTTGATTATTTAAGGAAGTACTTATGTTCGTTCACGTAATGCAAGATTATGAACTACCAGTGACTATAGGGTTTAGGAAGGCTTATCTGGTTATTTCATGGTTTAATATAGTATCTTTAGAAGTTTGTGTAGATTGGATAGAAATGAAATAGGTACGTATTGGTTAGGTTGGAAGGTAGGTTGTAAGGAAAGGTTATTGATGAATTTATATGATAATATTTCGAACAAAATAGGTTTAAAGTTTAATGTGGAAGAGTAAATTAATTGTGGTTTGCGATTACATATAGTTGGAATTAGGTTATCGTAGGTTTAAAATAGGAGTCAGCATTCTTCACCTTTATAGAACTAGGGATACTAGGTATCATGATAAGGGTTCCTTTTAACCACTAGATTGATCACAGGCCAAGTTTATTAGAATAAGTACAATTATTCAGTGAGTTTAAGTAGGTTAGTGAGTTATTTGAATGAATAATACATGAAAACAAGTAGGTGGAATAGGAATTAGGATAGCTGTAAGAGAGGAGTGAGTGAGTGGCAGGTATAGGTAGTTATCTAGGGCAGGAAAAGTGAAAGGGATTGAGTGAATGAGTTGGTTTCAGAGTAGTAGTATACTCCTACTACCCGTCCCTTGTTTTTTTGTACCCTATTCCTACTACTGTAGGAATAGGGTACAAAAAAACAAGGGACGGGCACACAGTAAAAAAGGGGGGGGGGGGTACAGAGGGTTCAGCTTCAAACGTGGATCGAATACGGGATCGTATACACGTATTCGATGGGGTGAGCCTTCGATCACTCTCCGAAGGTGAAACATACCGGTACCTGGGCATGTCGCAGAATTTGGGTGTCGACATGGCTGGTGTCAAAGATGCCGCGTGGGACGTGTTTTGTGAGCGTCTGGTAAAAGTGTGTAACAGCCTTTTATCTGACGTGAATAAGGCACGGGATTTCAACGGCTTGGTGATGCCTGTCTTGTTGTACACCTTCGGGGTGCTCAAGTGGTCTGAGACCGAACTAGATGCCCTGGACAGAAGAGTCCGCGCAACTATATCTCTCCACAGAATGCTACACCCGAAGTTTTTGGTTATGAGACTGTACATCCCACGAAAGTGAGGTGGTCGAGGACTTCTCAGTGCCAAGGCAATGCATAACCGCGAGGTGTGCAGTCTCAGGGAATATTTCCTATCGAAGGCGGATAGTGTGATGCATAGAGAGGTCATAGAATGCGATAAAGGACTGACCAACACAGAGTGGCGTGCGCCGGTGGTACGGGATACCTCTGAACGTGAAGCCGTGTGGAAGGGCAAAGAGCTACACGGACTCTTCTTTCAGGCTGTACATGACCCTCACGTGGACCGGGAAGCGTCCGTAAACTGGCTGCGTTTCGGTGACCTCTTTAGGAAAACTGAGGGTTTTGTCAGTGCGATACAGGATCAGGTTATTAAGACGAATAACTACAGGAGGTACATACTGAGCGCCAAGCGCAGGGCACGCCGCAATAGCGGCGGTAAGGCCCATCATGGAGGATTGGCTAGAGAGGCGACACGGAAGCCTCTCGTACCGTTTGACGCAGGTGATCTCCGGGAAGGGGTGCTTCGGGGACCACCTGCATCGGATCAGGAAGGAGCCAACGCCTGAGTGTCATCACTGTGACGCGAGCGAGGACTCAGGGCTGCACATGCTGGCGGACTGCCCGGCGTGGGAGGCGCCGAGGCGTGACCTCGTGGCAGCCATCGGGGTGGGAGTCCTCTCGCTCGGCAGCATGATTGCGGCAATGGTGCGGAGCGCGAGCGCGTGGGCCGCCGCCACCTCCTTCTGCGAGCATGTGATGCTCGCGAAGGAGATGGCGGAGTGCGCCCGGGAGAGGCTCAGAACTCTCCCGGCCCGCCGAGCCCGCAACATGCTCGCCGCGCGTCGCAGGCGACTCAGGCGCCGGAGGTCGCTTGTAACCACTGAACGTGTCAGACGGTCTACAAACCTATAACCGCTGAACCTGTCAGACGGTCTACAAGTCTATAACCGCTGAACCTGTCAGACGATCTACTCACCAGCTACCTCAGTCGTAGGGTGCATGAGTTCCTAAATCCCAGGGCGCCTTTTCATCAGAGGTCAGAGAATAGAATAGTGCCGTGGGTGTGCGAGGAACTTTCGGGTGTCACTTCAAAGAAAACTCTCTTACACACAGTTATACATACATATATTTACTCCAGATACACAATACACAAGTTACAAAAAGTTCAGAAATACATAATAAGGTTATACGTTGACTTGAGAATTACTTAAAGGTCTTGCCGGTCTCTCCACTTATGCGTAGGGCCTTCCTAGCCAACCCAAGGTGGTTGGGGAACTCCTCTACGCCCAAGTAAGTACAAGATTAGTGAAATTTAGGGTACACACAAAATATTACAGATAAATTTTATACGTAACCAGAGCCTTGGTCTTCTGTCAGCACGGGGCCAAGCATCGTCCCGCGAGTCCTCCATTGTCTACCGAGATGTAGACGAGAAGAGCCCTCGGTATAGCGATACTGAAGCTCGGAGCTGCTTCGAGTGTGTACGTGACCAGAGCCTGTTGTCTGCCAGCACGGGGCCAAGCATCGTCCCGCGGGTCCTCCATTGTCTACCGAGATGTAGACGAGAAGAGCCCTCGGTATAGCGATACTGACACTCGGGATTGCATTTCCGCTCAATCACGTTCGCAAGTTGTGATTCCAAGACCCGAATCTGGGACCCAACGATGTGGGAATATCACTGAATCTAATTAGTATAGGTTATGAACTTATAGAAATTGACAAAATAGTCTATACACAAAATAACCGTTATAGGTTCTCAACGAAGAATTCTCAAGTCACGGCCCACCAGCTGACCTGGCCTTATATACCTTCTAGCTAAGAACTTTCTCGAAAAGACCATATTCCAGCGTTTTTTTCACGAGCAGTCTCGCTGAAAACACAAAGTCACTCCGACAATGCGGCACAATCAGGTGTCAACTTGTCGCTGTGAACACAAGGCAGATTAAGTATCTACTTAATTTATACGTATTTTACTAGACAAACCATAGCTTATGAAGATGAAAACCATAGAGGGACTGAGTTAATAAATTAGGGAAAAGCCTGGAACTTAACGTTTGACTACAAATCATAATTATTCTTCCCAAAGGACAGAATACAGGGACACATTAAATGAAATGAAATTTTATTGCATCCAGTACAGCAACGCCATCTCGTGGTATTACTGTGAACCACAACACCACTATGGGATTCCGATCGAACGCTGCTACACTCCGGGAGAACTCCGTGCATAGATGTCGCTACCGGATTCGCCTTTTTTAATATCTATTTCAGAAAATAAAATGTTACACGCTCAACGACCTCCGTCCTCCATGAGCGCAGGCCTGGGGGTGGCAGGTGAGGCCGCCTGGCACCCCAGCAGAAGCAGGCCGGGACGGTGGGGCAACTAGCGCCCCTCCCCCAAACCGGGGCAAGACGGGGACACCGTGGTTCCCAAACCCGAGGGGGCCATCTCGAAACCGGAGATGGCCCAGGGTCAGTCGGGGTGCGAGGGATATGCTCTATGGGCAACCTTACACCCCGGCGTCTGCAGACCCAAGACGGCGTGCGGTTTTAGTCGGTTCGAGCCCGACATAACCGCCCCCGCTGGCCGGCGGGGGGGTATCCGAGGGGATTTCCGCACGAAAAAAAAAAAAAAAAAAAAAAGGTACATACTGAGCGATGGAACGGTGGACGTTTGGTGTTTGAGACTCTCAGACATGTGACCTCCGGTTGTTCAATGCATGCTACCACTGAGTATCTGCACAGACACAACCAAACAGCCAGGATACTGCATCAAAAGCTTGCTCTTAAATACGGCCTCATCGAGCAGAGGCTAACCCTATTACAAGTACATACCGGAAGCAGTACTTGAAAACGACCGCGCTAAGCTCAACTGGGACCGCTCCATCATCACGGCTAGGAACTATTCTTGCGAATAAGCCTGATATCGTGCTGATGGACCGGGCACAGTCACGGGTATTTCTTGTGGATATCACTATCCCCTATGACGAGAATCTCGTCCGCGCCGAAGCAGACAAAAAGACCAAATATCTGGACCTGGCGCACGAGATTACTGACATGTGGAGAGTGGGATCCACAGAAATAGTCCCAGTTGTGATCTCAGCCAATGGTTTGCTCCCAAGGAGCCTCTCTGTCCATCTTGAGAGGTTCGGGATCAGTGGGAACTCGGTGGCGGCCAAGATTCAGAAAGCGGTCTTGCTCGACAATGACCGAATAGTAAGGCGGTTCCTCTGCCAATCGCCCTAACACCCCGGTCGACTGTTGCCCACCTCGCCGGGGCTATGTTGCCACCTCTTCCAAACTATGGGGGAGGCGTGATGTAGTTGAATGAGATAATAATAATAATACACTATAAAATAAATATACATTACTTTAATTACAGCTCTGTGATTAGTCCCGGTGTCCACCACCAATTTGGCCACGACTGGTGGACAGAGAGACAAATTATGAAATAATGTTCCGCTGTCCACCAGTAGTGGACTGCTCTGTCCACCAGTGGTGGACAGAGCAACATATTTTGAAAAGTTGTGTTATCACTGTACACAGAGATCTCTCTTCATAGATAGCACTTCTTACCATAAACTTTCCGGACTAGGGGTTCCGGCGCTTCGCCGGCCGCTACCGCGGCACGCTCTCTTCGCTCGCTCGGCTCGCGCTCTGTTGGGGTCACAGTTCTAACCTAACCTACTACTACTGCTACTGCCAGTGGGGACGCCGTTTGACCAGACGGGTGATCAGCCCTTCTATGTGGGGCCATTTCACCCAATTCCCCTATAACGACTGTCATACATATTCGTATGGCAACCGGGACCGACATCTTAACGTGCTCTCCGAGGCACGACCAGACCAATGCAAATACTCATATTCATGCATACAAATATTTGCACTGAGCGGGGATCGAACCCGCGCCTCCTGCGTAGCGGCCGCGTTCAATACCGCCACGCCACGGAGGCTGTCTAACCTAACCTAACCCACTTTACTTATTTTCGGAATATAAGCCGAACGAGGCAGGAAGTGCGAAATATCAGTCCATCGGTTGATAAATATTCGAAGAATCGTTCAGTCGAAGCAGTGTTTGGCGACAAAAAGTCGTTTCGCAATAACACAACTTTTCAAAATATGTTGCTCTGTCCACCACTGGTGGACAACGGAACATAATTTCATAATTTGTCTCTCTGTCCACCAGTGGTGGCCAAATTGGTGGTGGACACCGGGACTAATCACAGCTCTGACTCTAGTGAAAACGTCACTTTCGTATTGTAAAAAAAACATTGTAAAAAATATGAATCCTAGGTGTACTCTAAGTACCTATAACGCATAAAATGTTAGAATTGTTTTAATAAAAAGAATCCTCGCTATATAGAAATGAATATCTCTTTAGAAATGCTAATTTCGAGACTCAATCCTAAATCTTAATTGAAATTACAAATGGTAAATAATTCTGACAAATGGTAATGAATAACCTTGAGCATGAAATACTAAACTTATTCTTCACTAATCAAATTTCAAAAGAAACTAAGAATTATCGCGTCGCCTACATCTCGTGGAATGAAATCATGTTTAAATATTTAATTACGCGGTCAATGCCCCCGCCGTTATCACTTCCCATAGAAATTCAAATAAGCTGCGAGTACCAGAATTACTATACTTTTTTTTAAATTAACGATAATCTTTGTCTCAGTTCTCTTGTGTCAGCTTGTTTACGCTAACCTGTTCTTAGTGAGTAAACTGAAGTTCATTGGGCTGTAATTGTCCAGTAACGTTTGTTTCATGATCTTGTAGATTAATTACGTTATTACTTTCATTTGATAAATCACAAATTATGTAGGTACCTATTTTATGCCAAAGCAATTTGATCAAATACCTACCGATCGATCGTCCTCAGTAATTTTTTTTTATTTTTTTTATTTTTTATATTTAGGACACGTCAATTTGACTTCACCTCACCTGATAAAATGAAAAAAACTTTTCTTCTGACCCCTATAATATTTAATGTATTTTCATACCTTGTTTGGTTGATTCAGTTATACAGTAAGCAACGTATGAGTTTATGTTCTAATAATATTATACATGTGAAAATTTGTGAGAATGGATATAATGTGTATGTGTGAGTGTGTGTTTTGTTTTGTGGCACGGGATCAGTACCTATAGGGCGCGGGCGGATGCGCGGAACAGATAACTCAGACAAGTAATTGAGATGGTTCTGACATGCAAATCAATAAATAATTACGAAAGTTAATAAAACTTGTTTCGTGATAACAACTACAACGTGCTTTCAATCCAGTTTTGTTTGTAGGTGCGCTCCGTAAATATCTATGATTCAGTTACTTTTGTTGGTGATTGTATGTAACTACACTGATTACCGTTATCCGATTAGAATAAATATAAGATACGTTCCTACTCGTTCCTCAGTACCATTTACAACGATTACTAAATACTTAAAATTATATTCTTAGTGATATTGTCGGAAGTTTACGCGAATAAACTATTTTTAACGGATTCTATCGCGGTTTATTTGATGTTATTTTATATTTTATAAAGTAAAATATGAATGTAAAATATAAAATAACATCATTTATATTCTTAGGTTTTACGAAGTATTTAGGTAAATCATGTAAATATATAAAATGTTCAATTGAAGTATCCAATATCCATACTTATATGTGAACGTTTGTGAGTATGTTTGGATGTTATGTGTGTTCATGTTTGTTACTCTTTCACGCTAAAACTACTCAATGGTTCTGTATGAAATGTGGCATATAGATTATTAATAGTTCGGAATAACACATTTTTGTCCCGGGAATAGATTCCTGTAGGTCGCGGGAACGGGTTCAGTATTTCACGCGGGTGTAACCTCTTGCAACAGAGTTACTATTCAGTATTTACTCTACGGGTACAGTATACGAATTTGTTTCGCAACTAAAACAAAATTAGCTTTTAAATAATACTTAAATTACGAAATCAAAAACGTATCTCATCATCTTCCTGCTCTTCCTCATCATTATCATTCTAGCGCCAAAGCGTCCAACGAACCCAGGGTCCTACTCCTCTTTTCCATAATTCGGATATCTTGTTTTTTACGTGAGCGAATGCAGATTTCCTGGGTCATACACCCAACTCCGAGAAACCTTAAGAAAAGAATACAAATAAACTGTGAAAATATATGATTTACGTAAATTAATAAGTAGCACATCACTTTATACTTATCAACGTGTGCCGGTTAATCAAATATAGTGCCTAAAAGCGTAACATTGAACTCTAGTCGACGACGTTAAGCTGACGGTGGTATATAGTTCAGTCGAGTGAAGGCAGACGGCGAACTGCGCGTGCGTTTACCCAGTGCTCCTTTAGTCACGCTCGCGGTGGTCCGATCTCTAACTATCTGCTAGTGTAACCGTAATTGTTATCAGAATATTGATACCAATTCTTAAAAACAGCGTATAGTCTGAGGTAAGTCTGATTTTATACCTAATTGATATGTTCATCAATTATTACGCTTATTGAAATAAAATATAAAATGAACTATACGAAAAAAAAAGACGAAATGATCCTAATAAGTAAACGTAATCTAATCGTAATGCATAAATGTGTATTGAGTATAAATCTATGAAAACAAAATATAATTTATTTATTTATTAATGGATGTCCATCAGCTTATTCAACTATAGTATTACAATAGATTAGTTAAAAATTTGTTAAAAATTATTAGAAGTTATATACATTTCAAAGTAGTTTACGAGATATGATACAATTATCTGGCTGGCTATAATTATTATCTGGTTACATTTTAAATATCTGTTTTACACTGATATATTAATAACAACTCATTGTCAGCACTGCAGCATTACCTATGATGTAAAGAACCTTTCACTGATGCGTCGCCTCGCTACGGGGATTCTAGTATTAAATAGGTCTAGATCAAGATCCTTTGAGAAAGGAGTTTTGTCTGTAGTTAGAGGAACAAACGGGTACATGTAAAGGTTTTAAATTTTTGATTAACTTGGGTGGTGTGTTATTTAATTTTTGTAACAATGCGGGACAATTTTGCTGGAGGTAATTATTAACAGGTAACAAATTTCAGCTATATTTCTACGATTCCAAAGAGGCAACAGATGAAATTTTCTAAAGAGCTTTAGATAGTTGGAAGATTTGAATGGCATATATGTATGTATATGTATATACCTAGTCCAGCCATAAGTTGTTACTAATGAAAATGCATTTTTTTTTAAATGAAGTAATGTTATATTATTAAAATTTATACCTACATATTTATTAAAGTCTTAGCAAAAAATAAAAATATATTTTATTCGAAATGGCCACCTTTGGCTTTTATACAGGCCTTTAATCTGTTTGGCCATGAATCTATGGATTTAAGCACTGTTTCCAAGGGAAATATTGCCACTGCTTGCTCCAAAATTTTTTTAAGAGACAATGTCGCCGTGTCGTTTAGAGCAGGCCATGTCGTTTAGAGCAGGCCATGTGAACTGACCATAATTTGTAGTCTAAAGGGTTGAGATCTGGGCTAGATGAGGGCCAGTCTTCAGCTCTTATAAAGTCCGGAACGTTGGCTTCTAGCCAGGCTTGGGTAGTTCGTGACTTGTGACCAGGAGCAGAGTCCTGCTTGAAAGTCCACGGTATATT
This sequence comes from Cybosia mesomella, assembly GCA_946251805.1. Classification (NCBI taxonomy): domain Eukaryota; kingdom Metazoa; phylum Arthropoda; class Insecta; order Lepidoptera; family Erebidae; genus Cybosia; species Cybosia mesomella. The sequence goes on along the minus strand of OX276393.1, from coordinate 18,414,149 downwards.
TTTTTAAAGTGTATTGCTGAGAGGTATCACAACATGATCCAAGACAGTATCTTGATACACTTTGGCTGAAGTTTTCACTCCTTTTTCACAAAATGTAGCTTTGTGACTTCCTGATAAGACACGCCCCACCAAACCATCACTGACGCAGGATGATGACCACGTTGTACCTTTCCGACCACTTGAGCAGCTTCTTTAGAACTGTGAGCGTACACTATATCATTTTGCTTATTGTAGTGTTCTTCAATCGTGAAAATTTTTTCATCCGTAAAGAGGATATTTCTGTGCCTTTCACCTGCGTATCGCGACAGAAGGCGATTTGATCGATCCACTCTCTTTAATCGTAAAGATTGATTTAGGGCATGTCCTGTATATCGATCATAAGCACCGAGCTGCAGGTCTTGTTTTATAATACGTGACAGAGTCCTAGCGGGAATCTTCATTTCTCGCTATAAGATTTTCTCCTTCCTTATGGGGTTTCGACGAATTCTGGATTTAACAGCATTAAAAGCCTTTGTAGTTCTAACAGCACGCGGCCGAGCTGATCTTTTCTGGTCTTCGATACACGAAGTGTTGTTGTATCTATTGATAGTACAATATTTCGTATATCGTACTATCAATAGATACAACAACACTTCGTCTTACGGCTGATACCAAGTTTTTGAAGTGTCTGGAATATGACCGATGGCTCCATACCCACTTTATGCAAGGCGATCACTGCGATCCTATTTTTTTTAACCCCCCATTCTATATTGTAATTCGATAATGAACACGAAAAAATATGTGAAATGGTGCGAAATCGAAAGAAGTTTTTAAAATAATATACGTGTTCCAAATTCAAAATAATTAAAAAGTTGAAAAAGAAAGAAAAGTTTTGATGTGATTATTTTCAGACTAGTTACATATAGCCCATATGTCATAACTAGGCACTTGGAAGAATTGAGATCAAGTCCGTTAATGTGACAGTAGTTATCAATACGTGTGAGATCAGACTGCAACAATTCGGCATTGATCTCCGACGTAACAGAAGCACATATATTCATGTCATCCGCAAAACACAATAATTTCGAATTATGAAAGCAAGATTCGATATCATTTACAAACATTGTAAATAACAATGGAGCCATCAGAGAACCTTGAGGAATTCCGCTTGGAATGGATGGGAATCTCAAGCTGGGTACCAGCTTGAGATTCCCTTCAAGAACTCGTGCTGTGATTGACTAAAGCAATTTTTTAACGTAGAATATATCTGATTATAGGCAATCGTTTGTAATATTTTAGATATAACACAGTTTTGAGATCGGTCTATAATTTGTAAGTTCAGTTTTAGATCCTTTTTATGTACTGGTGTAATATAAGCGCATTCCCATATTTGCGGATAGGTAATTTCCGCAAAGGACTACCTGAACAGAAATGATATGGGCACGGCTAGTGATTTTGAAGATCTGATGAGGAGGCGAGGGTGATTTTTTTCTGGTCCAGCAGATTTGCAGGGATCCAGTTGAGACAAGAGCTTTCTAACATCGGGGATATTAAGTTCTATATTTGTTATATCTTAGTTATGTTATTAATTGATTTCTATTAGATATGGTGTATTGCCTGAGATATCGGGATCAATGAACGTGGAGTAAAAATAGGTAGAAAAAGCGTTACAGATATCCGCGCCAGTTGAGACTATAGTATTTTGAAATTAATATTACAAGGGATAGAATTACTTTTATGTCGTGATTTTATAAATGACCAAAACTATTTCAGGATTTTTTTTCCATGGAATCTTCGCTCATGTAGAAATGATAACATTTCTTTTCTAGAATTTTCACTTTCTCTGTCTAAGTAATTTGTTGCCCAGTCAGACCTATTTTTGTATACTTTATACTTAGAAAAATATTTAGATTTTTCTTTTATTATTTTTTTCAAAGGATACGAGTACCATTGCGGATAAGTCTCAGTTCAAACGCTCTTTGAGGGAATATATTCTTGTATGAGGTCGCTGAGAGTTTAGTACAAACACTTAGTTGCTTCCTCCATTGATCGTTCCGCGAACTCTTTATCCCAGTAGGTCTCGAAAACCTTCCGGTTGATTGAGACGATATCACCTCTGTCAAAGAAATATTTTGTATGTCTTAAAAGTTGACAATTCCATGCATTTTGTTTCTAAAGAGAGCGCAACAACATACTAATACCGATTTCCAGATGCAGTAAATATCATCAAAGTGTTTTTCTTAGAGAGAGTGACGCATCTTTAAATACAACAATTCCATGATAAGCTTAAGACAATTCTTATTCTTAAAAATAACAGAATATTTTTCCAAGCACCATTAATAATACTTTTTCGATGACCTATAGATCATTAAGTATTACAATTCTATATGTAAACGAACCATGAAAAACCGACACTGTATGTACTATTAGTTAGCCCATCATCTATAATTCTTTTTTATTTAAAAAAAAAAAAAATATATCACATCGCTTTTTTTGAAGTCTGTAGGTAATTTTAAAAGCTATTTTGTTACTTATTTTAATATGGTACACAAAATTAAGAGGCTACATAGATGACACTCAATTTTGGATTTCAACGGAAAATAAGAGCCTTTATAAAAAAAACATGTACAAATTTTATTAAATTTACGAGTAGGTGTTCATGAGACCTCTTCAAAGATATGTAGGTATAGATTAAAAAAATAATTTCGGAAATAAGCCTTAAGATCTGAGAGCAACTGAATATATAAAAAATACATTTGAATGGAGAACCTCCTACTCTTTTGAAGTTGGTTAAATATAAGCTTTCACTACTAATATTATTATTCATAAGATTCCAATTTAATTTTACTTTACCATTTTCAAAATACAATAATTGCGTAAATTATTTGCAGGGTATACTTATGTTTTAAACTGTATTAGCTTTGGACAGTGATAAACATTTAATTGTATAATAATACTAGCTGACCCCGGTAGAAACCGTCCTGCCCGGAAAAGCATTTGTTGATATACCGACAGCAGCAATTACTGTTACCCGGTTTACCATTTCCAATTAGCTTTTCAAACTATCCAGGAACCCATTGTAATAAACACATAAATTTCATCCAAATCGGTCCAGACGTTTAGGAGGAGTTAGGTTACACACACACGTATAGAAGAATTTTATATATTCAGATATCTAGGACGGGACTTGAACCCGCTACCAGTCCCTTACAGGGGGAATGCTCTGACCAACTGAGCCACCTAGACACGTCCCGGATATTCGAAATTCTCCGATATATTATATACGTCTTAAGGCGACGTTGGAGCCATCTAAGTAATTCTTGTGAACTACGGAAACAATGTATGACTTTACAATCATATTTCAACATTGTTTTATGATTACTCCGCCATATTAATTCAATTAAATTTTTAAGCACTTAGTATGCTTACTTTTCTTAGATTTAGATCGGAAAAAGGATCTAGGCATCTAGGACGGGATTTGTACCCGCGACCAGTCCCTTACAGGGAGAATGCTCTGACCAACTGAGCCACCTAGACATAACATAATATAACGTCACGCCTGTATCCCCGAAGGGGTAGGCAGAGGTGTATTACACACCCACGATTCGCGTACACGTACCAGATATTCGAAATTCTCCGATATATTATATGCGTCTATATATATATTATCTAAATCTATAGGAAAAGTAAGCATACTAAGTGTTTAAAAATTTAATTGAAATATTAAGATATTCCAATTTTAAATATTTTTTCAAAACTTTGTCATATTGGTGTACCTAATTAAAGGACCTATACTACAGGCTATAGTCTACAAGTAGAAGCTATTTTCAATCGTAGAGTACGAGTCTCTATAAACTACTTGGACATCATATATATACAAACAAAGTATAATATATAAAAATTTCACACATTACATGTGTCACGTATCATGTATCAAATAGCTACAGATTTATTCAGTTAAGATATCGATAAAAACTATAAATAAAGTAAACAATATTAGAAGTTAGGGACTATTCAATTCAGGTTGAGATAATTAAAAATTGATTGCAGACGCCAGGAGCTCGCAAAAGTAATTTCTTAGCTACCTACATAGAATAATGGAACCCCTACTATCCGAAGGAGATTTTAATTTTCTCAATGCATCTTCTACTAGTGTACGTATTATAAATTATACACGTTACTTCACCAACCAAGTAATTAATTATTTATAATTTACTTCATATATTTTTTTAGAGTCAGCTGGTACACAGTCCCTTTAATAAGAACAGAGATAAGAAATACGGGTTATCCAATGGATCACAATCCTATATCTAGAAACGAGGTCTTTTACTGGTTTACATTGTTTGTGTAAATGTTCAATGAATTCCTATATGATACACTAGCTGCGCGCCTGGCTCCGCCCCGCTTGCAATAATAGCATCTTACCCGTTGACTTTCCTAAATTCTTTCTTTCTTTCATACAAACCTTGTCCTGAAAATAACGAACACAAAAAAAAAACTTTGGTGCAGTCGTTGGGAAGTAAGCGCGTACATACATTTCGGCGATTGATTTTTATTTACATAAATTTGAGCAGGTTGATCTGGAAACAACTCTCATTTTAAGAGATTCAACAATGATAACTGATAAGCTTTCTCTCGTTGAAGTTACGGAGTAATGTGAGACAGCCAATTGTGATGATAAATTTTGTGACAAGATATTGTATTGATTATATCGTGCTCGCAATATAGGAGCCGAAAATTGATCCAGCAATATTTTCATAACTGTACTGTCTGATTTGTTATTTAATTTTCGTATCTTCAACGTAAAAGTAACATAACATAACGATACCACCAACCACTAGCTTTTATACCTTGAATGGAAACATTTTTTTATATAAGTATAATTAAATTCAGAGCTTGCTTTAGTCACGGTACAAATTGAGGGCGGAAAAATTTTGGCGGTGAAAGTTTTAGAACAGTCAGAATTTTTAAGTACAGCAATTTTAAATGGCAAAATTGTTTTACGAAAGCCCATGAAGGTCACAAACTGTTCGAGGAATGCATAATGATAATTGTTTTTCTGCTTTCACTTGTTCTCTCTTTACCCTTTGTTCTACAATATCTAGACATATCTCGTTTAAAGAGAACATTTCCAAACACTCAACCTGCGATACTTAATCTACTTCAATTGTTTCCAAATAGGTAAATCTGGCCCTAATTGAAAGCAATTGTGTTTTGATTCCTTGTCAGAATTCAGTAATTGTATTTATGGATATTATAAGCAAGTAAAACGTGTGTACATTTCACATTATCATGTAACTTTGGTCACTTTGTCCGTGAAAGTTAGAACAGGTTTTCAATTAGCCAAGATGTATTGAAAAAAAACTGTGTTTTTTTTATAATTACAGCAATTATTGAAATCGTCTAATGTGAGATTCGAAATCGAAGTTACCCAATGGATTAGGCCGTGATGGAATTTCATCAAAATATACAAAAAAAATCCTTTTAAAAATAATGTAGTGGTATTGTAGGTATCTAAACGAAAGCTAATGTGTTTGTATATTTTAAATTGTTAATATCAGGAACTAGTACTTCGATTAGGATTTTTTTTACCACACAATTTATCTACATACTACAGAGATGTACTTTCAGCTCATGAACATTAATACAAGATTATTTCTATTATTATTACAATAGACAATATGCCTATAAAAATAAAATAAAAACTAACCAAATAATTAGATAGATAATAAAAGGCTCAAGTTAATAATAAATTATAGTCCATGCGCTGATACCAAATTGAGGAAATAACAATGAGGACGTGGGCACAGCGAACATTTCAAATTGACGATAGAAGTACCTATATATTCGTAATATAGACATCAATGTCTGTATTTGAGAAATAGGAAGACGTAGTTCGGATCCCAATATACCAATAACGCTACACATGATTTCCTTTTCATTGAATACCAGTAAGAAAGATATTGTACCTCGTAGAACATATTTCTAATTTTCATTTTGTGGTTTTATTTATGAACCGACTGGATATTATGGACCGACTTATTAATTATATAGAAAAACAAATGTAAAATTCTTATGTAGTTTCTTACTTTACATGTATAAAAGTAAGTTGTGGAATACGAGTATGTATAACGTATAACTATGATAATGTGAAAGGTTTTTTATAACTAACCAAATCACCGTTTTTGTTCATCATCGTTTTACGTTCTTAGGAACAAAATACAACGAAACTCTGTATTTTAATATTCTAATTCACGATGGAACATTTTTCATATTTACTTTTAGCGGAAAATCTCACCACAATGTGATTTCACTTTGGCTCTACGTTAAGTCGATCTTTAGCTAAGATTTCATTTGGTCGGCTTTCTTCAAAAAGGATTTCTAGGAAAGTAAATCTCTTTTACAGAATTTCCTTTTCATGTTCGTTTTCTTATTATATTTTTTTTTATAATTCTCTATTTTGCTTTATTTGTAAACATAAAGTATAAATTCTATAATATTAAAATCGAATGACACGCAAACATAATATTACGTTACTACTCTGCATTTGACTTTTTTGAAGTTGTTATCACTATCACTTCAAAAAAGATGGAGATTGTCCATTCGAGACGTACCTTTTTTTTTGTGCGGAAATCCCTTCGGATACCCCCCCGCCGGGCAGCGGGGGCAGTTATGTCGGGCTTGAACCGACTAAAACCGCACGCCGTCTCGTGTCTACAGACGCCGGGGCGTAAGGTTACGCATAGAGCATATCCCTCGCACTCCGACTGACCCTGGACCATTCGCAGTGTCCCCTCTGATAACAGCAGAGGGGTACCTGGAGCGGCCCCCACCCGCGCGGGCCTTGCAGGCCCGCCATACCCCGACCCCCTCGTGCAATGGGGTCAGCTGGCCCTGAAAAGGGCCGGTTGGTCAGACTCTTGGCCGTTGACGTTGACGCCTGCTACTCCAGAGGAGCAATCAATGATGCGTCATCGCCCACGTTGCCCAGGGTGCACCAAACTTGAAGGTGATCCAACCAGTCGCACCCCTCCAACCAGTCGCACCCCATTCGAGACGTACCTATGGGTATATATATATGTTACGAAACCTGTGTCCGATCTGTGAAGGTGTGTTTAGGCCGATACCTAAACCACAGATAAGATAATAGTTACTACTGTAGTTACAGTTTGGGCAGTTGCCCAAACGCAGGTGCGTTTGGGCAGTTACGGTAGTAACTATTATCTTACTATCAGTATAGGTATACTGATAGGACATTGCAGGGTAATGTTTTAAACTTATTTTCCAAGAAGGATTAATTGAATAGAACCGAATAATTTTGGAAAATAAATTTAAATATTACGCTACAAAATAAGATAATAAAATTTAGTTCAATGAGGACTAATGCCAGCACTTAAGAAAAGTACCAAAGAAATATTTAAAAAATATGACATAGATCTTAACAATTGTAGGTTCCTAATTTATTTTACTTTATTCCATATTTTCGACTTATTTTCTTTTTGAAATATTTGTACACGATGAAACATTTTAATTTTATTGTGCTTCAATAGATCGATTGAACTTCAAAGCTGTTGTAGTCTCAAATGTTTCAGTTAGCTAACTAGACTCAGCAACAGTGAACATTATTATACATTTTACACGTATTATACAATCGTTATATAGCTCCTCACGTTATTACATAGTTAAACGTCAACGTTTATACAATAAATTATGTGTGTAGTTTTGGCAGACGGACTGGCTCTGTGCGACGAGCTGCAAATATAGGATGTCTGCGGCTGTCAAAACTACGTATTACGGCAACGTCTTGACTACCAGTATACACAGACCGCGGCGAGAGAAACGCGCTCAGTCGAACTAAGATAATGGCACTTGAATATAAATTAATGTACACAACTTGCTAAGAGCCTCAAGCTAATTACATAAGTATGGCGTCTTTCTATATTCTTCTCTCCTCAACTTGATGCTTAATGTTACTAAACAAAGCTCTGTCTGAATTTTTCAAAGATTAGGATTGTTTTTTGTTTTTCAATACTGGATTAACGACTTTTATATAATCTTGGAGTAGGTAGCCACCTCAAGATATAAAATCTTTAGAAAAATGAATCATTGAAAAGTTGCGACAGCCACTGTATTCTATATAGTCTAGTTGACAAGTTGATAATGGTGGAAACGTCCTGACTTTCAGGAGCTGAGCAGTAAGAAAAAAGACACGGAACAACAAGATAAAGCTAGTATTGATATAAGTGGTATGTTATTTATTGTAATTACTTTCCTATTTATATTAAGGTACTTAATTTAGCATACTCGATCTAATAATGTCAACAACTTTTTAAAAACAGTAATAATGTAATTTTCAAAATTGTCATATTTGCTATTGCCTTTTGATGACTTGGCTTAAAATAATTCGCTAAACGTTTATGTCTGGTCCCCATAGGCAATGATTTTATGAAGGATAAATTAATTTTCACTTGTTATAGTTTGTATCATTCTGAAACAATTAATTTATGGGTAATATATGCAAGAGGTGACGGTATGCGATTGTTTCGTTTCAAGGTTTCTGTTTCAGTAGGCCTAATTTCGAAGATGACGTGTATTCAATGAGGCAATACAGTCTAGTAGTGCATGATAGTTGATATGAAAAACATGTTTCTTGTTTCTTTTTAGTATAGAGAGAGACATGAAAATTTACTATTCAATAAAAATATTACGTGTTTTAGTTTTTTGAAATAAGTTTTCTTTTATACTTTGTATATCATTTCAGTCATTGAATCTGTTTAATGTATAAAAAGAATACTGTTTAAATAGAAGTAAGCATAGTGATTTTCTAATTTCTTGTACTATAGTAGGTTTTGGACTGATTTTACTATGGTGCTTGCTTCATATGACAGTTTTATAACAGAAATACCAAAAATACTTTGCCCGACACGGAACTCGACTCTGGAATCTCGTGCCCAACACTCGCTATCACTGCGCCACTGAGGCAATTGTGCTACTACTGCGTATTTCCTTTAGCAATATGTTATCACTACTTTAGTATCTAATACTAGGTCTGCAAGGTGAATCGCTGCTTGCAATGTTGAGCTGAGTGAGACATCGTGAATCAGATTTTGAAAATTTTGAACAGTGATCATTCCTCCGTGGCAAGTCCGATTTTGAAAATTCTTTTTGAAAGTCACAACTCTGGACATGCTTTCTGAGCGTGTAAAGTTTGGTCACAGTGTCTCGAGCGGTTATTATGTAATTCCATCTGGAATTTTTTTAACGGTGATCATTCCTCTGTGGTAGCATTAATTTTTTCAAAGTATATCCTTACATTCTTTATGTGTTACATTATTTTAATTATTTATTCAGATATAGAGAATAAGTGCAGTGAAAGGAAGAAAGAAATGCTGGCTTCATACCCCCGTATGAAGTCAGCATTTCTTTCTTTCTTTCACGGCTGTGGTGCCGGCATGGAAGAGAATAGCACCACCCCAACTCTTCCCGTGGGTGTCGTAAGAGGCGACTGAGGGACATATCCGGGGGCGGACAGCAGCGCCCAGTAGTTTAGGAGGAGACCTGTGACAAAGAAAAGTCTGGTATGAGGAGCTTTCGCTCGTCTTCGTCTCACTCAGCTCAATTAAGTATTCAGCATAATTATGTCATTAAAACAGATGCAACACTTTTCGAATAATTTATTTTCGACGTTCACGCATAAATGTCATTCCAAATGCCGGGGGCGATCAGTGCAATGATAAAAATGACTATGGGCATAATTTCACCGCCTCATCAAGATAACATTGAATGGTACATTTAAAATCGTTGAATTTAAAGTACTAGCTGATGTCGGCCACCCACGGTAAACTCTGATTCCGTTCCTGCAAAGCACAGAAACCTATTCCCGGGATAAAAACTAGCCTATGTGCTAGTCTATCTATGTCTGCGTGATAATTAATTTAAAAATAAATCAAGCACTTAGAATTCAATAATGTAAACAACATTATAGTAATGCAAATATTTCTTTTCCTAGCGTGTCTGTTGTTAAGAATTTCGTTCTTTCTGGAGCGTCAAGGGAAACTGGTCTCCTATCAATATTCTTTATTTGTTTCATTATTTTAATTATTTATTCAGATATAGAGAATAAGTGCAGTGAAAGGAAGAAAGGAATGCTGGCTTCATACCCCCGTATGAAGTCAGCATTTCTTTCTTTCTTTCACGGCTGTGGTGCCGGCATGGAAGAGAATAGCACCACCCCAACTCTTCCCGTGGGTGTCGTAAGAGGCGACTGAGGGACATATCCGGGGGCGGACAGCAGCGCCCCCGCAGAACAACCCCTCCACCAAACTGCGATCCCCAACCCGCCTGCCCAGCGTGGGGATTATGGGCATTAACCCCCCATGAAGAAAACAGCCAATAGACGGCCCCTATTTAATGTTCTCTAACTCCACTTTCAACTGCGCTAGATGATGGTCAAGCCTCAGAGTGCATCCGTTATACGTAGCCAGGGTCAGTTTCTGAAGAGTGTGGTAGCCTAATGTAGCCCGGGGATTCTTAGCACCCCCTGCCCCTAGTTCCCAGCCGCCTCGCTATCTCTGGTCATGGTAGCGGCCATGGTAACGGCGGGGGGGAGGGGGGGGGGGACGGAATTACTTCAGAGCTTTTGAAAGGCAGGAGGAGCTCATGTCATACAGGAGCTACAGAAACTCTTCAATTCCGTCCTTCACAGTGGGAGAACTCCTAAGGCGTGGGGCGGGAGTTTGGTTGTTCTCTTTTTTAAGAAGGGTGATAAGACCCTCCTTAAAAACTACAGACCCATCACACTCCTGAGCCACGTCTATAAGCTGTTTTCACGAGTGGTCACGAATCGTCTCGCCAGGAGACTCGACGAGTTCCAGCCACCGGAACAGGCTGGGTTCCGCGGAGGATATAGCACCATAGACCACATTCACACAATGAGGCAGATTATACAGAAGTCCGAAGAGTATAATCAGCCCCTGTGTCTCGCTTTTGTGGACTATGAAAAGGCCTTTGACCCCGTCGAAACTTGGGCTATTCTGAAATCCTTACAGCGATGCCAATTAGACTATCGTTATATCGAGGTGCTGAGATGCCTTTACGAAGCTGCCACTATGAGTGTCCAAGTACAGGGTCAGTAGTCTAAACCCATCCAATTGCGCAGAGGAGTGAGACAGGGGGATGTCATATCCCCGAAACTGTTCACGAGCGCATTGGAAGATATGTTTAAGACGCTGGACTAGAAAGGTAAGGGCATAAATATAAACGGCGACTACATCTCACACCTGCGATTCACTGATGACATAGTCATAATGGCGGAGTCGCTAGAGGAGCTAACCCAGATGCTGGACGGCCTAGCTTCAGCCTCGCGACGCATCGGTATTGGCATGAATTTGGATAAAACCAAAGTCATGATCAATGGCCACATTGATCCGGGACCGGTCGTCGTGGATGGCCACCTTCTTGAAATTGTTTCTGAGTACACTTACCTCGGGCAGAATGTGCAGTTAGGTAAAAACAATTTTGAGAAGGAGGCCAAGAGTAGGATTCGGCTAGGCTGGGCAGCGTTTAGGAAACTACGTCGGGTCTTCTCGTCATCCATACCGCAGTGTTTGAAAACGAAAGTTGTCAATCAGTGCGTCCTACCCATAATGACCTACGGAGCTGAGACGTGGACACTCACGATAGGGTTGGTCACCAGTTCAAAGTCGCTCAGCGAGCTATGGAAAGAGCTATGTTCGGAGTTTCTCTGAAGGATGGGATTCGCAACGAATACATCCGACAGAGAACCAAGGTTATCGACATAGCTCAAAGAATTAGCAAGCTGAAGTGGCAGTGGGTCGGCCATATCTCGCGAAGAACCAATAACCGCTGGGGTAAACGTGTTCTTGAGTGGAGACCGCGACTCGGCAAACGTAGTGTAGGACGCCTTCCGGCCAGGTGGGATGACGATCTGCGAAAGGCTGCGGGCAGATGCTGGATGCGGCAAGCTGAAGACAGGGCGCTATGGCGCTCAATAGGGAGACTTATGTCCAGCAGTGGACTAGAATAGGTTGATGATGATGATGATGATGACTCATTCTCTTAGCGATTTCCCAGTCGCGTCCCAATTTTAAACTATGTGTAGTCTGGGGCACGCATATTGTTTTTTTAATTGGTTTACAGAATACAAAAATTTTGTCACATAATTTCTTCATAACACAGTTTTTACATTATTATTGACGTCTCCTATTGGGTAGTTATAAATACCTATACCAGGAGACGTCGCTCTTTCATTAGACTAGCCTAGTCTATTTATACAAACGGCATGGAAGGCGCCGAGGCGTGACCTCGTGGTGAGGGATATGCTCTATGGGCAACCTTACACCCCGGCGGCGTCTGTAGACCCGAGACGGCGTGCCCGCTGGCCGGCGGGGGGGTATCCGAATTGATTTCCGCACGAAAATAAAAAAAAGGTATAGGTACAAAAAAAGGAATAAATAGGGATTATTGACTTTTACGATATTGACTGCCGCAGTTGAGGTTGCCTTGGGTCTCGTAGGTGTTGGTAAAGCTCTGAATACTTCTTTCACTGCACTTAATTTAAACGTTAAATATCTGTCATGTAACGTTTAATTCAGTTCTAGAAATAAATCAGTTCCTGGTCACCGGGGGCATTAGAGCGTGCGTGTGCGATGATCCACGGCCAAATGTTTTTAGGTCTGTAGGGCATCGATATTAACTTATATTATTATCCGACAAGTGCCAGAGATTTCTATGAGATGATCTTGACAGGAAAAACTCATTAAAAGTTCATTAGTTTTACTAGCGTTACTATATGTTGTTATTTTTTTTTAATAATGGCGTATACGCGAGTATGAGCGATATGAGGGAAGTAATTTGGGAAGATATCGTTTAAATTTGCTGTTAACCAAAGCGGTCAAGTATTTTTACTTTACTCTACTACTTACAAAAACGTATAAGTATATAGTATTAGTATAGTGAGCATTTATAATTGCTGGCGACCGCTTGCTTGCTCATTTGATGAGTTTGCAGTGAGAATGAAAGTGTAACTACGTGAAATCCCACTGACTAAGACAACATCACCATTTCCGATATCAGACCTTTTGCCCGAAGAAGCGGTTTGCCTGCTGTGCGAAGTACACTCCAAGCTCCGTAAGGTCTTGATCTCCGATTCACGACTTTTAGCGTCTGCTCCCTTTTTCATTTAAGTACTTTTTGTATCAGAAATAATAAGTGAGTTATAGTGGCAAAACGAATACGACAGAGATTATATCGTTTTGTCTACTCATACTCTTTTCCCACAGTTTCACGTTAACTGTGAACATGAACGCTTGTAACAGGCAGTGCCGAACATATACCTATACTGTATCCAACCATTTATTTAAGTTTTGACTTCAATGAAGGGCTTCATATCTATCTAATAAGCGGCTTCAAAACGTAACTGTTGCATTAATCGTAAAAGTTGGAATGCGCGGCCAAAAAAAATATACTGCCTAATCATTATGACTCTACCCTATTTATGATCCATTCTAAATACTAAAATGCTTTTAAGGGTTAATTTAAAATATACGATAATTCACTTGCGTAATAAAAACAGTTACATTTTACCGCATCTAGTGTTGGGATCGAATGTATTCATCGTAAGTAATTGGTTACACTTATTTGCATTTACGTCACCTTGCGTTTGTAGTTATGGATTATTGTATCTATTTATAATGAAAAACATCAAAATGTTGCAGTTGTGTTGTGTAGGGATTAAAAGTTGTAACTATATTATGTAAAAACAATTATAATAGATACTTCAATATTATTTCATTAAAAATAAACGTCGTTAATTATTATTTTTAGTCAATTAAAGACCTGGCAAACAAAAAAGAAGTGTATAATTTTTTTTTAAATATCGAGTAAAAATAAAATATCAACCCCGGCTGACCCAGGTCATCCGATTCGAGATAGCCCCTTAAGGTTTGAGAACCACGGTGTCCCCGGAAGCGGCGTCACCTAAAATGAAGTCAGTTAATAAAACTCAATAGGACGAAGTGCTATATTTATGTAATAATTAACATTGAATTAAAATAATATCAGATACAAGTGAAAACAAAACAAAAGACACAACCTAAACTCAATACCGCTAATATCGCTACAGACGGCGCGATAGAGTAGAGCCCCAAGCTCTACTTTACCAGTTAGTTCAGGAACCACGAACATTGAGATTGGACGTGGCCGAAACTAGCCGAAACCGAAACTTCGGTTGGCCACTATTCTTGATATACAAATAAACAATAAGTACTATTCACAAATCAAAACAATTCATACAAAATAAGGAAATAGTATTACCTACATAGGTAACACCGGAGTGTAGAAGTTTTCGGTACAATAGATGACGTAAATAGGTAAAAAACTATTGCGATAGGCTATAGGTACATAGAATAGGAATAGGTACATAGCCTCCTGGTAGGAGGCTTCCTGAGGGCGCAGGCACGGCTCCTGCAGGCCCGACCGGCCAGGTGCTTCAGGTGCCTGTCGGTGGGCCATGTGGGGGTGCACTGCACAGCGGAGGTAACGGCGGGTGACCGTTGCTTCCGCTGTGGCCAGCCCGGTCATAAGGCCGTGTAGCGCCCCGTTGCACTGCTTCAGATGTGCAGCGGGGGGCAAGCCGGCTGACCATAGGGTTGGCAGCAAGGCCTGCGCCGGAGGGGAGCCGAAGCCGGGAGGCCGGCCTTCCGCCCCTAGTTCGCAGCGGGATGCGGAGATGGGGGTTCCATAATGGATCCTCAACTCCGCATCCTGCAGGTGAACGTTGGCCACGGTGCCCATGCTCAGGACCTTCTGCGCCAGAGCATGGCACAGTGGGCCATAAATGTCGCCGCTGTCGCCGACCCATACACCCACCGGTTCCTCGGGCCTACCTGGGAAACCGCGCTGGATGGGTCGGGGACACTGGTGCACAACCCTGCCGCCGGCAGCCCCCCTCTTGCCGTCGGGGACCAAGGGGACCCGGCTGCGTGGCGGCGGCGGTTGGGGATATAGCGGTCGTGGCCGCTTATATCACGCCGAACCGAGACCAAGCTGCATATGAGCAATGGCTCCGTCAGCTGGCCGTCGTCGTCAATGCCTGCCAGCCCCGTCCGGGCCTTGTGCTCGGGGACTTCAACGCCTGGTCGTATGCCTGGGGTTCCCGACACGAAAGGGGCGCGACGGGGCATAGAGGCAGGGCACTGGTGGACTGGGCCGCACGACTCGGCCTAGTCCTCCTAAATCGGGGAGCCGTGGACACGTTCGTGACCTCGAGGGGTAGCTCCATCGTGGACCTATCGTTCGCGAGCCCCTCGTTGGCGCGACGTGTTCAGGGCTGGCGCGTCGTTTTGGGGGAGGACACAAGTTCGGATCACCGATACATTCGGTTTGACGTGTCCCCCCCTGCGAGCGACGCGCCGGCTGCACCGGCTCCACCCGAGCCACGTTGGGCGCTTAAGCGACTTGATCGGGAGCTCCTCCTGGAAGCCGCCATCGTACAGGCCTGGGCCCCTGCGCCGGACAGGCCTGTCAGCATAGACGATGAGGCGGAGTGGTTCCGGGAGGCCATGACCCGTGTCTGTGACGCGGCGATGCCTAGGGCTCCGCCCTATAATCCGAGGGGTCAGGTCTACTGGTGGTCGTCGGAGATCGCGCAGCTCAGACGGGGCTGCGTGATCACGCACCGCCGGTGGGCCCGATTCCCTAGGAGGCGTCGCCGCCCCGCAGATGCGGAGGCCCGAGAGGCGGAGTTGTACGAGGGATACAGGGAGGCCAGACGAGCCCTCCGAGCGGAGATAAGGCGTTCCAAACGGGACGCCTTCCGCGAGCTGCTGGAGACGCTGGAGCGGGACCCTTGAGGGCGGCCCTACCGGATGGTGAGGGGCAAGCTGCGCCCCAAGGCCCCGCCGTTAACCCGGTGTCTCCAGCCGGATCTGCTCGGAGGAGTTGTTGGCTCCCTGTTCCCAGCGCGGGCGGTGGAACATGTTCCACCGCAGATGACTCCGCCTCGGTTGCGCATGGCGCCCGACGTGGAAGACGACGACGTGCCCGAGGTCACTTGGGTAGAACTAGAGCTGGCGGTGAGAAGGCTAAGAGCCAAACACACCGCCCCGGGACCCGACGGCATTCCAGGCCGAGCGTAGGTCCTAGCTCTAGTCGACGACGCTCTCGAGCCTCGACTGAGAGGGCTTCTCAGCGCATGTTTGGAGCGGGGCCAGTTTCCGAAATTGTGGAAGACGGGGAAACTGGTCCTCATCCTAAAGGAGGGGCGCCCGGCGGACTCGCCGTCCGCCTACCGGCCCATAGTGTTGCTCGACGAGGTGTGCAAGCTCTTTGAAAGAGTAATTGCGAAGCGATTCGTCGAGCACCTCTCAAGAGTGGGGCCGGACCTGGCGGATGGCCAATATGGCTTCCGCCAGAGGCGCTCCACCGTGGATGCCATCATGCGCGTGAGGGCTCTGGCGGAGGATGCAGTAGCCCGGGGTGAGGTGATGTTGGCGGTGTCCCTGGACATCGCCAACGCGTTCAACACCTTGCCCTGGAGTTGCATTAGGGAGGCGCTCGTGTATCACGAAGTGCCTCTCTACCTCCGCCGCATAGTCGGGGCGTATTTGACGGAGAGAGCCGTCATCTACCCAACCGTGACCGGTCTCGGTCGGCGTGAAATGTCGTGCGGTGTTCCACAGGGATCGGTCCTGGGGCCGCTCCTGTGGAACATCGGATACGACTGGGTGCTTCGCGGAGAGCACATCCGAAGTCTGGCCCCCAAATTGAAGGGCACAGCTCTTGCTCTGGCTCGGCTGTTGCCCAACATGAGGGGGCCCGATGACTCCTGCAGGAGACTCTACGCGGGGATCGTGCGGTCCATGGCCCTGTATGGGTGCCCAATATGGGCGGAGGCCCTGAGGACCAGAACTGTGCAGATGCTGCGCGCTCCGCAGCGAGTTCTGGCCATCAGGGTCATCCGAGGGTACCGCACGATCTCCTTCGAGGCGGCAAGTCTCCTTGCCGGAACTCCGCCATGGCACCTGGAAGCGAGAGCCCTTTCGCAACTGTACCAGTGGCGAAAGGAGGCGCGGGAGCAGGGATGGAACCCCGAGCCTCGAGAAATCGAGGCCGTGCAGTCCCAGCTCCGCCAGGCCATCGTGGTGGAGTGGAAGGAACGACTTGGGCAACCAAGCGCAGGGCACGCCTCAATAGCGGCGGTAAGGCCCATCATGGAGGATTGGCTGGAGAGGCGACACGGAAGCCTCTCCTACCGACTGACGCAGGTGATCTCCGGGAAGGGGTGCTTCGGGGACCACCTGCATCGGATCAGGAAGGAGCCAACGCCTGAGTGTCATCACTGCGACGCGAGCGAGGACTCAGGGCTGCACACGCTGGCGGATTGCCCGGCGTGGGAGGCGCCGAGGCGTGACCTCGTGGCAGCCATCGGGGTGGGAGTCCTCTCGCTCGGCAGCATGATTGCGGCAATGGTGCGGAGCGCGAGCGCGTGGGCCGCCGCCGCCTCCTTCTGCGAGCATGTAATGCTCGCGAAGGAGGTGGCGGAGCGCGCCCGGGAGAGACTTAGAACTCTCCCGGTCCGCCGAGCCCGCAACATGCTCGCCGCGCGTCGCAGGCAACTCAGGCGCCGGAGGTCGCTTAACGACCTCCGTCCTCCATGAGCGCAGGCGCATGGCGGGTGAGGCCACCTGTCACCCCAGCAGAAGCAGGCCGGGACGGTGGGGCGACTAGCGCCCCTCCCCCAAACCGGGGCAAGACGGGGACACCGTGGTTCCCAAACCCGAGGGGGCCATCTCGAAACCGGAGATGGCCCAGGGTCAGTCGGGGTGCGAGGGATATGCTCTGTGGGCAACCTTGCACCCCGGCGTCTGTAGACCCGCGACGGCGTGCGGTTTTAGTCGGTTCAAGCCCGACATAACCGCCCCCGCTGGCACGCGGGGGGGTATCCGAAGGGATTTCCGCACGATAAAAAAAAAAAAAAAAAAGGTACATAGAATATTTTTGAAAAGAAAATACTACTGAACTTATAAACTGAAACCAATGTTGTACATATACGTCAACCACAGTGGAACTGCATACAGTTGTCCTTCGCTTTTTATGTTTTACGAAATACCGCTACTGTCTAGACATACACAAGTTTCTCAGGGTTATCACATCCATTTTATTTATTAATTACTTAATCCATGCAATATTTACTTAAGTGTTTATTAGGATATCCTCTTTGTGGATCCTCCATATTGCTGTCCTGCTCACTCAAGGCATATCATTTCACATAAAATGTAAACATAGCGTCGCGCGCCGGATATAAACTAGTTATTGGATCAACTTTTCATGAGAGCTAGAATAGTATATACAAGTTTTTTTTTACGCCCTACAATAAATTACGAACATGTAATCATTATGTATGGTAGACATTGGTAGATCGGTCATATCTTATATGTTGAGGAAACTAAACTGTAAACTATTTTTATTCTTAAATTTAATTTAAGAAGAATAATTTATATCGTAATTTCGGATATATTCAGGATCAAAAGACGAAAACGATCCCCGTATGAATTTTATTGAAAACCTCGGGTCGATAGTCTTTCATCGCCAAATTACTGAAATATTGATAACCAAAGACCCCAGAAGTTTCTAAAACGATATCCATATTGACTTTATGTGGAAAATTCTAGTCTGCCATCTTTTATCATGTAATCATTAGAGTCAAGCAACAGTAATTTTGGCCGTTGCATGAATGGGCCGACTCAACCGGGGAAGCACCACCCTCTCACAGAATATCGACGCCAAGTAACAGTATTTGAACTGTTGCGTTCCGTTTGGTGAGTGAGAGTGCCGGAGCCCAAACTCCTTTCCCATCCCCTCCCAAACTCCTTTCCCATACCCTCCCAAACTCCTTTCCCATCCCCTTTCCTTTACAGGGTCGGCAGCGCGAGTGTGACGCCACTGGTGTTGCACACGTCCACGCCCACACATCAGGTGGGCCGTATGCTTGCCTGCCACCTTAGCGGTATAAAAAAAAAATTAACAACCCGGAAAACTTCGAAAATGATACCTATATTGATTTCATTGAAAAATTTGAGACCGCCAACTTTTATCGGGAATTGGCTAGTATATTCGTAATCACCAACCCGGAAAACTTCAAAAAGGATACCCAAATTGATTTTATTGAGAATTTTTGAATTTGAAATAAAAAAACAAAAATTCGCCACCTTGGATCCCAAAGAAATCTCAAGAAAGATGGCTTAAAACATCGTAAACGTCCGCCGTTTTACTATCTCAGTTTTTTATCCCTGAACAAAATACCTAATTATTTTTTACCTTATTATATTTTATTTTCATTATTTAGTTACCTGTCACCTTTTATTGTATACGAATGTTGATGAATTTGAAATTCTTATTTAAACAAGATAAAGTCATACTTAGAATCTCTCATGGCATATTTAATTAGGAGCAATTTGTCAAACAAAATAAAAAAGGCTATTTAAATAAGACAGCCCTGAATCATTAGTACCGAGTTAATGTATGGCCACTCGGTAGGCAAACCTCGCGTCTCTCATCCCGCTTATCCCGCACGATTGATCTGCCTACGTACAGTAGTTCGTTCGACTGTACATCAACCTTGAAAAAAATTCTTACGATGTCTGTATCGGCTATCTTGAATTTTAAAATCTTCATGATGTCATAAAAAGACACTGTCTGCTTTGCTGGTAATGATCGAAGATAATTTGCTTAAAATTAGTATATATTAGGTATATAATATTAAAAAAGTCATCAATCAAGTTTAGTGTGGGATGACAACGAGATAGACGACTGAAACCATCGCTTTGGCAACGCAGTTTTTATGGCCCCGTATCAATGACCTTAACGTGAACTCACATTTTTCGCCATAAAGATCTGTACTTTATAGTGGGAGGTTATTTAAATTATCAATAACGTGGTTGACTGACTTTGGTCTGATCTAAGTGCTGTCATCTAAAGTGAAACGCATCTGTTTTATTTGACTTTATGATGGCATACATCACAATACAACTATTATTGCCTTAAAAACACTAGTGATTTTTTACGTATTCAATAAAAATCTAATATATGTTATTACACGCCTTTTTCGACCGCCTACGTAGCTGAGTTAAGGAACCAGTTGCCAATGAGGAATAAACTATCTTTGTACGAAACTGGTTACACTTTATTTCTATGTTCGTAGTGAATAGTGACATAAAGGTTGTGTTCCAACCGTTTTTATCGGTAATCTTGATTTATAAATATTTATTATCATAATTATATTTTTTTCTTATCAAACTAATTTGTCCATATTAAAATTTTATACATATACAAATATTTAATAATCAATTAATTATAAAGTAAGTATTTGTTTTACCTGTCGACAAATTATTACATTAATTTTAGTATCAAATTTTAAACGTTTTATTACAGGAAAAGCGTTATTCGGTATAGAAATAGACAAGCTCTATTCATTACTGGTTAGTTGTGGGCTTTTTAAAATGTATAATGCTTCAATTTGACTGCACGCCTGATGGTGAGCTAATATGAAGTTCAAAAGTAAAGCCTACAATTCCAGGCTCTATCCCTTAAATGGTGGTCCCTTCTGTGGTGGCGTCGACGGATACTTTTTCACGCCTCTCTTGAACAACCCTGGATTATAGGATAAGGGGAACATGTCTGTTTGAACAGAACTCCAGTTCATTATTGTACGTAGTTTTAAGAACACAGTGCTTATTACACACCGATATCAGTCATAATTGGAAGTAGATCCTAGATGGCATTTACTAAAGCAATGTAGTTATTTCTATAAGTTTGCAAATTTTTCAATAGCTATATAACAAACTAGTATTTGGCGCGGTGCGCGAGCTGCAAGCAGCTCGCGAGTGTCATGTAAAAAAATCGATCCGCCATCTTGGATTTTTCAACTTTTTTTTTCAAAAATTCAAAATCAGAAGCCTCGATTTACTCAAAAATGACACACATGTTGCCATGTCATCAAAGATGGCGGAGAAACGACCACCATGTTGGCCGCATCTTGAATTTTTTGACATTTCGGATTTTTCCCATAGTCACCTCAGCTCTCTCTACATTTTTCCCATACATCATCCATATCCCCCATTACTCCTTCTAGAAGAACAATTGTGTCAGTGAGTGAGTGAGTGGTAATCGATGGTTTGTGAGTGCAGCTGTACCCTGCATTATCAGGGTTGAGGAGTTGGGACTTGAAATCTAACCATGAAGTCGTTGCTTGGTACCTATAATATTAATTCACTATGAACACTTTCTGAATCTTGATAACCTAGGGCCTAGGCGGGCAGTAAACTTTCAGCATCAGGATTAAGGAGTTGGATCCAGATTTTTTTATGGGACCAAGACGAAAACTTCTACTGTTTATATAAAAAAAAACTTAGCAAATCTGTCCACAAACCTCGAAATAATCGGTGTACATACATTGAAAATAAACGGGCCGTTTTGAGAACCACCTCTTTTTTGGAAAAAAACCCAAAACCCTCAATCATCAGCTCCCTCCATATTTTTCCTCCGAATGAATTTTCGTCCTTTATACGAAAGCATCAGGGAAAAAAAAATACAGCAGAGGTGAACCGAAACACAATTCATCCATCTTTAATAGTTTCTGAGAGAGACACCCATGACATTTGTGTTGACGCCATCTTGAATCCGCCATTTTGGATTTATTTTCATTTCTCTGCCGATTGGATGCGGTTTCGAGTATTTTTTGTTTGAGCAGCCCTCACCTATCTTTAATACCCTGGCCATGCTCCTCACCCATCTTCCAAACCCTCGATCATCATCTATCTCCATATTTCTGACTGAGAGTTCTCCCATAAAAACATTCTGAAAAGGAACCATATCAAAGTCTTGCATAGTTCCCAACTTGCAGTCACTTCAATATTCTCCATATATTTTGTATGGAAAAATAAATTCCGCCATCTTAAATTTTGTTTCTGTTCATTGAGTAGACCTTCAGGTCCTGATCATCTTTTGCTAAGAAACTACTCTTCTATCTTTTATACTCTCCGAGATAGACACCGACGACATTTGTATGGCGGCCGTCTTTTTTTCTCCATTTAGAATTTTTTTTCAGTTCACTGCCAATTGGATGAGGTTCCAAGTATTTTTTGTTTGAGCAGCCCTCACCTATGTTTAATACCCTGGCCGTGCTCCTCACCCATCTTCCAAACCCTCGATCATCATCTATCTACATGTTTCTGACTAAGAGTTCTTCCACAAAAACATTTTAAAAAGAAATCATAAATCAAAGTCTTGCATAGTTCAAAACTTGTAGTCTATTCAATATTCGCCATACATTTTCTATAGAAAAATAAATTCCGCCATCTTGAATTTTTTTTCTATTCATCGAGTAGACCTTTGGATCCTGATCATCTTTTGCGAAGAAACTACTCTTCCATCTTTTATACTCTCCGAGATAGACACCGACGAAATTTGTATGGCGGCCATTTTGAATTTTTTTTCAGGTCACTGGCAATTGAATGACGTTTCGAGTGACATTTGCTCAAGCACCCCCAACCTATCTCCAATACCTTAAGCGTGCTCTTCACCCGTCTCCGAAATCTTCAATCATCAGCTCTCTCCATATTTTTCCTCCGAATGAATTTTTATCCTCTATACGAAACCATAAAAAAAATTTTTCATACAAAATTGTTCAGGAGAGGTGATCAATGAGTGAGTCAGTGAATCAGCACGAGCAGCTATATACTATATATATTAATACCCCGATAGCATTTCATTATAACTATCACAGACACTGTATCATAGACCTTTATAGACATATATTGGAAACAACTATATTGAAGACATATATTGGAGTTTTATAGAATATCTCTCTTTTCAATAATATTTTGAAAAATGTCGGTACTAACGTGAAGTACCGATATTTTTCATTGGAATAAAATATCTAGGTAATAAAATGCTGGAAGACGGAAATTGGAATAAGTAAAGCAATTTTGGATCAAATGAAGCCTACTTTTTTATCATTATTAGGTAGACAATGCACTTCTAGGCCGCGTGCTCTGAAATTATTGTGCAACTTAGCGCTATGGTGTTCGGAACATACCTACAATTTCAACGAAAATGCTAAAGCGCTCAGTAGGGCCTCTTCAAAGATCGAATATTTTAAGATGTAAGTATCGTTTGTACAATTTCGGGGTGCCCAGTCGGGCTAATCGAAGTAACTCGTAGATTGTTAAAGTTTTTTCGAATGTGCATTATGGAACTTAGTAACATTCGAAGTAGCTGTGGTAGAATTGAACAAGACGTCACATTTGTAATCAAGCGATGGGAGGTTCAAACTTATCCTGTATATTACCGACTGGGAAAAATCAGTAAATTGATATTTTATTTTTACATTATTCTGTAAAACACCAGCATATAACGGCGACTACAATGTTGAGTGACAAAATAAAATCATATTAGTCTGCAGGGTTCGTGTCTTCAAAATCAATATGTGACTTTTGATGTGAACTACATTCAACGAAAATTTGTTTGTACTGAGTACATTAATTGAGCAGGTAGATTAGATTTAAATATGAAGAAAATCCTCGACATATCACGGTCCTATACAAGTTCACCAGTGACGGTTCGGGGTAGTTAGTGATTGCATTACACTGATCTATTTGACCTTTTGTTTTTACGAGAAGAATGTTTACCAGGATTTCTAAATCTATTATTCTTAAAGTCGCATTGATAGCAATGGGCTTCCATTCATAGACCTCTGTAGCGTAGCGGTAGAGCGTTCGGTTCACGGAG
Organism: Cybosia mesomella; assembly: GCA_946251805.1. Classification (NCBI taxonomy): domain Eukaryota; kingdom Metazoa; phylum Arthropoda; class Insecta; order Lepidoptera; family Erebidae; genus Cybosia; species Cybosia mesomella. The sequence continues at coordinate 18,390,362 of OX276393.1, read as the reverse complement.
TAAGGAAAGAGTTCGACTGGTAAGTCAGAGGTCGCAGATTCAATTCCCGCTCAGTGCAAATATTTGTAAGCATGAGTAGGATTATTTGTAGCTTTCTGGGAGTTTCTACGTATAATATGTATTCTAGATCCATAACCCAAGCTAGTTAAGCTATGCTTAGGTACTTTAGGTCTAGATAGAACTGTGCTGTACGACATTTTTCCTGACGACCTCCGTGGCGCAGCGGTAGTGCGTTTCACTACTAATCAGATGTCGTGAGTTCGATTCCCGCTCAATGCAAATATGTATATTAGGTAGATTTCGATTAAATCGATCTACCTATTGGTTTCTTGACTACTGTCGAATTTAAAAAAAAAATCTTTATAGGAGGTCTAGTTATGAGCCCCTGAGTCCGAAATGACCACTGGTCAAAAAGTTTATATATATATATATATATGTATGGTTCCACTTCCCAAAATTTGCGGCACTCTCACGGTCGCATTTTTTCCCCGATCGCTTTCAAACTGCGGTCAAAAATTGCTTGGGTGTAAACTTAGTTTAGGTTCGTGAACGGGTGGAATCCGGCCTAAGCGGACGGTAGGGCCTCACTTTTTGTGAAATCAGTTTTTCCTCAAAATTTCACGTTCCATGAAAGATATTCGAACCGTTCAATTTTATCCCATAGTATACATGAATACCAACAACTTTTAATCATAAACCTATAACTTTAACTAAAAGTGGAGGGGGACTTCTTTTTTTTCTACACTTTTTGTGAAATCAGTTTTTCCTCAAAATTTCACGTTCCATGAAAGATATTCGAACCGTTCTAATTTTATCCCATAGTATACATGAATACCAACAACTTTTAATCATAAACCTATAACTTTAACTAAAAGTGGAGGGGGAACATCTTTTTTTTTAATTTTTTTTTTTGTACTTATTTGCGATCAGTCTGTATGACTATAAGCAAATGTGGTGGGGTTATATAGCAGGTGAGGGGTTACTGCCAGCGCAGTAACTTCCCTTTATTGGTTATGAGCCAGTTATCTTGCTGACTACTGGTCAAAGATGTCTCGCCGCTTCTTTAGGCGACGAATGCTTTCAGGGACGGTGAGCTGTCCCGCAAGTTTATTGGGATGCGATTGGAGTCGCTTTTTGTATTTGTCGCCGTAGGTACTTATCTCCTCTTTGACCATCGGCATGTTTAGATTGTCATGGATCTCTTCTGTTCTGATGAACCATTGTGCATTTGATATTTGCTTAAGTATGTAATTTTGCACTCTTTGTATAATCATTATGTTGGAGTTGCTGGCAGAACCCCATAATTGCATTCCATATGACCAGATTGGCTTGAGGATAGTTTTATAGATAAGAATCTTGTTGTCGATGGATAGTTTTGAATTTCTGCCAAGGAGCCAGTAGAGATTTCTATAGTTGAAGTTGATCTCATCTCTTTTCATTTGAATATGTTTCCTCCAGGTTAACCTGCGATCCAAGTGCATCCCTAGGTATTTAACCGAGTCTTGGTGTGGGAGCTGGGTCCCGTTTAGAGTGACTGGTGAACAGTCACCTTTGCACAGAGTGAAAGTCACGTGAACGGACTTGGATACGCTTGCAGCAATTCTCCGCCTAGCCAACCACCTCTCAATTTCAATCAGGCTCTTTTGTAGGTTATGTGAAGCTTCGGTTGGACTTTTGCTTGAGGATAACAGCGCTGTATCGTCTGCAAAAGTTGCGACGGTAACTTCGGGACTTTGCGGTAAGTCTGATGTGTATAAGACATACAAGACAGGCCCCAGTACTGAGCCTTGTGGCACTCCTGCAGAGATATCATAAAAGCCAGATGTGGAACAATTTTCTCTTACTTGAAATACTGTACTGTGTGTGTAATGTATGATTTGAGGATCATAAAGTAAGTATGTGGTAATAGAGTTTTTAATTTAAATAGCAGTCCTTTATGCCACACTTTGTCGAAGGCTTGTTGTATGTCAAGGAATGCTGCTGAACAATATTCCTTTTTTTTCAAAAGATTCTCTGATTTGTGTTTTGGTGGACTGTATATGGCAGACACACTGAATGCCCCATTACGGTCTTCAATTGATATAGTGGTTGCCTGAATATGAGCTTTTTTAAACTGCGGAAGTTCGTCATGTTTTATTGTTGATCTTACAATGACAGCAGCTCCTGCATGTGCAGTGCCGTCTGGGTGGTTAGTAGCATAGATGTTATAATTGGGAATATTAACATGGCTGCTATCAGTAAAGTGGCTTTCAGACACCAATAATATGTCTATATTGTGAGTGTGTAACAAAATTTCAACCAAATCTTTATTTGGGGACAGTCCATTCAAGTTCCAGGCTGCTATCTTGAGAGAAGTCATTTTGTAGTTGTGGTGACGAGGGTTGTTATGAGGCTGATTAAGCTATTCATTTGTTGTAAGATAAGGGGGGGGGGGGGGGAACTTCTAACCGGTGAACATTCTTGCAGTCGGAAACATTTTTAATCGATAGGCCATTTTTAAGTCTAAAATAAATGTCTGAAAAGTTTTTCGCTAAAAGTTACCGTTTTCGAGAATAAAAAAATTAAACATGTTAAAAATGCGCTCGGCGTGGGTCATAGAAGAAGCATAGGTCATATTAATTGCTTCACGAAATCTACCTGTGCGTTCCCCCTGCGGGAACGGATTTTTTCATTGGTCTGGGTGTTTCTGTGTATATTATTAAGCGTAGCGAGCCGAAGGCGAGCGAAGCGTCTTTGGTTGCATTTCAAACAAATGATACTCCTCCGAGACCGTTTGACCGATCTCGACCAAATTTGCCACGGTGATCAAGTAGACATTACTGAGTGTCGTAAGGGGTCGAATGTCCAGATCGGTCTTACCATCGAGGAATAATCACCGAAAAATCAAATCAATGGAAAAAGTCGACCGGTCACGTTGACCTATTGTTGGATAGGCAAATCTCACTACGCTTAAGTTTGGGTTGATTGCGAAGCTGGTAACCGTCCTAGTGTATTTATTTACAAAAAAAAGTATTTAAGTATGTTTAACCGCATTCTAGAACCCATATGACAAGCTCTGCTTAGTTTGGGTCTATATGGCGCTGTGTAATATGTCCTAGAATATTTATTTATTTATAATCACTAATAACTTAGATTGATTTTGCTCTGCTGCTCCTATCAGACCTAGCGTGATGATATATACTCAAGTTTATGACTAAACCCTAGAAGAACGTTCGTGCAAAATTTCAGTTTTCAAGTGATGCTTGAACATCGATAATAACCTGCAGACAAACAGACAAATAAAAAAAATTCTTAAATAGATATGTCGAGGCTCGGGGTTCCGTCCCTGCTTCCGCGCCTGCTTTCGCCACTGGTACAGTTGCGAAAGGGCTCTCGACTCCAGGTCCCATGGCGGAGTTCCGGCAAGGAGACTCGCCGCCTCAAAGGAGATCGTGCGGTACCCGCAGATAACCCTGATGGCCATCACTCGCTGCGGAGCGCGCAGCATCCGCACACTTCTGGCCTTCAGGGCCTCCGCCCATATTGGGTACCCATACAGGGCCATGGACCGCACGATCCCCGCGTAGAGTCTCCTGCAGGTGTCATCGAGCCCCCTAATGTTGGGCAGCAGCCGCGCCAGAGCGAAAGCTGTGCCCTTCAGTTTGGGGGCCAGACTTCGGATGTGCTCTCCGGAGTCCCATCGGCCATCGAGCACGAGCCCCAAATATTTCATTTGGGGCTTGATGCCGATGCGATTTCCTCCCACGATGAGACTGGATCCCTCGGGTGGCTTGCTCCGAGGCCCACGAAAGAACAGGGCCTCAGTTTTATGCAGAGCCACCTCGAGACCCAGCCGCCGGATCCGCTCAACGACTTGAACAAACGCGGTCGTGGCCTTCAGGGTCGCTTCGCGGTACGTCGCCCCGCACGCCGTCACGAGCGTGTAGTCCGCGTAGCACGTGACGGCGGCACCGTCTACGAGCTCACCGCGAAGCAGTCAGTTGTATCCGATGTTCCACAGGAGCGGCCCCAGGACTGATCCCTGTGGAACACCGCACGACATCTCACGCCGACCGAGATCGGTCACGGTTGGATAGATGACGGCTCTCTCCGTCAAATAAGCCCCGACTATGCGGCGGAGGTAGAGAGGCACTTCGTGGTACACGAGCGCCTCCCTAATGCAACTCCAGGGCAAGGTGTTGAACGCGTTGGCGATGTCCAGGGACACCGCCAACATCACCTCACCCCGGGCTACTGCATTCTCCGCCAGAGCCCTCACGCGCATGATGGCATCCACGGTGGAGCGCCTCTGGTGGAAGCCATATTGGCCTTCCGCCAGGTCCGGCCCCACTCTTGAGAGGTGCTCGACGAGGCGCTTCGCAATTACTCTTTCAAAGAGTTTGCACACCTCGTCGAGCAACACTATGAGCCGGTAGGCGGACAGCGAGTCCGCCGGACGCCCCGCCTTTCGAATGAGGACCAGTTTCCCCGTCTTCCACAGTTTCGGAAACTGGCCCCGCTCCAGACATGCGCTGAGAAGTCCTCTCAGTCGGGGCTCGAGAGCGTCGTCGACTAGAGCTAGGACCCACGCTCGGCCTGGACGTCAAACCGAATATATCGGTGATCCGAACTTGTATCCTCCCCCAAAACGACGCGCCAGCCCTGACCACGTCGCGCCAGCCCTGAACACGTCGCGCCAACGAGGGGCTCGCTAACGAAATGTCCACGATGGAGCTGGCCCTCGAGGTCACGAACGTGTCCACGGTTCCTGCAGTGCCCTGCCGCTAACCCCCGTCGGGCCCCTATCGTGTCGAGAACCCCACGCCAACGACCAGGCGTTGAAATCCCCGAGTACAAGGACCGGACGGAGCCGGCAGGCATTGACGACGACTGCCAGCTGACGGAGCCATTGCTCAAATGCAGCTAAGTCTCGGTTCGGCATGAAATAAGCAGCCACGACCGCTATATCGCCAACCGCCGCCGCCACGCAGCTAGGTCCCCTTGCAACGACGGCAAGAGGGGGGCTGCCGGTGGCAGGGTTGTGCACCAGTGCCGCCGTCCCATCCAGCGCGGTTTCCCAGGCAGGCCCGAGGAACCGGTGGGTGTATGGGTTGGCGACATTTATGGCCCACTGTGCCATGCTCTGGAGCAGAAGGCCCTGAGCATAGGCACCGTGGCCCACGTTCACCTGCAGGATGCGGAGTTGGGGATCCATTATGGAACCCCCATCTCCGCATCCCGCTGCGAACTGGAGGCGGAAGGCCGGGCTTCCCTCCGTGTGCTCTTGCACCGGACACCTGGGATCTCGAGGGTCCTCAAGTCGACGTTGGCCTTTACTTTGGCCAACACCTTGGCATACCCCATGCCTGTCGACGCTGCCTCCGTCGTCAGAGGGACGACGACGGCCGTAGTTCGAGGGGCACGGAGCTTCCCCGGCGCTGCCTTCGCGGCGGCCGCGGCCCTCATGACCTTCTTGGCGGCCTTCCGCCTACTTTTGCTGGCTCCAGCCACCTCCCAGCCCCCTTCCAGTGGGGTGGAGGTAGTCGGAGCCGCGGCTGGGGCTGGGGCCAGGGCTGGGGACGTCTTCCCCTTGCGCTTCCCCTTGCCTTTGCCCTTCGCATTACCCTCAGTGCGAGGAGCCGGTTCCGGCAAGGTCGCACCCGCAGCCGGGCGGGTGGGGCCCGTGTGGGCTGCAGCCGCATAGCCGGCCACCGGTTGCACCAGAGGCGGACGGCGGATGGAGTCCACTAAGGCCTCCAACCGACTCCGCTCCTCCAGCGCACGAGTAGCAGCTACTCAGGGCTCCACCGGTGGTGATTGGGCCGGCTGCCGCACCGATCGCGTGGCTGCTCCGCCTGCCATGACTGCGCCGGAATAAATCTTACCTATCCAGCTTTCTTGGTCAGCTCATTTCTATCCAGCTATTTTGTATGAGGGAGAAAATATACTTTCATTAAATTATAAATCTGTAGATTGGAGATGTTTGAAAAAAAAACTAGGGTTGTGTAAAATGAACGATTCTGAACACAAAAATGTTTTTTTTTGAATTCTTGTCTGTCTGTTTGTTTGCCATGAATACTTAAACTGCTCAACGGAATTTGATGCGGTTTTTTCTATTAGAAAGGTCTTGGTCAGACTTGAAATCTGCCGTATGTTTGATTGCAATTAGTTAAGAAAAGACATAGATATAACAAAAAAACGATTATGGACCTCGTGCGGGCGGGCATCGGGTAGGTTATATTATATTAGCCGTAGAGCCGTCGACGTGGGTTTTCTTAACGGATGTATACATTTTTTAATGACCGTATAAAAATAAATTACTGGCTGGCTCTTCTGGACATCTCGTTAGTTATAATCTTCAGATATGAGAAATGGAGAAGAAGGAGGAGAGAAGAAGGTTGAAACCAAATTAAAAGATGATGAACATGATATGCATTACATTTTCAATTGAGATGGCATGGTAAAAGACTCCCAGATTCAATTTCCCTTTACTCTGAAACTGTATCAAATATAAAAGATTTTTGCGAGAGCTGTGTAAGCGAAAAAATCTTCTCTCATATAATCTTTTTGAAAACGTAGACATACATATATGATGGTCGTAAAACCGTCACAAATTTACGACATGCCAAATTGGCTAGAAAAACTATAACTATCCTAAAAGCTGTTGGACGGCTTGTCTTGTTATAATCAAAACGTACGTGTTCTAAATTCATACGTACTCGTATCATAACAATTATTGGACTGTCTTGTGTGTTGTGTTGTGTGTGGACAAATGAATGTTGTAAGTTAATACGGATATCTACTGAGCAACTTAGTGAATACTCTGTGTACGTACCTACATGGTTTTCTTGACTTGTTTTTATCTGACCAACCTATTATTTTAGAATAGGCAGAGAAAACAGTGATTACCGACATGTTTTGTTGTTAAGTAAACCTTAAGTAAGTCATTGGTACATTAAAAATAATTGTTCAAGCTCTTATAGACTATTACCGTAATCTATGGTTATGACATAATAAATAATTAAAAAACCCAACTACTGCTGAAAAGACCGAAACAAATTTTGTCCCGCCTGCTATAAAACTTGTTTATTTCCGCACGAAAAAAAAAAGACGTATTTCTCGATAAGTTTCACTGAAAATATTTCTTGGCGCCAATAATCCAACGTATTTTTATGGTTCTCACTTAATGTACCCTATGATACTCGGGATATGAGTACATTTTTTTTTTATCGAAATTCGGCCAGCCGTTATTACAAAGAAAACTACATACGTACCTAGTTGCTGGCGCATTCGGGTAAAAAAAAGAGACAATCCTGCTCTGTGATGTAATCGGGATTGGCACTCTATCATGATGATGATGGGCTTTCTACTTATTTAATAAGGTAAGTCAAATCACGACTTACCTTCACTATCACTACATAGTATAAAACAAAGTCGCTTTCTCTGTCCCTATACCCCATTATCCCTATGTATGCTTAAATCTTTAAAACTACACAACGAATTTTGATGCGGTTTTTTTAATAGATAGAGTGATTGAAGAGGAAGGTTTATATGTATAATAAAATCCATTGCACCCGTGCGGAGCCGGGGCGGGTCGCTAGTATTAAATAAGTAGAAAGCCCATCGCGGAGCATTTTTAAGTATAAACCCTAAATGAATATTCTAGGATATATAACACAGCGCCGTCAAGGCCTAAACTATGCAGAGCTTTTAATATGGGTTCTAGAATACAAAACAGATTTTTTTGTACATATTATAATTAGGAACATTCGACTCATTGCAAATATGTATATTTGCATAGCCCAGACCTATGCAAATATACATATTTGCAATGAGTCGCGACTCTGACTAGTAACTAGAAAGCAATTCAGAGAAATTCACTGGAGTCATGGTAGACTTGGAATACTACTGGGCACATCAAGATTATGCGTGTAACGAGTTGTTGACGCTAATATCGACTTCCTCGTCTGCTCACGTAAACATAATATAGATCAGTGGATTATTATAGCTGTCATAAACAACATTCAATTCAAATTATCAATTAATAATAATAATTTACAAGCACTAGACTCATGAGGTTGTTGACATGTGAAGTGTAGATTCGGTGTTCATTGTTGATGTCTATGAGCATGGAGATGTGAATCAATATCTTAAGGGTCCCATCTTAAGCAGCTGGGTATGGCTGAATGAACACCAGTTTGAATGTCACGTCGAGGGCAAGCGAGTAGAACCTGTTATCATTATCACACCTCGATTGCGATTGTTAGCATTCGTTTAGTTTATTGTACCCTGCAATTCACGAACTCTCTGTTGCCGGGCAGTTCAAGTTCTCTAGCTTGCGTGACCTGTGTCGGCCATATTTAGATATTTAATTGGCACACAAAACAAATTACAAGCACGCCAAAGGTCAATGGAATGAGACAAACTATATTAATCCAAAAAAGAGAAGACAAGAAAAAAGGGTCCAAATAAGTTAAGCTATAAATATTTGTCGTTTAGAAACACGGTAAAAAAAAATAATGGACGTGGGTGTTTCACATTACATGTATAAGTGAAGACCAATTACCTCACAAAATGACTAACTGGACTGGACCACTGAGTAAAAAAGGAAAAGGTACAGTCAACGACAAAAGTTCATGACGAACAGTAAAATATTAATAAACGTTATTTATATTGGAATACATGTACCAATAATAGCTGAATAATCCCTAGTGGACAAAGTTAATATATTTCATGTAACTTTAATTATTTTATGAAAGTATAAGGCTATAATAAATTAGAATTTGTTAGGCTACTTTGTCTTTAACTGTAGGTACTTATTAATATCGAAACCGGAGATAGCCCAGGCTCAGTCGGGGTACGAGCACAGATTACTAAATAGTTACTACGGTACGAGGGATATGCTCTATGGGCACCTTACACTTACTTAACCGCTGGCCGACGGGGGGGTATCCGAAGGGATTTCCGCACAAAAAAAAAGCTACTTATTGATAGCATACTGTCTATGACCTCTTTCCCTATCGCCATAACAAGCTTGTCGTGTTTAGTACTCAATGAACCCGCATTTCTGATCTCTGACTCGTAAATATTTTTAAACCATTATAGAATTCGCATGATCTGGTATACCAGATCATGGGAATTCTACAACAGTGTGCAACCTAAGTACACATTGTAACTTAAGTTGTAACGAGCCACCCACCCCAGTAATTTTAATACATAACATAACATAACTTCACGCCTGTATCCCCGAAGGGGTAGGCAGAGGTGTATTACACACCCACGATTCGCCAGTTATGTTAAGGTCCCAATGTAATAGGGGGCGAGCCTATTGCCATCTACGGGGCACATTATTAAGCGAGCGATAATTAACATTTATTAATGCACACATAACTACGAAAAGTCAGAGGTGTGCGCCCGGAGCGACTGGGGATCGAACTCGAAACCTCGTCTCAGCAGTCCGTTACGTACGCCACCGGGGTATCGCCGCTTTTTTTTAATACATTGGGTTATATTATTGCAATTCTCACAGGAATCTTTAATTTATGGAAAAAAACTAAAAAACGTTACTCGTTGATAATGTAGGTTTTTATAAGTAAATGAATTTTATAATAACTTTATGTACTTACCATATAGAGGTATAAAAATATATTACACATTTGTGAAAATACGTAGGTAGTTGGTTAAAAATATCTAAAATTATAATACTTCTAAATTTGAACTTGGCAGGTTTTTGTGCTGTACGTAACACTTGATTTATTGTATAATTAAATTTATTATTTATATAATTAAATTAACCTGCGGATCAGGCTGTTGATGAAGATGATTATGATCGATTTTAAAGTGCATCTAAACTTGGCATTGAATTGCATTTCAACCCTTTTTTAGGCGAACAATTAACCGATAGGACCTTGGCCCCATTTTAACAGGTATGTTTTTGGTGGGATTTCAATATTTTTTTTCTAGAAATCGTACCTATTTTTTTTGTGCCATATTTTATACCCCTCCCCCTCTCCTCCTCCTCCCCTCCTCATCGTATTCTCATTGTATCACTGGTTCAAAAATATTTTTATTAAAAATTCGATATTCGATTAAGCTAACTCACGCTTGACCGATTTCTTAAATTTCTTATGACATATTTTATACCCCCTACCCCTCTCCTCCCCCCCCTCCTCTTCGTATTCTCATTGTATCACTGGTTCATAAATATTTTTATTAAAAAATCTATATTAGATTGAACCAACTCACGCTTGACCGATTTCTTAAATTTCTTAATTTTTTGTTATTCTACATATAACACACGATCTGTGTGCCAAATTTCATAACGCTAGGACAATTGGATGTGGCCTAAAGGTTTTGATTACCGGTCAGTGAGTCAGTCAGTGCCAAAATTAGCTATATTCAGGGTCATATTTCAGGATCTACTGAAGCTATAACTATGAAATTTGGCATACTCTATAAGTACTAGTATATGATTACGTAGGTACAATTTTATTTCTGTACTTGCAAGAGGCACTGAGCTACAAGGGGGTCAAAAGTGGGTCGAAACGGTTCGTGTAAATAGTGCACGGCATCCGCGCGGCCTGTTGCTGGAACTTGGCCTGAGCACTACCGTGCGCTTAGATTCAAAACTTTTAAGACGCTTCTTTAACAAATTGGTTTTCGAACACAATACGTGCTTGCCACAAGTATGCCATACATAATAATGTATCTTAGTATAATATAATAGACTAGCTGATCCGTCCTGGCTTCGCACGTCAAAATTCCGTAATCCTTTAACCCTGGTTTCTATTGCAATTGGGTAAGTAGAATGGGAGATATAACCAAAAAACGTTAACCGAGCTCCGCGCGGGTGGAGCTGCGGACATCAGCTGGTGAGAATATAAAACATAAGAGACTTTAAGTGAGATAGTTGAAGTGATAAGTCCATGGTCTGGCCAATACACTTGTTCTGGGAAAAAGCACTGCTCTTAATGAAGTCATTGTCAAAGCTTACGTACCTTTTTTTTTTCTTGCGGAAATCCCTTCGGATACCCCCCCCCCCGCCGGGCAGCGGGGGCGGTTATGTCGGGCTTGAACCGACTAAAACCGCACGCCGTCTCGAGTCTATTACGTACCTACAAAAATAATATATTGATCGTGTGCCTATAGGCATACCACTCACATTAATTTCTTATTTTCGTTTTAAAAAGCACCCGCTATACAAATTACACCGTTATTATTAAGACTTGTTACATGATGCGTATACAGCCATCAACAAAAGTTTCAGGGGGCTTTTTGCGCAGAATTTTATGAACCATTTACGTAGTTGGCTTACCGAATCGTTTGATGTTTTAATACCTACTGTGTATAAGCCGATGCTTGTTGCAAAGTTTGAACTAGCGCAGATACCTACTATTAAATCAATGTAGAATTTCGTATATTCACGTGTACCTTTTTTTTTTTTTTTTTTTTTTTTTTTTATCGTGCGGAAATCCCTTCGGATACCCCCCCGCCGGCCAGCGGGGGCGGTTATGTCGGGCTTGCACCGACTAAAACCGCACGCCGTCTCGGGTCTTCAGACGCCGGGGTGTAAGGTTACCCATAGAGCATATCCCTCGCACCCCGGCTGACCCTGGGCCATCTCACCACTAACAGCATCGCTCATCCTGTCTCCTCTGAAAGCAGAGGAGTACGGAGAGCGATGTGTTCCCGCCACGTTGGGTATTGGCCGACGATCAATGCCAACCCTATGAAGGGGTGAAGGGGAAGCCATTGACCGCCGCCCAGGGTGTACCGGCCGCTCCGATTCCGTTCTCACCGGACTGCAGCGGGATCGGAATCGGTGCGACACTCGAGGAGGTTACCCAACACACACCCCTATATTCACGTGTACCTATTTAATAAAATACTTATTTGTATCCAGACTTTATCAAAATATTTGTTTTTTTTTAGATATTGATCTGATTACCTTTTTTCATTCAATTCAGTTTCGAGAGAGCTTTAGAATGCTAAAAATGGGCAGCCACCTCTATGGAGGAAGAGGAAAACAAGAAGATGAGGTAAACGGTAATGCTATCCATAAACTGTAACACTTATCGTCATCTGCTTGTATGCCAAGTGTGATGCAGCCGGCAACGGTGTGTACCTCCTACCGTCACACTTCACGCGCCCTGTATTCTCATGAATAAACACTTGACCTGCCTCGTGGCATACCTATATTTAACGCAGCGCGCCGCATATCCCTAATTGAGGCCTGAGAAAGCCAAAGTATCATAACATTTACACCTCGACATAAGAAAACATTTCTTAATATCTGTCAAGTACATTTGCATTCATTTTTGGCCTTATTGTTCGTTGATTAAAGTGAACTGTATTCTTGGCCTATGACCATTTTAGTGTCATAGGTATCCCAAATACATTTCGAAAACAATGACATGTCTCAATTTACAGGTCGCGGTTGTCTGAAAATAGCTTACGTATATGGGGCTAAATTGAGTCATTCATTCACACCTAAATTCTAACTGCATTGTTCTTGAATTAATATAGGAATAGGATGCCCTTATATGCAAATTAGTTAGTACAAAATGCATTTTTGTCTCACGAAGTTTACAATGCATTCTATTGTTCTTTTCATTTTATAGTTCATATCTAATGTTTGGCAGTAAACAGCGCACGTATGTCTATTAATACGGTGTTATAATGTGCATAGCATTACTATATTCACTGTTTACTAAAAATGTGATATAGTAATCGTTATATTATGCAACATGCTTGAAGAAGTCTGTCAGTGCAATAGATCATTTGAATAATGAACACGTATATTTAATTTACTTAAAATTATGGTAGGCGGTATGATGCCCGAAACTGAGGGGGGCTGCGGCCGAGCTACTGCGGCTGATGCCCAACGTTAAGGGACCCAACGCCTGCACTAGGAGACTAAACCTGGGGATCGTGCGTAGCATGGCCCTGTACGGGGCACCCGTATGGGCGGACCGCAACGTGGCTGTTCTAAACAGCCCGTTAAAGGCGATGGCTGTCAGAGTCATCAGGGGGTATCTCACGATCTCCGTCGAGGCGGCATGTCTTCTAGCCGGGATCCCTCCATGAGATCTGGAAGCGAGAGCCCTTGCGTCATTGGCACAGGCACTGGAGCGGGGCCATAGGCCGAAACGCCGAGGAATTAGGGCTCAGCGGTCTCAGCTCCGCCGGGAACTCATGGAGACATGGATGGTGCGACTTGAGCAACCAAGGTGGGGGAATCCACCATTTCGGCATTGAGGCCGATCATGAAAGAGTGGCTGGATAGGCACCACGGTGACCTCTCCCACCGGATGTGCCAGATATTTACCGGACACGGGTGCTTCGGTAAGTATCTATGGCGCATCCACCGGGAGACAACGCCGCAGTGCCAGCACTGCGAGGATCCTGGCGGAGACACGGCGCTCCACACGTTGGTGGAGTGCCCTGCGTGGGCGAGTCAACGCCTGGATCTCGTTGTGGTCCTCGGCCTGGACGTTCTCCCGTTGGAGACCATGGTCTTCGACAGGAGCAACTGGCACGCCGCCGCCTCTTTCTGCGAGTAGGTAATGCGCGCGAAAGAGACGGCGGAGAGGGAGCGGGAGAGAACCCTGCCCCCCGAGTTCCGCAGTCTGCGGCGAGGATGCCGCAGACTCGTCTACGCCCGGGACTACCGACCGCCATGATCGGGGTCTGAGGACGGCAGTTGGCCGACCCACCGTCCTTACAGAAGTAGGCCTTGGCGGAGGCTTGTCGTGTGTGTCCTAAGGACGCCTGCTTACTCACCGACATGGGATTAAACCCGACCCCACCAGGCGAGGCCGCGCTGGCGGTCAAGGTCCGCCGGTAGCCCTGGGGTTATCCTTTCGAGGGTTTACCCGGGGTGCCCGGCAATGGATACTTGCGGCAAGACACCGTACGATTTTAGTCGGTTCATGCACGACATAACCGCCCCCGCTGGCCAGCGGGGGAGTTTCCGAAGGGATTTCCGCACGTAAACAAAAGCTATTTATTTTAAAAAGATAATTTCAACACAGACGTGGAGAGACTGCAGCAGTTATTGGTATATTTGAAATCTAGTGTACTAGTAATACACGCTAGGATGAAGGTGGGGCTGACCCGCACACGATGCACCAGGTACGAGCACCGCTTTCGTATTATCGTGTAAAGGCACGTCAACACGTGCTTCTGCAAACATCCCTGAAGCGCTACAATTCCGAGGCAGACCCATCAACACCCGGAACGCGTTATTGTACTTGATTCGAAGAGTGTGAAGTTTGGTAGTAATCGAAATTCATTTTCTGCCTCCGGTTTCAAGGAGAAATTTAAAAAAAGAAATGTGGTTAGGAGCGTCGTAACTTTATGGCAGAAAAATTACACTAATCCAAGTTCTTTATGAATAAAAGTTTTAAAACAATAGTAATTGTGTTTATTAAAGAGAAACCAAGATCGCAAATAAATATTATGAAAGATAAAATAAAATAAACATCACAGTGAAGGGCCTAATTAGTGGAAAAATTATTATTAAAAAAATTTAGTTATACTTTTTTCCATCTTTTCAGTCATAAGTAGTCAAGGTATGGTCTTCCATCGAAGTACAACGCCTGCATTTGTTAGATATAAAAATAAGGGGAGCCAAAAGAAAACATAATTTCTTAACAAAGAAATTGTTTGGTCTCAGCGCAGCTTATTTTCGTCTAGAATTGCTGATGTGATAGCTGCTCATGTTCTGTATGAATTGGAGTGTCAGGCAGGGCAGGAGCAGCTATCATATGTTTTTGACAGTAAAGCATACCGCCAGTTGCCGGCAGTTGTCGTACCTTTTTTTTTTTTCGTGCGGAAATCCCTTCAGATACCCCCCCGTCGGCCAGCGGGGGCGGTTGTCGGGCTTGAACCGACTAAAACCGCACGCCGTCTCGGGTCTACAGACGCCGGGGTGTAAGGTTGCCCATAGAGCATATCCCTCGCACCCCGACTGACCCTGGGCCATCTCCGGTTTCGAGATGGCCCCCTGGGCTTGGGAACCACGGTGTCCCCGTCTTGCCCCGGTTTGGGGGAGGGGCGCTAGTCGCCCCACCGTCCCGGCCTGCTTCTGCTGGGGTGACAGGCGGCCTCACCTGCCACCCCCAGCCTGCGCTCATGGAGGCCGGAGGTCGTTAAGCGACCTCCGGCGCCTGGGTCGCCTGCGACGCGCGGCGAGCAAGTTGCGGGCTCGGCGGGCCGGGATAGTTCTAAATCTCTCCCGGGCGCGCTCCGCCATCTCCTTCGCGAGCATCACATGATCGCAGAAGGAGGTGGCGGTGGCCCACGCGCTCGCACTCCGCACCATTGCCGCAATCATGCTGCCGAGCGAGAGGACTCCCACCCCGATGGCTGCCACGAGGTCACGCCTCGGCGCCTCCCACGCCGGGCAGTCCGCCAGCGTGTTGAGCCCTGAGTCCTCGCTCGCGTCGCAGTGATGACACTCAGGCGTTGGCTCCTTCCTGATTTGATGCAGGTGTTCCCCGAAGCACCCCTTTCCGGAGATCACCTGCGTCAGTCGGTACGAGAGGCTTCCGTGTTGCCTCTCTAGCCAATCCTCCATGATGGGCCTTACCGCCG
This sequence comes from Cybosia mesomella, assembly GCA_946251805.1. NCBI lineage: Eukaryota > Metazoa > Arthropoda > Insecta > Lepidoptera > Erebidae > Cybosia > Cybosia mesomella. The sequence goes on along the minus strand of OX276393.1, from coordinate 18,374,786 downwards.
CTATTGCGGTGTGCCCTGCGCTCGGGCAGTTGTCGTACCTACCTGGTGATTCAGTTATTGAAATTTGCAACTGAATTTGGATCGGTTCTTCAATTTGACTGGGTGTATTCGGATTCAGATGAGTTTACATCTCCGTACATATTTTGATAACTTTCGGTAGTTTGCTAGCAGGTTTTTCTTGCAGCAGCTTTCTTTTCAGTACCCTTGACATCTGTTTAGTTGTGCCAACATCAATATCACCTATCATCATTTGCCTAGCTGTTCGTTGGTCTGTTATGAAATAGTGTTCTCTTGTAGGTATTTTTTGGTTTTAAATCAAGCACGTTTGAGTAAATCCGTTAATATCTTATAAGCCGAAATATAAACAAAATTTCACTTCCATGACGAAACTCTTTCAACTTGTTTTCAAGTATTTTGGGTGAGATTTATGAAGGCCCACTCCACCCTCTTTACCCTTATCCTTGAATTCAACAGAACAACATTTTTATTGGTCATTACTTAAAACTGACGTTTATGATCTTTGAACTTGAATATTTAAAGACGATGACACATTGGCATATATGACTTTTGAGACAACATTTGTAATGCTAAAATAAAGGTATTTCAAAAAATTCTGCTGATGCCATTTGATTCCGAGATAACATGTCTAGATGACTGGACTATAATGGTAAGACATCCTTCGACCTTGCTGTTTAGTTGAAGTTTTCTGAAAATACAATTTAGTTCGAACCATTTAAGCTTGATAGAGTCTGCACATATGAAATTAATGCTTGAAGATTTTTTTTTGTAACTAGTGTGTTACAGCGTACAGACAGTAGTCCGTTGACTATAAACCTTTGGAAAGGCCCATGCTATTTCTTTGAAAAGTGTAATTCAAAATTTTTAGGGGAACCAAAGTTTACTCAATAGTGTTTGCTATAATCAAATCCAAATGGCCATGAGCAGGCTAACCAACAATCGCCGAAAGGCTATCTAGCAGCAACCAAGGACTGGAAAGCACAATGAGGGATGGGATGCCTCTAAGATCTGATCGATCTGATCGAGGTCATATGGAGCCAATGGAAGAAGGAAGTGGGCTGTTGACTGTGAAGAGTTTGGGAGAGGCTTCCAGTCTAAGTTCAGTTGTTGTGGACGTCATATTGGTTGAAATGGTGATGATGTAAATGTACTACATCTAATATACGTACAACTCATAAAAGTTAAAAAGCAATTATGATCAAGGTGTCTAAATTGTTGAATACAATTGAAGACCTTGCCATTAGATAATTTAAATGAATATTCTTGCGATGTTTTATTCAGAATTGATTTTTTACTTTTTTATGTGTGTCACAGAATTAATAAAATAGTAATTTCAAGATACAATAGGTCAATAGGTATTGGTCCCGCTGACAGGCGGGGGGGTATACTAAGGGACTTCCGCACGAAAAAAAAAGGTATTGGTTGTGTAATGGTTGTATACAACTGCATTCTTTTTTTTTTTTTTTTTTTTAAAAGCATATTAGCAACCGAAATTACTAATATTCCCCCTAACCCCTCCAGCTAAGCTAAATTGCTTGTGTTAGGAGTGGGTTCACGTCGGTAGTGTAATGGCCCGGATTCGAACCCGAGACCTCTCGATCGTAAGGTCGACTCCTTTAACCACTAAGCTACCGACGCTTGAAACAACTGCATTCTCTTTTACAAATATCTCATTATAAGCAATTTCTGATTATAAATATTAGATCAATTAATATAATCAGAAATTGCCCAATGTAGCGACTGTGAGTTGGATTTTCATATGAGCTGATATTGGTTTATTTGTACTTGGAAACTATTAAACAAGAAATATTAGTGTATTTTTTTTTATGTTAGTACAATAGATAAACGAGGTGTGTATTTATTTACCTGCAAGTCGGCACACCTGCTGACTGACTGATGAGGCTCTGATGCAGGCCTTTTCTCTAGGGGTTGAGGGATCAGATGGTAGTTGTCGTAAAACTCAAGATAAACCAAAGTGCAAGTGGTTGACAGTGGGGGGCAGACTGACTCGGCCTACTTTGACTTTAAAAAAGCAATCGACTTAGTCGATAATGCTGTCTTGCTTAAAAAGTTGACCGCTGTGGGTTTCACCCCAAAGTTACTGAAATTTTTTGCGAGTTACATTAGCGATAGGAAGCAGTATGTTGAGTATGCGGGTCATAGATCAGAACCGTATTTTACGAGATCTGGCGTAAGCCAGGGCAGCAACCTCGGGCCTCTACAGTTCATAATAATGATAAACGACCTACCTAATGTAGTCAAGGATGCCCAATGCTTATTGTTCGCTGATGATCTTAAGCTATCGTTAGCTATAAGAAGCGTCGAGGATTGTGTGAGGCTACAAAGGGACATAGAAAGGGTTCTAACCCGAAGAGTCAATTAAACCGACTCCAGTTCAATACCTCAAAATGTGCTATGATTTCATTCTCTCGAGCGCGCACTCCTATCCTGCATGAGTACAGTATTGACAGAGTACCGATAGCTCGAGTCGCGGAGATTAGGGACCTAGGGGTAAATCTTAACAAAGGCTTAACGTATCAGAACCACATTACGAAAATCTGTAAAACAGCATACAGAAACCTAGGCTTAATTCTTCGTATGGCCCGCGGCTTTACTAATATTAACGTCATTATAGCACTTTATAATGCTTTGGTTAGGAGTCAACTTGAATGTAACGCAGTCATCTGGTCTCCACATGAAGCTAAATATAGGATCATGCTGGAAAGAGTACAAAACAAATTTCTTAGATTTTGTATTTACGACTGTATGGGGTGTACTCTTTTTATCCCTTAATGTATCCTACTTTATTTGTGATGGGAATGGTAGGATATAATGAGCTTGGGGTCAGGAGAAATATAACACTTACAACTTATATTTTTGAAGTATTTAGAAGGAAAATATATTTTATTTTTATTTTATTTGGAAAACAAACAGTATTAAGACTACATAACATTACTACTTACATCACTAGACACCATTTAAAAGTTTTCACATTTGAATAACAATTAAACACTTTTTTTTTCTTATCAGGTAGCAGACAAGCTTTATATAAGTATTAAAAAGATTAAGAAAGTCTAAAAAAGAAAAACGAAAGAATAATTAGGAAGTATGACACTAGAACGCCTATAGAGCTAATTCGAACCAGTGATTACCGACTATACGTTTGTAATTAGCAGGATCCGTAATAAATAAATCCAATTCAGGATATTCCGATACTCTGTTTACAAAATGTGCTGTTCTCGGGAAATATGAGTTACTTCTATAGTTGGTAATACTGCGAGGAATGTGGAGAGCAACAGGCATTCTTACCGATCTAGTAGGGACCTTCAAGTGTATCATGGAGAGGAGATAAGGAGAATCTACTTTGGATTGTGCTATTTTTAAAAGCAAAGCTACATCTGCAAGTCTCCGTCTCATTTGAAGGGGCAGTAAATGATGTCTCCTACAGTTTACCTCATAACTATCCTTATGTGTGTTGCACTTATAAAAATTGAGAATTTGTGTTGTATGGATTCCAATCTGTTAATATAGACGTCATACTGTGGATTTCAAATCTGTGAGCAATACTCAAGGATGCTACGAACGTACGAACAATAAATAATTTTAATGACCTTTACATTTGAAAATTGTGAGCATGATCTGATGACAAAACCCAGCATTTTGTAAGCTCGCGTCGCGATATTGTCTACATGCTTTTCATAAGTGAGTTTCGCATCGTGTGTTACCCCTAAATCTCGTATTTCCTGAACTCGCTTAAGTGAGATACCTTTAAGAGCGTAGTTAAAATCGTGTGAGCTTGACTTACGAGTAAAACTTATCACAAAACACTTGGAGGCATTGATATCCAATTTATTTACAAGACAAAATTCCTCAAATCTCGAAAGGTCCTGTTGTAATAGTAGACAATCATCCGCAGTTCTTATTGACCTATAAATTTTCATGTCATCTGCGTACATCAGAAATTGTGAATGTATAAAGCAGGATGCAATGTCATTAATAAAAAGATTAAATAATAAAGGACCTAACAGGGACCCCTGAGGAACGCCAGAGGGCACAGTATGCCAATTAGATATCGATCCATTTAGTGCAACTGAGACTGCCTGAGACCTGTTTTCGATGTAGGATGTGAACCATCTAAACAAGTTACCATGTATTCCCATTCGTAATCGTTTTTGGAACAGTATTTTGTGGTCAATACTATCGAAAGCTTTACTGTAATCAGTGTATATGCTATCTACTTGCCCCCCTCCTACCATTTTAGAGGACGTAAAATCTATAAACGTGAGAAGGTTGCTAGTAGTTGACTTGTTTTTCACAAATCCGTGTTGATTGGGGATTATCGCGCTCGAAAGAGTATTGTATACCTGGTCATAGACCATTCGCTCAAGAATTTTTGCAAAAATACACAGCTTAGAAATAGGTCTGTAATTACATACATCACTTCTGTTACCGCTTTAGTGAATGGGAGTGATAAATGCCGACTTCCAGATATTCGGAACAGAACTTTCTTTAATAGAGCGTTGAAATAAGATAGATAATGGTTTGGTCAGTTGTTCGGCGCATTCAACTATAAACCTTGGCACAATATTATCAGGTCCTGGTCCTTTACTAAGGTCTACTTGTTCTACCCGTGGGCGATGGGTTCACCACATCCCTACGCCACTTTAAAAAAAATATATTATTTTTATTTTGGGGTAAAACCCAATAAGTCAGTCCCCCAATTTACTAATTACAATTTTATGCAAAAGTTTATTATTAAACACAGACTAAAATCATAAAATATATTGTCATAGATATATAATTTTACTAAGTTAATTTAATATATTAACCTATTTTTTATTGCCAGCAAACTTTAACATTGATTATCTCGAAAGTTAATTTTTCACATTTAACGGGTTTGAACACTCAACCCTCGATATATTTATACGACACACTACTATTCACGACTTAACTGAATTACGTAGACCATAAATAAAAAATGTACATTAGATTTTGCCATGTAAGTTATGCCTGCTTTATTATGATAAAATATAAGCCGCAACGTCTGGAGATGTTGATGTATCGTTCTCTCCTTACCCTGTAATATGGCACGCAGTGGGTTGAAAAACAATATAGTTTAGACAATCAACTGTTAAACTTCGAGCTATTTACAACCTGAGCTTACAACTTAATTAAGTACACAGCCTGCCTGACGGTATGTTTTTAACTTGTTATGGACCGGTCCTGTAAAAACTAAAAGAGTCTGAATACTTAGATATACTAACCTCTCAAATAGGTATCAGGGATTGCAGTATTAGACATCCATTAAATATCGCATGATCCGGTGTCAATAGAGGTAAGAATCGTTTTACACGTAAATAATATCGGTAATATTGACAGGTTTGCGAAGATATAAATATATTGACTATCTTTTATTTGCCTATGTACTAATACATTTTTGAGAAAGCGTTTTACTGTCGGCATGGAAAGCTTGCTTACCCGACCGATTGAATAATTTCTCGTTTAGTCATCATCATCATCTCAACGTTGTGTACCGATTGCATCCGAGGCCTACACCGCGGAGCCCGGGCTCCGCTTTCCTGCTATTCCTTCTCTATTTCGCACGATCTTGGGCATTCATGGTAGTGAGACAATTAGTACGCATGTCATCACGTCAAACCAGCACTTCTTGGGTCTTCCCCTCCTATCGGGGCCCGGCGGAAGTACCGTGGCCAGACATTTGTTACCCAGGTGGTGAGGCGGCTGCCGTAAAACATGGCCGCATCAGCGAAGGCGACACTCCTGCGTTTTATCTACAATATCACGGACATGGAGGCTGCCGTGGATGTGGGAATTCCTCGTGGGATCTTTACGCGGGTCTCCATCTACATACATCGCAGCATATTCATCTCTGAGACACGCAGCTTCTGCTTATGTCACGCTTGCAATGGCCACGCTTCACAGTCGTGTAAAAGGACAGGCCTAATGATGGTTTTATGGACCTGCCCCTTCAACATAACCGGCATTTTGACACAGATGACACCAGTCATCTCACCCAACTTGGGTCATGCAGCGGTAATGCGTGCCTTGACGTTACCAGTCGCGTGAAGTACAGATCCTAAGTACTTAACTTGGTCCGTGCGTTCGACTAACTCATCGCCTATGCGGACGGGTGTGGGATCTGTTGAGTTCAACGCCAAGTACTCAGTCTCCACCACATTAAGCTTAAGACCGTCGTTCTTAAGCGCCTCCTTAGACGTCTTCACATGTCGCCTACAAACTTATACCTATGAGGAATGCATATTGTAACGGGAAGTAGGCCTTAGGGCTCTCACACGTTACAAGTTTGCAATGATTATCTATATAAATGCTAATCTGGAGCGAAATCTTGAATTCTACTATTAACTAGCTTTAATTAATGAACGGTAGAAATAATCCCTCATTAAATTTGTTATTACGAACTTTTTCTGCATGTTTTTTTTTTCAAAATAATTAACTCCGCCACCAAATATAAGTTTTTGATTATTTATTTGCCGAATTGTAGCCGAATAAAAGTACAGTATAAAAACTTTTGGATATAACTGTAACTGAGGTTTATATATATTGTCTGGATCCAGAAATTTTTTTTGGCCTGTAATATATTCTGTCTCGAACTTTGATCGATATTAGATCAATCTTTTTCCACTTCTCAAATCTTCGCAATTTGTCTATAAATGGATATCAGTATCGCCGTATAACAGTGTCTCTTTAGCAATAAATGCGTAGTTTTCATTGAAGTGGTTTGATGTGGACGTATCGAGTCGCGTTCATTTAAACAATAATAAACAAAGATTTTGCCGTGAATTTAGTTACTTTCATTTTTATCGTAATCATGTTAAAAAAGCGGCCAAGTACGAGTCGGACTTGCCCATGAAGGGTTCCGTAGCAGCTCGTAACATACTAATGTTTTTATATAATTTTTATATTTGAGTTGATTAAATGAAAGGTAAATTGCGGTTTACGATTTATGACGTATTAAAAAAAAGGACTTACTAGATCTCGTTCAAACCAATTTTCGGTGGAAGTTTACATGGTAATATACATCATATATTTTCTTTAGTTTTATTTTATCATTCTCTTATTTTAGAAGTTACAGGGTGAGGGACACACATTTTACCACTTTGGAAGTGCCTCACTTGCAAACTATTCAGTTTAGGAAAAAATAATATCAGAAACCTCAATATCATTTTTGAAGACCTATCCATAGATACCACACACGGTACGGGTTTGATGAAAAAAACGTTTTTTGAGTTTCAGTTCTAAGTAACCCCCAAAATTAATTGGATTTTTTTTTTTCAATTTTTGTGTGAAAATCTTAATGCGGTTCACAGAATACATCTACTTACCAAGTTTCAACAGCATAGTTCTTATAGTTTTGGAAAAAAGTGGCTGTGACATACGGACGGACAGACAGACCGACATGACGAATCTTTAAGGGTTCCGTTTTTTGCCATTTGGCAACGGAACCCTAAAAATGATTTATCGCCATATAAACTTTACAAAAAGCCCTATCTCAACTTGGTCACGGCAAAAAACTGACTAATAATAGACTAGAAACCTAGTAAAGCGCGTTACAATTGACACACCTTCGAAAAAAATCATATGTTGATATATTACTTAATTATACTAGCGTAACACAGCAAGAATATTTATGACAGACCAACACTGAATACGTGCACTTCGGCTTGTGTCAATACCTAACTGGAGGTGCTCGGTGCGCAAGTGCGAGCTTTTATCATAATCTACCAAAATTTATCCCCAACCCCCCTGACGTCACGCATCTCTTTCTCACGCCATCGGACGGGCTACACAAGACTTGCGCCCCAACCTTTTGTTTACTCGCTATTATTAACATGCCATCAATCTATACATTTACCAAGTTCAAAATGGGACGAGTTTTATGATTAATTTCAAATTACACACCATGCTACCATGCGATTCAAATTAATTCAAATCATTAATTAGCTTTTCATGCAAATATACACAAGTCAGCGATACTGAAACATTTCATATCAGCATTGTCTAAAACCAATCATGCCTATATGTATAACCCTAGCCCATAGCTAGAATATAAAAGATGATCCATTTGCACTGCATTTATCAATCATTTCAAACACAAGACTGCGGCAGGTGCCACAGATGAAGGTGTTTGAGGTGCCCACATCTCGCACTAATATCCAGACGTTTGCTCCAATTACTCGGGCTTTACATTTTTTAAATCTTGTCTCGAAGCGGTTGGATATTTATGTCTGCACTTTGGTGGAATTTGATAGGGAGGCATTGGATTGGCGTTCTCTCGTTGGAGACCATGGTGAGGGCCGTGGTCTCCGACGGGAGCAAGTGGCACGCCGCCGCGTCTTTCTGCGAGCAGGTAATGCGCGCGAAAGAGACGGCGGAGAGGGAGCGGGAGAGAATCCTGCCCCCCGAGTTTCGCAGTCTGCGGCGAGGACGCCGCAGACTCATCTACGCCCGGGACTACCGACCTCCATGATCGGGGCCTGAGGACGGCAGTTGGCCGACTCGCCCTCCTTACAGAAGCAGGCCGTGGCGGAGGCGTGTCGTGTGTGCCCTACACACGCCTGCCAACTCACCGAAGCGGGACAAAACCCGACCCCACCAGGCGAGGCCGCGGTGGCGGCCAAAGTCCGCCGGCAACCCTGGGGTTATCCTTTCGAGGGCTTACCCGGGGTGCCCGGCAACGGACACTTGGGGAGGACACCGTGCGGTTTTAGTCGATACACGACATAACCACCCCCGCAGGCCGGCGGGGGGGTATCCGAAGGGATTTCCGCACGTTAAAAAAAAAAAAAAGGCATTGGATTGCCTCACTCACCTTTAGTTTAGGATGCTATGGTTGTTTTTGCAATTTTTCTCTTATTTCTACATTGATGTATTAGGTTTTATAATCTGTAATGTTAATGTATGTGGATAAATAAATACATTTATCAAAGAACAACTCAGATGCTCTTATAGTTCATTGTCAGAACAAATAATTTTTTTATGACCATATATGACTAAGTAACATTACATTTCAATATATTATCATATTATTGTGTTATTTTGCCGTCTAGTCGAAGGAAGAGTTAAATTTATTGGAAGCAGTTTACGTGCGTGCCCAGCGGTAAAGCTGTATGCTGTACCGTCTTCGAACGTCATATACTCCAGAGCGATATAACCACTATTCTACGACCGGATAGGTCACTCTCAAACCTTACTAGGTCAGCCAATTACAGTCAAGAGTCCACAAGGGCAAAGGGGAACAGAGTGTTTTGTTTTTATTGCATTTAATTTTCACATTTACATTACTTAGAAGATTTGAATCGAAAATCATTTATTTTTACGTTTTGCCATTTTGAACTAAATTATTTATACTTACGTCGTGCGTCTTTAAAAACTATAGAAGGATAAATCTATCTCAAAATATATTGTGTTAGATTTACATTTACTTTATATGTATAGTTTTCACTAGCAAAGGTATAAAAAATGGGGAGCTTCACTACTACAAAGCTATGATAATTTGATCATCGCATCGCCAAAAATGTGATTGAGTTTCGTGTTCGATGATCTTTGGGTAATGCATATCAATCAAACAAAATAATTCACATTCCATTATAAAGCTTTGTTACCGTATTTTAATAAATTTTTGATAAAAATAAATAAGAATTAAAATCATTATTTAGCACAAAAACCAATTTTCGGTGGAAGTTTACATGGTAATGTACATCAAATTATTATATATTTTTTTGTTTTATCATTCTCTTAGTTTAGAAGTTACAGGGACACACATTTTACCACTTTGGAAGTGTCTCTCGCGCAAACTATTCAGTTTAGAAAAAAAAAATTAGAAACCTCAATATCACGACCTATCCATAGATACCACACATGTATGAGCTTGATGAAAAAATATATTTGAGTTTCAGTTCTTAGTATGGGGAACTCCCAAAATTTATTGTTTTTTTTTAAAATTTTGTGTGAAAATCTTAATGCGGTTCACAGAATACATCTACTTACCAAGTTTCAATAGCATAGTTCTTATAGTTTCGGAAAACAGTGGCTTTGACATACGGACGGGTAGACATTTTCATGCAAATATACACAAGTCAGCGATAGTGAAACATTTCATACCAGCATTGTCTAAAACCAATCATACCTATATGTATAACGTCAGCCCATAGCTAGAATATAAAAGATGATCCATTTGCACTGCATTTATAAATCATTTCAAACACAAGACTGCGGCAGGTGCCACGGATGAAGGTGTTTGAGGTGCCCACATCTCGCACTAATATCCAAACGTTTGCTCCAAGTACTCGGGCTTTACATTTTTTAAATCTTGTCTCGAAGCGGTTGGATATTTTTGTCTGTACTTTGGAATGATAGATGAATGAAACCAATGAAAAGATGTGGGATGTACGAGCGGGATTTAGTAAAAGATGCATGGATTAGGTCTTTTCCCTACGAAGTGTAGCCGAGAAATTTTAGGCTCATAACCAATTTGCGCTTTCGTACATTTGGAAAAGGCCTATGATAGAGTAATGAGGAATGAATTGTGGTCAACATTGTCTATGAATGGGGTAAGCGGCAGCTTGAATGCAGATATGAATGCAGCAGTTTATGCATGGGGCGAGCACCGAGATCTCTCTATGAGGGTTCTAGTGCTTGTGACAGGATGAAAGGTGCTTGCACAGACTGGATTTATATCGTAAAAGTTGTTAGACAGGGATTTGTAGCTTCGCCGGGACTATTCAACTTATTTATAGACGATTGCATGAAAGAACTGAAAGAGAGTGCGTATGGATTACGAATGAATGATTTGACCGTCAAATACCTCCTGTACGCTGACACTCAAGTAATATTGGTATCATCGGAACAGGAGTTGCAGGCGATGGCTAATATTTAAATGGTGCCTTAACAAACAAAGGAATGTAGTTAAGACGAAAGTGATGGTTTTTGAAAGAGAAGAAAGCATGATAAATTGTACATTCTGATTGAAGGTGAAACAGTAGAACAAGTGAAAGAGTTTGTACTTGTGTTCAAAGTTTTCCAAAGATGGAAAGTATGATTGCGATATCGAGCGGAGAGTTCTGGCTGGAAATCAAGTGAATGGCGGCGCTGCAAAATTGTATGAGGTCATGGTGGTGTGATCCAAGTTTGGACAAAAATATTTATAAAAGCAGTTTTGATGTAAACTGAATTCTCTACATATTTGGGTCATCACCCATCATCACCAATTTATGGAAGGAGGGTGAGGAGAGCAGACTCCATGTTATAAATAAATTGCATGCTTTGGGTGCATCCGTAATTGGCGCTCGAAGTAATAATCGGGTTTGGTTTATTTTGGCTTTTACGAGAGTGACTGCCATTTGACCCCAACCCCGGGTGGAAAGCCTGCGCCAAAACCAAATCATCAATCAACAGGTATACCGGCTTACAAGTAAGATTGGCTTGGGCCCCGATTATCCCCCTCTAGACATCCAAAAAATACAATAACGTTCTCTGTCTTTTGCAACCTCAAGTGTGTCCTTTTCAATGGACTATTTAATACAACAGATTTTTTGAATAAATACTTGTTTATTTTTAACGGATTCTATCGCGATTTATTTGATGTTATTTTATATTTTACATTGATCCTACGTTTCGGTTGCTTTTCAGTAGCCATGGTCACGGGAAAACTCAAAAAAAAGCAACCGAAACGTCGGGATCAATGTAAAATATAAAATAACATCAAATAAATCGCGATAGAACCCGTAAAAATAACTTTATTTCAATGTGTGACATTCGCGTAAACTTTGACAATATCATAAGTACTTGTTTTTTAAAAATTGATTTTATTTTCATAAATTTAAGTAATTTATAATTTTATAGATGCCGTATTCTGATGGGAGTTTTAGAGGCCAGGACTGAAGAATATGAAGTGGCTATGTCCTGTAATCGTTTGTAATATCATAGCGATTGAAATTATTCTGGGGGATCAAGTAAGTATTATCTACCTGACTCAGTAAAGTATGAGTTAATGAATTTTTACACATTGAGCAAGTGCTATAGGTTAATGAGTTTGCAAAATGCGAGGACCGACAACTGTGACCGGATTGCTATTCCTGAGAATCCAGACACTACAAAACACACCTTGCTGCCAGGTGTGATGGCCCTTCTCCGCCTATTTTCCTTTCAACTTTTTCAATATATTTTTCAACAGAATATAATAAGTTGTAGATAATTTTTTCACAAATAAAAAACCAATTGCAAAAATCATCGTAGGTTATTTAGAAACTTTATTTTGACTATTTAACAAAAGCAACTTGCTGTACTTGCGCCTGTGTTACGCGATTTTATTTAAAGCTACGGGACACTTTAAAGCCTTTTTTCTTTAGCGTGTGGAAACCCCCACGGGCTTCATCCCATCAGTGCCGACGATGGGGTGGGCGTGTCGGAATCGGACCGACTAAAGCCACACGGCGTTCTCCCCAAGTGTCCATTACCGGGCACCCCGGGTAAGCCCTCGAAAGGATAACCCCAGGGTTACCGGCGGGATTTGGCTGCTACCGCGGCCTCGCCTGGTGGGGTCGGGTTTTATCCCGCTTTGGTGAGTTGGCAGGCGTGGGACACACACGACATGCCTTCGCCATGGCCTGCTTCTGTAAGGACGGCAAGTCGGCCAACTACCATCCTCAGGCCCCAATCATGGAGGTCGGTAGTCCCGGGCGTAGACGAGTGTAGTACGTAGACTGCGGAACCGAAGGGCAAGGTTCTCTACCATTACGCGGATTATTGCAGAGCGCCTCTTCGAGCATCTCACGAACGTGGGGACAGATCTGGCGGACAACCAGTTCGGTTTCCGCCGGGGGCGCTCCACCGTGGAAGCGATCATGCGCGTTAGGCGCCTGGCGGAGGAAGTAGTCTCGCGGGGTGGGGTGGTGGTGGCGGTGTCTCTTGACATCGCCAACGCCTTCAACACCCTACCCTGGAGCTGCGTTAGGGAGGCGCTCGCGGATCATGGAGTGCCTCCTTACCTCCGCCGCATTGTCGAGGCATACCTATCCGAGAGGGCCATAGTTTACCCGAGCTGGCTAGGGCCAGGGCAGCGAGAAGTGTCGTGCGGTGTTCCGCAGGGGTCGGTCCTAGGGCCACTCCTGTGGAACATCGGATACGACTGGGTGCTGCGCGGTACGTTGCTCGAGGGTGTCAGCATAGTGTGCTATGCTGACGACACCCTCGTTATGGCGCGGGGAGCAACGTACCGAAGCGCGGCACTGAAGGCCACGGCAGGGGTTGCTCAAGTCGTGGGTCGAATACGGCGGCTGGGACTTGAGGTGGCTCTCCATAAATCCGAGGCTATGTGTTTTCACGGGCCTCGGAGGGGACCACCTGCGGGAACCGGCATAACCGTAGGGGGCGTAAGCATCGGCATCGAGCCCACGATGAAGTACCTTGGGCTCGTACTCGATAGCCGATGGGACTTCGGACCTCATCTCCGAAGTCTGGTCCCAAAACTGAGGGGGGCTGTGGCCGCGCTATCGCGGCTGATGCCCAACGTTAAGGGACCCAACGCCCCCACTAGGAGACTGTACCTGGGGATCGTGCGAAGCATGGCCCTATACGGGGCCCCCGTATGGGCGGAGACTCTGGCGGCCCGCAACGTGGCTGTTCTTAACAGCCCGTTAAAGTCGATGGCCGTCAGAGTCATCAGGGGGTATCGCACGATCTCCGTCGAGGCGGCATGTCTCCTAGCTGGGACCCCTCCATGGGACCTGGAAGCGAGAGCCCTTGCGCTGCTGTACCAGTGGCGCAAGGAGGCGCTGGAGCGGGGCTATAGGCCGGAGGCCCGAGAAATCAGGGCTCAGCGGTCCCTGCTCCGCCAGGAACTCATGGAGACATGGAGGGTGCGACTTGAGCACCCAAGGTGGGGGGAATCCACCATTGCGGCGGTGAGACCGATCATGAAGGAGTGGTTGGAGAGGGACCATGGGGACCTTTCCTACCGGATGTGCCAGATGGTTACCGGACACGGGTGTTTCGGTAAGTATCTGTGGCGCATCCACCGGGAGACAACGCCGCAGTGCCAGCACTGCGAGGATCCTGGCGAAGACACGGCGCTCCACACGTTGGTGGAGTGCCCTGCGTGGGCGAGTCAACGCCGGGATCTCGTTGCGGTCCTGGGCGTGGACTTTCTCTCGTTGGAGACCATGGTGAGGGCCGTGGTCTCCGACGGGAGCAAGTGGCACGCCGCCGCCTCTTTCTGCGAGCAGGTAATGCGCGCGAAAGAGACGGCGGAGAGGGAGCGGGAAAGAACCCTGCCCCCCGAGTTTCGCAGTCTGCGGCGAGGACGCCGCAGACTCATCTACGCCCGGGACTATAGACCTCCATGATCGGGGCCTGAGGACGGCAGTTGGCCGACTCGCCGTCCTTACAGAAGCAGGCCGTGGCGGAGGCGTGTCGTGTGTGCCCTACACACGCCTGCCAACTCACCGAAGCGGGATAAAACCCGACCCCCGTTCATACCCAGAACCGCAACGAGATCCCGTCGTTGACTTGCTCATGCAGGGCACTCCACCAACGTATGGAGCGCCGGGATTGCCTTGGATGCTCAAGTTGCACCCTCCATATATCTATGAGTTCCCGGCGGAGCTGGGACCGCTGAGCCCTGATTTCTCGGGGCCGGAGCGGATTGGAGCGCCTTCTTGCGCCATTGGTACAACAACGCAAGGGCTCTCGCTTCCAGGTCCCATGGAGGGGTCCCAGCTAGGAGACATGCCACCTCGACGGAGATCGTGCGAGACCCCCTGATGACTCTGACGGCCATCGCTTTTAACGGGCTGTTTAGAACAGCCACGTTGCGGGCCGCCAGAGTCTCCACCCATACGGGGGCCCCGTACAGCGCCATGCTTTGCACAATCCCCAGGTACAGTCTCCTAGTGGGGGCGTTGGGTCCCTTAACGTTGGGCATCAGCTGCGATAGCGCGGCCGCAGCCCCCCTCAGTTTCGGGACCAGACTTCGGTGGTGTGGTCCGAATTCCCATCGGCTATCGAGTACGAGCCCAAGGTACTTCATCGTGGGCTCGATGCCGATGCTTACGCTCCCTACGGTTATGCTGGTTCCCGCAGGTGGCCCCCTCCGAGGCCCGTGAAAACACATAGCCTCGGATTTGTGGAGAGCCACCTCGAGTCCCAGCCGCCGTATTCGACCGACGACTTGGACAACCCCTGCCGTGGCCTTTAGTGCCGCGCTTCGGTACATTGCTCCCCGCGCTATCACGAGGGTGTCGTCAGCTTAACATGTTATACTGATGCCCTCGAGCAACGAATCGCGCAGCACCCAATCGTATCCAATGTTCCACAGGAGTGGCCCTAGGACTGACCACTGTGGAACACTGCACGATACTTTTCGCCGCCCTGGCCCTAGCCAGCTAGGATAAACTATGGCCCTCTGGGATAGGTATGCCCCGACAATGCGGCGGAGGTAAGGAGGCACTCCGTGATACACTTTAAGGCCTACAAAAAATAAAACATGTTCAAGTTTCTACTCATCATATTTATCAAAACGTAAGTTATAGACATTCAAAATTTTGTTTAAAACCATGTTTTTCGCAATTTACCGGAGATGTACTAAATCGATTGAAGTCCACTGGAGCTCATTCAATTTGTTTTCAAAAAATTTATTAAATGAAGCACTTCTTTGTACGATCGTTAGTTATCTTTTTAGTCGTGAAACACCGTCATAATTTACCGAAAACCGTGTTTTTCGCTTGAATATTTGAAACTCTATAACTTACAATTAGATTAATATGAAGAGTTGAAACTCGGACACGTCGGAGTTTTAAAAAGTAGAAAAAAAATTAGGTGGAACGGGACCAAAATACCGGCGGCAAGATGTGTTTTGTAGTTATTTGGGGTCTCAGGAATCCGGGACCTTGGATTTTTCAAACTCATAAACCTTTAGCGTAGGCTCTTACCTATTTATATAGGCATTGAAGTCCGCCTTTTTGTAATATCACCTGTATAACAGCTAAGTGGACTTTCGCGATCCTAATCGTTTTGTTCCGTACAGCCAGTCTATATCTCACATGAATACTATATATATATATATATATTCTGTACTAGTATCTATACATAGGATTCTTTGATTATACTCGTAGTAATAATAAGCCCTGAACCTTTTTAAAGTTTTTGTATAAATGAATTTCCGTTTTACCAAAGAATTGTTCAAAATTTTATTTAGGCTATGGAAACTGCACTGTATGTCCATTATATATCAATAGAGTCTAGGCCTAGCACGAGTTTTGCAACAATGCAAATACATTCACAAGAAATATCTGGCATTCGGCCAAATTGAAATATATCATGTTTGGTTGCATGTATTCTGTGGAAACCATGACTTTTGAAAAGGATTGACCTAGTTATCCATATGGGATAGAGATTGTTATCGCTCCATTGTATTGTTGCGGTATCAATATATTGTATAAGAACATAATATACGAATGTTACAGATTGAAAACGAGGTGACAAAACAGCATGAAAACGTACAAATGATCAACAAGAACGGTAGTGAATACTTAAAACATGTTACTAAAAATAGAAAAGGTTGGTATTGTAGAGGATTTGCACGAGATCTGAGAGGTACAAGGCTGATGCCGTGGGAAAAAGAAATAGGATGAGTAGGTTTTCCTACGTGGCGTAGCGGTAGACCGCTCGACAGCCGCGCCGGAGGTCGCGGATTTGATTCCCGCTCAGTACAAATATTTGTATGCATGTATGTCTATTTGCATTGGTCTGGGTTTATGTACGAGTATAATAAGTATGTATTTGGAGATAACATGGCTTGAGGGGAATCACTGTGTCGCTCAATTTCTTACTGGTCATGGTAACATTAATAGCATGCTACATTTGTTTAAGTTAGTCGAATTAATGCTCTGTCAGTGTTCAACGTCTTATTCTAAATATGACCAAACTGCTCATCATAAACTTTGGGAGTGTAGTATTGGGAAAAATGAACGTACTGTTTTGTGGAATAGTTTACAGATGACAAGTGGAGCCGTATACTATGGGAATCACGTATCAACTTGGGTAAATTTCTGCGCATTTAGGTGTTTCTGCTATGCATATTATATTCATGCATATTATTGGAATCAAATCTACCTCACTTAGGACCCATAATACTTGTGTCCGTTGTGCTTTTCTTTTTTATAGGTAGTTTGCCTATTTGTGTCTATTGTCTCCCGTTTGTTCAGGAGGGAAGTGGATGTATTATATTTTTAACTCCTGCAATTTATTTCTGATTAATTTCACCAAGGGTTTTAATACAGTTTAAATACCTTGGGACTTCCCGAGTGTCATTACTGGGTGTGTTCATGGGTCACTATTGTCTATCCTGGTCCTATACACCAGGAGTTACAATAGTGGGAATAAGGGTGGGATTAGTCCTGTAAACAAAATATGTATGTATTTACAAAGCAAAATGTATGTATATCCACCGTCTAGAACTCATAACACAAGCTAGTTAAGAATATTAAATTTATTTATTTATCCAGCCTGGTATGATAGACGAATTCCATCAGTCTTAAATCCTACTAATATTATAAATGTAAAAGTTTATGAAGATTTTTGAATGTTTGTTACTCAACTACGCTCAAACGATTGAACGAATTGGCTGACAATTAGCATAGTCTGGAATAACACAAATGCTACTTTTGATCCATGAAATAGGTTCCCAAGGATTGCGGGAATGGCATCAGAATTCAACGCAGGTCGAGCTGCGGGCAACAGATAGTTCTAATAAAACTATAATCTATTACTGTACCAAATTTCAACCAGATCCATTCAGCCGTTAGAGAGTGATTGAGTAACAAACATCCAAATATTTTCACAAACTTTCAAATTTATAATATTGGTAGGATAGGAAGCAGGATGACTGCACTGAAGATATTATTCACCTAATCCTTTTGGCCCATGAATAAGAAAATATTTATGTAGTTTGTAATAATACCGATATAAAATTTAACTTATGTACTAATTATGTTATTTTATAATCCTAAGGTATTCATGTTATGTATCATAATGATTAAAATGTGCTGTATATAATTTAATTAATATTTCACTAAAATAAACGAATAAATAACTAAAAAAGTATTAAAAAAAATAACAGGAACCTCCGACCAGGATATGTAAGCAGGCTTCTACTACATGCCTTCATTAATCAAATTTGTACCTCTCAATGTCCTCAATACATTTATTTCATAAATATAAACTGTGTTTGTATATCGTTTATTAAATTGTTCGATCGTAGATTCACATGTGAAGCAGAATTTATACTCGACGTGGGGTCGATGGAGCGAGTGTCAAGGCGGGAGTAAAACTAGGCGGCGGCACTGTTTGCGTCGACAAATATGCGGTGACTCTGTACGCATAGAAATTGCAAGGTAGGTAGGTACTGTATATGTCCCGAGTAGGCCATCTCGAAACCGGAGATGGCCCGGGGTCAGTCGGAGTGCGAGAGATATGTTCTATGGGCAACTTTACACCCCGGCGTCTGAAGACCAGAGACGGCGTGCGGTTTTAGTCGGTTTAAGCCCGACATAACCGCACCCACGAAAAAAAAAGGTACTGTATAAGTAAATATTTGTAAGTGCTTCGACCATACAAGCACCGGACAAACTCAACACCATGGCAGAATACTTATATACTCACTTCCTTGAGACTTAATCTATATAAATATTTTTAATGACATTCTCTCTGACAATATATATATATGATTGTATCCCAAGGTAAAACAATCTTTATATTAATCTCCTGTTCTAGAGCTTATAGGCTAAGTTCATATTTATAATTTTCCATACTCCTCGCAGTCACATTAACTTAACTTAACTGACCATTTTATTTAAATCGCTTTCTCTATTGGAACACCTAAATACGATAGAACCTTATTAACTACTGTTATCTAATCTAAAGATTTAGAAGTATATTATGCTGGAGCATAATATTATAAATGTCGTCACATTTCATATTTAGCATACTTATTTATTAATAAGTATGTACTCGTAGGTACTTATCTTAAATTGGTTTAAATTTATAGAAAGAGTTAAATACTATGAACAGAAACACCAACGTCTATGATGACGGGTACCAATTGAAGAAATTTTAATTAAAGCTTAAGAAAAACATTTACGAGTAAACTAAGAATATCATTCTAGAAATAGCGAATAAACGTTGAAATATGGAAATCTCTTTTTTTTTTTTTTTTTTTTTTTTATCGTGCGGAAATCCCTTCGGATACCCCCCCGCGTGCGTGCCAGCGGGGGCGGTTATGTCGGGCTTGAACCGACTAAAACCGCACGCCGTCTCGGGTCTACAGACGCCGGGGTGTAAGGTTGCCCATAGAGCATATCCCTCGCACCCCGACTGACCCTGGGCCATCTCCGGTTTCGAGATGCCCCCCTCGGGTTTGGGAACCACGGTGTCCCCGTCAATATGGAAATCTCTGGATTGTAATTTGTTTAGAAATAGTCAACTGAAGTGACACTGTCATGAAACTGTATATTAATAACTTTATATCGCTCCGACGGATAAGTTCTTATTTCATTTTAAATAATACTAATATATAAATATACGAGAAAGATTTGAATACCAAATAAAAAAAAACTCATTGTTATTAAAACTGCCTAAATTAGTTAAACATCTACATGATGTTGTAAAATTGATTTAATAGTACATATTGCTTACAGCTGCAAAGACGTGTTCAACTCACGAAAACTCAGCAAACCACATGTAGTCAAAACAGAAACAAACTTTGTTATAGTAAGTATGAAAATGAAATATGTACATATAATAAACTTACTATTTCTGATTCCCAAATCTTCAAAGATTCTTGACGTTATTGAAATAATATTAGCAATAGATTAAGTTTTCATTTGTTCAACAGACGTGTATGTTATTTGTTTATATTACGCTGATTTGTAGATATAATAAACAGTACACTTGTGGAGCGATTTTCGGCAGCAATGAATACCTAGCAGTACTTAGTACTTAGTCTGGTAGTAGTAAGTATTAAATATCGACTTTCATCAGATGCTAGTAACAGCAATGTGTTACCAGCACTGGAGTCAACAAAATATAGATAATGCCTTAAGATGAACATTATATACTCGTAAAATATTGGCAGCCCCAACTACGCCAGCTGGATTCCGAGGACATTCAGAAAAGATTCCGGGGATTCTCGCACTGGAGCTCATGGACCTCTTGTTCCAGAAGATGTATTACAGTGAGGCGAAGGTGAGTACTTTTTTATAAGCCCATTGCAGACTATTTATTACTTTACTTTAGTATATTGTCTTAGCTTAGCTACTGATAGTTTGAAAGTGCTAGTAATTTGACATTCATCTGGTATGATTTATTATATTGATTGCTACCTTTTTCTTTTTTTTTGTGTGGAAATCCTTTCGGATACCCCCCCGCCGGCCAGCAGGGGCGGTTATGACGGGCTCGAACCGACTAAAACCGCACGCCGTCTCGGGTCTTAAGACGCCCAGGTGTAAGGTTGTCCATAGAGCATATCCCTCGCACCCCGACTATATTGATTGCTATCTGAATATAAAATAATCCAATAAGCGATTAACATTATTCTAGGATGAAGAACAAACTTGTAGAAAGTTATAGGAATATTCTACAGATTAATATGATAAATTCTAAATGGCATAGCCAATATCGGGCAATTTCCACGACAAAACAAACTATATTGACAAACTGCATCTACTTTTCGTCGCTTAGCTTTGTTTCGTAACCCACAAAAATCAAATTTACTAATGACCAATTACTTATTTAAGGTTATTAAAACCGCGATATCTCACGAATGGTGAGTCGTAAGAGAAAAGGTTACTGGACCATTTTTGTAGAGAATTGTATGATCTACAACTTTGTCTCACCGATCACTTTGTCTTCACGATAAAACTTACTGTTTTCGAGAAAAATGGAAAAACCCTTAATTTTGTTGACCTTGAATTTTTTTTTTGCAGAAGTAGGATCGATGGGGATTTTTGACATTTTATTTATAACGATGTATTGTACGTCTCTGCCAATTTTCAGCTCTATGCGAATTATTCCTTAGTTATGACTTCTTTTTGTCTATTTTGACTGGACTATAGTAAGGTGCTGTACTTGAGAGATAAAGAACCAGTGCGTGTATATTATGCGTTCATACGGGTAGATGACCCTATTAAATTTATGATGCTTTCTAACGTTGTGTTTCGGGCTTGGCACCGATTTCAACATAAATGTTATACGTGCTTTTTATCTTTAGAATGGAATCTGTAATTCAGTTATTTTACATGTTTCAGTGCCTTTTTGGTATTGAAGTTGGTTGATTTTTTTTTAATTAAAATAGTTTATTTCTCCAGTGAATGTATCTCAACATCCTAAGTTTATTTCCGATTGCATCCCAGGCTGGAGTCAAGCACCTTGGAGTTAGGGGATTGCTTACTCCTTCTCCTCCTTTTAATTAGGCGTATAAGCCTTTTTAAAAGGAGGCTTCTATCAGTAGGAGTACCAGATTTAGGAAACTCAACGTTATTCTAGTATGGTCCTTTACTTGAGAGATAAAGAAGCAGTGAAATATAATTATGACAAAGTCAGTTCAGTTGTTCAGTGTGTATGATGATTACGCTAATTGGATTTGTCATAACAAATCTTTTCTAAAAGCTAATGGCCACTATATTGCTTTATATTAGATGGGAGAAGTTTATGACTTTTATGACGACTACTAAATGACGTAATATACAGTTCAGGGTGTAGACTGAGAATAGCTTTCTCATTCTACGGTTCAGGGCGACTGTACACAGTGACATTCTATAGACTTATATCGGAAACAGAGAACATGCAGGGCGGGCCTTGAACCTGCGACCAGTCCCAGTTAAATTAAAGTGACATCCCGTTAGTGGAATCGCTTCAAAACGAATTCGCAATAGTCTGAAATATGTCGCCAAATACATTTCGGACTATTCCACTGCCGTTATAACTTCACGCCTGTATCCCCGAAGGGGTAGGCAGAGGTGTATTACACACCCACGATTCGCCAGATATGTTTAGGTCCCAATGTAATAAGGGGCGAGCCTATTGCCATCTACCGGGCACATTATTAAGCGAGCGATAAATATCATTTATTACTGGCGTTATAGCCTATAGAATATGACTTTGTCTAGGCGATAATATATTATAACTAGCTGTTGCCCGCAGCTCGGCCCGCGTAGAATTGTGATCCTGTTCCCCTTTCTCATGGGAACCTAATCCAGGGATAAAAAGCCTATGTGTTAGTCCAGCCTATAATCTATCATTGTTCCAAATTTCAGCCAGATCCATTCAGCCGTTTTTGCGGGAAAGAGTAACAAACATATTACAAACATACAAACAATTGCGTTTATAACATTAGTAGGATATATAACTCAAACTTAATATAACTAATGAGATTTGGTGCTGTCATGTTGACCCCTACTGTATTAATTGATAGATTTTTTATTGCCCTTAGCGTTTTTCGCTCGATAATGATAATAAGATTTATATACCAGATTTAGGTTTACCATGACTGAATGTAGAGTGTTTCTGTTAAATAAAGCAATATTAGTAACATTAAATAATCTATTAATTTGAAATAAAATGTTGAAGGAAAGGTTGCGCGGTACTGCGTATCCTGACAAATATTAAAGTATATAATTTGCTATGCTCAATCGATAATGTCTTAATAAAGATGAGAGTTTTCGATGACTGTAGGCATTTTTGGCATAAAAGTTGCCACTTTACGCCACAACGAACTGCTGGCTGTCCGCATCCCGTATCTCGCGTCAACATACATAAAAACAACGAACAAGGTAATATTAAGGTGATATTGTAGTATCAACACAAATAATAATGCAACTGTTATTTAAGGTCAACTGCACGGAAAGGGTAGAGGTCATAATTGGGGCCGACACCAATGCTCATCATCCGCTATGGGGCATGAGCACTCAAAACGATAGGGGTAAGTCCCTTGTTGAATATCTTTTCACTACTAACCTTACCGTACTAAACACCGGCTCTGAACCGACCTTCGTCACCAAAAGAGCCGTACGATTATTGATTTAACACTAGCTACTGAAAATGCAGCGGAAGCCATCATGGGCTGGCACGTCTCCAAGGAGGCATCCTGCTCAGACCACAGGTGGATTCGCTTCGATCTACAGGCGGGGACACTACAAACTCTGCCAAAACGCAACCCGAGGTTAACCGACAAGGTCAAATTTGAGCAGCACCTAGCAAATAGACTTGCTCAACAGCGCTCCCCACTGACCCTCGACAACATCATACAGATTGAGGAACAGGTAAACCACCTAACCAAATCTATAATAGACAGCTACCACATAGCTTGCCCAGAAACCCTACCTCCCAAAACCCCAGGCAAACAGCCATGGTGGGGCACAGAGCTAGAGCGCAAGCGAAGGAAGGTTAGAAGGGCTTTCAACAGGGCTATGAATACTTGTGCAGATGAAGACTGGGACGCCTATCGTTCAGCCAAATCCAGCTACAAAAAATGTATTAGATACCGAAGCAAAAAGGGATGGCGAAAATTCTGTGGGAACATAGAATCATGCCAACAAGCAAACAGGGTAAGGAAAGTCCTAGCACAGACAAAACCGATGGCACTGACCGCCCTTAGAAAACAGGACAACACACTCACAACATCGCCAGAAGAATCTAGACGCGTACTCATTGAGACCCACTTCCCTGGATGCGTCTTCACGACGACTATCAACTGGCATGATGAAACCATAACACCTACTGCCCGAGACTGGCAGTACGCAAACAAAGTGGTCTCACTGGAAAAAGTCCAGTGGGCCATCAGTAGTTTTCAACCTTATAAGGCAGTTGGCCCCGACCGAATCATCCCTGCTATGCTACAGTGGGGCGACAAATTAGTCGCAAGCAGACTGGAGCGTATTTTTAAAGCCTGTCTGGCACACAAATACGTTCCGAAGGGATGGCGGGAAGTAGAAGTAATTTTCATCCCGAAGCCAGGAAAGGGTGATTACACGAATCCCAAAGCACATCGACCAATCAGTCTGACCTCCTTCATGCTAAAGGCCATGGAACGCCTATGCGAGAGGGAGCTGAGAGACGGTGCACTAAAACAGCTACCCCTACATGTAAACCAGCACGCATACAGCTCCGGTAAGTCTACGGAATCAGCCCTCCATCTGGTAGTCAGCCGGATAGAGGAAGCGATCGAACAAAAAGGCTTCTGCCTAGGAACGTTCATTGACATCGAAGGAGCTTTTGACAAAACCAGCTTCACCAGTATTAAGGCCGCCCTGTCGAAACATGGAGCGGAGCCGGTGCTATCAGACTGGATAACAAACATGCTCAGCAAAAGAGTAGTTCGCCTTGAGGAAGAAGATCAGATGACGATAGCCGAAGGCTGTCCGCAGGGTGGAGTTATCTCTCCCCTTCTGTGGAATTTAGTGATAGACGACCTAATCACAAGGCTGAACAAAAACCGCGACTACACAATAGGCTACGCAGACGACCTAACAATCCTTATCTCAGGGAAGGTAGCGGGAACGGTCTGTAACCTAACCCAACAAGCCTTACGCATCGTAGAAAAATGGTGCGGGGAATTCGAACTATCGGTGAATCCGAACAAAACCGAGTTAGTCATGTTTACGAACAAAAGGGTATTAGGCGAATACCGATTACCCAAACTCTTTGACACGGAACTCGAACTGTCGAAAGAGGTCAATTACCTTGGCGTTATTCTTAACAGCAAGTTAAAATGGAGTAGCCACCTAGACAATAAATTACAAAAGGCTGGGATTACCTTCTGGCAGTGCAGAAGAATGATCGGTAAAAAATGGGGGCTATCACCGAAAATCATCCTGCGGCTTTACGAAACAGTAATCCGCCCCATGATAGCGTATGGTGCTATCGTCTGGTGGCCAAGGGCCGAAAACAGCACAGTAGCGGCTAAACTACAACGGACCCAAAGACTAGCCTGCATGGCAACCACTGGATGCATGAAATCTACCCCCACCGCCGCAATGGAAGCCATGCTCGGACTCCCACCCTTGAATCTGTTCATCCGCCAAGAAGCAACAGCTGCGGCTATACGCCTAAGGGCACTCAACCTATGGAACGAGAGAAACACGCGACACACCTCACTGCTCACAGATCTCATAAAGGAGATACCCATGATAGGAGCAATGAATGATCGTGTGCCCAAACAACACGTATTCGACAAAAAATACAAGATCCAACTTCATGAGGACCACCGCTGTGAGGCTTTATGCCCAACGGAACTACGAATCTTCACAGATGGATCAAAGACTGGTACAGGCACCGGGGCCGGCGTTTTCTCGGAGGACCCTAATGTATCCATTTCAACACCGCTGGGGACCCACAACACAGTATTTCAAGCTGAATGCATGGGGATTACCCTGGCAGATTCAGCGGTAATGGCCAGGAGAGTGGAAGGCCACTCAATACGCATACTCTCCGACAGCATGGCCGTGCTGCAAGCTTTAAACAGCCACACTATAAACTCGGGACTAATATTGGAGTGCCATCGTAAACTGAACCAAATAGGCCATTTCAATAACATAACCTTGCAATGGATTAAGGGCCACAGCGGCTCGCGCGGCAATGATGCAGCAGATGAGCTTGCCAGGAGAGGCTCTGACATGGTGGTAATGGGACCTGAGCCCATAATACCGATCCCCTTTGCATACCTACGAACCATGGTAAACAAACGAACGAGAGATCAACACAACAGCTATTGGATAAATCTGGAAGTTTGCAGACAGGCGAGGGAAGCACTCCCCGTGCTTGAAAATAGACTGACCAGGCGTCTTCGACAACTGACCAAACAGCAACTGCGCACGGCCACAGCTGCTATCACGGGGCACGACTCCTTCAATAAACACCTTTATATTTTAGGAATCACCGACAGCCCTCTCTGCAGAGCCTGCAATAAGAGGAAGAAACAGCGGCACACGTGCTCCTACACTGCCCTGTAACCGCCACATACAGGGTTAAGTACTTCGGAAATACAGGTACGCTCCGGGAGATCGCCAGCAGCGTGAATAGCCTGCTGGCGTTCTTCAATGAGTTGGGGTGGATCGAGTGAAATGCCCACCCTCACGCAAAAACCGCGCCTTGTCGTGGAGTTGCGTATACCAGCTCGCGAAACCATACCATACCATACCTACCGCACGTCCCTGTACTCGAGTGCACTGTGGGTGAGTTATACGCAGCGCTCCGTCAATGCCCTACGTATACAGTATAATAATAGTCCAGTCAAAATAGACAAAAATAAGTCATAACTAAGGTATAATTCGCATAGAGCTGAAATTGGCAGAGACGTTAAATACATCGTTATAAATAAAATGACAAAAATCCCCATCAATCCAGCTTCTGCGAAAAAAAAAATTCAAGGTCAAACGTACAAAATTAAGGGATTTTCCATTTTTCTCGAAAGGTAAGTTTTATCGTGAAGCAAACGGTAAGTTGTATCGTGAAAATAGGTCAGACAAAGTTATAGATCATACAATTCTCTACAAAAATGGTTCGGTCACCTTTTCTCTTACGACTCACCATTCGTGAGATATTGCGTTTTTAATAATTAGAAAATTAATATTTTACATACGAGTAATATGCACTAAAAAGCAGCCTGTACACGTCATCGGACGTTCAATATAAATGAAAATAAGAAACTATTGGTTTGTGTTACTTTTACAATAAAACTTGTATAAATTGAATGAGTATTTTAAAATAAACTAATGAATTTTCTTACTTATACTCTGATCTGAACTTATATTATGATACGATTCTCTATCGATGCTTCTATAATCGTTAGTACGTATTGTACTTACTTTGACTTGAAATTCTTTTTTTCTAAATTTTGAGTAAAAAATAAGAAGAAAATTGTTTTTTTTTTTGTAAAAACTAAACATGTTATAGAAACGGGGATTTAAAATTTAATATTATATTATATCTATCAGATTATTGAATAAAAAGTGATGTCCGAAAATTGACTTTCATAAAACATGTGAAATTAGAAACAAACTTTTTTCTTAATATTTGACCACGTTAACGTCAGCAGAAAGCACTACATCTTTTTCAGGGTTATATTGGAAGTCTACTTATTTCAGAAATGGGTTTATTTTCAAATTCTCATTTGTATGACTATATAGTTTTCTTGGATGGTTCTCTTGAGGGTTACTTTTACATAAGAATATTATCTGATTTTGATATTGTGAACACCCGACTAGACAAGTTAGGAGGGAATAAGAAAGTTATACTATATTACAGCAACGAACAAAAAGCTTATTATTTGGAGGATCGAAAGCTATCCATCACCATTACGGGTTCATTTCTTATCTTGTATATTATGTTATATATCCTGCTTATGATATATTTTATAAATGATATAAGCAACTTCATTATTTGCGTGCATATAAGTACTTGTTTAAAAAAATATATATTTAAAAACCAAATATAAATTTTCAAAACATTTTTAATGAAATACTTAGTACATAATATTTTTTGAAGTTTCACTTTGTTGTATCGTGTTGTGATTTTCCAGACATCCAACTATAGAAATATAATACAAAATACGCGTTTATTAGTTCAGGTCACAGACTAAGTGAATTAATATCTTTTCAAGGGATTTTAATTTTCTTACAAACAAATATTTGTTTTAGATATAAAAAATAGGTTGCAAACAAGCTGTAAGCAGTGAACTCTCAACCGAGGAGTATTATTTACTATTGCTAACCCGAACCTGGGTTCTAAGAGAATATTCTAAGTAGGTATAGTTTGAGTATCTACGAGAGAAATCTATTGTAAACCTCTTTGTACAATTTTAAGGTTCCAATTTTAAAGTGAGGAAATGCCAGCAAGTGGTGAGCGGTGTGATGGAAATAACTAGATATAAGAATCATCTCAAACATTAGAACACATTAAAGGACTTCGAAAGCTAAAAAGTCCAATACTGCTTGCAAGTTTCGTATCGTCAATGATCCTCAAGGTTTATGTTTCAAAAGACCCCTGCGTGTACTCCTGCTTAGAGGCATCTAGAGCGATATTACTGCATATAGGTTTGGATAACTGACCTATAAAGAAGTAGCCCTCGGTCCACTATTATGGTGGGTCCACAATATCGGGAAATACATTTTATTTATCTCGATAATTAATGTTGTCGTTTGACGTAAAATAAGGCGTTGAAGGGGCTATACATGCTATGTTTGTCATTGTGCTCTGTAAGTGCGACCCTCACGTTTGTCTTCATTAAAACATACTATTGCTATGGAGTGGAATAACGAGAATTTTTCGAGATTCTGCAAAGAGTAATTTTAATAGGATCCGAGAAGACTCAAAAATTAAAACTATTTTATATTCAATGTATGAAAAACAAAAACTATTCTTAAATTATTTTTGGTGGTTTCAGAGATTAGCCTGTTTTAACAAATGAACTCTTCAACTCATTCTTCCTATTTTGTTTTGGTTCAGAAAATAAATGTAAATTGTATTTATGTTATAAACATTATCTCTCATCAAATATAAAGTCGCACCGTCAAAATCCATTCTTAAAATTCTAGGAACATTAACCCTAGATTGCTGAACTATCTTCTTTAAATGTCACTTTATTACTTGGGTTTAACATAGTAAATAACAAATTATTTTTAAAAAGAACAGAATCTTTCCGAACCCTAAAAACTAAAGATGAGTTATAATAATAAGGCTCAAATCATTAAGAATTTTAATTGGTTTAAATAGACATACATCATTAGCCACCTGATTTAAGATTATATATTTTCTTGGCCAAGTAATTTGAGTTAATATATTTTGTCATTGATTAAAATACATTGTTTTCAGTATAAAGATTATACAAAAATGATACTTTTTAATTCTAGATATTTTCAGTACTAAATTATAAGTATTTATAAGGCTGAAAAATATTTACAGGGTGTCTTTTTTACTGGGACAGTATGGGGAGACCTCGAACTATAGTAGATTTTTTTTTTTTTTTAACCCCCCCCTAATCCCTCCAGCTAAGCTAAATTGCTTGTGTTAGGAGTGGGTTCACGTCGGTAGTGTAATGGCCAGGATTCGAACCCGGGACCTCTCGATCGTAAGGTCGACTCCTTAACCACTAAGCTACCGACGCTTTCAACAAAACAAACTATCTTAGTAGTGGTTTCTATCTCTCTTTTATCTGAACAATTTTGGCATAGTTTTTAGGGATTTTCTTTAGAAAAGCCCTATTGCTATCGAGTTGTCGTCGACGTCGCCGACGTCGTCGACGTCGTCGTTGCCAATTTTCTGTCACGGTTTTGGGTATGAAGGAGATGAGCTATCGAATTGCTGTTTTCGGTAATAGATTCGTGCTGGGGTGAACCATTGCAAGATAAAAAAAACGCAAAAATTCGCAAAAAAAAAACACGCTAAATCGAAAATCCCTTGTATTCGGCTGAGCACGTCTCAGGAATTCAACTTGTTTTTTGTTAAAGCTTTAGCTTCTTTCTGCACTCTCACTTTACAGTACATACCTAATTAATTCCATCTGTGTGATTGGACATTATTTTGTGTATCAACTTCTAGCAACGGTGTCGTAATATTTACGAAAGATTAGTGCTCACGTGACGGTTGAGCAAAGGTGAGTTTACATGTTTTATCATTTATTTATAAATATTTTGATACTGATTACTGATTCCTCATCGTAATAGCAATTTCCCATTTGCATAAAAAGTATGCATTTTGGAGCCTGAGGTTAATTTATTGCGTTTGATTAGCTTATCCGGGAGCGACTGCCGTCTGACCTCTCAATCATGAGAGGAAAACCTGCGCCGAGCCTCGTCCGTTGTTCAACACGTGCACCAACTTGCAGGTGATGTTGGCTTGAACCTCAGGAATGCTGGTACTCTCAACATCTTTTGTGTTTTACATGTAACTAGTCTGGCCATAAATACTGTTACATCAAAACTTTTCTTTCTTTTTCAACTTTTTAATTATTTTGAATTTGGAACACGTATATTATTTTAAAAACTTATTTCGATTTTGCGCCATTTCACATATTTTTTTCATTATCGAATTACAATATGGAATGGGGTGTTAAAGAAAATAGAATCGCAGTGATCGCCTTGCACAATGGAGCCGTCGGTCATATTCCAGACACTTCAAAAACTTGGTATCAACCGTATGTTCGTATATCGTACTATCAATAGACACAACAACACTTCGTCTGTCGAAGACCAGAAAAGATCGGGGCTGTTAAATTTATAATTATGCTGTTAAAGCCGGAATTCGTCGAAACCCCATAAGGAAGCAAAAAATCTTATCGCGAGAAATGAAAATTCCCAATGGGATGTAAATGGTAATTAGATGTATTCTGTGAACCGCATTAAGATTTTCACTAAAAATAGAAAAAAGCAATAAATTTTGGGGGTTTCCCCATACTTAGAACTGAAACTCAAAATATTTTTTTTCATCAAATCCATACGTGTGTAGTATCTATGATAGGTCTTCAAAAATGATATTGAGGTTCCTAATATCATTTTTTTCTAAACTGAATAGTTTGCGCGAGAGACACTTCCAAAGTGGTAAAATGCGTGTCCCCTACCCTATAACTTCTAAAATAAGAGGATGATAAAACTGAAAGACCGACCGATATTCTTAGCAATCCATGGATTCTCCGTGCGGGTGTCGGGTCCATCGCGTTGCTGAGTTGGGAACTCGGGACAGTGCCTGGGACTTGAGACCCAAGTGTAGGTTTAGAAGGGGCCCCTTTTGTTGAAGTACATCAACACTCACCTTCACTACCCAAGTTCCCCTCCCTGCCTAACCAAATTTGATACGAACCTACTAGTGCCGCTTTAGTAATGAGCTTATTGTAGCTCTCGATAGGCCTAGATCTTTAAGTAGGTTATAGAGAGATACTGCTGGTATACCTCTCGCTCCCACTTCCACTGCATACAAATTAACCACGTAACCGTTTTTGATTAATTCGTTTGTGAGATCATAGTATTTATTTTTCTTTATTGTGTGGTCCTTCGGTATATTTGTTTCCCACGGTACAGTAAGTTCCACAAGAACCACATGTTTTTCTTAGAATATAGGAATATGTCAGGTCTAGATGACGAAACCCCAACATCCTCCGGAATTTTATAGTGCTTTTCATACATGTCGATTAGGAGAGTCCAATCTGGGGCAGTATCTAAGATTGAATAAGGTTTGTTCCTGGATATTATGGATGAACCTTCAGACACAAAGTTGATATGACGTCTGTTAGTAGTCAATCCTTTTTTGGCTCTAGCTACTGCCAGACTCATTGCTTCACGTATGATGATAAGCACCTTATCGTGGCGGCGTGAGTAATGGCCTCAATCGAGAAGCACCCTACATCCTACTAATATGTGTCTAGCCGTCCCTATTGCCTCACCACAAGTATAACATTGTTTTTCTGTGGCCTTCCCCCACCTTACCAGATTACTCTGGTCTGGGAGGGTCATCTGAAAGGCGTTAAGATAGAATTTTAACAGATTACTCTGGTCTGGGAGGGTCATCTGAAAGGCGTTAAGATAGAATTTTAACAGGGCCGGCGACCAGTATAGATCAAGGTGCGCCACTTTAAGGCCATCGGTATGCAGAAGTCTCCCATTGTCAACCATTCATTTTGGATTTCCAAATTAATCGCGAGCACTCGATATTTATCATTTTCGTCTTGTTTTAGAAAGGACTTAAGTATATCCTGGTCCCTTTCTGGCTCTCGTACTCTCAACCCCACTCTGTTCGACTGGGCCCCTATCATAAATCGTTTATGGAATAGGAGTCTAGATTCAAGCTCGGACGCGTTATTATCTTTCGGGAGTGCTCTGATTGTGACATCTTGGGATTTACCTAAGATGTGGGCTTTGGTAACTCTAAGATAAAAGATAAAGATAAAATATTCTTTATTGTACACCTTATAAGTAGTAAAAAATAAATAATACTCGACTTAAGTTAATAAATGTACAATGGGCGGCCTTATCGCTAACAGCGATCTCTTCCAGGCAACCTTTAGATGGATAGAAATCAAAAGAGATGGATAAGGGCAGTGTACAATTAACAATGAAAAAGAAGAAAAATAAATTATACATAGATAAACAAACAAAAATTACATATAAATCAGTCATATTTTAAGCATATACACAATATATTACATTATAAGTGTATACCAATATATATAATACAAAAAAATATTTACATATACCTATACCAACTATATAGTCACCTAACGGGAGATGGACAAATAGTGATCTTTTAACATATTTTTGAAAGACACCAATGACTGTGCTCTCTTTATATGTAGTGGCAGTTCATTCCACAGGCGAACTGCCTGAATAGTAAAAGATTGATCATAGAATCTTGAAGAATGCACTGGCATTTTCAGTCTCAAATTTTCCGATGACCTCAGAAATCTTGAATGTGTGTCACGAAGGAACTTGAACCGTTCTTTGAGATAAAGGGGTGTACAAGGATTAAACAATATGCTGTATAATAAAGAAAGTATATGAGTATTCCGACGAAGGCGAATTGGGAGCCACTTGAGTTTGTTACGAAATTCGGATACGTGATCATATTTGCGTAAACCAAATATAAATCTAATACAGAAATTTTGAAGACGCTCAAGTTTGTCAAGTTGCTCCTCGGTGAGATTTAGATAGCTGACGTCGGCATAATCAAGAAGTGGGAGTAAGAGGGTTTGTGCAAGTGCAGTTTTGGTAGCAGTTGGAAGCAAGTTTCGCAATCTACGCAAGGACCCTGCAGCTGCAAACAACTTGCGGCTGACTTCCTGTAATTGATGACCCCAGGACAAAGTGTTATCAATATAAATACCTAAGTTCTTTACATTATCACTAATTTCTATAGGAGATCCATTGAAAATAATTTGGGGCAGCTGTGTATAGTCAATGCGTGACATCATCCAGGGGCTTCCAACGACAATGACTTGCGTCTTTGCGGGGTTTACCTGAAGCCCATAGTTGTTGCTCCATTCACATATGCGTTCTAAGTCCATATTTATTATAGCAAATGCTTCAGACAGCTGACTCAAAGGCGCCTGCGTATATATTTGAAGGTCATCTGCATAAAGGTGGTAGGATGAAAGTAATTGTTTTGAAATGGAATTTATAAAAACGGCGAAAAGTAATGGAGATAGAACGCCACCCTGCGGCACACCGACTGTTATATCGCACCATGAAGAAAAGGAATCATCTATGCGAGTACGTTGCCGGCGGCCAGACAGGTAACTGTGAAACCAATCAATCACCGTTGGAGATATGTTAATCGAGCGCAGTATGCCTAGTAGGATTTGAAAGTCCACTGTGTTAAAAGCATTACTGAAATCTAATAGAGTAAGTACTGTTAGATTTCCTTTCTCCATGCCTAATCTTATGTCATCCGTAACATTCACCAAGGCTGTAATGGTACTATGTCCAGGGCGGAAACCAGATTGAAAGATATTTAGGAGTGAATTTTTAAAGAGAAAAGCATTAAGCTGAGTGTGTACAAGACGCTCAAGAACTTTGGAGAGGAAAGGTAATATAGATATCGGACGGTACTGGGAAAAGGAAGACGGATTACGTTTCTTAGGCAAGGGGACAATCTGTGCTTCCTTCCATGCAGACTGGAAGAAGCCACTAGAAATAGAAAAGTTTAAATCTAAGGTGTTTATAGAGCTCCGATGGTTTCTTAAGTTTCATCCCAAAATTATTTTGATCCCCAAATAGAGCAGAGGAATCAGCAGAGTGCGCTAGTCCAAGCCACGATTTTAGCGATTTTATGACAGTTGCATCTATTTTCGCCAGTAAGGTTTTACCGAATTCATACACCAGAAAAGGCCAAGTCAGACGTGATGTTAAGTAGTTGTCATATATCCAAGCTTTTTTGATATTGTTTAGTGGTATCTGATCTATCTTATTTAGGTCATTTATAAACGTATCGACAACTTCATCTAAGGATTGTGTGCGTCCTTTATAGTCTATCTTTCTCTCAAGAAATTTAAATGGCACCGATTCAGCGACTATGGAAACTGGTTTACCCACAATGAAGAGTCCTGGGTCGTAGGAGGTAAATTTGGTGTCCCGTCTACCTAGACACAGACAGTGACACTTACTGGGCTTCGTCCTCGGTCCATTTGTCCACGAACAGAACTCATCGACTTCCTTTAATAGTTCCTGACTGGCTGCGCCATTATTGTTAATATATTTACACAACTCATTTTTCACTATAATTCAAAACATAAAACTCACACGCATTCTCCGTAACTAAACGCACCATATACATATGGCAACACTGTTCCCTTTTTCCGTTTCCCTACTACGCGGCACGCCAGTCTCCCATCGAAGCCGCCATCGTACGCAGCGAAAATTCGCTATATATCTGTACAACAAGCGATTACCAAAAATACTTTACGCGATATAGACATTAATACAACCCCTGAAGTGCCTGTGAGCCATTTAGTGCGATAAGTGCTGTGCTTTCGCTACGCAAAACTGGAGGTGACCGGCTTCTCCTACGAGGTACGTACTGGCGTCTCCAAGTGTGGTTCCTTCGTCCCCGGATTCCCAAGTAATCCTCGCAATCCTCATTTATTTATCTCTCCTCTCATTACATTTTACTCACTCATATTATTTACTCACGCATTATCGTATTATTTACGCAAATTATTTATTACCACGCAAACGCACCGCATTACATTCGCACTTTATTTATTCTCATCGCATATATAGTTTGTTATTTCAAAGTAAATTGTCATAATACACTAATACTATGCCTATATTTTACTATTAGGGCATATAATCTGGTTAACATTAATATTTCGCCATTTAACGCAAAATATCTACCTACATTTTTATTCTCATCGCGCGCCATCTAACTCTAAACAACTAACTAAATTTCTCACATTCTACATAACTGTT
Source organism: Cybosia mesomella (assembly GCA_946251805.1). Lineage (NCBI taxonomy): Eukaryota > Metazoa > Arthropoda > Insecta > Lepidoptera > Erebidae > Cybosia > Cybosia mesomella. Next base: position 18,339,783 of record OX276393.1, on the reverse strand, counting down.
TACATACATATATACCACTATGGGAGGTAATGATGATAAAATCAGCGCAAGTGCTGCAAGCGACAACGATGTCATGATAAGTTTTCTTGAATATAAACAACAGAACTTGTTTCACATCATTCAAGAAGTGTATAACCTCGGGTTAAAGGTATCCGACGATGTGATGCGTATGCAGTTCCTCGCTAGGGTTCAATCCATTGACAAAACTCGATCGGATTACATTGAAACCGTCGATAGACTGTGTATCGAGAAATTAAAACAAAAACCACTGGTACAACCAAGTTTTAGTACTCTCAATACCTTCGATGAATTATATTGTTACATAAACCAGACGGAAGCATCTCTGCGACAAGAGCTTGAGCAAAATAAGAAAAATGACAATATTAATGTTCAGTTGCCCCCTCTCAAACTCACAGGTTTCGATGGTACTCCCAGTAAATGGACTCCCATTATTTTATGAAAATTATTGTAGTGTTATACACACAAATACTCGCCTCACTAAAGCCGAAAAAGTACAGTATTTAGTCGGTTGCCTCTCAGGCACAACACTCAATGTTTGTTCTGGAATTTCTGCCATCGCACAAAATTATGATATCATATGGCAAGCTCTTCTCGATAAATACCATGATATCAGGGTACAAGCATCTGGTTATCTAGAACAGATGTTAAAGCAGAAACCAGGACAATCACCTGAGAACCTCATTGAAAATTTTTGTTCTGCCGAGGCCGCGTTACAACGCTTGAAGTTAGATAACTTGTCAGATTTCATTATAACTTATATTGCTTTAAATAAGCTGGATAAGTCTATGCTAGATCTCTTCGAACAGTCTCATAGACACATAAGCATTCCAACATTTAAAGATCTCAAACAATTCCTCTCTGAACAAAGTAAACTTCAACTTGTACACGCACCTTCCCGCTCACAATCTAATAATAATACTCGTACTCCAAGTAAACCTACATCGCAAGTAAATAAACCTAAAACATTTTACACTCAGACGAACGGTTCTGACATTAGTTCTCAAACTTGTAAAGTTTGTAATGGTCACGCTCATCCGTTGTTCAAGTGCGACATTTTTTTAAAGCAAAATGTTAAGGCCCGTAATGACACTGTGCGTCAACATGCCTACTGCGTAAATTGTCTAGGGTTTCATCATGTAAACATGTGTAAATCATCAAAAAGGTGTTCTACATGCAATCGTAAACATCACTCATTATTGCATTACGAAAGTAACAATAATACAAATACAAATATATCTCGTTGGCCGCGCTCATCTGAGTGCAGTAAATGCAACAACGTCGAGCCGCCCGCGCCCGGTGCCAGCTGTTCGTCTCACTCGCGCTCGCTCGCATACTCAACGTTATCACACTCGCCGCCGGCGCCGCCTTCCGCTGCGCGCGTAAATTCAAATAATGATAATAGTAACTTTGCGTTGTCAGTCACCGTTCCCGCGCGTATTTCGACTAATAATACTACAGTATTGTTACCGACTGCGTCTGTTATTGTGTATAATAAACATAATAAACCGAATCGAATGCGTTTATTTTTGGACACAGGTTCAATGAGTAACTTCGTTACTAAGGGTTGTTGTGAACGCTTAAATTTAAAAATAACTCACGCGCCTTCTGTTATCACAGGTATAGGCCAACTTAAAAATCATTCCCTCGGAATTACGCAATTCAAAATGTATTCTCGGTTCGATTCTCGTTGTGGCTATTCAGTCAGTGCTTGCGTTATAGATACAATAACAGACTTTTTACCTAATGTTGAAATTGATAATACGCATTTCACTCATTTGCAAAGTTTACCTATGGCTGATGACCATTACTACGCGCCAGGTGAAGTTGATTGTTTGATAGGCAGCGAGTTATTCCCGCTTTTACTCAGATCACACAAAGTGAATTCGCCACACTCTTCGGTAGTAGGTATACAAACTACTCTCGGATATGTCGCTATGGGCAAGGCCCAATGTATGTTACCCTCGCGAACCACTAAGGCTCTTCCTCACAGCCAGGAAGAGACCGCGTCATTCACACACGCTACTCGCTCACTCAACTCTAATAATAAGACTTTTTTTTGTCAAACTCACACTCTCTCACTTGATCAATTAACGCAACGCTTTTGGGAAATAGAAAACGTCCCAGATAAAACACACTCTAGTCCAGATGATGAAATATGTGAAAAAATATTTCAATCTACTTACTCACGCGATGACACCGGTAGATACACGGTTGCTCTTCCTTTCAAGCACTCACCCACCGAATTGGGACACTCTTACTCAGTAGCTAAGCGCCGCTTCTTAAGCTTAGAAAACAAACTCAATTCATCTGACTTACGCACCGACTATAACGCAATTATTCAAACATACATTGATCAAGGATTTCTTTCTAAAGTTTCAAACAACTTTCAAGATACGCAAGTTTATTACATGCCGCATCGCGCCGTCTATCGTCCTGAAAAAGAAACGACGAAGACGCGCGTAGTTCTGGATGCTGTAAGTAAAACCACATCAGGCAAATCACTTAATGACCTACTTTACGTAGGCCCAGTTCTACAAAATAATATTCTTCACTTACTCCTTAATCTCCGTATGTTCTCAATCGCGATAACAGCAGACATTGAAAAAATGTATTTTCAAGTAAAACTTACTCAAGATCACCACTCATATCAACGCATTTTGTTTAGGTTCGATTCCGAGTCACCTATTGATACCTATCAATTTAATACAGTATGTTTTGGCGTGTCTAGCTCACCTTACCTCGCTATGCGTGTCGTGCGTCAACTCGCCGCCGACAGTCGCGAGTCATACCCACTCGCCGCTTATGAAGCTGAACATCATATGTATGTCGATGACTATGTTAGTTCCGTAGATGAGATAACTACAGCTGAAAATACCTACAAAGAAATGGTCGCTACGTTTCAGTCTGGAGGTTTTAATTTAGTTAAATGGATTTCAAATGATAGACAACTATTGTCGCGCATTCCATCCGCCTATAAAAGTTCTCTCGCGGTTAAATTCGATGATGACCCTAACGCAGATACAAAAATCGTAGGTATGCAATGGCAGCCTACCGATGATAATTTTCAGTTCAATTTAAATATTGATTGTCCAACAAATTGTACCAAACGCTCGCTTCTTTCTGTAACGGCCCGATTATTCGACCCGTTAGGTCTCATTAGTCCAGTCATCGCTTATATGAAGCTACTCATTCAAGACTGCTGGAAATTACAGCTCGATTGGGATGATGAGGTCCCTGACTGTATTCTTTCCAAATGGAATCAATTCCATAAGGAGTTGCAGCGTTTGTCAGAAATAAAAATTCCACGTCACATCGGAATAACCTCTTCTAATAGAATAACATTGATAGGATTCGCGGATGCCAGCCAATAATGTTATGGAGCTGCCATCTATGTTCGAATTGAAACAGCTGAAAACGCAAAAGCTCACTCTGTAAAATTACTCACTGCAAAATCTAAGGTTTCGAATCCTAATAAAACTCTCGCTCGCTTAGAACTATGCGCTGCTGTTCTACTCGCAAAGTTAATTGACTCAGTACGCTCTGTTTTTATTAAACGCTGTAATATAAATCAAACATACGCATTCTCTGATTCCACGGTAACTCTTACCTGGATTCACTCTCCCGCACATAAATTTCATACCTTCGTAGCTAATCGCATCGCGCAGATAAATGAATATTTATCTGCTTCTCATTGGTATCACGTTCGTGGTGTAGAAAACCCCGCTGATATCGTATCACGCCCTGTAACTCCAAAGGGATTAATTAATAACTCTCTTTGGTTTCATGGTCCGCAGTGGTTGTCCACTCCTATAAATACCTGGCCTGTAAAAAACTTTAAAATTAATCACAATGAGAATTCGGAGTTACAGGAAGCGAAAACCACTTCTCTCCATGTACGTTCTATAGCTACGATGGACTCACCCCATCCTAAACATGATCTCGCAGAACGCTGCTCCACATGGACTAAATTTATTCGTTCTCTGGTGTATGTACTCCGCTTCTCAAAAATACTCAAAACGCATAACTCTTTAACTACAGAGGATTTAGAATACGCAGAATATTACGCACTTTGCTATGTACAATCTAAGTACTTTTCCCAGGAAATAAACGCACTTAAGAATAATAAATTATGTCCGACTCAAGCCATTTTAAAACTCAACCCTTTTCTTGATAGACTAGGTCTACTCAGGGTAGGCGGGAGGCTTACACATTCTCAATTAGATTTCAATAAAAAACATCCAATACTGTTATCATCTAAAGGTCGTATAGTTTCACTTTTAGTTGACCATTATCATACTTCCAATTTACACACCGGCCCCGGTTTGGTGTTGTCACTAACGCGTCAAAAATATTGGATTCTCTCTGCTAGAAATCTAATTCGTCAGAGAGTACATAAGTGTAACTCATGTTTTAAACTTAAGCCTCGCGCTACGAGTCCGCCTATGGGCGATCTCCCCGCCATCAGAGTTACTCAAGTAAAATCTTTCGTACACACTGCTGTAGATTACGCAGGTCCCTTTTATATAACTCATATACGCCATCGCGGAGTGAAAAGCCATAAGGCTTACATTTGCTTATTTGTTTGTCTCACAACTAAAGCGCTTCACTTAGAATTAGTCTCTGATCTAAGTACGGAATTATTTCTCGCTGCCTTCAAACGGTTTATTTCACGCAGGGGTCCTGTCTCAATCCTCTACAGCGATGGAGGTACTAACTTCATAGGTGCTAAACGCAAATTAAATGAAATTTACTCTCTTATACAGTCCGCTAATTATAAAAACGATCTGATTCATTACCTCATTCAATATAAAATTCAATTTCTTCATAGTCCACCTTATGGTCCTCATTTCAATGGTTTGAGTGAGACTAATGTCAGGTCTGTTAAAAATCATTTATTCAAAGCTATCGGAACTCAAATACTCACTTATGAAGAATTTAATACTGTTTTAGTACAAATTGAAGGCCTGTTGAACAGCCGTCCCATTTGTGTTCTTTCGTCGGATCCTTCTGATCCGTCCGCATTGACGCCTAGTCATTTTTTAAATGTAACTCCCTTAAAATATTTACCCGCTGAAACTATTGATCTGACTCTTTCAGACAATAGTCTCACCCGATATCAACTCTTGAATAAAATAATTCAAAGTTATTGGAAACGCTGGAGTATGGAGGATCTTACTTCACTCCAGCAACGAGAGAAATGGAACTCACCTTCTAAACCTGTGAGGGTGGGAACAGTAGTCATAATCAAAGATGATAATTCGCATCCCTTGTTTTGGACTCTTGCTGTTGTCACAGAGGTGTTTCCGGGCAAGGATAACATAATCCGCGTAGTCAAAGTTAAGACCCCGTCCGGGGATTATGTACGCCCCGTAACTCGGCTCTGCCCGTTACCAACACAATAATTGCATCCCATTTAAAATAATTTATACTCTTTTCTTAGTTCATAATTTACTGCTTAAATTTAAGATCAATTAATTACCGCAATATAGAGGAAACCTCTAAGCCCCCCGAAGTTGGCTGCGCCATTATTGTTAATATATTTACACAACTCATTTTTGACTATAATTCAAAACATAAAACTCACACGCATTCTCCGTAACTAAACGCACCATATACATATGGCAACACTGTTCCCTTTTTCCGTTTCCCTACCACCCCACACGCGGCACGCCAGTCTCCCATCGAAGCCGCCATCGTACGCAGCGAAAATTCGCTATATATCTGTACAACAAGCGATTACCAAAAATAATTTACGCGATATTAATACAACCCCTGAAGTGCCTGTGACCCATTTAGTGCGATAAGTGCTGTGCTTTCGCTACGCAAAACTGGAGGTGACCGGCTTCTCATACGAGGTACGTACTGGCGTCTCCACTGACATTGTTTTGGATTACGCGTCAGTATTGCGAGATCGTCAGCAAAAGCTAAGATGGACTCTGAGTATATGTTATTTACTTTAAACCGATAACCCCATTTCTTTTCGTGACGTATTAACTTGGTAATTAAGATATTAATTACTATGTTAAATGCTATTGGTGACAAGCAGCATCCCTGAAACAGTCCCACATTATACCGTAATGGTCCTGTGTGTACTTCTTGGAAGCTTATAGCAAATTTTAGCTGCGAGTAATACGACTCGATTATCTCTATGACCACGGGTGGAAAGTTATACCATTGCAACACGTATACCATAAGGTAATGTGGAATTGAGCCAAATGCATTTTCTAGGTCTATCCAACATACCGTTATCTGTCTTTCGTATTTTCTGGCATCTTTTAAGCTTTCCGCTAACAGACTATTGTATTCCAGACAACCAGAAATGCCGGGTAAAAACCCTTTCTGGTGGTTAGGTCAGAAATACCTATTGTTAATCATAAAATGACACATTTTTGTTTGTAGAATTGAGAAAAATATTTTTGAAATTGTGTTAGTTAGTGCTATCGGTCTAGTATCTTTAGGATGGGTCACTTCATGTTTTTTTGGAATGAGAACGAAAACCGCTTCGCCAAATGCGACTGGTATATTCTTTTCTGACCAGATTTTACTGAATATATTTGTGAGATGTTTACGAACTGTTGGACATTTTTTATACACTATATATATGGAACCCCATCAGGGCCCGGAGCCGATTTAGATGATTCCTTTTTTATTTGTATCTCTATTTCCTTTATGGTAGGTGCATTCCCTTGGAATTGTACTAGAGGGTCGTGGGGTCTTTGGGTTTTCGGTTGATTATATGGTGTTCTGCATTTAAGTATTTCGTAAGTGTTTTTGTAATGTTCGTAAGTTTGTTCTTTGGTCAGAAGAAGTTTACCATTTTGGCTTTTAAAGATGTTTTTTGAGTACTGAAAAGGGTTTTTATCAAAATTTACTTCGTGCCTTGCCCTATCGTAACTATCGCAATAGTTTGCTATTTGTTGCGATATACCTTGTATTAGTTTAAGAATTGATCTTAATGCCCTAGACAGTTGGTGACTAAGATGACAATCGCTCAAGGCTTTGGCATCTCGAAGTTTTTTCTTTAGCTCCCTTTTCTTTCTCCGCAATTTAGTTTTAAAAGAGTTTTCTTTAATTTTAGGAGCATGGTAATTTGGAGGTGGATAATGCTCACTAAAATACGTATAAATTGTATCTTGGAAAGTGTTTACTTGGCTATTTAGATCTTGTTTCTTACCTGGATGTTCTAGCAGAATGGCCAAATTTTTGTCGTGCACTTTCCAGGTTGAGTTTTGAAGGCTCGGAATGCTAAGACGTGTCCGGATATTTATGGACTCCTGGTTACTTTGACACGATGGTTCACCATGGGATGTATGAGGGTCAACTCTATCCGTAGTGACTGATGAAGTTCTTACCGACGGCTGTCGTGCTTCAACACCATGTGTATTCAAATGTTTGATGTACCAAGCTCGCCTCTTGTATTGTTTCCCGCACGTGGGGCATTTCAAATCCGTATTATCGCCAGAGTCAAAATCTAACCATTACTTTTAAAATAGGTAATAATAGTTATTATCATCTTATTTATTCTCGTTTCATTTCCATGTCGTATTTTTACGAACTTTGAGTAACGACGCCACTCGCAGGGGCGGCCTGACAGTTTAGCCATTTATTTGGCAAGAGTGGGCATTGATTATCACGAATTATCAGAATATATGAATAAATATAATTTTCATTGTAACATAATCTCTTTTAGTCAAAAAATCTAACTATTACTTTTAAAATAGGTAATAATAGTTATTATCAGCTTATTCTCCCGTTTCATTCCATGTCCTATTTTTACGAACTTTCAGTAACGATGTCACTCGCAGGTGCTGCATGACAGTTTTCTAGGGTTAACAGCCATTTAATTGGCAGGAGGGGGCATTGATTATCATGATAATTATCGCGATAATTATTGCCATACTGTGGACGCAGCATTGCATTTTAATAAGCTGACTGACATTTTTCAAAGTTTATAGGTTTTAAAAAAAGTTTATAGGTAAGTTCAGGGGTCAGCAAGTGCATAGCCGGGCAGGGGGATTGTGGTCGCAGCACTAGTGGGACCGGTGGGTGGAACGCGGTGTTGCGACGACAATCCTCTTCTTATGAGGTCGTCAAGCTGAGTGCCACCATTGTTAACATGGTACGTGTATGTAATGGTGACCCTCTTTTCTGAGACTTTACCTTCAGCTTACCATCAGGCGAGGTGAAGTCAAATTGACGTGTCCTAAATATAAAAAAAAAAAAAAAAAAAGTATAAAAAGCTTTGAAATTTCACATAGATTTTATTACTCTTTGTGATGTGGCTGGAGGTCCTCAAAGAGACTAATAATGTTTTATTTATCTCTGTAACGGTATTTATACATGGATCGGATATTATACTACACCGTTATATTGTTCCACTCGACGAATTTCATGGAATTAAACTTAAAGGCACGACTGAGCTATCGCATTTTATTCAATGAAATTTGTCGAGTAGAACACCAGCAATATTTCATTCAACTAAACTTAGGCAGATGAATTAAGTTTTACTGGTGAATTCCAGCCCGAGTTAAGTTTACCAAAATAATCCTATGATGGTAAATGTATTGTTGGTGTAATACTTACAAAAATTCAGATTACGAGTTGCCAATATTTTATTAGATTAGTACATTTTATAGGATTAAAGTAGTACCTAATTAAGTATCAATGTGAAATACGAAGTCACGATATTATGGTTCATTTTCACAGACACTGTTTAACACGAGCTGTATGTGGTCGTCAAGTAGTGAGGCAATCAGCCTACTGCTACATGGAGGGTAGCTACTGCCACCAATGGATCCGCAGCAAAATGCAGCGGCGCAAGGACCCAGGTGAACTAGCACATAGGTACTACGCTAACAGTATTTATTCTATTAACAGTCATTTATTATAATAATTCCACTTTGAAATTTTCAAAATAATTTCCAAAATTGAAATCGATCTGGTGGGGATATAACAGACTTCTTTAGATTTTTTTCACAAACACAAAAGTCGCTATACAAATATTAACTTCTGGATTCCATATACTCTAAACTCGATGATATGTATAACAATATTTTCTCTTTAATCGTTAGCTGTATGATATAAATTATTCTTTGTTTTTACTTTTGGTTAGTAAAATATTATAATCATTTCGATTTTAGCAGGAAAGACCTTCAGTTTGACTACATCCAGAAATGCATTTTTTTAATCCGATCATTTATTTATTTATTTATCCACATACATTGATATTACAGGTTACAAAACCTAATACAAAAATGTAGAAATAAGAGAAAAACAATCACTAAAAATAAAATTGCAAAAACAACCATAACATCCTAAACTAAGGTGAGTGAGGCAGCTCAATGCCACCCTCTCAAATTCCGCCAAAGTACAGACAAAAATATCCAACCGTTTTGAGACAAGATTTAAAAAATGTAAAGCCCGAGTGTGAGATGTGTGCACCTCAAACACCTTCATCGGTGGCACCTGCACAAGCAGCTTCGACGTTTCCAATACTTGAGCATTATTTACCTTACCACGAAACAATAAAAATACGTATTTAGCTAGTTAACTAACATGTCTTAGTTACCTATCTGCATGCTAAACTGTTTGTAGTTAGAGGAGAGTCGGTTATATCGTACCACTTTTTACTTCAACTTAAATATTTCGACTATGACAAGACTTAGAATAATTAATGGATATGCAAAATAAAGGTTTATATTTTAACTTGCTAATCAGTTCCATGTGTTTACTCTAACATCCTTAAAAATATTTTTTTTATAAAGGATAGCCATTGGTACGATTTAGCCGACTAGTCGTTTTAATCGTACCACCAAGTTTTTAAATCGTGCCATGGGTGTTTAACTCGTACCACTGAATTAAAGACAGTAAAATGTTTAACCAAATTATTTATTAAATTTTTAACTCTTAGGTAATAAAGAAAGATTATGAATACCTCTTAGGTGATAAAGGAACAATGTTATCAACACATCTATAAGCTTTCTTATAAGAATAACATGATTGTACTATAATATTGAGATCAATCAACACAACTATAATAATAATGAGAAAAAATACAGTTTAAACTATATTAATAAAGTAACGTGAAAATATAAAAGTTTTGTTAACAATGTTATTTGTAATATAATGATTGTGCATAGTTCTTATTGGAAAAAATCATCGCAAATATCTGGATTCGAAGTACACGTCTCATGTAGCCACCGGTGACAGCGAATGCATTGAATCCAATTAACGTTTGGACCCTTCTTATCATAGTAATAACGATTGCTCTTTGCACATATATTTTCGAGATCATCATCGCTGTCATCATCGTCATCTAATTCCACACCAAGTGTCTCATCTGAATCATCGCTACTAGTAATGGAAGAGGATCATTTCCTCTTAAAACTTTTGCATTTCCCTTGGATATAGCTTTTGTCTTTTCTTTTTTCACTGTCTGGTATTTCTTTGGTTTACAAACCTTTCCTTTCTTTACTTTAACTTTCTTCTGCTTCATCTTCTGTTCTAGTTGATTTTTATATGGGCTTGATGTAATTTCAATAGCTTTTTGTATAGTGTTCTTCTTTTTCGATGTATTTTTTGGCAGTGGTAATATAACTTTTATTGTTTTTTTAATATCAGCAGGCGTAATTGTCTGTTGAATATATTGTTTTTTCAACGTCGATGGTTGTGCATGTATTTCAGCAAGAGAAAAAATCAAATGCTCCTTTTCTTTATTGTCCTTTTCTTTATTGTAATTTTCTTTGTTGTTCTTTTCTTTATTGTAGTTTTCTGTGCCGTCCTTTTCTTCTGCCTTTTCTTTTTTCTTTAGTTCGTCTGTTTTTCTGATTCTGTAAAATTTTGTAACAGTGATACGCTTTTGTTGCTTGAATTCATTGTTTCAGCGGTTAGCAAATTGTCATAGGTTTATAGGCCAAATTCCACTAGCTCTGAATCCATTCACAATATTTTCAATCACTGCTGCTTTTTCGTAGGCTTCTCCAAATAATTGAGCAACTTGGTATTGTGTTACTTGTCGCCCAGCATTGGTTCTCAACCATTTTTCTGAGCTTTGGATATAATAAGTGCTCAGTGGTTTGAAAAATGAAACGTCAAGAGACTGAATTTGATTTGTCGTATGACCTGGTAGTTGTAACAGTATTATTCCATTATCTTTTGCTAAACACAGAGCTTCCAAATTTTTTGAGTGTGCCGTATATCCATCCATAAGCAGCAGAACTTTCTATTCAAGTGTGGGCTTCACTGTTTGTATAAAGTGCTTTAACCATTCAACGAAAAGTGCAGAGTTAATGTAACCGCTTTCAGAAACAGTAACAACACTGCCTAAAGGAGCACCATTTGCAAGTTCCGGGTTTTGTCTCATTCTTTTAAATATTAGCATTGGAGGGATAAATTGGCCAGATACACTAGCGCAGCATACGGCAGTGGTGTTGATACCTCGTTCTCCACTAGTAGTGGCGAATTTGCTTCTTTCCCTTTAATCCTACAATTTTTGAGCTTTCTTTTGGACGGTTGATAATCCACTTTCGTCTACATTGAAGATATTGGTAGGTAGCTATACCATTTGTATCTCTTGTATTTCTAACAAATCAAAAAAGTGATACACATTTTCTCTATTGAATCCTTTAATTCTATTCATAGATGTGTTTGCAGGTTGTCGAACACTTAGCTGTGGGTGCCTTTTCATAAATTTGTAGAACCATGCTTTGCTAGCCATGCGTTTTTCTTTATTAAAATTATTCTGAATGTTATGGATTTTAGCAATTTCAAATGCGAGACGTCGAATATCGTTTATTGTTTACTGGTGGTAGAAATTTGATGACACAAATTAGTCACAAAATTCGGCCGGGTGGGTACCATCGTGCACGATTGCGAAAAACCCTCCATAGTAATCCAACTCCAGTTTGATTGCGTTCAGGGGTCAGCAAGTGCATAGCCGGGCAGGGGGATTGTGGTCGCAGCACTAGTGGGACCGGTGGGTGTCACGCGGTGCTGCGACGACAATCCTCTTCTGATGATGCCGTCAAGCTGAGTGCCACCATGGTTAACATGTTACGTGTATATAATGGTGACCCTTTTTCCTGAGACTTTACCTTCAGCTTACCATCAGGCGAGGTGAAGTCAAATTGACATGTCCAAAATATATATATAAAAAAAAAACGTGTGCGAGATGAAGAATATGCTCAGCCAACTTATTTTCAGTTTCGACATCGAAGATAACCGGTCTCCCTTTTTGAATTTTTGTATCAACAGCAATCTTATTTTTTTTTTTATCTGCCGTAGAATTGTAGGTTTTGGTATAAGTAGAATAAGTCTTTGAAATTTCGTTCAAACTTAATTCTTTGTTTTCGTAAGCCAGAACAGCTCTTTCTAGGTACTCCTTGTTCCAATTATAATATTTAATTTTAGCTTTTGGGTCCGTCATCTATAATAATATAAATACAGTCTGTAAAATATAAGTACTTTTAGACTAGTCGGTTAAATCCTACCAGTACAATTTACCCTACTGCGAGTGGTTCAATTTAGCGAACTAGGGCATTTTCAAACCTCAAAACTTAGACACGCAACAAAAACCACCAATAATCTAGTATAAAATTGTAATAAAATAATGAAAACTGTGTATCTCTATCTTACCTTGTTTACGAGTCATATCCTTACGAATTTACGACAAAATTTGCAATAACTTCCACAAAAAAATGTTTTTTTTCACTCACGCGCACATTTGTCAAGTCACATCAACTACAAATGGCGGGTGGCGGGGGGTTGCGCAGGGCCACGATTTGGTGTTGCTAGTGTAGAAAAAATACCCATGGAGAGGTAAATTTAGAAGTGGTACGATTAAAATGGCAGTACGATATAACGAACTCTCCTAGCGTTCGGTAGTTTTATGTTTGTGTTTTATGTATTCAGCGACTTACAGACCTTTGATATCTTAATAAAATTAGTAGCATCCATGTCTTGCTGGGGTACTGAAAATTGAAATATTTATCTCAATTTAATTTATTTGATGTTATTTTATATTTTACATTGATCCCTACGATTCGGTTGCTTTTCAGCAGCCATAGTCACGGGCATGGTGAAAAGCAACCAAGACGTCGGGATCAATGTAAAATATAAAATAACATCAAATAAATCGCTATAGAATTCGTTAAAAATAGTTTTATTTCAATGTGTGACATTCGCGTAAACTTCCGACAATATCACATATATATATTTTTATTTATGGCTACAACATATGCTTGGGTAGACCCGAACTCTCGATTTCCTAAAGATATTGAAAAATGCAAATTACTTCTAGAAGTTCTTCGAACTCTAATACGCGTGGGATGATTAATTATGTACAAATATAATAAAGTCAATATAATAAAATCAAAAATCAATATAATTCAATTACGAAACAAATACCTTCACCATTATTTAAGATTTTCATGAAATTTATTGATTTTCTGATTTTCGAAAGACTCATAAATTCTATTACTTTATTATATTTGTACATTACTCATCATCCTACGCGAGTTAGAAGAACTTCAAGAAGTAATTTGGGACAAATTTATATCTGTTATATAGTGTTAGTTGTATTAACAAATCTAATAATAAATATTGCAAGATAAAATTACTCGCTGTCTCCTTTCTATGTGGATTTTTGTAGGCAGCAGGAGAAGGCACTGACGAAGAAACTAAACTACTGAGATAAATTATCTACATACTAAAATTTAACCCCATCCCTTTTCAATCGCACAAGACTGAGACAGATATGGATATAAATTCAATAACGCTTTGGTTAGTCTTTGTAACAACAGACTCGGTATCATTATCTCTCGGCATTTTTATACTGTTGTAAGCTTTATTGATGATGATCTGCTTTTTATACTGTAAGACAAAATTTATCATGGCAAGTGTTAGGCAATGATTTCACTGTCTATTCAAAAGTGTTTGGCGTTTCAGTTATGCAAACTATAAACACATGCAGGTCTACTGGAGAACACAAATTATGTCTAAAAATAACTTTGTTAGTTGTTTGTGAGCCGATGATTCACCTATAGTTGAAACTTATCAAAACTAAAATAATATTTTTCCGCAGGATACACAATAGTAGAGTCAAGTTCAATGTCACCGCCGGCCCTGGCAATTCACCGCGAGGATTCAAGAGCCTCTCCGCCTTTTCCGTTTTGTGGTAGACTTGGTCGCTATCGAGGTTCTACGTCTGCACGGCTCCGGCAGCACATGCGTGACATGGTCCGTATCATCGGCGGACGCCCTGCTCCACCTGGCAAGTGGCCCTGGCAGGTCGCTGTACTTAATCGTTATAAGGTAAAAATATTATGCTTTGCAATCGGCGCATAGCGTCTTATATAATAATAATAGGCCAACATCTCAAGAGATGCGCGCTAGGCAGTTGGGGTGAAGGGTTTGATGCAGTAGGCACTCCTCGACACGGCACTTATTGTGAGGAGAGTCTCTCTGGAGCCCTGACCACCGGCTTGGTCCCCGGATATTTAAAAATGCAACATATATAAACATAAATGAAAATAAATAAAGTAATAATACACATCAATAGGTACATATAATAAAATCGTAACGAGGTGAAAACTGTATAATGAATATTTAAAAAAAAATGATATGTGTTCTAGGAGCGATACCGATGCCGAAAATGTTGACTAAGATTTTTTTTTGTTTGTCTGTTTGTTTGGGATATTATCGATGCTCGAGCATCATTTGAAAATTGAAATTTTGCACGAATGTTCTTCTAGGGTATAGGTTAAGAGGCGGAATGGTTAAGGAGAGCCATTCGCATATCTGTGATGCGGCGATGCCTAGGGTTAATCCCGGCCCGGCAAAGAAACAGGTGTACTGGTGGTCAGCGGAGCTCGCACAGCTGCGAGCAGCGTGCGTGACCGCTCGCCGCCAGTACACCAGGTTTCGCCGGAGGCGTCGCCGCCCAGACGATGCGGCAGCCCGAGAGGCGGAGCTGTATGAGGCGTACAAGGGGGCCAAGAGGACCCTCCAGGAAGCCATAAAGCAGGCCAAACGGCGGGCCCGCGAAGAGCTGCTGGGGTCTCTGGAGCAGAACCCATGGGGGCGTCCTTACCTTGCGGTCAGGGGCAAAATCCGCCCAAGGGCGCCCCTACTGACCCAGAGCCTCCAGCCGGAGCGGCTGGAGGGGATACTGGGCTCCTTGTTCCCTGCGAGAGCGGAGGAGCATGTCCCTCCGCGTATGGCTCCGCCTCAGGCGCCTGACGCTGATAATAGCGAGAGCGATGTGCCCGAAGTCAGGGAGAGTGAACTGGGGGTAGCAGTGCTCCGGCTTAAAGCCCGGAAATGCACTGCCCCCGGACCCGACGGCATTCCAGGCCGAGCATGGGTCCTGGCCCTGGAGGAACTAGGGCCTCGACTGGTGGCGCTCTTTAGCGCATGCCTCGAAAGGGGCCAGTTTCCAAAGGCTTGGAAGACGGGGAAACTGGTCCTTATCCGGAAGGCGGGGCGGCCGGCGGACCAGCCATCCGGTTACCGGCCGATCGTGTTGCTCGACGAGGTGTGCAAGCTCTTTGAGCGGATTATTGCAGAGCGCCTCGTCGAGCATCTCACGAACGTGGGGCCAGATCTGGCGGACAACCAGTTCGGTTTCCGCCGGGGGCGCTCCACCGTGGAAGCGATCATGCGCGTTAGGCGCCTGGCGGAGGAAGTAGTCTCGCGGGATGGGGTGGTGGTGGCGGTGTCTCTTGACATCGCCAACGCCTTCAACACCCTACCCTGGAGCTGCGTTAGGGAGGCGCTCGCGTATCACGGAGTGCCTCCTTACCTCCGCCGCATTGTCGAGGCATACCTATCCGAGAGGGCCATAGTTTACCCGAGCTGGCTAGGGCCAGGGCGGCGAGAAGTGTCGTGCGGTGTTCCGCAGGGGTCGGTCCTAGGGCCACTCCTGTGGAACATCGGATACGACTGGGTGCTGCGCGGTACGTTGCTCGAGGGTGTCAGCATAGTGTGCTATGCTGACGACACCCTCGTTATGGCGCGGGGAGCAACGTACCGAAGCGCGGCACTGAAGGCCACGGCAGGGGTTGCTCAAGTCGTGGGTCGAATACGGCGGCTGGGACTTGAGGTGGCTCTCCATAAATCCGAGTGTTCCGGTGTTTTCACGGGCCTCGGAGGGGGCCACCTGCGGGAACCGGCATAACCGTAGGGGGCGTAAGCATCGGCATCGAGCCCACGATGAAGTACCTTGGGCTCGTACTCGATAGCCGATGGGACTTCGGACCTCATCTCCGAAGTCTGGTCCCGAAACTGAGGGGGGCTGCGGCCGCGCTATCGCGGCTGATGCCCAACGTTAAGGGACCCAACGCCCCCACTAGGAGACTGTACCTGGGGATCGTGCGAAGCATGGCCCTATACGGGGCCCCCGTATGGGCGGAGACTCTAGCGGCCCGCAACGTGGCTGTTCTTAACAGCCCGTTAAAGGCGATGGCCGTCAGAGTCATCAGGGGGTATCGCACGATCTCCGTCGAGGCGGCATGTCTCCTAGCTGGGACCCCTCCATGGGACCTGGAAGCGAGAGCCCTTGCGCTGCTGTACCAGTGGCGCAAGGAGGCGCTGGAGCGGGGCTATAGGCCGGAGCCCCGAGAAATCAGGGCTCAGCGGTCCCTGCTCCGCCAGGAACTCATGGAGACATGGAGGGTGCGACTTGAGCACCCAAGGTGGGGGGAATCCACCATTGCGGCGGTGAGACCGATCATGAAGGAGTGGTTGGAGAGGGACCATGGGGACCTTTCCTACCGGATGTGCCAGATGGTTACCGGACACGGGTGTTTCGGTAAGTATCTGTGGCGCATCCACCGGGAGACAACGCCGCAGTGCCAGCACTGCGAGGATCCTGGCGAAGACACGGCGCTCCACACGTTGGTGGAGTGCCCTGCGTGGGCGAGTCAACGCCGGGATCTCGTTGCGGTCCTGGGCGTGGACGTTCTCTCGTTGGAGACCATGGTGAGGGCCGTGGTCTCCGACGGGAGCAAGTTGCACGCCGCCGCCTCTTTCTGCGAGCAGGTAATGCGCGCGAAAGAGACGGCGGAGAGGGAGCGGGAAAGAACCCTGCCCCCCGAGTTTCGCAGTCTGCGGCGAGGACGCCGCAGACTCATCTACGCCCGGGACTACCGACCTCCATGATCGGGGCCTGAGGACGGCAGTTGGCCGACTCGCCGTCCTTACAGAAGCAGGCCGTGGCGGAGGCGTGTCGTGTGTGCCCTACACACGCCTGCCTACTCACCGAAGCGGGATAAAACCCGACCCCACCAGGCGAGGCCGCGGTGGCGGCCAGAGTCCGCCGGCAACCCTGGGGTTATCCTTTCGAAGGCTTACCCGGGGTGCCCGGCAACGGACACTTGGGGAGGACACCGTGCGGTTTTAGTCGAGACACGACATAACCACCCCCGCTGGCCAGCGGGGGGGTATCCGAAGGGATTTCCGCACGTAAAAAAAAAAAAAAAAAAAGGGTATAGGTAAACTTCGGTATATATCATCACGCTAGGCCTGATAGAAGCAGCAGATCAAAATCGATCTAAGTTATTAGTGATTATAAACAAATAAATATTCTAGGACATATTACACAGCGCCATCTAGACTCAAACTAAGCAGAGTTTGTCATATGGGTTCTAGAAAGCGGATAAATATACTTAGATACTTCTTGAGGCAGGGTCAGATTAAATGTGAATACTTGAGAAAATCAGTCCAATTAGGCACCAAAGAGAATCTCCGTGAGACCAGACCGCCTCATAAATTTTGATTGAAATGAGGTTATGTTACCTTTTTTTTTATACCGCTCAGGTGGCAGACAAGCGGTTACCGTGGCCTATGGACGTGTGCAACTGTGCAACACCAGGGGCATCACACTCGCGCTGCCGACCCTATATTGTGGGTAAAATTCATAGCCTTGAAATAAAAAAAACAATCACGGGCCCATTAGAAAAACCGGGAAAGAAAATTTGTTCCCAACTTTTTGTCTATTCTTGTTAATAAATTTGTTACCTTCCTGGTTCTTTGACTAAAAGTCACGAAAGTTGTAGATAATTTTTTTGGCAACAAAACTTTTTTTTACAAATTTTCTGTACGACAAATATTTTGCCTAATATGGCGTAAAAACAATTCACATCCCTTCTTCAAGATGGTGGAAGCGGCACAAGGGTTGCGAAACCACAAACTTGGATTTAACTTTACACTAAACCCCTTTAGACATCCAAAAAATAAAATTACGTTCTATGACTTTTGCACGATCTAAATCCGCACGATTTTCACAGCGCGAAAGAAATCGACCGTATAATGTTAATTCGGCTAGGTTGCAAATGACTAAAAAGGCAAGCCCCAAAGTTGGGTAGAATCTGATTTTGTCTGTGCGGCGACCGACCGGTCGCATGCGGCTGGTGATCAAAATCGACAACCTGTTTTGCTCAACTTTTTGGAGGAAATGACTAAGGCGCATGCGATTTTAGTCACCTGTGGAAATGGGCTTGTGACATGGTGGAAAGAAGGCTTAATTCTTAAAAAATGAAACATTTCAATGGACTAAGTCTATAGTTTATGATCTGTCTACGTTTACTATCAGTCCGATGTGCGATAGAGAGAACGCTCTACAAAACCGAAGTAAGTCGATCTCAGCCGAACTCTCTCTCTTTATCCCGACGATTGGTCACATTTTCAATGCAAATTGGTAGGTAGATGATTGTTTCAGCTATACTAGAAACTATAATAGGCCAAATTAGACTTATGACAACCAAAGTAGACTTATGACACCCTTTTGCAGACAGTAGTGGCAGCAATTAATTTAATTACTGAAGTAATTTAACAAAACCTTTTTGAAATTCCAATAGTGGGTTTATAAAATGTATTTTCTTTTGTTAATCCAGATAACCAATATAATTATTTAGTTCATAGTGGATTGGTGCAAAAACACTTAATCTGGCTATGAAATATTAGTAGTTGAGATGTCTCTGATGTCTATGAAATTTTAATACAATTATTTCGAGTAATATGGTATTGTGTTGTTCTTTTTACTGACATTGTCAATGTAAGAAAAAAATACATCTAGTACATATACATAGTGCAGATAAAACTATACAAATGCTTATAAATCGTGGTCATCTACAATGTTTATGTAAATGATGAAACATAAAGCTATACAATTTCTAAGTGAACTAATTTTGCCTATATTAATTAAAAATGTTGAGTAAGATTTTTTAAATCTAAAAAAAGTTGATAAATTCTGTAAGTATTTATTTTATTTAGCGAGTGCCAAAATTTGTTGTTCTTTATTTAGATTTACAGTTAGCGTAACAATAAATCCCATTTTCACATACCTACGGGTATAACATGACATTTTGAATATTAAGTTCATAGTAATGGCACTATTAATATCACATAGAAGGCGTTTAACTAAAGGTAAGGTCTTGATGATATGTTGAACGCCAAAATTGTCGTATTAAGCTTACTAGAATGGGCTGTTACAGGGATTATTTTGCTTGAATGCATTGTGTACCTTTTTTTTTTTTTCGTGCGGATATCCCTTCGGATACCCCCTCGCCGGCCAGCGGGGGCGGTTATGTCGGGCTTGATCCGACTAAAACCGCACGCCGTCTCGGGTCTACAGACGCCGGGGTGTAAGGTTGCCCATAGAGCATTAGTGTGTGTACCTTTGTGGAAAATAGCCAAATTCAGGTCTATATACTAAATGGGGTCAAAATTGTTCAACATTGAAAGTGATATTGGAGAAGTTGTTATGAACTATGTTGTGTTTTTTTTTTTTTCGTGCGGATATCCCCTCGAATTCCCCCTCGCCGGCCAACGGGGGAGGTTACGTCGGGCTTGAACCGACGTAACGGACAAACTCGGGTTTTCAGACGCTGGGGTGTAAAGTTGCCCATACCCTCGCACCCCGACTGACCCTGGGCCATCTCCGACTTCGAGATGTCCCTCGGGTTTGGGAATCATGGTGTCCCCCTCTTGCCCCGTCCCGGCCTGCTTCTGCTAACAGGCGGCCTCACCTCCGTGTCGCCTCTCTAGCCAATCCAAATAACGAATACGAAGTGAACGGATGATAACAGCAGAAATTGAGGCGGTAGCATCCAGAGGTCATATAGCCAGTCTATATGACCTTTGTCAAGGGAGTAACGGATAAAATCGACTTCGTGTTAAGAAGTACTCTATTCCGACATTTTATACATCAGGCATGAAAGTAAACAACATCGTGGGCACACCGAAGGATGTCTTCAAACTCTGGGTGTCTATAAAATAAATTGGAACTGCGGCCTATTGCTCGACCCTCACAGCAATAGTCCGCTTACATTACAGCTACAAAGTACCATCAGACGAGCAAATTAGCGATTGCTGAACATATTCTAGAAGTAGGAACCAATTACTGAATTGAATCGGAATTGGTGGACGATGTGCAAGTCAAGCGATTTAAATTAAAAAAAAAACATCATAATTTATTTTTATTATTGTATATCCTGGAAAGTGAAAGTTTAAAAGCTTTTTCAATAATTTTAATGATTTTCTTAGGATAAAAAAAAACGCACCGTTGCTAATACATTTTTGAGAGTCATCAAACCGACATAGCTTTTCCATGCTACCCCTGTGAGCTACCACAATCGATAATTCTTGTATGGAAAAAAGTTGAATGTCTCGTCAAAATGAAAATGGACCCGGGATCCTGGACTATTATGTATAGCTGCAGTAAAAACACTTAGAATATTTTATTCACATGATTATCATCATCACTTAGCGTTATTACCTGTTGCATCCGAGGCTATCATCGCGGAGCCCGGGGTCCGCTTACTCCTTTTCTTCCTTTCGGTTTGGCTTTACTGATTTTATGGAAGCGATTGTCGGATTGCTGTTCCGATCTGAACAAGATGAAAACCTGCACTAGAGCCTCGACCGTCAATCAGCAGTTATACCGGCTTGCAGGCGAGGTTGACTTGGCCCCGTAGGTAGGTATTTCCTTTGTACTACTTTTTTTTACTTTTCAATGTTATATAGATGTGTTGTGTCAACCCTGAAAAAAATTACGCCGAGGTAAGTACTTAGTTTAATGTGTACAAGCATTCGTACGTAATGACTTGCAACATTTTAGACTCTTAAGTCTTCGTTTCTTGTTATGCAAACAATTTGATTCTTATCTGTATAATGCCATATTTCATGTTCTAAATGCTGTTGGCTGTGAATGATCAGGTGTTATTCTAGAATCCAAAATTTGTAGTGACGCGTATAATACACAGAGGTAATTCCCTCACTGAGTCTGACAGTCCATTCGCTATTATTTGGCTCCGTTTGGAAACTAACAGTTTTTTCAAACAGTACCAGTCTGCTTTTAATTAAATAAATATTCTCTAAAATAAAACAGAAGAAATATGTATCCCTTGCAACAGAAATAATATATTTTCTTCAAAATATATTTTTTTGACAACATTTTCTATTCCTATAGATTTTTAGATCGGAAAAAGAGAACATCTAGAACGGGACCTAAAGCCGCGACCAGTCCCTTATAGGGGGAATGCTCTGACCAACTGAGCCACCTAGACACGTCCCGGAGATTCGAATTTACGTCTAATGTGGACTGGCAACTATGACCGGATTCTCATTCCTGAGTTCCCAAATAACTATAAAACATATTTTGCCGCCAGGTGTAATGGTCCCTTGTGCATTTTTTTCAACTTTTTCAGTATTTGCGGTTGGTCTAAGACAACGACAGTATACTATGTTGTAAATATGCTCTTCACAAATATAAAAACGTTTCTAAAATCATCGTAGGTTATTTAGAAACTTTTTTTTGGCCATTTTACTACAAAAGTAGTTTTTATTGTTTTTACCTCCGTTACGCGAAAACTTATGAATCGATATTACTAAAAGTTACAGGAAACTTAAGGTCTACAAAAGCTACAACATGGCCAAGATTCACCTCTGCGTATTAATTAAGTTTGTAACGGGCTTGTAACGAGACAGAATGTCACATGTCTTTATAAGTAATAAATCGATTTTCTAAGAGATGGCGCTGTTATTAGTAAAGAATTAGGTTGAGAAATATGATATTTAGAATTAAATAACGATGAATTGTTGCAATACAATTCAGGAAGTAATCTGTTTTAAAGAAAGAATCTAATAAATGAAATTAGGTTGTTGGTAAGTGTAATGAAAGGAAGCGTCTATCACATTGCGTCATAGTAGCGATTGATCTAAGTAATAATTCGGGTTTCTGGTAGATGGCGCTGTTTTCAGCAATTATAAATTATTTGTAAGTTCTTTTAAATATTAATAATTTTAAATTGCTACAATATTATTGAAGATATATTCTAATAATAAGGAATAGATTTAATAAATGGGGTTTTGTTAACTAAATTGAAAGAATAAATGAAAGAAATACTTTTCAGAAGAGAAAAAAAAAAGAATTCTAAGGTAGCTTGTTTTATAAAATATGTAGATAACTTCCGGTCTGATAGTTATTTTATAATAGTAAATAAATAGAATGAATTACAAAGAAGGAAATTAAATTAAAAGGGAAGAAATTTTAATTTAGTTAAGCGTTTTAAATTGTATAAAGTAAATATTTCGCACAGGAATTTAATATTATTAATTAAAAAAATGATATTTATTAAGTTGGGAGCATTGGGGGAAAAACACTGGATTGGTCTAGAAATATTGCGGGGTTTGTAGAAACTAAAAAAGGATATTAAGAGACGCTGATTGGTGGAAAGAGACTCCCGCCGATGTAGACCGCGAAAATAGTGAAAAAAGATGGGATTTGGGGACCTTTTTGGCGCTATCCTCGGCATTCTCTTTGGGGACATCTAACGTGGGTCACCGGAGGGCGGGTTACCAAGCGAAGTTTTGGAAAATTTGTGGTAAACTAGTGAAACCTTGCTTTGTGAATTGATTGAAACGTTTTTTACATTGAAAATCGCGTTAATTCATTATAGTTTGATAAAATCGCGTTATGTGTAGAATCACAATTCTTTTAGTGAATTTTAGCTCGAACATTGGTTGAAATGTCGCGTTAACAGCATTTTGTTGGAATGGTAGCAAGACACCTTTCCTGGCGACGCTGAATATCTCAGATATGAAAGCGTAGTTGGTTCGAGTGAGTATGCTCAACGGCCATTCCTGACGCGAAATGTTGTTTTAGGAGTTCGAATGGGGATAGTAGGATTAAGAAGTTAGGCTAGGCGGCTGAGGCCTTAGGAATAGCTAGGGAATCCCATTAGGTAAGACTGTCGATGTGGCAGCCACAAGTGGAAACCTGACGGTGATAACTAAGTTTGCGTCCTCCCTTTAGCTAGATGGCTGATAATCCAAAATGGCGGGGCAGCTTTCGACTTTACCTGAGTTTCAGGGTCGAAATAGCCATCTGAGTGTTGATATCCAGTAGATTGGCCTAGTCACATTTATTGGAGTCAGCAGCTCAGTCTTATATAAATATATATTTATTTATGCACACATTACATATGGTAGGGAAGGTCGTAAGGCTACATCCCAGACTACGGTCGTGGTCTTATGACAATACACGGTTCTTAGGCACGTCAAAATCAGGCTTGACTCTCCTGTAATCTTTATACTTTATCTAGGAACATAACGCATCACACATTTAGTCTAAATGGGTAAAATTTGTTCAAACACAGGGATTAGACTTATAGGTAGGTGTAGGTACACATAATAAACCGGGATTAGGAATAAACTGGCATTTACACATAATTATGTCTTTATGAAATTTAATTTTTAGTTATGTTAAGTAACCCTCAGGCTTGAAACGCAATAGAGAAACGAAACGTATTGGACAGCGACATGTTATTCATAATTCATAACCATCAAAGTTTGTTGTAGAAAGAGTTTTAAGATTATTATTTGAAATTCAGTGTTATGACCAATATAATACCGTGATATATGAAGTTATGAGTGTGTGTAGGTTTGTGTCTGAACTTGACTTATAAGCTCTATGAGACAGCCACGAATTCCCTCAAGGTCAGTCCAAATTATCGATAAAGTAATATTTCATGAATTTTGAATGTGAAACTCTTTAGTTCAATACAGAAATTATTCAAACAAACGAGCTAAGAGCTGATTCAAGTATAATTAGTTTCAAATTCATTGACAAAGGATGAAATGTCTACCTAATTTACATTATAGAAAAGTATTATTATTCTTATTATTCTAATTCAATAACCTACAAATTTGAAATGTAATTAAAGGTGTCAAATTGGTCATTTGAATACAAACAAATCTAAAAGTCAAATAGAATATCCTATAGTATTACATTTTTAGTATTCAATCATATACTAGACTATTCGTATAACCAATCAGATATGATAATATTATGAACAAAAGATAAACTTAGTATTAACAGAAAGGGTAACGTTATGAGCTTGGTGAATAATAAACGATTGTAGATTGAGTCGTTCATGTCATGTATTGTTTTGCAGTTAGTTATATTCTATATGCAAATAACCGGAGAAAGCCGATAAAGCTTAGTTTTCTTATAACAGAACTTATGTATATTCTACTGTAACTGAGAATAGTTCTCAATTGCAACAGTTGACTTAGTATTTGCTCACTTAGTCGAGTATGGTCTAGAGAATGAGAGTCTTATCACAATAGATGATATTTTCCAACTATGGAATGGATTCAAATCTCTTAGACTTGGGCAATAGACCCGTACACATATATAGTCTAGTAAGGACTTGTGTTAAACTTGGTAATGTGGGTAACTAATAAGTTATAACTCAACTTTACCTACCTAAACATTCAAGTATGCATTCTAAAATAAAAAAATAAATATAAAGGATATTTATTATTCTCCAAGTTTATTATATCAAGAGACAATTATATACATCTCTATGATACTTTTATACTTCTAGTAGGTGGATATACAAAAGAGAATACTCTTATAATTTATCTTAAGCTTTTAATTAAGTAAACGGAATGATATATTGTAATTCCACGCCATTCGAATTGGTGTTTGTCTATTTATGGGTGCCAGATGTCTTGGCCAGGAAGAGTAGGTAAAACTACTCCAATACCTATAGTAGACATAGGAACAGCTATTTCTCAATTGGTGTGAGCTGTACTGTCTTGGGCGTGTGTTCATGGGGCCCTAGACCGAAAAACAAATATATCATTTTGTATAAAGTTATTAGTAATAAATTAAGAACTCATATAAAGTATTTGATCCAATAAGATTAGGAATTATACCTAAAATCACATAAGTACAGAACTCAATTAGTCTATGTATTGGACCGAATAAACAAATATCATGTTGAAATCAATAGTTGTTTATTAACTGAACAAAGTTAAGTTTTGGATATTTTAGTATGTATCATTATAGGTGAAACATGGAACTTAGTAAATACAATTATTTGTAGAATAAAATTATAAATTCTAAACTCTAATTATATGAAATTGATATTACATTCTATTTCTATAGTGTAAACTAGATCTATTAGAAGATTAGGTAGGTATTACTATAATCAAGTATTTAATAAGTTAGGTAATATCATGACTAGACAGATTTTCATTATAACAAGTAAAGTTAGTTCAAGTAAATCATTAGGTAGGTATCCAATTCATCAAAGTATAAATAGGTCAGGTAAAATATTGTGTAGGTAGAGATTCATTATAACAATTCATGATTACAAGTTTAGTAGTATAAGGATTTAAGTAGACATTCATTTTAACCGAGAATTAGCACATAATCCCTTTATAGAGCTAAGGGTAACTACGTATCATGATAAGGGTTCTTTCTCACTATGACGATCATTGGCCAAATTAATATTAAGTTGTAACAGAATTTATGTAGATCATGATAGAGATATTTGATAAGTAGGTAAGAATTGAATTGACAAAATTGATATCAAGGGTTAGGTTAGGAAGTTGAATAGGAGTTGTGAGTTTCACATGTGTGTAGGATAAGAGCATGGTCAACTGTTCCTACTCCCAGACTATTCTGGGAGTAGGAACAGTTGAGTTGATAGGTAAGTTGGAGTAGGTTAAGAGAGGTTTGGGGTAGAAAAATAGGTATGGGGCAGGTAGGGGGGGGGGGAGGGTACAGGCTACCGAAGTAATAAAAAATAAATAATGTAACAATATGATTTTGTATTAGAGAGTCATCTAGTGGCCGGCGATGCGAAGTTCATAATTCGATTGAACGGGAAGAGGATTGAATTAGTTGAGAAATACCGACATAGGTAGGTTTAATATGGTAAATTATAGTTGAGAATATATGTATATGTATATATAAATGCATATATATATACATATTAATCGTTGTGGGAGAATAATATTTATAATTGTATAGATTATAGTGAAATTTGATTATCAATATAATGTTACATGGCAACTATTTGGTTTAGGATAGTCGTTTAGGTATTATTTATCTAGAGATAAATAATACCTAAAATAATACATTCTAATGATGCGATAGTATTATTTGAAACGCAAAAATGCCGGAAGATAAATTTCGTATTTTGGAAAGAAATATGAATTATTTAGTTCACATATGAAATTGGACAGGAATAATGCAATTAAAAAAGCTATCAGGATTAATCAAGGGGAGAGGACAAAGTCTTGGGAAATTAGAATGTCATAGAGGTTAATAATAATTATAATTGGGTGGGTAATTGGTTAAGGCGGGTTAAAAAAAAAGAGACTACAGTGCCTCCGGGTGGTAGTATTAGGAATTAATTAGGCTTTGGCGGACTAAAGGGTTTAATAAGATATATACAGAATTACGTTCGTAATTATTTAAATCCCTTGTTGAAAAGATTAGAGAAGAGATTTTAGTACTCAGAATTATGCGTGGCCATTGCAAAAAGTAGATATTCGTGTTATTTAGGGGATTTTATTTGTGCGGTTGGCACTATGGGGCTACTGCTGATTGGATAAGGACATAGGACAGGGGCGCGGATGGCGGGGGGATAAATACGGAAGGCGCACAAAAAACTTTCACTTTTTTGGGGATCTCGTCTGGGGTGGAGGTGACGTCGTATATTTCTGGTGAGACTGTATTTTTAGAGCATTTAGTGGGACTTAGTTGTGATATATGTATTGGGGTTCGCGTCTTTCTTGTTTGTGGGGGATGTTTTTGATTGGGAAATAACGATTCGCGAAAATAGTGGTTAACATATAGTTATTTGAATTGGAGGGATCGCCATTTTGAAAAATTGAATTTGGTTCATTTTTGGTTGTATAATGGGTTTGTTGGGTGTAGTATATTTGAATAATAATTGGTAAAAGGTAAATTACATTTTGGGGCGCGATCGAGATAGGTTAGGGTCTTTACGAGAATGAAGACTCCTTACATTGGACAAAAGTAATATGCGCATATACATGTGTATTGCTCATGTCTTGTACTGTTGAGTCTGGCAGTGCACTCGTAAAGTAAATGCTGTCGTTTTATCATCTTTATTATGTTCGAAGTAGGAAGTAGGGCTGCGGCGTGCTTAGCTAGTTTTCCCGTAGGAAACCCAAGGCGATGTGCTTTGGTTATGGAGGGATACCTAACGGCGATAACGACTCCATATCCCTCTGATAATTCGCTAGTAGCCGATAACTTTTGAAGCGAGCGGGAATCCGATTTTCCCTGGAAACAGGATCGGATAAGCTTCCTGGATGTGGGTGACTGTTCGTTCTGTAATAGGTAGGTACCGTTGAAGTGGAACCGTCCTTTTGGGCCAGGATCAGAACTTACGGAGCTCGCAGTTCAGTCTTATATATTTATTTATATATACACTAACTAATATCTCGTTAGGGTTTCAGTTCACATCCCTGAGCCTCGGCTCGTGGACTGAGACAAGCACACCGTGGTAGAAATTACACAAAGTCAAGCTTCACGAACTTGCTCCCAAACTTAGCTAGAAAAGGAACATAATTCACTACACGTTTAAAGTAAAATACAATGGGTTTTGATAAATAAATACAGGGATTAGTTTCTGTAGGTAGATAGGAAGGTACTGTAGCGTCCGGGGGTTGGACGCCACAATACCTCGTGTTGATAAAAGATAAACACAAGGAAAAATAGTTATATCTCATTTATTTATTAATTCAACAAAGCTTCCTATAACGAGTTTAGGGAGGTTTTTACGCGTATATATTTATATTTAAACGAACTAGGGAATCGCGATCTCCGCTCAAGTACTGAGCCTAAATTTAATACACTTATATCTTCTCTTCGGCCGGCGGACCCGGGCGGCGTGCCCAGTCGCTCGCTGTCAGCCGCACAGCCGAATGCCGCTCCAAGCAATTGTTTTTTCTTCCCTAAGCTAAATTTAAAAGTATTTAAATATTTATTTTTAAACTCTGACACATGATGGCCAGGTCAATGAACTGTAGTGATCGAATGAGGTCGACACACTACAGTACACACATTGTTTCGTGGAAATCTTAGGCGTCATAACGAACGTAGGAAATCTAGTCTATTTCAAAATCTGCGTAATAATATTATTAATATCATATTTTATATCGGTCTATAGGCCATATGAACTATCCGATGGTATGTAGGTAAGCTACTATTGCTGTAGGTCACGTAAGAATGGTGATACAGTGTGTAAAATTGTGTAAGTGAATCCTTACAGTGAAATTCTAGTGATTCTTTTAAGAAGTGTTGATTGTGTACAGAGCCTGGTTATAAACAATTAAAAAGCAACCACACCCAAGACTGAATAATAATTACACAAAAAACCTAGGTAATTACACCTACGATATCTGCTAATAACTGATTGACCAAGAATGATAATATTTATAATTAAATTCAGTGTTATCTCTCATTGCATGTGTTCGAATCAGGGTTCAAAGAGTCATCTCACGGTAGTTGGGAACCTTATCCAAGTGGATACTGCTCGAATCTAGAACCCCGGGAGTGTAATTCCTGTATACTAATTCCCTAATCCCTTTATCATGGGTCAGTTATACCAATTCGATTATGTGATCAGAGAGTGTATATATCTTACAATAAACCTTTGAAACCATATCATTCTGACGTGAATTGGTTACTAGCACCATTTATAAGATTACACAATTTATGTTAACAACCGAGCTGTGTACAGACTCAATTTATCGTTTAACATTCTAAAAACAAGTGAAGTATCACACCAAAAACCATGTTATTCGTGAACAGTATTTAAAGCGGCTTGAGCGAGGGGCGCTGTAGTTTGCTACAAAAGCTAACGTAATCAAAATATTACGACAGTAGGAAAAGAATATTCCTCTGTTAGTTTCGTAATAAAACAGTTTGTGTTAACATCCGAGTTGTGTACAGACTCAATTTATCGTTTAACATTTTAAAAACAAGTGAAGTATCACATCAAAAACCATGTTATTCGTGAACAGTATTTAAAGCAGCTTAAGTGGGACGCTGTAAGTTACTGCAAAAGCTATCATAATCAAAGTATTATGGCAGTAGGAAAAGAATGCTCCTCTGTCAGGTTCATGTTTACTCTGAATAGAGTATGGGGAATTATATTTACCGGATGTCTCGGTGTAGTAGGGGGAAGATATTATGAGAATCTTCCAATACCTACTCAGACATAGGAAGGACTGCGATATATACGATACTAGTGGTAGAGTCCTACTGTGGCTGGCGTGAAATGGGGCCACCACCTCTGGGGGAAAAATTCAATATAACTAGGTACTATTGTATAGGGGCCAGCGCCTAGGGGGGCAAAACTCAAAATACCTGAGTAGGTACTTTTGTATAGGAAAGTAATAGTTTTAATGAGCAAACACCTTGGGGAGGAAACCTCAAAGTAAGTAGGTACCTTTGTGTAGGAAAGGGAGCTACATTAAAGTAGTAGTCCAAATGAAGGTATTAAAAACATCTAGGTATAACCTATATATTCTTGTCGTTCAAAGTACTAGTTTAAAGGAGTAGGCACTATAGGAAGAAGAACTAGTAAGTTCTAATTCAATTTATATTACTATAATAAAATTGTTATGACAGAAGTAGTGAATGATTAAAGCGGTGAACTGCAGATACCTACATAGTTGCAAATAGTTATGTATGGGTATCTAAATAAACGAGGTAAATGACCGGAATGCTTCAGTTCCTAATATATACTTTCTAGTAAAGGTTGTTTCCATCCGCTCCCATAAAAGTCACTAAAAGATATTACAGAGATTATAGAGAGAGGAACTTATTTATTACATGTTAAATTGAGGCGAATGAGTTAATAAAGGTTATTTCCATCCGCTCCCATAAAAGCCACTAAAGGTATTACGGAGATTATAGAGAGAGGAATTTGTTTATTACATGTTTAATTGAGGCGAATGAGTCAATAAAGGTTATTTTCATCCGCTCCCATAAAAGCCACAAAAGGGTATTACATAGATTTTGGAGGAAGGAGTTTGTTAGTTACATGTTAGATTGAGGCGAATTAATTAGTATAGGTTGTTTCCATCCACTCCCGTCAAAGCCACTAAGGACATTAGGTTAATCCGGAAGGAATTTGTGTAGGTATCATAGGGGTTTGAAGGATTGTTAGTAAATATGGAAGGAGTAAGGTTCTAATTTTGGGTTACTTGAATGATACTTTTATTGATTATTTAAGGATGTACTTATGTTTGTTCACGTAATGCGAGATTATGAACTACCAGTGACTGTAGGGATTGGGAAGGCTTATTTGGTTATTTCATGGTTTAATATGGTATCATTGGAGGGTTGTGTAGCAATCTACACAACCCTCCATTCCTACCAAACCTATTTCATTCCTATCCAATGATAGGAATGAAATAGGTACGTAATGGTTAGGTTGGAAGGTAGGTTGTAAGGAAAGGTCATTGATGAATCTATCTGATAGTGCTTCGAACAATATAGGTTTAGAGTTTTAATGTGTAAAAGTAAATTAATTGGGGTTTGCGATTATATACATTTGGAATTAGGTTATCATAGGTTTAAAATAGGAGTCGGCATTCTTCATCTTTATAGAACTAGGGATACTAGGTTGATCACAGGTCAAGTTTATAAGAAATAAGTACGATTATTCAGTGAGTTAAGTAGGTTAGTGAGTTATTTGAATGAATGATACATGACAACAAGTAGGTGGAATAGGAATTAGGATAGCTGTAAGAGAGGAGTGAATTAGTAGGTATAGGTAGTTATCTAGGGTAGGGAATGTGAAGAAGGATTGAGTGAATGAGTTGGTTTCGGAGTAGTAGGAATAGTAGGAGAGAAAAAAAAAAGGAAAGCCTGGGGCAGGGTAGTGAAAGTGAGGAGGGGGGGTACAAGTTATAAAATTGAGAATTATATTAGGATTAGCTCGGAATGTATTCTCGTGCTGGTGGTCTTATACGGTAAATACCGCTGAAGAAACATTTTTAATGTAAGCTTTATAGTTAACTTCCTTACCGAATGGTATTGATAAACGGGGCAATAACTGTTAAGTGTACTATTAGCTAGCACGTGATTGTAAGTTAAATGTTATGTATGCTATTTATTGTGTAGTAATAACACATAGTTAAATCATAATAGTCTAACCCTCCATTATTATAAAACAGCCACCACAATTTTTTAAACGGTGTTATTCTGATTTCAGATTTAGTGTATATTGGGCATAAAAAGTAACCCCTTATTTTATTGATACAATAATGCCCTAGGTATGAAATGAACTACGTATACCCCGATATCCCCGTGCCTGATAATCAGGATATCCTTGAAAGAGAAAAAATAACATATTTTTGTTAGGTACAAAGTATAGTACTTTGAGCTTAGTAAGAACATTTACTAAGCTCAAAGTACTAGGCAATGTGTCAAATATGGTGTCACTACTATCCTCTCGGCTTTGTCATAATTTACCTTCTACAGGACTTTTCAAATAATTCTGAAAAGGTGGATAAGCATAGAAGAAGACATTTCCAGTTCCACTAAAGTGAGGGCTTAATTATGCTATTAATAGTCTAAGAGGTGGGATTTAGTTTCTAAGAGGAGAATCTAAGACATCTATTGTGTTGAATACATGCATATACTTTAGTCAAGTTTTGGAATACTAAAACAATATCAAAACACTGTGTTATTTGGAAAATTAATAGTCTGCTAGTCCCCATTCGTATTTCAATTATAAGTCTAACAAGTTCAAAGTCTATGATTTGTTAGCCTGCAAAGGCTCTGTGGAGAGAGACGGTATCTTAAATACTATTTAGTATTGTCAATGGTAATTTTACATAACTAATCAATGTAATATTCTGGTCTGCTGGCATTTGATAACATTGGTATTATAATCTGTAGAAAACGTATTCAGAGATACAGAGTATCGTGTAGTTGGACCGCGGGCGGGCGCTTCAACCATGGCGCCTGGCGCGGTTGCGACGCGGCGGCTGTAGTGGGGTTGGAACACGCTGAGATTGCTTGGGTTGCATCTTTATGAATAATATATGGTCTAAACCTAGTCATTGCGGGGTAGGTATATATGCAGGTTCAACGCATGATTTTCATCAATAATACCTTCGCCTCCTAATTTCATTGCAGTAGTCATACCATCTGTACCGACTTAACTTTCTTCGTTGTGTGTAACGTATAAGGTGGAATTAAATAGGTTACGTTTATTTTTTGAGAATTTTGTGAAATACTCAGGGTTGTAGGAAGTGGAAACAGGCGGTCTCTGCCTACCCTAATAGGAAAAAAACAGACGTGACCGTATGTATGATATGTATTCAAGTACCTACACTGGGTACAAATAGTTTCCCATTTGGGCTTTGTACATCTCATGAAATAATGTTGAATTTGACGAACAAAAGGAAAGTTTTATCACTACTTGCAAAATACGATACGGTACAGTGCGAAATAATTTTAGTTGTCGTGGATGTATCTGATCGTATTTAGGCACTCTCATAAGTCTCATATTGTAATAACACAATCATAATTTATTCTTACATATGCTGTTTAATGTGTATAATTTTCTAGTGACGGTATACATTTAAAAAACTAATCTGATTTGATTTTTAAGAATATAATAAAATAAAACTGCTTACCTCTAAGTTTTAGATCACTTAATGGGTTTACTGGAAATAGGTACCTCTGGTTCCTCGGACGATAATTTACTATCGATATCGTCTTTGCTAGATCGCTTCCTATTTACCCATGGGACATAGCTACAATTATTTTTGGATATCCCAATCCAATTTTTGTGTGACTCGGACAACCTAATGACGGCCGCAAGCACCAACCAGTGTGACATTGGCAGTGAGGGTGGTGGCAGGGAAGGAGTAAATATAGCAACTTTTTTTTAAAATATTGGTTACGTCAATATGTCTTTACCTCGCCTGATGGTAAGGTAAAGGTAAAGTCTCAGGAAAGAGAGCCACCATTACAGACACCGACACAATGGTGACTCTCAGCTTGACGGCCTCATCAGATACTTTTTCACGCCCCGCGTAAAGCACCCGGGACTGTAGGAAGAAGAAAACACGTGTACCGGTAAAGAATTTCAAAACTTGATGGTGCGGCAAAGATAGGAGGTACCGAACCGCTTGGTTCTCGATGGAATTGTTTGCACTCTGTGAGGGTGATACCTCAGCCTTGCACGTGTTGTCCTGCATAGGAAAGAAGAGGGTGGACTAATTGGAAGAGCTCATCGGAACACTCGCCATAATAGAGGCGGTAAAATACTGCCTAGGAGGCAATATCTCTACGCAACTGCAAGGGCTCAAGGGCGTTGGTGACCTAAGGACTACGAATAATTGACCCATTGAGAAATGTGATTCAGGATCCGGTCAAGCTCAGTGACAAGAAGCTACCCTTTCTCCTCAGTGATAGCCTGCCTGGCCGCAGGGTGTCCGTGGTGTCACCCGTGCAAGGTTACCATGATGCGAAGGTGGTCCATCACAAACCACACGAATACGGCGCTCCTGCAGGAAGCTATCAACCCAGTTCCACAACCGAGGAGGTAGAGTAAAGGCAGGCTGTTTGACTCTAGACTCTATCGAAAGCTTAGGCGATATCAAGACTAATAGCCAATGACTCGCCATGCTTGTCTATAGCATAGCATAGTTACCCATCTTTGGGGTGACAAAGATGGGTAACTGACGCCAGAGGATCACTCAATGACGTTTTAGCCTGAAGTCATATAGTCGATTATTTTAAGGAGTGATCCTCTAGGTAACGCATGAGTTGTGCATTAATTATATGCGCAAAAACCTTGCACAAAACTGAGGTGACCGCTATGGGTCGATAGTTGCAGTTGCAAAAAATGGAACTAATGATTTATATTTTTAAAGCATTAAAAGTGTGATTGGATAGTATCTGCTGCATGTAAACTGTCATTGTCTTCGTGAGAGATACAAAGTATGATATGTATTCTTCGTGGCCAAGTTACGATATCTTGTAGAAGAACACTCCATTCGGTAAGGTCAATCCCAATTATAATAAATATATAATATTTGAATTTACACAACTCTAGCATAAACAATTAAATATTTTCTAACTTTTGAAAAGTAAAAGTATATTATACTATTCACTGGAATAATTTTGAGGACAAGGATGGGTATTGATTGACTTGCTACCTACAGGCCACATAGTAAAGTTTTAAGATTCTGATGCATGTCTGCTATTTGAGGAGTATGATAAAAGTATCAAAGGCACCACGGTAACCTCTCCTACCGGATGTGTAAGATATTTACCGTACACGTACACGCTTCGGTAAGTATCTATGGCGCATCCCCGGCGCCAGGATCCTCGCAGTGCCAGCACTGCGAGGATCCTGGCGAAGACACGGCGCTCCACACGTTGGTGGAGTGCCCTGCGTGGGCGAGTCAATGCCGGGATCTCTTTGCGGTCCTGGGCGTGGCCGTTCTCTCGTGGGAGACCATGGTGAGGGCCGTGGTTTCCGACGACGGGAGCAAGTGGCACGCCGCCGCCTCTTTCTGCAAGCAGGTTATGCGCGCGAAAGAGACGGCGGAGAGGGAGCGGGTGAGAACCCCGAGTTCCGCAGTCTCGCAACTCGTCTACGCCCGGGACTACCGACCTCCATGATCGGGGTCTGAGGACGGCAGTTGGCCGACTCGCCGTCCTTACAGAAGCAGGCCGTGGCGGAGGCGTGTCTGTGTGTCCTACACACGCCTGCCTACTCACCAACGCGGGATAAGACCCGATCCCAGCAGATGGGATGCCCGGCAATGGACACTTGGGCAGGACACCGTGCGGTTTTAGTCGGTAATAACCGACCCCGCTGGCCGGCGGGGGGGGAGGGGTATCCGAAGGGATTTCCGCAAGTAAAAAAAAAGCGGTATTAAGATTTAAAAATATAACAATTATATTTTTTCTCTCTCAATTTTCTTTCTAAAAGGTGCATAAGCAAGCATATATTCCGCGCACTTTTAGCGGTTACTATGTAATGTTTGGACGTCTGCCATATATGGAGTGCTATTTTTTGGAGCAGCACCAAATTCTAAACGATTGCATCAAGGACAGAAGTCATATGTTCCTCACCACATATACCGTCATTGTCGCCTGTTTGATTTGCATATAATGTAATTTGTGTAATGTAATGTTACAGGAAGCTTTCTGTGGTGGCACCCTAGTGTCACTGCGGTGGGTAGTGACTGCGGCGCATTGCGTACGGAAGCGCCTATTCGTTCGCTTGGGTGAACATGACCTGCTCCTACGGAACCATGGGGAGTTGGAGATGAAGGTTACGGAAGCCGTCATACATCCCCGCTATGACCCTGACACAGTCGTCAACGACGTCGCCATGTTACGGTAATATAAAGATATTTTATTACAAGCGTATTACGTAACTGTTATTGTGTTGGAGTCTTGTTAATTGGATTTCAAATAACTGTAAACTGAGGAACAAACGATTGACAAGTTCGCGTATTTGCTTATTACTAAAACCAACGTGCGTTGGGGTTTTGATATTTATATCAAAATCAATGAGAATGAAGTCGGTAAAAAAGATATGATTCTAATATGTAGATATGTATATTACAGGCAGGTTTTCTTTTGTAAAAAGTTGTACCTGCTATGACAGTACAAAATAAAACATGTTTAAAATATACGTTCATACTGTATGAATATGTATTTATTTACAAAAATAAGTATTTAAGTATGTTTAACTGCATTCTAGAACCCATATGATAAGCTCTGCTTAGTTTGGGTCTAGATGGCGTTGTGTACTTTATTCTACAATATATTTATTATTTCTTTATTTAATTTCTTTACATAAAATAACATTTTTAAATAGATATAAAAGAATACAAATATATTTAAAAATATAAAAATAGTGCTCCACCGGCATCGGGTACAGGGACCAAGCTGCCGGTGGTTACGGCTCCAGGGAGAGGAACTTCCTCATTATGCGTGCCGTGCCTAGCAGAACGGCCTTCTGCATCAAGCCTTTGAGCCAGCTGCCTAACGAGAGCCTCATAAGGTGTTGACCGAGGCTCTTGGCGATGAGTCCATGTGCTGACACGACTATCGGTACAATAATAGCTGAGTCCACATCCCACATGTCGACAATCTCATTGGCCAGGTCCAAATATTTTATTTGTTTTTCTTTTTCTGCCTTCATGAGATTCTGGTCATGGGGGACAGTGATATCAACTATCATTGCACGACGCTCTAATCGATCCATTGCAGTATGGTACCTCCGAAGTCACAAGATTGTATTTAAGGGCAAGTTGCTGATGAACAATCGTGGCCACTTGGTTATGTCTGTGCAAGTACTCGCCGGTGGCAAGACGAGAACAACCGGAAGTAATGTGTCTGAGTGATTCTCCGGGACGATGACATGCCCGTCAGATGTCAACCGTACCGTCCTTCAGAATATACTTCCGGTAGTTGTACGTCATTACAACTTCGTCCGTAATTGCAAAGATAAAACCTTCGGTTTCTCCAAAAAGTACACCGAACCGTAGCCAAGATACAGACGCTTTTAAATCTATATCGGGCCCATTTAAGGCCATTATTATATATACTTATTGGGACCTTAACATAACTGGCGAATCGTGGGTGTGTAATACACCTTTGCCTACTCCTTCGGGGATACAGGCGTGAAGTTATGTTATGTTTATTATATATATTAGAATGACGTCTTTTTC
Organism: Cybosia mesomella; assembly: GCA_946251805.1. Lineage (NCBI taxonomy): Eukaryota > Metazoa > Arthropoda > Insecta > Lepidoptera > Erebidae > Cybosia > Cybosia mesomella. The sequence goes on along the minus strand of OX276393.1, from coordinate 18,302,712 downwards.
CATTAGGGTAGGCAAAGACAACATCTTTCCACTTGCTTTGCCTAGGTCCAGCTTTATCGAGTTGTCCATCCACCCTCTTTACTGTTCGAACACCATCTGTTTGTTTTTCTCTGTCACTACATTATCAACCATACCACAACGTTCTCTTCTCACACTTTTTTTCACTTGATACTACAACAATCCTAAATAACGGTTTGGATATGTGAGTTTGATACATAATCATCCAATAATTCAAAACACGATTAGGATAGGTATGTATTATATTTGAGGAGTTTTCGCACTTTTCATGGATTCCGTAATCAGAACTGCATTTGATAAAACTGTGAACAATTTGAAAGACCTGCAATCCTGCATGCATCAACCTGCTGGTTGACGGACGTGGCTCTGGTGCAGGCTTTCCTCTCGGGTTTGGGGGGTGAGGCGGTGGTTGCAACCATAAAAGCCAAAACAAAAATAAAAGGAGGACCAAAAGAGCAGACCCCGGTTTCCAAAGTGCAAGCTTTGGATGCGACTGGTATTGACACTCGGATGAAGAAGAATTGTACTATCTCATTTTCCATGATAGTACAATTAAATACAGATTATTCTTACGAGTTTTTAAATGCAAATAAAAATGATTTATTAATCAATTTATTAGATAATAATGTATATTCATGTTGATGATATTATTATCACGTATTTTTTTTTTCAAATAGTTAGATTTCAATTTCAATTATTAATATTTGATTATTTTTTACATATAAGAACCCCTCTGTAGGGTAAAGGCCTCCTCTATTTCCATCCGATGCAAAGAAATTTGAAAGTTCTGAAAAATAATGTTTGTGGTAACAAACACTTACTAAGTGTGATGTAAATGAATTAAGAACCTCCTTGTTTTTGAAGTTGGTTAAAAGGGAAACTATACACTTTTCACCCCTTGTCCTCACTTTTGTCTACGAAGTACTGTTGTGTTCTGGCGAATAAGTACTAATGACAAGATCGACAGGTCATTATCTGCTAAGTAATTATTTCTGTCACTGCCCGTGTGAGGTGCTTATATTCGATCTTTTTTTATTATCAATGTGTGAACCGTTTATTTGGATACTTATATGTTCTATATATATATATATATATATATATATATGTAGGTTTGACTTGAGTCAAACCAGCGCAGCGCACGCGCCGACATCGTGATATCGGAGGGGAGCGGGAAGACAGTGCGAGCGGCGCTGCCGAGCCGACAGGACGCACGATATGTACTATAAGATTATAACCTCATAGCTCGCGCCTTTGACATTGTGTAAACAAATAGTGATTGTACTTGTTGTTGATTCAGGTATTTAGCATTACATCGTCTTTGTAAACATATGTCTCCGGTATGTAACGTGTATTATTCATAAGTACTAATGTGTTATGTGATTAAACTTTCAGTTATTACTCGCATCAACAGCCGTACTTATTGCCATATCCCACCTAAAGAAAAGAAAAAGTCGTGATTTCCGACTTACAAATCAACAACATAATCATGACGTCACTACGGGCGAAATTTTACTTCGTTTCGGATTCCCTGGACGCAAAAACTACGATCGTGAAAGTGCTTACCATACAATTAGAAGGCGAGGATACTATATTTCAATTCCCTAAGGAGTATCAGCGTAAGGAGGATCACCCGAAATGATTCGACACGAGTGTTGTAAAGAATGTAGTCAAGAGCATGAAGACCCGTGGAAAATTCCGGAATATATGGGTATCGCTAGCGGATGAGCTGAAGGATCAGTACCTAGACGAGGAGGGTAACGTATGCTTCGACGGGATATATCTGGACGAGGCCCCTGTCAATCCTAACCCCGCATTACCAAAATTTTCCCAATTCGAACCGGTCGAAAACAAATCCATACATTCAGTGGTAAAAGATATGATTCTAGATAAGTTTTCAGGAAAAAATCAAAACGCGAAGGTATTGCTAAACCTTTTTGTACAAGAATGCAACCGTTTAAAAATTGAAAACACACGTTTTCCAGAAGTGTTAAGACTTTTTTTAGAAGGACCGGCCCTTGATTGGTTTCTTGCCTTTCTAAAGATACATACAATCTCACGACCGTGGAAATTCTGGCAAAACTCTTTTCTTGATACCTTTGCAGAGCTGAGTTGGGCCGAAATAAATTATGCCTACACTTTTCGTTATGTCAGTGGGCCAATGTTAGATTACGCGCTCAAAAAGATAAACTTACTCTTGGACGCGGATCCGGAATTAACCCCAAATAGCCAAATAAATTTTATTGTATTGGGTTTACCATATCAAATAAGGACACGAATCAATAAAAGGGATTTAAATTCAATTGATCAATTGATGTCGTGTATTCGACAATTAGAAAATTCATCTACGAGTAACAATAACAAAAATAAAAATTCGTTCGTAATTGAAAATAAATCGCAAAATAAATTACCAAATAGATCAGAGTACAAACCTTGCTCGTACTGCAAAGATAAAGGTTTTCCAAACAGATTCCATCCTGAAAATCTTTGTCGCAATAAACAACAAAGCCATAAAGAAAACTTCAAAAATGACAAAATCAAAATGGTAAATAACTTAGAAGTACAAGATAGTATTTCATCAAGTGACGACTCAAAAAACGAATAACTACCCCACTTATCAAATTAAAAATCCTGGTAAACAATAAGCCCGTTATTGCGCTTTATGATTCTGGAGCCAATATCTCAGTAATTAATTATTCCACTGTTAAAAGATTAAAACTAAATGAAAATATAAGTGGGGCTAAAAAAATAAATACTGTTTCAGGTGTGACAGAAACGTTAGGTTTAATTATAATACCCCTAAAAAATTTTGCTATCTCTAAAAATTGGCCTTTTTTGTAATAAAAAGCGAATCATTTCAGGATGATATCCTTTTAGGGTTAGACGCCATTAAAGAATTTAAGCTATGTCAAGATGAGAACCTAAAAATTTCTCAAAAACATGACGAACATTTTGAATTACGCAACCAAAATAAAATAAATACTACAACTATAAATGTAAAAACTAATAGCAAAACTTCTTTGGATTGCCTATTAGACAACCATAAAACAGTTTTTGCCGAACATAAGTACGATATCGGCACGGTAAAAAACTATGAAGCAACGGTAAAACTTACCAAAAATAAATACATCGCTAGAAAACCCTACAAGTGCTAGTTGCAGGATAAAGAGGAAATAGATACAAAAATAAAATCTTTACTAAAAGCTGGTCTTATAGAACATTCCACCAGTCCATACGCTTCTCCAATAATTCTTGTTTTTAAGAAGGAAGAAGGAAAGAAATCGCGGTTGTGTATTGACTACAGTGAACTCAACAAAATAGTTGTTTCTGAATGCTATCCTTTTCCTATAATAGATGACTTAGTACTATTAGCACGCGATTGCTTGCTTTTCACGAAACTCGACATAAACTCGGCGTTTTGGTCGATCCCGATTAGAGAAAAGGATAAACAAAAGACGGCATTCATTACACATAATGGCCACTGGCAATGGTCATGTTTACCTTTCGGTCTTAAATCAGCTCCGGCAATATTCCAGAGAATACCGAGTGACGTAATCTCTAAAAGTGATCTGAATGCATTCGCCATAAATTATATAGATGACATCTTGATTTTTTCGAAAAACATTACGGACCACCTAAGTCATATTGATAAAACCCTTACAGCCCTCAAAAATGCGGGTTTCAAATTAAACTTAAAGAAATGTTCTTTTGCAAAGGAATCAGTTGTGTATCTCGGTCATGAAATAGGAGAAAATTTAATAAGACCCCTAAATGACAATTTAGTTGCAATAAAAAAAATTCCAATACCACAGAATCAAAAAAATATTAGACAGCTTCTAGGCAAGATAAACTTTTATTTAAAATACATTCCCAACGCATCAATAATATTAGAACTTTTTCATAACCTACTTAGGAAAAATGTTCAGTTTGAGTGGTCTCAGAAGTGCGAAGATAGCTTCAATAAAATAAAACAATATCTAAGTTCAGAGCCTATACTAGCGATCTTCGACCCGGCACTTCCAATATATATTTTTACAGTCGCATCTAAAGAAGGAGTCGGAGCAATCTTAAAACAACCGCAAAAAGATAATTCTCTCAAACCTGTATTTTACTTTTCAAAAAAACTGACTCAGTCACAAAAAAATAAACGTGCTATTTTTCTAGAATGTCTGGCCATAAAAGAGTCAATACTATATTTGCAATACTATTTGATGGGTCATAAATTTACCATTTTCTCAGACCATAAACCCCTTGAAAATTTCAATGTAAAAAAGAGCCAGGACCCAGATTTGTTACCTATACTAAACTTTATATCAAACTTCGATTTTAACATAATATACAACCCCGGAAAGAATAATATAGAAGCAGATAGCCTTTCACGAAATCCGGTTTTAGAAAATAACAATAATAATGAACCTACTATTAAAACAGTAAACTTTGTATCGTTGGATGATGTAAAGAACAACCAAAAACAATTACACACTGAAAATGAAACGTTTCAAACTGAAAATAACATTTATTATAAAACTATGAATAATAAAAAGAAAATCTGGATTACAGAGGATTTCGGTATAAACCTGATAAAAAAAATCCACAGTAACAGCCACATAGGTGTGAAACAAATAACCCTAACTTTGACACCGACATATTATTTTAAAAACATGCACAAACATATAAAACTCGTATGTCGAACATGCGACACATGTATAAAAAATAAGTCAAGATTCGGAAATTTTATTCAACCCCTGTCTCAACTAGGTCCAGTTACGGAACCGTTTCAGATAGTATCTTTGGATACAATAGGAGGGTTCGGAGGTAATAGATCACCAAAAAGATACTTGCATTTAGTAATAGATCATTTCACTAAGTTTGCTTTCGCGCTAACATCAAAAACTCAAACGGCAAAAGATTTTATTAATTTAGTAAAAAAAATACAAAAAAAATACAAAATTAAATTACTTTTAACAGACCAATATTCCGGTATAAACTCCAATCAATTCAAAAACTTTCTGAAATCCGAAAACATAAAATACATATTTACAGCTGTGGATTGCCCTTTCTCAAACGGGCAAAACGAACGTACAAATCAGACTTTAGTTAACTCAATAAGGTGTAAAATTTCAGAAAATAGACACCGACCGTGGAGTATTATAACCGAGCAATGTATTGAAAATTATAATAACACTGTACATAGCACAACAAAATTTACACCTAGTTATCTTTTAAATGGTATTGATAATTCTTTTCTACCTCCTGAATTGAACAAAAACAACTTAGAAAACTTGACAGAAAACAGAGAAATAGCATTCTTAAATTCTAAGAAAATTCATGATCAAAACAAAATTTTGTATGACAAGAATAAAAGGCCTTTAATATATCAAGAGGGAGATTTGGTATACATTCAAAACACGAGTCGCTTAAATCGAAACAAGCTGGATCCAATTAGAGTGGGCCCTTTTAAAATAAAAAAGAAAATTTCAAATCTATTATATATCGTGGTTTCAGGTTTCAAAAAGAAGGAATCAAATATTTTCCACGCAAATAAAATGATCCCTTACTGTCCTACTCCTGAATACTATCTTTCCTAAGAGGGGGCGGAATAGGGGGGATGTAGGTTTGACTTGAGTCAAACCAGTGCAGCGCACGCGCCGACATAGTGATATCGGAGGGGAGCGGGAAGACAGTGCGAGCGGCGCTGCCGAGCCGACAGGACGCACGATATGTACTATAAGATTATAACCTCATAGCTCGCGCCTTTGACATTGTGTAAACAAATAGTGATTGTACTTGTTGTTGATTCAGGTATTTAGCATTACATCGTCTTTGTAAACATATGTCTCCGGTATGTAACGTGTATTATTCATAAGTACTCATGTGTTTTAAGATTAAACTTTCAGTTATTACTCGCATCAACAGCCGTACTTATTGCCATATCCCACCTAAAGAAAAGAAAAATATATATATATATATATATATATGTATATATAAACATTATTTTTAATGATATATATTCTCTTATATTCTTTAGTCTTCACTAACACTCACCATATGCACAAATTATAACATTTATGAAACTTGGTATGTTTAATAGGTACTTTATTGACATTATAGCGAATTTGTACTATCTGGCACTGTCCAGATCGAATCTATAAGGGTAACAAATTTTCAGCGAAACGCTTCAAGGGCAGCAGAGTGCCCTACGCTCCGCTAAAGTATCTTGGCGGGCGCACTGTCTTGCCCCCAGGTTACACATCTTTAAATTGACTATGACCACTAATACCTACCACAAGCTCACTACTGTAACTCCTGTACACCAAGATCAACAGCAGTTATCCACGAACACAACGAGGAATGACACTTGGGTAGTGAGCACGGCTAGTGTACCCTGGGTAAAATATCAGATAATTCACGTTTGAATACATTTTTTTTGAATTGCCGCGTTGAACTTTACAAAAATAAACTAGGTCTGCAAGGCGAATCGCTGCTTGCAATGTTGAGCTGAGTGAGACATCGTGAATCAGATTTTGAAAATTTTGAACAGTGATCATTCCTCCGTGGCAAGTCCGATTTTGAAAATTCTTTTTGAAAGTCACAACTCTGGACATGCTTTCTGAGCGTGTAAAGTTTGGTCACAGTGTCTCGAGCGGTTATTATGTAATTCCATCTGGAATTTTTTTGAACGGTGATCATTCCTCTGTGGTAGCATTAATTTTTTCAAAATATATCCATAAACCTTCCTCTGATTGACCTCTTTAATTATGCCAAATTTGGTTCTGATTGGATTAGTAGTTTAGAAGGAGACCTGTGACAAAGAAAATCCTGAAGTCTGGTATGAGGAGCTTTCGCTCGACTTCGTCTCACTCAGCTCAATAATCTGAAGTGTGTTGAAGTGGAATAGAGGAACATCTTAATTTTTTTAGTCATTTATTCTGTCAGAATTGATACGAAATTTATTTTTCTCCGGAAAATCATTTACATGATTTGATATTCTGTTTTCGTGCTCATTTTAATTTACTGTTATTGACAGGTTACCAGTACCAGCGCGACCGGATTTAGGACATGGGGTGGCATGTCTTCCTCCACCTCTGCAGCCACTACCCCCACACACATCATGCGTTATATTAGGTTGGGGGAAGAAGAGACCTACCGATATTCACGGCACCAGAGTACTTCATGAAGCGCAGGTTCATTTTTTGCTACACGTAATTCATTCATTCATTTTAGGTATCACAAGCGCAATGTGATCACGTGAAAGACATATAGTTCTCCGTGCATCTTAAACTTGTTACAGTTTATTCATGTCGCTTACCCAGTTTATGTACATTCATAGTTGTAAATTTACAGAGCTTAAATTTACAAGTCAAACTTCCGGATTTTAAGTTGTGTAGTTTAGTACTACGACACCATAAACACGGACAAATCGTAAACGGGTAGCCTTATATGCAATAATAACTAATGAAATACCATAGTAGTAGGTATCTATCTACTATAAATTTAATCACTTATTATATTCCAAACGCCGATGTAAACACAGATAAAAATACATTTAGGGATTTCTAGAGGTGTCTAAATTATTGCAATGCCTCGTTGCTAAATAAATAATCGAGGTGTTAGATCAGGAAAATCGATCTTTCGTGATCACAATTCAAATTGTAAATTATATTTCTGGTTTCAATTTGTTTGATTTTTAGTTTAAAATACTTGGTACCTACTTAGGACAAGGCTAATAGAGAACCAGTGATCAAAGAGCAGCGGCATACAAGTGATATAAATTTGATATGATCTTCTGTTGAGAGCAGTCAATCTCTAATATATAAAATTCTCGTGTCGCGGTGTTTGTAGTTAAACTCCTCCGAAACAGCTTGACCGATTCTCATGAGATTTTGTGTGCATATCGGGTAGGTCTGAGAATCGGACAAAATTAATTTTTCATCCCCCTAAATGTTAAGGGTAGTCCACCCCAAAAAATTTTATTTTTTATTTTTATGATACAGCATTAGAAAATACGTACAACCCTGAATTTTCAACCCTCTACGATCAACCCCTATTTTTGCCATCGCGATTTTTATTTTTAATAATTTTCTTCATTTATGATTTTTTTCTCAATTTAATTTGATCTTCCGCCTTCGCCGGTCGATAACCGATCAACTGTCAATCGATCAGTTATCCCCGCTAGATGTCTACCGTTGTCACCTCTCATCCAGCAAACATCACGGAGTAGGGATGAGAACGAAGCCGGTCTCCTGTCTTACTCACTATACAGTTTTCGGCCATTTTCTTTTGGTTTTATTTGTATATCGATCGTAGCAGTGTAACGTAACGTAACAGTACATATTATTTTAATTCTTCTGTGCATCTCTCATGTTAATTTTACTCTCATTATTTCCAGTGCAATAATTATTTATGCACAATTTATTAATAAAATCTTTCCTAGAAATAATATACATGGCAAAACAACGTTTGCCGGGTCAGCTAGTGTCTTTATAGAAATAAATAAATATTCTACGGCGCTTTCCAGACCCAAAGTAAGCATAGTTTAACTAGCTTGTGTTATGGGTGCTAGAATGCGGATAAACATACTAATATACTTTTTTTTTGTAAATACATACATATTATTCATAGAAACACCCACATCAATGCCAATACCTTATGCCTACCCGGCTTCTTTCTTACAAAGGTTCTGTTGAAATGAGATAATTCCTTTTAGAAGAAGAATTGCGGAAGTTCTAAAGTACGACCGTCATTTTTAGGGTTCCGTTGCCAAATGGCCAAAAACGGAACCCTTATAGATTCGTCATGTCTGTCTGTCTGTCCGTCCGTATGTCACAGCCACTTTTTTCCGAAACTATAAGAACTATGCTGTTGAAACTTGGTAAGTAGATGTATTCTGTGAACCGCATTAAGATTTTCATACAAAAATAGAAAAAAAAAAACAAAAAAATTTGGGGGTCCATACTTAGAACTGAAACTCAAAAAGTTTTTTTTCATCAAACTCATACGTGTTTGATGACACGTATGAGTTACACGTAGACTTATCTATGAATAGGTCTTCAAAAATGATATTGAGGTTTCTAATATCATTTTTTTCTAAACTGAATACTTAGTTTGCGCGAGAGACACTTCCAAAGTGGTAAATAAGTCCCCCCCCCCTGTAAAATATATGATGTACATTACCATGTAAACTTCCACCGAAAATTGGTTTGAATGAGATCTAGTAAGTATTTTTTTTAATACGTCTTAAATCGTAAACCGCAATCAACTCAATTATAAACATTTTACTTGCTGCTATGGAACCCTTCACGGACGAGTCCGACTCGCACTTGGCCAGTTTTTTTATATCTGATCTTTTCCTTGAATGCCGACAAATTTCTACTAGGTAATTTATTTTGAACAAACTGTCACAATGACAGGGATATAATTATGGTCACGTTTAATTACAACTTTGTCATATATATCTGCAGTCAATGTTCGTGGATTTTAGAAAGAGCCTTAATAAGTCAGTAATTTTCAATCTAATTCTTTCTTATTTGCCCAAACCAGGGTATACCATAGGTCATCTAGCCAAGCTCCCAGGCCACAATGAAAAGATGTAAAAAAAGTGAAAAATATTAAGTATGACGAATTTGAACTAGGACTAATCGAAGTGTTATTATAAGTATGCTAAACCTACAATATTACAACAAGAAAAACTGTGCTCTGGTTATGAACACCTTTAGCACTATGTATAGTCGTTTCGAATCAATGAAGGCATTACTTTGATGTAGCTCTAGAGAAATTTCATTAAGATGTGAGTATCAAAATGAAATCGAACATGTCGAAGTACTTCTCAACGTGGGCGGTATCGCCTGTAGCCGTTAATACTAAAATTTATTGCCCAGCCAGTAAGTAGACCTGCCTTTATTGACGTTCTACGTTGAGTTGTGTAACAAACTATATACTATCTACTTTATAGGGTACATTATTACATGTTACAGAATATATCACGCACAATCTATTCAATATAATGGTAACATTTTGTCTAATATATTCTCAACTAAATGATGCTCGCGTGGTGTAGTTTTCCCGTTCCTGTTGCCCACAGGACAGACAGAACAGGGACGGGAGCGACTACAATTGGGGTTCTTAAAGAACGGCATCAGAAAGTTTTACCAAGGTCGCGTCGGTAACGCGGGTGTGACACCCCAGGTGTTGCACACTTCCAAAGGCTGCGGTAACCGCTTCCCATCAAGTGGGCCATGTGCTTGCCTGCCACCTAAGTGGTATGAAAAAAAATAAAAGTATCCTATATGTTAATTCAAAAAAATGTATACCAATGTGCCACTTTTCACTCAAAACTATTCAACAGTTCACGCGTGATTGAGTAACAAACATATAAACATAGGATCTACGGATGATTGGATTTTCAGGTTATGCAGTGATAGTGACATGAATTCTGTTGCCTGCGGCTCCTCCCACGTCGAATTCTGTTCAGATTTCCGCAACCTGTTCCAGGGATAAAAAGCGGTCAAGTGCGAGTCGGACTCGCCCATTAAGGTTTCCGTAGCAGCAAGTAACATTATAATGTTTTTTTTAAAATTTTTATATTTGTGTTGATTGAATGAAAGGTAAATTGCAGTTTACGATTTATGACGTATTAAAAAAAAACTACTTACTAGATCTCGTTCAAACCAATTATCGTCGGAAGTTTACATTGTAATGTACATCATATATTTTTTTTAGTTTTATCATTCTCTTATTTTAGAAGTTACAGGGGGTGGGGGGGTGGGGGACATTTTATCATTTTGGAAGTGTCTCTCGTGCAAACTATTCAGTTTAGAAAAAAATGATATCAGAAACCTCAATATCATTTTTGAAGACCTATCCATAGATACTACACATGTATGGGTTTGATGAGAAAAAAAAAAAGTTTCAGTTCTAAGTATGGGGACCCCCGAATTTATTGTTTTTTTTCTATTTTTGTATGAAAATCTTAATGCGGTTTACAGAATACATCTACTTACCAAGTTTCAACAGCATAGATCTTTTAGTTTAGGAAAAAAGTGGCTGTGATATACGGACGGACAGACAGACAAACATGACGAATCTATAAGGGTTCCGTTTTTTGCCATTTGGCAACGGAACCCTAAAAAGTAGACTATATGTAATTTCAAATATTGATTGTTGCCAATTTAGATTGCCAAGAAATTTCAAATAAGTAATTGAGGCCATTCCTTTGTTACGTAATTTATTAGAAGACTTCTTAAGTCACCTAAAACGTATATAGATGTACGAAATAAGACTGTACTTGGGTAAATCTGTTGAGCAGATAATTCCATGGAGCGGAACTGTCGCGGTTTCCAGTCTCGTCCTAAATCTCCACTTTCAATTTAAATTTACAGATTCCATTTCATTTCGTTCACTCTTTTTTCACTTATAGTTCCGATACTGAGGATTATTAGGTATTTTATATCCTTTTATTTTTAATTGTTAACGTATAAAACTTGGTCCTACTAATTCTACTAATATTATATGTAACAGTTTGTGTGGATGATGGATGTGTGTGTGTAAAAAAAATGAGATACAAAAAGAAAGAAAATGTCTGTTGTTACAAAGGACAACGTACATTACCATATTGGCAATAAAATTAAAAGAATAATGGTATTCCACACAGGCGAGACCGCAAGCAATAGCTAGTATAAATTAATGACATCGTCAACCTATGCTAGTCCAATGCTGGACATAGGTCTCCCATAATGCGCTATAGCGCCCTGTCTTCAGCTCACCACATCCAGCATCTGCCCGTAGTCTTTCGCAGATTGTCATGTTCAAACGAGAGTTTTCAATCAGTGCGTCCTACCCGTAATGACCTACGGAGCTGGGACATGGACACTCACAGTAGGACTGGTCCACCAGCTCAAAGTCGCTCAGCGAGCTATGGAAAGAGCTATGCTCGGAGTTTCCCTGAAGGTTAGGATAAGTAACGAATACATCCGACAGAGAACCAAGGTTATCGACATAGCTCAAAGAATTAGCAAGCTGCAGTGGCAGTGGACCGGCCATATCTCGCGAAGAACCGATAACCGCTGGAGTAAACGTGTTCTTGAGTGGAGACCGCGACTCGGCAAACGTAGTGTACGTAGTGTAGTGGATGCCCTCCGGCCAGGTGGGAAATATGTTATCATACAGCTAACGGCATAAGTTTATCGGTCCGAAAGTCTATGCTAAAATTCAAACAATCTTCAAACTCATCAGCTTAATTAACATTTACTACTTCTCTCTGTACACAAGTTTCTGATATGAGTTGGCTTATATAATACATCTGTAGTAATTTAAAACTTCACACTTTCACAAATAATTTTTTGGTATAAATACTAGGTATCGACATTATTGGGGTGTGTGTTGGGTAACCTCCTCGAGTGTCGCTCCGATTCCGATCCCGCTGCAGTCCGGGGGGAACGGAATTGGAGCGGCCGGTACACCCTGGGCGGCGGTCAATGGCTTCCCCTTCACCCCTTCATAGGGTTGGCATTGATCGTCGGCCAATACCCAACGTGGCGGGAACACATCGCTCTCCGTACTCCTCTGCTTTCAGAGGAGACAGGATGAGCGATGCTGTTAGTGGTGAGATGGCCCAGGGTCAGCCGGGGTGCGAGGGATATGCTCTATGGGTAACCTTACACCCCGGCGTCTGAAGACCCGAGACGGCGTGCGGTTTTAGTCGGTGCAAGCCCGACATAACCGCCCCCGCTGGCCGGCGGGGGGGTATCCGAATCGACATTATTAGTAAGCCTAACGAAAGCCTACTCAAAATTGAAAGATGTAGCAATTAAAGTTTGTACCGCCCCCGCTTCACCTACGCGCCCCTTACATATAACGCTACTATTGGTCTCCGGAACCAACTCATTCTCTCAATCCTTCTTCACAATACCTACCCTAGATAACTACCACTATGTACCTATTTCATTTCTATCCAATCTACAGAAACTTCTACTGATACCATATTAATAAATGAAATAACCAAATAAGTTTTCTTAAACCCTATAGTCACTGGTAGCTCATAATCTTGTATTACGTGAACGATCATAAGTACTTCCTTAAGTAATCAATAAAAGCCCCATTCAAATAATCCAAATTAGAACCTTACTCCTTCCATATTAATAGCAATATTCAAATCCAATTATACCTACACAAATTCCTTCTGTACTAACCTAAAGTAACTAACACCCGATTTCAATAATCTATCTAACCTTTACCAGTAGTTAAAATATTTACCATTAGTATCTATCGGAGATTTTCTGTTTCAATAAACAAAGATAGCAGAAAATTACTTTAATTGATGATTAAACGAACTTCCCTGTAAGTGAAGTTCTATCACAATTATACGAGTGATTCGTACGAAGATATTAGTAGTATTATATGTATACACTTAGGTAGTAACGCTACGTGACACCACTCTTTCTATCACTAAGTTGAGGGTAAACCAAATAATTTTAATTGCGGTAGATCGGCCCCGCGTCGGCCCAGTCGCGCTACTGGAGCTCATTCGTTTGCAGTCTGAACCACTTCTCCGGAGATATTTCCAAAACCCCTCCGGGAAAGTTATTGGGTGGGAGGGTGATAAGTACTAATATCTTCGTACGAATCACTCGTATAATTGTGATAGAACTTCACTTACAGGTAAGTTCGTTTAATCATCAATTAGTACTTCGTGATTCGTACTCGACATTAGTAGTATTATATGTATACACTTAGGTAGACTTTGAGAGGTTGAGGTTTTGGAAATTTATATCTGAATAAAATCAAACATTTTAACTCAGTCAGAGACTTGTGTAATTGTGACGATAAATCATAGTTACGCAATTAATTAAGGATAGACTTAGCTAGCGCATTTTATCCACCGGCTCAACGTTTGAATTGTAACAGATTTGTGGGAATTTTAAAACTGATAAAAAGTGTGTTGGATCTACGTAAATCTGCAGTTCTGGTTATATATGCCTGAACTGTCCTAGCGGGACAAATTTGCGGTTTTTCTTCAAAGTAAGGTATCTGTAATAGTAGTTGATTATTGCCAACTCTGGAAGTTTTAATGATGTCGGGGATCTTTATCAATAATTTAGATGGTAAAATCCCAATGTTTTTAATTTAAATTTTGGAAAGAGTTTGCACTCTATGTGCCGTGATTAGTACCAGCAACGTTACGCATTTTTTGGAGAGTATAATTCTAAAGATATCTCTTGGTTGGGATACCAGGTAGCGAGGTAATCTAAAACGCTATTCGTGTCCCAAGTCATCTCGTACTTGGGCGCTGGAGGTCTTAATCGAAAGACGCCTTCAAAAAATCTTTGAATTCTATGGTCTTCCGATATATTCGGTCCCAGAATTAGAGCAAGCGCCGCTTTGCAGCTATTTAGAGAGCAACATTGACTGCCGCTATCGAATAACATGGTCAAAAAATCGATTAAGGTGCTAATGCCGGCATCATATATAGGGACGTTATTATCTTTACAATATTTACACCATTTACTATATATTGCTTATACAAATTAGGTGATATAGACGCTATTACGATGTCTATGGAAGACTCGGACACGTCGCGACGGAGCAGTGCCGTCCGGATAACATCGCGGCAACTAGCGTCAGGTTGAACTTGATGCTGTGATTGCTGGAATTGGAAATGGTTACATGTTTATTTGCAGTTAGTTTCACAACGTCAGAAATAATGAGCTTTTGCAAAATAGGGTACCAGGGTTGAGTTGACCATAGTGGAACAACAACAAGCCCTGTCGCTCTGTCAAGGATAATCTTGCGGATGACTTTTAAAATTATTGAGAAGGCTGGAAAGGCGTAGAAGAAAGTGTTTGACCAGTTTTAAGTGTGAACGCATCAACTGTCACCGCGTCAGGGTCTTTGTGCCATGATACATATGCTGACCATTTTTTGTTAAGTCTACTAGCAAATAAATCGATATCAGGGGTGCCAAAATTTATGGGCCAGACTTTCGAACGTTGTCTGCAATAGTTCTCATTCGATATCTGGATGGCATTTCCTAGATTCTGCGTCGGCAATTATATTATCTTTAGATTTTATGTACGATGCAAATACAAAAAATTTCCGTGCCTCGCACCATTGCCAAACTTTCTTAGCTACATCCGTGAGGTGTAGATATTGTATTCCACCCATGCGATTTATGTACGCTACTGCAGTAGAGTTGTCAGCGCGCAGTAAAAATTGGCAGTTCAGAAGATGTTTGGCAAATATTTTGATGGCAAAGTATGCTGCCAGCAACTCAAGGTGGTTGATATGGAGTTTGCGTTCCTCAGCAGACAACTGGCCACTCGCCGTCTCGTGTCCGCATGCAGCCCCCCATCCCGTAGTTGAGGCGTCAGAATATATCTCTACGGCATAGCTTTCGGCTTTGATTCTGTGCACAGGATTTTCGATGCCTGTAGCCACCACGAAATATCAGAAGATAAGAATTGAGGCACATCCATATATTTGTTAAAGTCAGTATCCGATCTTAAGTTTAAGAACTTGCAACGTTCAAGCGCTTTTGTGTACAAAAGTCCATATTCGACTGCAGGGCACGCTGATATCAATAGCCCAATGATATGAGCGAACCTACGAATTGTGCAGCGTGAAGGTTCAGATAACGTGAGTAATTCCTACTTAATATGAACTTGTTTTCCTTTAGACAGACCTATTTGCATTTTATGGGTATCAATTATGTAGCCTAGGAATTTGCATGAGAGCAACGGGACAAGGTGACTTTTTTCTTCATTTATTTTAAAACCGAAAGCACTAAGTAAATTTTTGGTGATTCTTATATTGTCCAAACATTCATTATAGTTTTCGCCTAGGAGTAAAATGTCATTTAGATATATGGTAGATAAATATCCCGCTGATCTCAATAATTTTACAACAGGCTTCATTAGTTTTGTGAAAATGTATGGAGCCGTGTTTACACCTAAATGTAAAACATTAATAATTGCCCGTCCCATGATAATCTAAGGTATTTCCTTGATTCTTCGTCTATTTATATAAAAAAATAGGCGTCCTTCAAGTCTACCGTAGCTAGTTTATAGGCGTTAGAAACTAATTTAACGGCTGTTCGAAGATCCTCTAAGTTGAAGTGCGATGTCTTAAGATATTTATTAAGATGTTTTAAATTCAGAATGAATCTCATTTGACCGTTAGGTTTAGGTCTTAAAAATATGTTCGAAACGAACTGTTGGTCACAAGGAGTACACTAAGATATAGCTCCGATATGGAGTAGGTTATTAATGGAGTCATTTAAGTGAGACGTCTCAAATTCGAAACGTTTATGAGAGGGCATGGGTACGTGTTGTTGCAAGATAGGTTGAGAAATTTGTATTTCATATCCCTTTATCCAGTTTAAAATCAGCTGCCCTGATGTTATCAGCGACCATTATTTATGGAAGAGAGATAATTGTCCAGCGTAAGGTACCCTCCTGCGTGCTGGGGCCGGAGCCTTCCAGTTTAAATTTTTACTGGAAGGTTTTGTTGTAGTTTGTGCTACAGGCTTCTTTGGCACTCTAGGTAGTGGTACTTTAAGCTCTGTACTAGATTTATTCACGGCTTTGGCTGCCTTGAGGGCGTCAGATAGGTTTTCTCCGAAAATAAATTTGTATTGTTTAGTACTAGACAGGTGTTCCTTCATGTCTTTCTTGACAGAGTACAGTGCAAAATTACACCTGGTATTTGGGTCTGTATGTTGAATGTCGCAAAGCAGTCTAGCTGTGTCCATGAGTTTTCTCAAAAGATCTTGATTGATCGGTTTCAAAGTCAGTTGGTCTGTCATCGCTGAGACGAGACATGCTATGGCAGTTGAAAACTGTTTTTGCCCGGATTCGAGACATTTGTCTCTCTTTAGCATAGCCTCTGGCAAAGCAGCTTTAATCTCTGCATTGAGCAGAGGTGCCGCGATGCGTGTGCAATTAGCAGGAATCAGGTACTTAATTGACAATTCTTTACGCGTTTTAGAGTCAAGGCCATTAGTGGCGAGGTGATCAACACGGTTTGCCAAGTCTTTTTGAATATCTTTGCCATATTCTTGGGTGCTCGAAGGATCGTCACCACGCGGCGGTTAGCGGTAGTGACGGTAGGTAGATGAAAGAATGTCTATTAGACATAGATAGATAGTTGCACCTATATGCTTTTTATTAAATAACGAGTGTTGTGTACAACTTAAAATGAGGTAATAATAGGTGATTAGCGTAACTCCCATAGGGCGCCGCAAAGCCCAGATGTTTTTGACTATAAATAAGTCGAGAAACATAATTCCCACGGAATTATGCGTTATATGGAATTGATACACCTAGGCGAATAAATACAGGCGGTTTGCGTGACCCCCAAAGGGTGACGCGAAGCCCAAGTGTTGGCGACAGTAATTAGTCGTCTTCTATAAATAAATATAAAACATAATTCCCACAAAATTATGCGTAATATGTAAGTGATAACATGCCTAGACAGGTATTGATAGGCGGTTTGCGTGACCCCCTCAGGGTAACGCGAAGCCCAAATGTTTATGACCATAATAAGTCACCTTATACATACATAATTCCCACAGAATTACGCGTAGTACGAGTGTAATTCCAATTGAGTTACACCCAACAGATTGTATTTATGCATTAAGACAGTCCCATAAACAGCTCGAGTTGCATACGTACCAACTTTGTTCGTTTATGTATTCCGGTAAGATGTAATTCCCAAAGAATTACACGTAAATCGATTCAATACGTAAAATAATTTTAATGCGTATGAAAATACATAAGGGTAGGTGTATGTTGCGCGTCGGATAGGCGCCCGCGCCGGTATCTAGGTCAAGGTCGCGCTGTCGGCGAAGGCGCATAAATTTCACTAAATAATTTGCACTTATAAATACCTTGCTGGTTCTTCGGAACAGGTGAGGATTCCCTTGATGATGACGAAAAGAGGATGCGGCTTCTGTTACGATGCAATTTTTTCATGTCACTTTCTAATTTTCTTGATTTCTTACGAAAATAGTCCAAATTATCTACATCGGGTTTTCTTTTATGCATTTTTGAGCAAAAATACTAGGAATTATTTTAAATAGTGTCGAGTGGTGAAGCACTAAATAGCGAATGAGCTCCAGTAGCGCGACTGGGCCGACGCGGGGCCGAACTACCGCCATTAAAATTATTTGGTTTACCCTCAACTTAGTGATAGAAAGAGTGGTGTCACGTAGCGTTACTACCTAAGTGTATACATAATAATACTACTAATATCGAGTACGAATCACGAAGTACATGTTGAAACCGCAGTTACAGATAAATTAATGTTGACCGTTTATCTGGGATAGCTTCTTCCTTTAACTGTAGACAGATAATTGAGACTGGCCGTAGATTACTAAATTCTCTGTCCAATGCCTGCTACCAATTATGATTATATATATATAATACGGTTTGTTTGTACGCATAGTAGGTATCATACTACGATAGAACTCATACTGTTATTACTTTATTAAAATACCTAATTATTACCATTTAATCTTATCAAAACACTCAAATCCTACGTTTTGTTTGCATTTATAATGATCGATTATTATCGAAACTGGCCGTAGATTACTATCTTTTTCTTTCCTATAGTGCCTACTCGTTTTAAGCTAGTCCCTATGAATAGTAGGAATGTATTGGTTATATTTAGGTTGTTAAAATAACTTTATTAACACTCTCGCCTTCCTATACAAAAGTACCTACTTTTTTGGAGTTTTTCCCCCCCGAGGTGCTGGCCCATTTTGAGTTTCCCCCCCCGCTGGCCCCTTACACGCCAGTCACAGTAGGACTCCTCCACTAGTATCGTATATATCGCAGTCCTTCCTATGTCTAAGTAGGTATTGGAAGATTCTCATAATATCTTTCCCCTACTACACCGAGCCATCCGGTAAATAAAATTCCCCATACTCTATTCAGAGTAAATATGAACCTGACAGAGGAGCATACATATCTTGCTGCCATAATATTTTGAATATGAGAGCTTTTGTAGTAACCTACAGTGCCTGAGACCGCACTCCATAACTTGGTAAACAAAGTGCAAAGATCCATGAGCAACAAAGAATATGCACTGGGCTGCTTCTTCGATGTCGAGGGCGCCTTCGACAAGGCAACCCCGGCCTCAATAGAGAACACCCTAAATCGCGAAGGCATAGACAAAGACATATCAGAATGGGTGAAAAACATGCTAAAACACCGACTGATACAAGCAGAGATAGCAGGAACAAAGCGTAAGGTGATAGCCAGGAGAGGCTTCCCTCAAGGTGGATGCCTATCGCCACTACTGTGGTGCCTGCTAATAGACGAGTTAGTTAACAAGATAAACAGGATGCACATATACACACAGGTATACTCTGATGACGGTGTGCTCCTAATCACAGGCAAAGTCCTTAGTGTCATGTGCAACATCATGAACAGAGGTTTGAAAGAAGCACTAGGATGGTGCAGGAGCAAAGGCCTTAATCTCAATCCTGACAAAACCAAACTAGTTCTTTTCACCAACAAAAGGAAAATCGGAAGTGCTGAACCGGTACAACTAGATAACCTTGACTTGGAAATAGTGAAGGAAGTCAAATATCTGGGAGTCACACTGGACAACAAGCTGACCTTCAAGGCTCATATAAGCAACACATGCTCGAAGGCGAAAATGGCCATGATGCAATGTAAAAGTGCAATAGGAAGAAGCTGGGGAATAAAGCCAGCCACAGGACTCTGGATCTACAAGGCAATCATCATGCCGAGAATCCTACATGGCGCCCTAGTATGGTGGCATAAAGCCAACGTAGGAAGAAATAAACAAGAACTAGAAAAAGTTCAAAGACTGGCGGCCCTGATGACCACCGGCGCGATGAGGACAACACCCACGGCCGCGCTCGAGATCATACTAGGCCTAAACCCCTTAGACTTGGAAACGAAAAAGAGAGCAATTGAACAGTGGTTCAAACTGAAAAGCACTGGTCAATGGACTGGCAACACACTAGATGAGGGCCATGCCACGATCAGTCAAGACTACGAAGAAAGACTATCAATGATCTTTTCAAACAACGATCTGATAAGGAAAGAAAGGACCTTTGACAAGAAATATAGAATACATATAGGACCGAGAGACGACTGGCAGATGAACACCAATGGCACCATCTGTTACACAGACGGCTCCAGGAAGGAGACAACAAAGCTCTCTGGCTCAGGAGTACACATCAAGTGCGCAGACGGTACAGAGATAAATAGGTCAATACCCCTAGGAAAGTTTGCAAGTGTCTTCCAAGCAGAAATCTTCGCTATCATGGAATGCGCGGAAATGGCAGGCCACCTAAATAACACGGGAAAGGTCACCATCTACAGCGACAGCCAGGCAGCGCTGAAGGCACTTGGAAAAGTAGAAACAACATCAGCAGTTGTCAAAGAGTGCAAAAAGTTATTGGAAAGGCTATCCAGAACAGCTGATGTGACGATTGCCTGGGTACCCGGACACGAGGGCAACACAGGCAACGAACTAGCAGATGAACTGGCCAGGAAAGGGGCTGATGAAAACCTGGTTGGCCCGGAGCCTAGGCTACCAATTGCCCATAAAATAACCAAGGGAGTAATCAGCCGAAGCATTGAAGCAGAGACCAACCGGAGATGGAGATCATCGACAGGCATGAGACAGTCGAAGATATTCATAAAAGGCATAGACAAAAAAAGAACGAGCCAACTGATAAAACTCTCCAGAGTAAGCATGAGGCTCGTCATAGAAGTGCTAACAGGACACAGCCGACTGAACAGGCACCTGACACTGATAGGCGTGAAAACCGACCCCAAATGCCCAGAGTGCATGGATGGTGACGAGACCAGCTTCCACCTGCTCGCCGAATGCCCCATGTACTCACTGATAAGATGGGAGACAATGGGGTTGGATACACTGGACACAGAAAACCTGGAGGATCTGAAGGTGGATCAGATCGTAAGATTTTGCAAGGATACAGGTAGGTTCGACGGAACGCCGTGATTGCCGGGTAACCATATCCTCCCCAAAAGGGAGGATCAGGGGAAATGGGTGAAATGACCCACTAAGGTAAGGTTGATCACCCGCCAGGTCACCGGCGTCCCCGTAGGAAATAATAATAATAATAACCTACAGTGCCTTTTGCTTAAGCCGCTTTAAACATTGTTCACGAATAACATGACGATTGTTGTGATAACTCACTTGTTTTATAATGTTAAACGATAAATTGAGTCTGTACAAAGCTCATACGTTAACACAAATTGTTTAATATTATAACTGATGCTAGTAACCAATTCACTTCAGAATGATGTGTTTTCAAAAGTTTATTGTAAGATATAATACACTCTCTGATCACATAATCGAACTAGTATACCTGTCCCATGGTAAAGGACGTTTGTATACAGGAATTACAATCCTAGGGTTTTAGATTCGAGCAGTATCCACTTGGATAAGGTTCTTAACTACCGTGAGATGGCTCTTTGAAACCCGATTCGAATACATGCAATGAGAGATAACACTGAATTTAATTATGAATATTATCACTCTTGATCAACCGGTTATTAGCAGATATCGTAGGTGCTATTACCTAGGACTTTTGTTTAATTATTATTTTAGTCTTAGGTGTTGTTATTTTTAATTGTTTATAACCAGGCTTTGTACACAATCAACACTTTTAAAAGAATCACCAGAATTTCACTTTAAGGATTCACTATCACAATTTTACATACAGTATTGTCATTCTTACGTGACCTACAGCAGTAGTTGCTTACCTACATACCATCGGATAGTTTATATGGCCTATAAATTGATATAAAATATGATATTAATAATATTATTACGCAGATTTTGAAATAATCTAGATTCCCTACGTTGTGACGCCTAAGATTTCCGCGAATCAGTACCTACCTACCTTCTTATCTACCTATAGAACTAATTCCTGTATTTATTCATCAAAAACCCATTGTATTTTACTTTAAACGTGTGGTGTGTGATGTTCCTATGTAGCTGAGATTAGGAGCAAGTTCGTGAAGCTTGACTTTGTCGTACTTTCCTACCATGGTGTGCTTGTGCCAGTCCACGAGCCGAGGCTCAGGGATGTGAACTGAAACCCTAACGAGATATTAGTTAGTGTATATATAAATAAATATATAAGACTGAACTGCGAGCACCGTAAGTTCAGATCCAGGCCCAAAAGGACGGTTCCACTTCGACGGTAGCTACCCATCACAGAAAGAACAGTCACCCACATTCAGGAAGCTTATCCGATCCTGTTTCCCAGGAAAAATCGGAATGCCGCCCACTTCAAAGGTTATCGGCTCCTAGCGAATTATCAGATGGATATGGAGTCGTTGCCACCGTTAGGTATCCCTCCATAACCAAAGCACATCGCCTTGGATTTCCTACGGGAAAACTAGCTAACAGGCCACAGCCCTACCCTCAACTTCTAACATAAGAATAGATGATAAAACGACAGCAATGGCTTTACGAATGCATTGCCAGACTCAACAGCACAAGACAGTAGTAATACGCATGCATATACACGTACTACCCCTGCCCAATGTAAGGTGTCTTCATTTTCGTACAGTTTCTATAACCTACTTCGAACGCGACCCAAAAATGTAATTTACTTCTTACTAATTATTATTCAAAACTATTTCACCCAATAAACACATTATACGGCCAAAATGAACCAAATTCAAGCTTACAAAATGGCGAACCCCTTAATTCAAATAATTCTACGTTAAACACTATTTTCGCGAGTTATTAATCCTTACTAATATATAAATGTGAAAGTAACTCTATCTGTCTGTCTGTTACGCTTTCACGCCTAAACCACTGAACCGATTTTGCTGAAATTTGGTACAGGGGTAGATTAGACCTTGGGAAAGGACATAGGCTATGTTTTGTCGCGATAACCGACATCTACGCGGGCGGAGTCGCGGGCAAAAGCTAGTACTTAATAAAAGAACAACCCCACAAATAAGAAACGCGTGAACCCCAATATATAATAACTAAATCCCAAAAATTCACTAAATGCTTTAAAATACAATCTCACCAGCAAAAACTCTAGTCTCCACTTCCCCTGGCGAGTCCCCAAAGAAGAATTCCCATTTTTCGCGCATTGGCAGCTAATATAACCCCCCACTCTCCGCGCTCCCTCCTATGTCCTCAGCCAATCAGAAGACAGCTACATTGTGCCAACTACACTGACCAAATTCTCATTTTAACGTGAATTTCTCTCTCATACAACGACCCCCCATAACTTTAAGTACTAAAATCACTTCTTTAATCTTTTCAACAAGGTTTTTCACCAAATACGAACGATATACCCAAGTAATTATGTATATTCTTTATCAATCCTTTTCTTCTCGCCAACCCCTAATTAGTTATTCTACTCATCACATGGGGTGCTTTCGTCCTTATTTTAATCCTGCCTTAATCAAGTAACCTTCCAATTATAACTATTACTAGTCTCTATGACAATTTAACTTACTAAGATATTGTCTTCATCCCTTAAAATATGCCTAATAGTATTTTCACTCCAATATTCCTATACAATTTCATATATAAACTAAATATTAAATATCCCATTCCAGAGTACTTAATTTATCTTCCGTTATTATTGTATTCAAACCAATGCTTTTATCTCACCAGAGTAAATTATCTACATTCATCCAACTTAATTTATCATTTTAAACACTATTTTTAATTACTTCTCCGCTAAATATATTTATTAACCGTAATATGAACATTTTATTTTTTTATTTCATTTAACGCCACCTATGTCTGATTTATTCAACTAATGTAAAGTGTGGAATTTTTATTTTAAATTACAATAAGTAAATGTACTGTAGCGTCCGGGGGTTGGACGCCACAATACCTCGTGTTGATAATAAGATAAACACACGGATAAATAGTTATATGATCATTTATTAATTCAACAAAGCTTCCTATATCGAGTTTAGGGAGGTTTTTACGCGTATATATTTATATTTAAACGAACTAGGGAATCGCGATCTCCGCTCAAGGACTGAGCCTAAATTTAATACACTTATATCTTCTCTTCGGCCCGGGCGGCGCGGCAAGTCGCCCGCTGTCAGCCGCACAGCCGAATGCACCACGCAGCAATTGTTTTTTCTTCCCTAAGCTATATTCAAAAGAATTATGTATTTATTTTTAAACTCTGACACATGATGGCCAGGTAAACGCACCGTGGTGTGTCGAACGAGGTCGCACACCACAGTACTAATGTGGTTACAAATTTTATATCTAACTAAACTAAATAAAACTAAAATAAAAAAATAATTAAAAGAAACTTAAACCTAAAATGCATCGTGGAATTCCTCCGCATCGCATGCCTCCTGTGGTAACGTTCCCAGAAGACTGGCAGCATTGCCACGTTGTATGGCAATACTTATTCTCTGTGCTAAAAATAAGCCAGCCTTCTCGTCACGAGAAGCGTCGATCATACGTGTTGCAATCTCCCTGAAGAGACTAATTCACTTTTCTCTCCCCGTTCAATAAGAAGCAAACCTTCATAATTCGATTATGAAGGTTTGCTTCTCCCAATACTAGATGACTCTCTAATACAAAATCATAAATTGCCTCAGTTAATTATTATTGCTTTATTAGCCCGTTACAAGTTCCAAAGACCTTGTTGTACGTACTTATGCGTTTCTTATAAACATTAAACTCACATGCTTTCATTCACTTGCTTCTAATACATTTGTGTTTTTATTATTTGAAGTTAGTTTAAAAATATATTCTAAATAATTTTCGAAATCACGGATTTCATATCTACCGTTAATTTGCTATGATTACAAACATCATTTTCTTTATTTTAGAGTTGTCTATGAAGTTATGTTTTCCAGTTTAATGAGGAAACGTGGTTATAGTCGTACGTTTATGAGAGTTCGTAGCTACTATCTATATAACTAATTTTATTTGAATGAATATGAGCAAGAGTTTCTGAATCATTATTATCATCATCATCATCATCATCAACCTATTCTAGTCCACTGCTGGACATAGGTCTCCCCTAATGAGATTATTATGATGTCATTATTATGATTGAAGTTATTTGATTAAAAGTTTGCTCAATAAACAAAAATAACTCCTCGTATAACTTTGTACATGGTATCCGTTTCGTGGTCATAATTTATTTTCTACTGCTCTTTTTGATCAATTTTGATGATGAATCAAAGTTGCGAATGTTGTTACATCATAGAAGGAACTTATATCATTTATAACTTGAAGCTTCTGTCTGAACGTATGGATTGAGCAGAATTCCATTTGAGTATCTACTTTTGGTATTTTCATCAATCAATCAATCAATCGTATTTTTTTATAAAAGAATAAGCAAATAATCGAAAAAAATACTTATTTATCTTGTTCTGAATACAGACAACAACTAGTCAAATCATTTCAGAATAAGAACGCGCGTGCGTGGTTGCATGTGCAAAGTTATCCCGCACACACGCGGGTTCAGCTTCCCGAGATGTCCAGATTCTCGGGATATCCCGCGAATCGATAGAGATAGCAATATATTTGGTATTACCACAGATTATCTAATAGTTGGTATCGGTGAATCACTGCCTTTTTTTTTTTTTGTTTTTTTTTATCGTGCGGAAACCCTTCGGATACCCCCCCGCCGGCCAGCGGGGGCGGTTATGTCGGGCTTGCACCGACTAAAACCGCACGCCGTCTCGGGTCTTCAGACGCCGGGGTGTAAGGTTACCCATAGAGCATATCCCTCGCACCCCGGCTGACCCTGGGCCATCTCACCACTAACAGCATCGCTCATCCTGTCTCCTCTGAAAACAGAGGAGTACGGAGAGCGATGTGTTCCCGCCACGTTGGGTATTGGCTGACGATCAATGCCAACCCTATGAAGGGGTGAAGGGGAAGCCATTGACCGCCGCCCAGGGTGTACCGGCCGCTCCGATTCCGTTCCCCCCGGACTGCAGCGGGATCGGAATCGGAGCGACACTCGAGGAGGTTACCCAACACACACCCCGGTGAATCACTGCCTGGAAAATCAATTATAGTTAGCTTAGCGCTCGCCTTTATGGATTTCATTACGTTACAGCAGCTTGGCTTTAGACTTACAAACTAGAAAATGTTGTGATGCTTGGACTACTTTACACAATAAAAAAGGTACATAATAATCTTCTAAGCCATTAAATTAGCATTCTTCATATTTATTTAATGTGGATATCATGTTTAAATATTTTTCTACAGTAATTTTGTTGGAAGTACAGTCAGATTATTATGTTGCGAATTTGGCTATCTTTTTTTACTTGCTTTCTTGCTCTTTTTCCCAAGGCAATGATATTAAATTTTTAGTCTAATGCTCTGTATTTCGACTTCAGCTTTTAATAATTTAATAAATTGGAATAGAGTGGGTTTAGCTGGTATTTTTGTATATATTCTACGATGCCAACCCTCGACCGGATATGTTGTTTGATGTTTTTCATTGTAGCAGCTAAATATGCCCTTAGTTATGTTTTGCAACCATTGGCTATGGAAATATTCAAAAAAATTTTGGGACAATTCCAGTTGAGACGAAAGGAAGAATTTAAAAAAATAGCTATGTAACTTTCATAGTATGTAATACAAATATATTATTTTTCACGTTGAGTGTCCAATTACGGTTATATTGAGAATCTGCTATTTTGATAATCTAATATTTTAACAATCTGATATTATGCGAATAAAGGGGCCGGGGATCTCGAAACCGGAGATGGCCCTGGGTCAGCCGGGGTGCGAAGGACATGGCTTATGGTCCTCCTTACATCGCGGCGTCTGAAGACCCGAGATGGCGTGTGGTTTTAGTCGGTGCGAATCCGACATAACCACCACCGCTAGCTAGCGGCGGGTGGGGGGGGGTTCTATCCCCGGGGGATTTCCACACGAAAAAAAAAGTGTAGCTTAGTCTCAGTGCGGTAGTAAATTGTGAATACTGTTCAGAATATCTTAAAAGTTACGTATGGTTTCTTAGGAATGTTTTGCTGTAACTTTAACGGGTAAGGTACCTGTCCATACTGTCCAATCTCACAATAAAATTCCACTCCGTATTTATGATTAAGGGAGACTTAGGAGAAATTTTCCAATACTTCGATAAAAAAAAATTGAGGGTATCTGTTCAGTGCGTGAACCGAACGAGCGCAGTAATAAAAAAAACGGCAAAGGAGACTGGTAGCAGAGCTGTTAATAATTACAGCTCTGCTACCAGTCTCCTTTAACCCGGAGACAAGGGTGAGGAGTGCGATCACGAGCAGGTAGTATTCTAGCCGTAGCCCCACCACTCCACTTTCACGCAATCACTACTTCGTTCCGAAGCGTGATCTAAAGCGCGACAGTGGAAACGCAAATAAAACTAAAACTTAATATCTAACTAAAATAAAGTGTCTAATGATCCGGATCTACACCAATGTGCAGTCAACAAACGGTACAAAATCATTAATCAAACACAGGAAGTTGGTACGAATATAAAACGGTTCAACCAACAAAAAACACCGCAATTTTATAAAAACCGGTTAACCGACAAACCCTCAAAACGGTCAAAGGGCATTCGAGGAACCGCCCGGAACTTAGAACAAATCAAACAAAAGTAATATCAAAACTTCCCGGGAAGTTGAATTCCCGTTGCCGTGAACCGGTTAGTTCGGTCAGAATCCACTACCAAAAAATTACCCGGAAAACCCGAGAAATATTGAACTATAAAATTAGCTATTTTAAACGCTCGGATACAAACAAATCAAATCATACATTACTTTCAATTTTATAGCAAGTAAACACAAATAAATATCTATTCAGACCTCCCGGCGGGTCCAATCAAACACATGGATAAACAACAAATCAAATTTAAACCGATTTTTAGCACGTACTTGTTTCAATAATCAAATTAAGCCGCAATTGACACCCGATCGAAATCGACCAGTAAATATTTTAATTACAATAACAATTCCAAGTTTTAAAGTTGAGAATAGTCAAATTCAATTGCACCAAAAGGCAAAATAGCAATGAGAAATTAACAATCAAAAATGGCGAACTTGACCCGCGTGTTAAGTATCAATAGTGAAAGTGTATTTTAAAATCTGTGCATATGTAATTGGGTTCCAGGCATAAGCCTTTTGTATAAAGAAAATTCCATTTTGGTTATATTTATTGTTTCGTTTTAATTGTTAAATCATCATAGTTTGATGTTTTCACCGCATATTGCAGTACGTATATAAGTACCTAGTTATATTTTGTTGTTTCGCCGGGACACGAGGCTCACGACTCCGGTACTAGACGAACTTGGCGCGGCCGGCTAGTGCATCTCGCGTGGTCGCTTTAATAGTCGCTTCGAAAGGTCCTTTTTTTCTGGCACGTCGAAAACTCGTGCGAGCGCAATTGTAGTGGATTACCTGTTTTCACGCGCGTCGGAGGACCAATTTTGATTTGTTTTTTTGAACTTTGAGTAATTCTGAACATTGAGTGCCGAGATAATATCTCTTTGTTGAATAAAGTGAATACTCCCACCGCGTTCGTTGGACTTTGAACCTTGTGGCGTTGGAGCTCACCTTATTTTGGGAAGTAACCTCATACTTATTTTACTTCATAATTAGTTTATTGTATATACAATTACACGTACATTCAAATCACATAGTTAGATAAAATAAATAGGCACACTTTACAGTCTTTGATACTTTCCCGGCTGAAACCCGGTACATAGAAGGTCAGTGACTCATATATTAATATATCTTGTGTATTGTTAACGATAATTAACGGATTGGTTTGATTTTGGTTTGCCATGGGATGCCTAACCCGCTAGTCAAGTCCGCCATTTTGAGTGTTAATTTATGGGTACTATTTTGCCGTTTGTTGCAATAGAATTTTCACCTTAAAACTAGAAATTGTTATTGTAATTAAAATATTTCCTGGTCGAATTCGATCGGGTGTCAATTGCGGCTTAATTTGACTATTGAATCGAGTACGTCCTAAAAATCTGTTTAAATTTGAATTGTTGCTTATTAACGTTTGAGTGGACCCGTCGGGAGGTCAGAATAAATATATGTTTGTGTTTACTCGATATAAAATTGAAAATACTGTACAATTAGATTTTTGTACCCGTGAGGTTTTGATCGGTTCCATTAACCGGTTATTCTAAATTGCGGTATTTTGCAGTTGAACCATTGTATATTCGTGCCGACTTCCTGTGTTTGATGCTTCGTGCGGTTTTAGTCGGTTTGATTAACCGGTTTGAATAAAAGTACGGTATTTTGTTATTGTCGTTTGATTAATGATTTTGTACCGTTTGTGCACCTTTGTGTAGATCCGGATCATTAGACACTTTATTTTAGTTAAATATTAAGTTTTAATTTTGTTTGCGTTTCCACTGTCGGCTTTCGATCACGCTTCGGAACGAGGCAGTGATTGCGTGAAAGTGAGTGGTGGGACTACGGCTTAAATACTACCTGCTCGTGGTCTTACTCCTCACCCTTGTTTCCGGGTAAAGGAGACTGGTAGCAGAGCTGTTAATTGTTTTTTTTGTATTACTGCGCTCGCTACGTTCGCGTACATTTATCTCTCGTCCTCAGTATATGCCGCTAGGACTTAATTCTGTTTTAGGTTAATTAAAGGAGGAAGGGGTTCGGCATAATATATCACCTTATTATTCAAAGGGTGCGAGGGAAATAATTTATACAGTGGATTATATTGCAGGTGCATCTTAAATGTTTAGTTGATGATTGATAAATCTTTCGCTTTTTTTAATGAATTTTTTGTGTGATATCAACCATTTAGATTTTTGTTTTTTTGTTTCAGGTATCAACAATACAACAGGGTGTCTGTCGCCGTTCTTATTGGCAGTACGCCATAACTGATAACATGGTTTGTGCGGGGCGAGGACGCAGGGACTCATGTGCTGGCGATTCCGGTGGACCATTACTCTGCAAAGATCGCACTATGAGATATGTTTTACAGGTATGATTATACGTCCTCTAATATTATATTTGTGAAAGTTTGTAAAGATGTCGGGATGCTTGTTACTCAATCACACTCAAACGGCTAAACGGATATGGTTCAAATTCAGTACTTACAAACGAATATACTACTTTAATCCCTGGAAAAGGTTCCCATGGTTGTGGGAACTGGATAAGAATTTCACGCGGGTCGGGCCGCGGGCAACAGCTTGTTTAATATAAACCAATACCTATCGATGCAGTACCAATAACTAAATTTATAATTTTGACAATCTAATCATAATAATTTATTAATAGTTTACCATTAATTTTATATAATGATTAAGATGATAAATATTATCAGAAAAACCTAATAAAAGATATTCTACGAACAAAATGATCACGTAACTATTCTCAAGGTCAATGTCTCTACCTTTATCGCTCAGATCATACGGTGAAATAGACAGGTGCTCATGTAATGTAACATTACAATGTCGAGCATTCATCAGAGATTGCGGCGAACCGAATACATCAGAGAGTGCGCAACCTACAATGATACCATTCGTGCATTACATCAGTGATGGAAAAACCATGTAGATGTCCACAATGTCTGCAATATTTAACAAATTTCGAATCTGAAATATACACTACAAGCCAATGCTCACCAGTCAGGAAGGTAGTAATGTAACGTAATAATTCAAATAGAATCTAAAATATTACATTACAGGCAAATGCTTAAATGTTTTTGCTTACAGTAAGGGAGTGCCTTTAAACCTAGGCACTCCCTTACTGTAAATTTTATGATTTGTATGAGTGAAATAATTTATTTCACTCATACAAATCATAAAATTTTCTACATTGAGGCTATGAATTAGATTGCAGACTGATTGATATGCTATTTATCAATATTACTATAAAATACACAAGCAAAATAAAAGAAACAAATGAATTCAAAGAATTAGGGAGGAGTGTTTGCCTTCTAATTGCTTCAGGCAGTTTTTATGGCTAATAAAAACCGATGATTGAGTGGTAATTGGACTAGACTAGACTAGAGATTGAACGTAAAAACCCTTTTTTATTTGTTGTACATATATGTTTTAGTAATTTTTTTTCGTTCAATGTGCTTTTAAAAAGGAAGCTCCAATATAAGAATATGATACACACTCGCCATTGACATCAATAGTTTATGTCTACTAAAACTTGCGTCCTGTCTGAACCGATAAGCTGGCTATATATTGAATTTTTTCAGGGAATCGATCTAAAAAGGGTTTTTTTCGCTCAATTAACCGAGTAACAAGCTTCTGATGTCTCCCAGATTTTCAGAAAGGGTTATAATATATTTCTATATATACCTAAACCTACAAGTATGTATGTACACATCTTTGTCGCTTATGAGTTACAGGTGGCTTTATTATTTCAATAGTAATGATGTGGTTAAATATATAAAAACTAAATCAACGCCCAGTTTTGACGCGGTTGCTTGAAATGGTGTTGTGACATGTTCTGACGGCGCTCTAAAATGCTGAGAGTTCAAGTCTTTTGTTTTAACAGGAATTCTTAATCAGAAGCCCTTGTAATGGAACTTCGTGTGGTTTCAGTCGATTTTCATACGCAAAAATATTATATTTCGGATTTAGAAATAATAAATAGAAACGCCTAATAATCAAGATTTACCACAAATTACAACATACGTGGGACACTCAGAAAGTTTAGCGAAAATAAAAAAAAGTGTTCTATAGGTAAATATTTTTTTATTAAATCTTTTCAAAGTACTTTCCACCAGCCTCTATACAAAGTTTCATGCGTTTGAACCAGTTTTCAAAACACTTTTTCCAATCCGCCGCTGATACCTCGTTTACAGCCTGCTCAAACGTTGACAGCGCATCTTCCGGCGACGAAAATTGTATCCCTTTGAGCTGATTTTTTATTTTCGGGAATAAAAAGAAGTCGCACGGTGCAAGGTCAGGGCTGTAAGGAGGGTGACCTAGGAGTTTAACCGGAGTGCTGTCCAGGAAGTCCCTCGTTTTAAGCGCGGTGTGTGCGGGCGCGTTGTCATGGTGGAGTAGTATCCCGCGGAGCCCTGTGTTTGGTCGCTTGTAGCTCACTACAGAGAAAACTTCTGCCAAGCATTTGGTAGTGTACCATTCAGCGTTGATGCTTCTTTGATTTCGTAAAGGGATTGATAACAAGTAGCCAGGCAAATTGAAAAAACTCGCGATCAAAATCTTCCCTCCGCTTCTAGATCGCTTCACTTTGGTAGGTGTTGATTCGTTTTGAAACACCCAAACCGTCGACTGGCGTTTTGTTTCTGGATCATACTGATAAATCCACGACTCATCACCTGTAATGATGTCATAAACACGCCGAGACGCGCCTGCTTCAAACTTGTTTATCATATCACGACACCATTCCACCCGGGCCTGCTTCTGAGCATCGGTGAGATTGTGCGGCACCCAGCGTGAAACTATCCTTCTCACACGAAGATGCACGTGTAGAATCTCGTGAAGGCTTCCCGATCCAATCTGAAGAATGTGCTGAATCTCTTGATATGTGACTCGTCTATTATCTTGGATTAAATTTTTCACTGCTAGCACGTTTTCTTCCGTAACAGCCGTCAAAGGGCGACCACTTCTTTCTTCATCCTCCAAAGTCAGTAGACCGCGCTTGAATTCGTTATACCAACGATACACGGTCGCCTTGGAAGGGCCTTCATCCATGAATGCCATTTGAAGTCTATCGTACGATTCGTCTGGTTTCAGGCGACACTTGAAATCGTAGAAAATCATAGCGCGAAAATGTTCCCGACGCAGATCCATTTTTCAATGAGACACAATAATTGAAATTATCTTGCAAAAATGCAGAGAGAAATTTTGAAATTGGAACGTACTTATTGTTACGCATAAATAATCATATTTTAGAAATAGATTATAACTGACCAGTCTCTCATATATAAAAACTTTTTCTCGCAATACTTTCTGAGTGGCCTGGTATATATGATTTTAGATTGACATGGTTATTTACATTAAAATTAAAATTATAAACGGGATATTTACGATGTTTATTATCTTTTTCGAGAATCCGATATTTCGGCACTGTTACAAGTGCCATGATCACGGATGTACTAAAGTTCTGCAAGCTAGTTGTTACTCGGCAAACCGCATCGGTCTACCCTCTTCCTCACTCGTTTCTGACGCGCGTCACCACTACCACTGTCCGCGTTCTCACTATGCACTCGATCACGTTCACGACATACAACACAAACAGTATCGGCTCGCGCGGTTTTTGGAATTGGAGTTTGTTTGGGCCTTGTGAACATACGGATCACTGGATGCCAGACACTCGACAGTTGAAACCCATCCTCCCGGTTGAAGTTCTTGTACTTTTTAATTTCAATTGCTTCTTTCACCATTCTGGGTATGTAGTGGCGTTCTGTCGAGAGAATCCGAGGGTTATGTAACTCAATCCAGTGATTGGTCCCCTCCTCCAAAAGATGTTGAGCGATAGCCGATTTCTGTGGCGCGTTGTTTCTCGAAAAAGATAAAAAACATGGTAAATATCCCGTTTATAATTTTAATTTTAAATTACAACATCTTTTTAGTACCGACGATAAAATGAAAGTAGTGGTAATAAGGTTACTACTGAGTGGTAATGAGGCTACTTCTAAGTGGTAATAAGGTGACTTCTAAATGGTCATAAGGTAACTTGTAGTCAAAGATTCAGTAGATGTTATCTGTACATAGAATATAGAAAAATTGAAAAGCTTTCCACTTCTACGAATACCAGACTAGAAACATTCCCAGACGATTTCACAAGAATCCCTTTGTACAATTTCCCAGCCAAAACTCGGAAGAAATACAAAGATATTGAAATGTGTCGAAATATAATATTTAATTTTGCTCTAATAAGTATTTAAAAGTACGTCGTAAAAATATTTCCATATGAAATTCAATACGTAGAACACAGGTTTTAATGATGGAAAAATCATTTGGCATCAAATTCTACTTATGTTAGAAAAATAGCACTAAAATACACGGGGATACCATTTAGAGTCCATGCTTGTACCTTTTTTTTTTATTTCGTGCGGAAATCCATGCTCGTACCTTTTCAGTAAATATAAACGACAACAGAAACGAAACCATATATAATAATATTGATACAACATAAATGAGAATAAAATTTACCGCGGCGCCGTATACTTGTTACCATAATGATCTAAAAAATCAAAATGTTATGAAATATTCTTTTCTAACTTCGTCGTATGTCACATCAAACAGTATAATTAGAACTGAAGTACCTATATATTAAACTCTATGTGTGATCTGTCTCGCAATTTGAGTCGTATCAAATTGAAGTTTAAAATTACGGGTCCATCCCACTAGTCCTATTGACCCAGTCTCATGATGGGACAGGTGTGATGATTATGTCCCACTAGTCCCATGGGACGAATGATTCTGTGAAACATGTGTTTCACAGAATGTGTTTATGAATTCTCATTCCACACTTCCTTAAAGGATTTATTATTTATTTAAATCTAGAACGTAAAGTTAGCACTTATATGCTTTGATTTAGCTTCACCTGTCCCGATGTTTATCATCAAATCTTGCAAATGAAATTTGATCCACTTCCCGGTTAAGGCTTGAGCTAAAATTTGCATACATGTGTAAATCGCGTGACAATGCAATATAATGATGACATGGTGCTGATCTGATCTGATGGAGTTGGATGGTGGCCATTGGAACTTCGCAATGAAACGACATAACCCCATCGAGTTTAGGCTCATTTGAATCTTCTCGACGAGTAGTTTCTCTTTCAATGGTAACCAAGGTCTGATGATGGAGCTGGAAGATGGTCATAGGAACTCTGTAATAAAATGACGCAACCCCATTGAGTTTCGGCTCGTTTGATTTTAAATGTTAGTTCTTTTGAAAATTAACATAATAAAAGTTGAATGAAAAAAACTTCATAGAATTAATTCTATGAAGTTTTTTTTCATTCAACTTGTTTTAATATTCAGTTACAACTGCATAGCCTCGTAGGTTATGCCATACTCCGGCCAAAAATAGCAAAGCATTAGTACCCAGTCGTACGTGGCAAACAAGCGTCCAACCTCTTATGACCCGTAAATAAACTAATCCAATCCGTACCAATCCTTTACCATAATAAATCATCAATTGCCAAGCTACACAGCAGTTTGTCAGCATTCAGTTCTCATCTACATAGTAGTGAATTATCGACGGAGAATGTGTTACATTTTCATGTTATTTCCTTGTGAAGGCTTAATATGTACAAATATAAAAAACAATATTAATATCTTCCAGTTTGTGTAACTTTATATTAAAATATAACACAAACTCAATAAATAAACCCGGCTTCGTAATCAATAGATATAAAGCATGATAAATATTTCATACTACGATGAGCAGGTATTGCTTTGTGCAATTATATAACCTAATTGGTACTGGAACAAAGTAGGTATGGATCTGATCAAGTTATACAAAAAAGTCTGAAAGAAATCAAATGTCAAATACAGATTATATTATGATGTAAAATGTTCTATTTACAGGGGATCACGAGTTTCGGCGATGGTTGTGGAAAACGTGGCAAGTACGGCATCTATACGCGTACTGCGGGATACGTCACGTGGATGCATGACGTCATGAACAGCAAGTACTTTGATTGAAACCACGTAACATTGTGTAGGATGGTAACATACAAAGATGAAGCCTTTGGACTAAGGAGCACCGTTTCTGATAGGGTTTTACTTACAATTTATGGAATCAAACTTTCATACTAATCTTTGTACATACAGAAATAACGTCAGAATACTTAAAATAGGCCGACCCTCTTATTCATAAACGTTTATTATATGTTAGTATTTCGAGATATTGTTAAAAGTTTACGTGAATATTACCTACTCATTGTAATAAAACTAATTTTAATGGATTCCATGGCAATTTATTGACGTGACAACGTCTTATAATTCGATAGAGTCGGCTGCACGCACGAAAAAATGAGGCGTTCCATTTAAGGCTTGAAGTGCAAGCGAGAGCGCGGAACGAGCGACAAAGAGGCACAATCGGCCTCCGCGTTCGGCAGCGTTCGACATCTGTCTCAGGCTTGAAGTGCAAGCGACAGCGCGGAACGAGCGACAAAGAGGCACAATCGGCCTCGGCGTTCGGCAGCGTTCGACATATAAAATTAAAATTTTCTTTTGAAAAATGCAACCATTCCATCAGTATTTTCTTATGACGTTGTCACGTTCAACTATCATCAGTAAACCGACTTTACAGACAACCGATTTTTTGTTTAGCATCATCATGCTCTATGAGGAGGAGAAGACTAAATGTTATAAAAATGATTTACGGGGAGTTTGTGTGGCACACTGAAATTTGAACATTTTTAATACAATTTACTAGTATTTTTTTGGTGCATGAGAGGAGCCTCCCCGAGCGACGTCAATAAAGTGAATCCGATTCCCAACGTCCGGCGCACCCTGTACACCTAGCACTCGATATCGCAGAGTCTAGGTGACTAATCCTCTCACCACGATGGCAATAAACAGTCCTACAAAGAAAAAAAAATTGCCATCGACACGATGAAGAAGAAGAAGTATTTTTTAATATAGTTATGGACATATTTTCAGTGGTTGCATATCTAAATACAGTATATTTTACTCAAAATGTACCTATTTCTGAAAAGACTGTAGGTATGTTTGGTATTTCTGATATTGTGCCTTGAATAGTTTCTATTTTCTAAATTTTAAATAAAATATATTTGTTAAGATACTGACAATAGTCATAACCATTTCTTTAAAATGTATAAAGTATAAAAATAATGTTTATGTCACCTTGTAGCCTTTTCTTGCTAGTAAGGATGTGAAAACAAAGTACAGCAAAGGGATACAAAAGATGGAAAATAAAGCTACCCACGTAGCATCCACAGTTTGAAAGGTAGTATGTGCTCGTGGCACATTAAAAGAAAGCATTAGGTTTTAAGAAACCTTTTAATACCGTTAGCAGGTAAATTGCACCCTTCTCACATTAACATTGCATATCAGTTTAGCAATCGAACTCATTAAAAAGAGTAAAAATAAGCAGTTATGAGATGCTGCTTACTCGTAAAATTTAAAGTGAATAAAAAAAAAGAAGAAAAGGTGTAATGTGAAGGTTCCATTGCAGTGAAGGTCCATTGTATAAAAATGAAAATGATGATGAATATATGAATCCAATTAAAAGTCAATTAAAATTCATTGCGGTATCAATATTATAGCTGTCGTATTTTATTAACTTCGTTGGACCAGCGATGAATGAGGATATTAGTAACTGGAGGAGAATGTAGAGCATGAAATAATACTGTAGAAGATAGTATTATTATTACTTTGAGAAGATAAATGTTTATTTCATGAATTCTCTCAGATAATTATGGATATAGGGTTCCTACAAATATAATGAGCAACTCAATTTTGTTATGTTATGCAAAGTTTAAAATTAAATACTAAGATAACTTTGTATAAGCACTGTATTTTAGTCAGAATTTGTTTTCAAAAGACATTATAATAAGGTAAAGGCATCTTATTTTGTGGTATTTTCACCATAACTTGAAGGGACATAAAATTAAGTATTTATAACACCGTTCTGTAGAAGTTGCTATTTTTATCAGAAGTGTTAATTATCCTATTTTCAAAATATACGTAAGTTGAGTTATAAAAATGTATTAAAAATGTTAAATCATGTAAAAATAAGAAGAAATCTGAAGCCCCTTTTTTTACTTATGTACACTCAAAAAGGACTCCCTTGCTTATGAAATGATAACAGATAAATTATTAATTGAATAATGTATCCTGTAGACAAAAAGGTTAGTTACTTTAAAGGTTAACGGTTTCTAAATACATCGGCATATGGTGCCATTTTTAGAACCCTTCAGAATTAAGTGCCTTAACCTTAGATGATTAGATTTGAAAGCAAGTAAATTTAGATTATTTAGATTATTTAAGTTCATATTTTTTGGAAAATTAAAATAACATTGCACAAACACTTACTGACTTCCAGAAGTTTCAAGAAATTGTGTACTATTTTCTAAATTATAGTCATAATAATAAAGTCTCTCTAAGTTTGTATTGTGTTGTTTGATTTTACTGCTTCGAGATAATACTTCTGTCCAGTCCATTGAAAAGTTACATTTGGGGTTGCGTTTTTTAGAGGCCGCAAATTTTATTTTTTTGATGTGTAGTGTAGGGGGGTCAGTGTAAAGATAAAACCAAATTTTATTACCACCGTATAAAGAGATAAAAAAAGTTTCTGAACATTTTCGCTTATAACTTTTTTATTTATAGTTCTACGACAAAAAGTTACTGTACCTAAGTTGTAGAGAATTTAATTTGCAACAAAAAATGTTAACAAATTTTTCCCACCACCATTTCAACCCCTATTTTCAAGATGGCGGCCGTTCGACAAGGGTGGCGACCCCACAAACTTGGTTTTAGCTTTACACTGACCCCCCTACACATCAAAAGAATAAAATTGCGTCCTCTAAAAAACGCAAGGTTAGGCCTAAAAAATTTAACATTTCAATGGACTATTCGGAGGAATAAACTTTAAAAACAAATGACTAAGCAAGTTACATAGCAACCATTTTTTCATACGACCTCAAGTTTTCTTTACAGTCACGATAAAGGAAACTTGCACTTTTTGACCCTTTTTTTATCCCCGTGCTGACCTCAAATTGAATGAATTATTTGTGTAAAATAAAAAATCACTACTTACAAATGTATTTTTCACTAGCTGATGCCTGCAGCCTGAACACAAGAAGACAAAGAGACAGGAATTTAAAAAAAAATGTGTTCAGAGTCGAAATCGTGTCAATCAGTCCATAAGAGGATAGAGGCTTAGAGGTTGCATGCTTGATCTATTAGCTTTTCATTAAGAATCGTGAACGTTACAGTTGGCTGCCAAAAACGTAGATAAATAATATTAGATGTTTTCCGATATTAAATGACTCTCTTAGACTGCTGGGTGACGGTGACGTTATCTTCAAGAACTCATGAAAATAAATAATATGAACTATTAAAATATTTTATTTTCGTAACAAACAAACAATACCAAAACAAAAATTAACAAAAACAAAATACATAAACAACACTCATTATCATAAATATTAAAAACAATAAGGATTAAACAACGGTCACTTGCCAAAACGGAAGGTCTCATCGTCTTCAGGTTCGCGGGCCATATCCGCCACCCACGGGCCCAATTGCCAAATGCCAGTGTACTGTGCAGACTGGTTACCTGTTGGTCGGCGTTCTTCCTAGAAATATGAAAGATCGTATTACCGTTAATACTTCTTTTATTAACATGGTCACTTTTACCACTAACCTAATCTTCTTCTAATCTCTTACAATACGTAATATAATTTGGCAAGCTGGCGTTAGGGACATAAATTTATAGGCTCACTTGTCCGCCTCCTTCTGCGAGCAAGTAATGCTCGAGATGGAGGCGGCGGAGCGAGCCCGGGAGAGATTTAGAACTCTCCCAGCCCGCCGAGCCCGCAATTATCTCGCCGCGTGGCGCAGGTGACTCACACGCCGAAGGTCGCTCAACGACTTTCGTCCTCCATGAGCGCAGGCTCACCCCAGCAGTCACCCCAGCAGAAGCAGCCTAGGGTAGCAGGGCGTCAAGCGTCCCTCCCCCCGGGGCAAAATGGGGACACCGTGGTTTCCAAACTCGACGGGGCCTTCTCGAAACTGGAGATGGCCCTGGGTCAGTCGGAGTGCGAGGGAATTGCTTTATGGGCCTACCTTACACCCCGGTGTCTGAAGGGGCGGCGTGCGATTTTAGTCGGTTCAAGCCCGACATAACCTCCCCCACTGGTCGGCGGGGGGATATCCGAGGGGATTTCCGCACGAAAAAAAAGGGTCACGTATCCGAATTGACACTTTAAATTTTAACATTATTTAACTGATAATTCGGATATTAAAGGTATTTTGTACTTGTACAAAATAACTTAAAAACCAGTACGCCAAGACTTAAAATTGGATAGAGTCACAAGTCTCATTGATAATATTTGTTCTATGGATTATAGTGACATACACGCATACATTCGACCTTTGCCACTATTATTAAAAATAATGCAAAATCGGTTCACATAACTTAAATCGCAGAATACTCTAACCCTGGATTACTAGTGACCTGCTGCGATACATTCAAAATAGGGACTAGTTATCATTTGAATTAAGAAACCTCCGGACAACTATACCTACCCTTAAAGTGACGTATACTAGGTACCGAAATTTTTGAAACAAGCATCTCAAAAATTTGAAAATTACATTTGAAAAATGGAAATTTAGAAAATCAAAAAATGTCCTTAAGGCTACCTAAAAGGTTATCAAGAATTTGCCTAATATGATTGACGAAAACGTGACTATAAAGGTACGCCGCCTCCATGGAAAGGCCTTATTCACATATTTTATCCACGGCTTTCCAGGTCATACCCTTCCTCTTCACTTATACTTATATCGAAAGTTTTATGACTTTTAATACAATGGGTGTGTAAATTCACTACTATACCTTTTTTTTTTTTTTTTTTTTATCGTGCGGAAATCCCTTCGGATACCCCCCCGCCGGCCAGCGGGGGCGGTTATGTCGGGCTTGCACCGACTAAAACCGCACGCCATCTCGGGTCTTCAGACGCCGGGGTGTAAGGTTACCCATAGAGCATATCCCTCGCACCTCGACTGACCCTGGACCATCTCACCACTAACAGCATCGCTCATCCTGTCTCCTCTGAAAGCAGAGGAGTACGGAGAGCGATGTGTTCCCGCCACGTTGGGTATTGGCCGACGATCAATGCCAACCCTATGAAGGAGTGAAGGGGAAGCCATTGACCGCCGCCCAGGGTGTACCGGCCGCTCCGATTCCGCTTCCCCCGGACTGCAGCGGGATCGGAATCGGAGCGACACTCGAGGAGGTTACCCAACACACACCCCTCACTACTATACCTCATGTTTCAAGTATTAATTTAATTATTTAACAATTCCTTAATTAATCAGTGAGAATTGTCGAATAACTCTCTTGGAAATAAATTATTCTTGGCATTCTTTCCTACCACAAAAAGGATAATATCATAAAGAAACTGTTACCACGTGCTTTAAAACTCGTGTTTGATAACAATTTGAAAACGTGCAGCCAACATTTGCACTCACACAAGTCTCCAGGTACAAAGTTTCTTGAAATAGAAATGGTTTCCAAATAAGGTAACATTGGCTACTGAAGCAATAAAAATGTAAATCTAAAAGTCCCGTAATATTCCTTTAATACATGTGAATTTTTTTTCGTGTTTGTTGTTCAAAAACAGTTAATCATATTTTGTTGTAAATAAATTCAGAAGTTTTTTTACAAGACTACTATGTACACATACACACATCATCGCTGGCACCGGTGGGTGAAGCCCGTGGGGGTTTCACCACACTACAAAAAAGACTACTATGTAGCAAGGAAACTTGTACAAAATAGCGACAGAATATTTATCATTCGAAGCAGGATCAGTTTTTCCAACGAAGTTCACGCCGCCGTATGGTGCTTGGTATAAATGGTGCCGCTGCAATACATTATAATGTCATAATCTTGTAGCGTCGTTTGTTATTTAGTTATGTTTTGATGCTAACATAACTGGCGAATCGTGGGTGTGTAATACACCTCTGCCTACACCTTCGGGGATATAGGCGTGAAGTCATGTTATGTTATGTTATGAAAACTCATAAATACTGCTACCATCGACTGCTACGTCAGGGGGCGAGGGTGCAAATATTTGTATGCATGAATATGTATATTTGCATTGGTCTGGGTGTTTCTATGTATAATATGTATGTATTTACAAAAAAAAATGTGTCTAAGTATGTTTATTCGCATTCTAGAACCCATAACACAAGCTAGTTAAGCTATGCTTACTTCGGGTCTAGATAGCGCTGTGTAGAATGTTGTAGAATATTTATTATTTTTTATTATTTATTTTCATTTTTTTAAATATTATTTTTTAATTTATAACTTTAAAGAATATGATTATATTGTACTATCAAGATGACTACTATTATGATAAGTGGTATTGTAAAAACTAAATGTGAAAGTAATGAATTCATCATGGTAACCTGTAAATATATAGCGCACAACTTTCCTTCGATGAGAAGCATGCTACCGTGTATTGGGTCGGTTTCTTCACCAGAATAAGGTGGCAAAAGCAGGCAATACAAATTCTTCATTCCATCACCGTCATTCAAATACTTCAATTGACTGCAAGTATGAATACAACGAACTCTTAAATGATGTCAAATAAAGCAATGAGCCTATTTACTTAGGAGGAGTAAGGAAAACACAAAAGAAAGAAAGACGAAAATTTATCATTGAGCTTGACCAGGTAATCAATTATTAAGTTATTCCCAACGGCCGCTGCTGAAACTGAATTTGACATTTGTTTCCAACCGCCCGCGCTCCCAGTAGTGATATAAAATATGGTAGATTAATTATTTTCTTATGTATTATGTCAATATTTATAAAATAAATTGAATTGATAATTTAACACATAATTACGTACTATATTACCGTCTTCTGTTTAAGTGGCAACTCGTATCAATGGTTTCAGAGAATAATATAAT
This sequence comes from Cybosia mesomella, assembly GCA_946251805.1. Classification (NCBI taxonomy): domain Eukaryota; kingdom Metazoa; phylum Arthropoda; class Insecta; order Lepidoptera; family Erebidae; genus Cybosia; species Cybosia mesomella. Next base: position 18,260,112 of record OX276393.1, on the reverse strand, counting down.
GAATGGGTATTTCATAGTAACGATTAAGATGAATACGGAATAAATAACAATTGATGCTGCAATTTACAACTGCAAACTGAAACTTTAAATCTAAGTACTTTACTTTTGTTGTACCGGTAATCATATCGGTTGTTCTGTTTATCACCGTCAGTCTAGTGGTCATGGGAGTACCCGTGACTTATGGTGGTTATGATAGTAATGAGAGCTGTCTTCAGAGCTAGGCGGATTGTCTTGTCCAATTGGAGTCAGCGGGCAGCCTTATGGAGTTCAATCGCCACCTCTATTTTAGAGACGGGGTCCGTCATTGGGTCAGCCGCTGCTTCTTCGATCGCTCCCTCTCAAGAACCGGGTCAGTCTGGCACTCTGCTTCCACAAGCACGGGGGCGGGAGCTCGTGTGTATCGCGACAAATGTGCCAATGTTGGTGCCTCTTCGCTCTCGCTTCGCTTTCGTTTCGTCTTTTTGAGGAGGTGTTAGTACCACGAGTGGCCGGCTTACGAGAGCAATAACGCGCCGCATGCTCACTGCCACAACTCACATAGGCCTGCGTACAATGGCAGTGATGACTGCTGTGGCGTAATGCGGTTATGCCTGGGATAGTGTCTCTGGTATCTTGACTGTAGGTAGAAAGATACATCCCGGTCAGTCGCCACGACCCCGAATAAGACGTACGTACATATTCGGGGTCGTATTCCAGCTCTATTAGGTCTACGGATAGCTCCTCTGGCATGGCATTTGAACTGATGGCCACCTTGATATCTCTGTCGGAGGGACCTGTATGAGCCTAATGCCTCTGCTTTCTTTGGGATGAATCATCGGGTCTACAATTCTTGCAGGTGCTGCGCGAAATTCGGTAACACTTCCAACATAAGTGAAGGATACTGTTTGCCTCGGTTTTCTGCGGCTATGTAGGCTAAGTATTTTGGCATCATCCGAGGCCGAGGTGAGAATACGCGTTGTGCTTTATTTCAAATTTGAGCTTGGGACACCCCAGTTTTCTCTAGTAACTAACCAAGCTGAGGTTCGGCCCCACTCCACCAAAAGTCCGGGTAACATTATAGAGGCCCAGGCACACAAAAAAACCAAATAAATATGTTAATATTTCGAAATTTGTCAAGTCAGTTTTAGTTCCGAGAACACACCAACCCACAAATATATAATTAAGTCCCAACGACCACCAGGGTGGCAGATTATTTATTTTATTTATTTATTTTTGTACACACACAATCAGACATAAGAATACAAAAAAAGGAAAAAGTAGTACCGAGGCAGATTAGTGGTGGCCGTTGGAAATAAGTTCATATTTTGTTCCCAACCGCCACCACTTGGGGCGTTTGGAAACAAATGTAAAATTTTGTCTTAACGACCACCACGGGTGGCAGTTTTAGGGGTGGCTATTTTAACGGTGGCCTTTGAGAATAAGCCATCATTAGCGGGGTGGGTACTTGCTGCGCGTACGTGGTATTATATTATTGATTTTTATGTCGATATTGATTACGATGAGTTCGCTTAGTGATCGTTGAGCAAAACGTTAGCATGCAAGGCTCTATTGAGAGGTCAATTTTGTAACAGAAACTTACGGGTGATCAATGTTTCCGGGACATGAATTTGAAAACACTCTACTTTCATATGTCATGAGTGGGTATTTCGGTAACTCGGTAGCAGTGTATCGGGTATCATATCTGTAAAAGAATAGACAAGTTATGGAATGATTATTCAATTACTTAACATAATGAAAATCACTTTAAATTTATTGTTAAAAGTATTAGCAATCTAAATAGATTATACCTGTCTAAACCCCATCCTATTGCGTAAGCTTTAGATCCCTCTGGGTAACCTGGAAACTGGTGAGACATCATAGAAACCGGCGCCCAACTAGGGCATGTGGCCATTGAAATCACCACTTCTATTAAACCTATAATATAAAAAAAATATAATTAAGCAGTAAGGTGTCCACTTGATCTTATTATACCAGGGATTGCTGTGTGCGTGTACAGTATTTTTGAAATTATTTCTGAAATGGGTTTAAGATCCTACTGAAACCAAAACTACAGTTTATTGTCAAATAAGGTGGCAAACATCCAACACAACACATTTTACCACTTTGGAAGTGTCTCTCGCGTAACTATGCCCGTTTAGAAAAAATGATATTATAAACCTCAATATCATTTTCGAAGACCTATCCACAGATACACGAATGGGTTTCATGAAAAAAAAATTTTTGAATTTCAGTTCTATGGCGAACCCCCAAAATTTCCCTCCGGACCATTTGACCACCATGAACTTGCCACTGGTGGTGACTTGGGATTTGTATATCCCAACTGACTACCAGTGACCAAATAACACAGTACTACTGCCATATCACCACCAGTGGTGAAAATTGTCTCATTTTACCACTAGTGGTAAAATAAAACAACATCAGTAGCACTTTACCACCAGTGGTCAAATTATAAGATCAGTTTCAATTTAGTAAAATCAAAATTATCTAAACCACTTGAATAAATATACCGTTTACTATATCCAAAACATCCAATTCTATGTATAATATGTATGTATTTACAAAAAAAAAAAGTATATAAGTATGTCTAACCGCATTCTGGAACCCATAACACAAGCTAGTTAAACTATGCTTACTTTGGGTCTAGAAAGCGCTGTGTAGAATGTCGTAGAATATTTATTATTTATTATTATATTTGTATTTATTTATTTGGAGGCTAATTAAGGAGGATTCTACTCAAAGCAAATCGTAACAGGCTAGGTAGTGTTTACGGATAGCAGATTAGTCCCATTTGTCCGATTTCACCCCTGGTGGTAAAATTTTACACCATCTCAACACCGGTGGTCAATTAGAACTGAAATCGTCCCATTTTATCACTAGTGGTGAATTGGGAATAAGTTTTTCCCAGTTGACCACCAGTGGTAAAATGGGGTGGTTTCCATCTCAATTGACAACCGGTGGCAAGTTCATGGTGGTCAGATGGTCCGGAGGGCAAAATTTATTGTTCTTTTTTCTATTTTTGTGTGAAAATATTAATGCGGTTCACAGAATACATCTACTTATCAAGTTTCAACAGCATAGTTCTTATAGTTTCGGAAAAAAGTGGCTGTGACATACGGACGGACAGACAGACAGACATGACGAATCTATAAGGGTTTCATTTTTAGCCATTTGGCGACGGAACCCTAATAAAAATGAATGTATGTACACGCATAATTTTCGAACGAATGCATCAAATTTGATAATTCCTTTTTTAATTCTCGTTATTGTTAGGACAAGGTTTGTATGATAGAAAAATTTTGGAAAGACCACGGGTAAAATGCTATTATTGCAGCGGGGCAAAGCTAGGGCGCGCAGCTAGTATTATATAATTATAAATAATACCTACTATGTATTAGTAGCTTAAAAATTAATAATATCATGTAATAATCTGACTAATAAGCCTAGTGGAGCCGCGGTAGCCTAGTGGTATGGGTAATGGACTGCTGAGACGAGGTCTCGGGTTCGATCCCAGGTTTTACCATGGCACACACCAAGGACTTTTCGATGCTTTTCGAAGTTATGTGTGTATTTATCGCAGGTTTATAAGTGCCCGGTTAATGGCAATAGGCTCGCCACCTATTACATTGGGACCTAAACATAAACTGGCGAAATGTGGGTGCTAGCACCTCTGCCTACCCCTTCGGGGATATAGGCGTGAGTTTATGTTATGTTTATGTTTATGTTATAATCTGACTAGCGCAAGTAGCAATGCATTAATTATAACGTCTGGGTAGATTTCAATTAAAAAAATTCAAGTAATAAGAATTCTTCATTTATTTGTTTTTTTTTTCGTTGCAATCATTTTTTTTTCTTATGATGTAACTGAATGGTTACCGCATAACAATTAGAATTTAGCCTTGAGGCTAATAAGTAATTTTAATTTAACTTAATATGCTAAAAACTTACAGAGTAAAAAATGTGTCCATCGGCACTTTTCTGTGGTCTCTGTTATAATGAAAAGACACTTTTTTCTTATGTTGTTCAAGGGTAGCAGTCACTGCACTACGTAGTAGTAATTTCCCTAAACTAACTCAAAAGGCTTAGTACTTTTCATTCTCCTAACTATTGCCGTGGTATCAAGGCGCTGGATAGCCTTGACATTCACATGTTGAAAAAGTCTCTGTTCATGTACTTCAGCGTATTTTTTTATAACCTTAGCAACAAGGTCCACTCCAAAGTCTTGGTGGATATCCTCATTTCGTAGCGTTTACTATACTCTGAAGTTGTTTTAAAATCTTTGAATTATTTCAACATTGGTGCGTTTTGTATAGCTCCAAAGCTGAAGCTTTGGAATGTAATGGAATGTATACAGGCATAAATACTTATTTGTATAGGAGTACTTTGTTGTACACTGATAATGATGAATGTCTGCCAATTAGCCAATACATATTCTTGATGCGTAGTTCTTACTCCTGGCGTTTCTTTTTGACTTTTTGCCTTTCAGCAAAGCTTTGCATCAAGTGTCATACCCAGGTATTTTGCAGCATTTTCATATGAGACTGTTAATAGTAATATTTATATATATTATATTGATATAATATATATAAATATTACTATAGTCACTTTCTGTTCATTAGTCCTGGCCAATTGGCATCAATTATTTTTACGGGGAGGCATAAACAATAGGCTTTTTAAAAATTTTAGTGGCTTTCTTACTGAATATTGTATTTTTTCACTACTTCTTAATTGGAAAGTCTTTTGTAGCATCATCATAAAAGTTCTATATTGCTTTATTTAATTTTTTGTAAGTCTGTTTAATATTGTTTTATCAGGTGGATATCTAGATTGTTGCCACTTTTGTCTCTAAAATCTTGATTTATTTAATGACTATGAAATTCCTTATTTCTAATGGATATCTGTGATGACAGTCATTTAGAGTTTTTTTTTTCCCGTTAAGTTATTTCTTCATATTTTTTCTCAAAGACCCAACTTAATAATTGATTGAATTTTATACATAAAACATTAACTATTAATCGATACATATAAATTAGCAAATTATCTAAGTAACAAAACGTCGAATGGTTCATGATCATGAAGACTAATTTTTAGTGATTTAATAATTTAGAAAGAACTCTTTCGTTGATTGAACACCAATTTAATTTTAAGTCATAAAGTATTACCAATATTATACAAATATTTTCTTTGCTTCTCTCGTTGACGGTACCGTGGATGTACTAAGCTATATTTCACGTAAGCAACTCGGTCGGGGCTCCACCAAGAACTTCCACAATATGCGACAAAAGCAGAACGACCTCCTGACCTAGGATTATTGTGACGTCTTGATAAACACGACCCAGACGTTACAAGCCAGTGAGGGCTTATGCCAGCAGCGTCACAGTGAACCTACATGTACAAAAGTAATTAACATTCGTGAAAAAGATATTGAAATGATATTTAAAATAATAAATATATCTAGTAAGAAGAAAAATTAATGCTTAAATCAATTTTAAATTAGTTTTGATGACTTGCATTTTATTCTTACCATCTGAACTACAAATAGGAATAGTTTCAGAAATACTTCACGGTCAGAACAAATGATATCATTACCATCATCATCATCACAGCGTTAATCCCGATCTTCTACTGGTTAATCATGGCTTTTAAGGGAGCAACTACCGTATGACCTCTCAGCGTCCCCAACGCTGAGATGTCATACATTAGCCTTCTGAAAGCATGTATTGCTCGATGCTCAGGTCTGTCCTGATCCGCAGGGCCCGCAAAGCGCAGACGCGACTCAGACATCGGAGGTCACTCAACGACCTCTATCCTTCATGAGCTCAGGCCTGAGGGTGACAGGTGGAGCCGCTTATCACCTAAGCAGAAGCAGGCTGGAGCGTCAGCGCGTTGCGCGCCCTCCTTTTCCGAGGACAAGACGGGGACACCGTGGTTCCCAAACCCAAGGAGGCTATTTCGACACCGGAGATGGCCTTAGGTCAGTCGGGGTGCAAGGCAAATGCCTTATGGGTGCAGTTTTAGTATGTTCGCGTCCGACATAACCTCCCCTGCTTGTCGGTGGGGATCCGGAGGGATTTCCGCACGAAAACAAAAAAGGTGACACCAGACACGAACACACCAGCTAGTATTATATTTAATAATACTGATTACGTGAAGTAAACTTTACTCAAATCAGTACTGGATTACTTACTTGCGAAGGTTCGTAAACATAAACAGCCATAAAAGAATAATCAGACCAAGTTGCCACCGCACTAATTGTATTTATACCAAATTCTGTCAAATTCGGAGCAGAAGGAAATTCTTTTAATGACCGACAGCTAATATTTTTCTTTCTAGTCGTGGAATTGAATAAACAATTTGAATTTATATTATAATTTTCTGTACTTAAATTAGGTCTTACATTATTTTCAATTATGTGCTTCTTAGCATGTTTAACTTTGTATGTTCCATTATTTTCGTTTAGATTGTTTTGATTCACATGTTCCGATATAATTTTAAGGTCATAACTGAGTTTTTTACCATTTATAGATTTTTCCACATCATCTAGATCAATTAGTTTTCCCCCATCCTCGTAAGAAGATAATGGCGTGTTCTTATCATATATCTCGAAAAATTTGATTCTGTCATATAGAGTTGTAAGCTTTGGCCTTGTAGATATTTTAGGTTTTATTCTGTTTGAATTTGTTATTCCATCATCAAATATTACTAACCTTTCTGTTACTGGACATGTCTCATTATCGACAAAGTTTTCAATTACAGATACACCATTAGATTTAAAATAATGTGAAATAGTGCTTTTACCTTTGTTTGTAAATGGGCTCTTCGAGAGAAACTCATTGTTTATTTTTTGTAAGGGTACATAATGAGGAAAAGAGTTTATTGATGAACTTAATGTTTGAGTTGTTTGTATTAGTATGTCCTTTGTATGAGCTTGTTTAGTAGGTAAAGCTAGTCGTACGTATTTTGGGTTATTAATAAGAAAAGCAAAGTTTGGATAATCAACAGTTTCTTTCATAATTTTATCGATATTGCCATGTTGTTGTGACCTTTTGTCTTTAAATAAGTGGTGCTTTTGATTATTGTCCTCATCTAAATAATAAAACTCAATGAAACTTGAAGTTGTTGATGTTGATCTCAAGCGGGGTGGTATCCGAAATAAAGGATCACTTGGATAGTAATTTACAGTACTCATGTCTACATCTCTAAATTCCTTTGTTTTTCTCCAAAGCATGTTTATAATTTCATATTGTTTGCGACTAACTCTACCCACTTGCCATTTTTTATAATTTGGTGACTTTGTGACAGAATTATTAAGTGTACGATCCTTTTTACTTGACACTGTTCTAAGTCCCAATTTGTGGCCTAAATTAAAAAAATCTGTGAGTTGATGGTGAGTGGGATCCAGTTTGAGTTTGAATACATCTTTGCTTTCATAATACAGAATACGCTCCACAGAATTCACAATTGCTTGTTGGACTGCTATTATTAAAATGAACAAATATATGTGAGGAAGTCTTGGCATACACATGATTTATTGATTGCAACCTACACTGTATTAGCACACTTTGATTTTTTTCTATAAAATGTTTAATGTAGATATTTTACGTGTCTCTTTGCTTTATTGACAACAGTATCATATTTTACTTAATAAATATATTTTATTTAAAACAAAACTGACATGATCATGACTTGACGTTACCGCAGTACAAAGACTCAGAGCGTAGATAATATACTAACAAAGAGAATATAATCATTACCATAATACAAGGCCCATAGACTGAGAATAAGCTAAAGACAAGACCTATCAATTTATTTTAAGTTAAGAGAGATAGGACATGACAATATTTCCGTCCAACTGAGCATTCCGACTGCGGAAGTACCTCCGCCCTACAGAATACCGCGGCCATAATAACCTCGTGTTGTGTTCCCGGCGGTGAGTAGGGTAGCCAGAGCTCACTGAGAGTTTTTGTCTGTCAGAGGGAAGAGTCTTCCTTCTGACAGCACAAAAACTAAAAAAGAAGGGAGAGGCGGGAGTAGCCTTTGATCTTCCCGGAAGACCAAAGGCTATTCCTGCTTTGCAATTTCTTTTTTTAGGGTCGGCAGCGCGAGTGTGACGCCCCTGGTGTTGCACACGTCCATAGGCCACGGTGACCGCTTCCCATCAGGTGGGCCGTGAGCTTGCCTGCCACAATACAAGTGGTATAAAAAAAAAATCTAAAGATTTACGGCCGGTTTCAATAATCCATCTATCCTCTACCAGCAGTTAAAATAGCTACCATTAGTATCTATCGGGGATTTTTTCTGTTTCAATAAACAAAGATAAGCAGAAAATGACTTTGATAATATTGAAACCGCAGTTACAGATAGATTAATGTTGACATGTTTATCTGGGATAGCTTCTACCTTTAACTGTAGGTAGATTATTGAGACTAGCCGTTAGATCGGAAAAAGAGAACATCTAGAACGGGACTTGAACCCGCGACCATTCCTTACAGGGGAATGCATATATATTAAATCGGAGAATTTCGAATATCTGGGACGTGTCTAGATAGCTCAGCTGGTCAGAGCATTCCCCCTGTAAGGGACTGGTCGCGGGTTCAAGTCCCGTTCTAGATGTTCTCTTTTTCCGATATAAATCTTTAGAAAAAGTAAGCATACAAAATGCTTAAAAAAATTAATTGAAAAAAGACCTATCAATCTTTAGTCCAGTCAAAATATACTTCACCTTGCATTAATTCAAAAGAAGCTGAAAATTTACATGAGCTTTGGGGATATCATTATATTGAAATTGTGAAAAATCCGAGTGGACTTCATGGGTGCAAATAATATAATATAACAATATGGGTGTAAAATGGAGTCTACTGGGCTCGCACAGAAAATTGTAACTAAAAATATCTACGTAAAATGAAAACTGACAAAACTCACATGTATCGGTGGAATGATTTGATTGCATAGAATGATTGAAGTTGCTTAAAGTCTTCCAATAAGCTTCTTCTTCAAAATATGATATCAATTTTAGAATAATATTTCAGACATTCGTTTTTTACTTAGCTTTTGGCATATTTTCCACATTCAACTGACAATCGCAGTTAGTAGATCTATAAGAGAAGGATAATAATCTGTGAAGAATGGAGTAGAAACTGAGGATATGAATTCAGGCAGGAAAATATGAAATTATATAGGTATATGGAATTATTATAATTATTATTTACTTCGACGACCTCTGTGGCGTAGCGGTAGTGCATTTGACTGCTAAGCCAAAGGTCGCGGGTTCGATTCCCGCTCAGTGCAAATATGTATATTTGCATTGGTCTGGGTGTTTCTATGTATAATATGTATTTATTTACAAAAAAAAAAGTATTTAAGTATGTTTATCCGCATTCTAGAACCCATATGACAAGCTCTGCTTAGTTTGGGTCTAGATGGCGTTGTGTACTTTGTCGTACAATATTTATTTATACTTAGACGATCGTGCGTGGTGGTGATATATTATACAAGTATCTGTTTTAACTGGGACAGTATAGGGCGATCCGAAACCATAAGCCATAACCATTACCATAAGCTCTCTATAAAAATGAGTCATTTTGACCATTTCCTTTAATGCAAATCGACTCAGGTTCATGTAAGGACCATTTCATTATATCGAAAGATAAAAATCCGTTAGTCATATTTTATAAAATTTTCTCATACAACAGGCCGGCAGAAATCCGAAACAATACGAGATATAAGGAAACTGTCTTAGAAACCATTAACGGTGTTTTTGTATGAACAATTTTGACATACTAAATTTTTGACTTTACTTTTTATGAGCTCTTCAAAAAAATGAGTCTTTACGATCAATTTGTTTTAATACGGGTCTATTCAAATTTATTTAAGGATCATTTCATCGTATTGTAAGAAAAAAAACAGTACAGTAGAATTTAGTAAAAGTTAACAAAACTGTTTTCTGATTCAACAGGCCGGTGCAAATTAGAAAACATAGGAGATAAAGGAAACTATTAGGTCTTTTTTTAATAAAAATACTTTGGTTACCAAATTGATACATTAAATTTAATAAAATATTTTATTAATTTTGACATATCAACTTTTATTAAATTTGACTAACTTCAGCTGCTGTTCTCATTTTTTTCTATAGATACAATTAAATAATCCTTATATGCATATGAAAAAAAAAACTTAACAGAATTACTAATTTTTTTGGAGAGGTCACGCTTAACCAAAAAATTAAGGATGCTAAAATTAGCCAAAATTGTCCTTCAAAAACTGAGCTAATGGTTCCTAAAACAGTTTCCTTGTATCTACTATGGTTTTGGATTTCTAACGACCTGCTTATTGTATGAGTTTTAAATATTTTATTAAATATGACTAACTTCGGCTGTTCCGATTATTTTCTTTCGATACAATGAAATTCTCCATACATGAAACTGAGTTTTTAGAGTGCATAATTTTTTTTCTTCAAAATTACTCATTTTTATGGAGAATTGTTTTCACATAAAAACAGCTAATGGTTCTGAAGACAGTTTCCTTATATCTACTATGGTTCGTTGTCGCCCCATACTGTCCCAGTTGAAAGAGCCACACTGTTATAATAAACTAGCGGCGCGCCCTGGCTTCGCCCTACTGCAACAATAGCACCTTACCCATGGACTTTCCTAAATTTTCTTTCATATAAACCTTATCCTGACAACGAACACAAAAAAAAGAATTATCCAATTATGTGCAGTAATTTGGAAATTATGCGATTTATTTTTATTTATATAGAAGATAAAAGTTGTGAGCATTTAACTCGTTTTTGTAGCGTTGAATCATTGATTTATAGATACAATACTAAAGCCTTACTAAAGCCTCTTCAAAAGATAAAGATTATGTATGTATGTATTCTGTGCAAAAGCGTTGCATTGAATACTCAAAGTGTCTCATAGACAACTGTTGGATGAGATTGTTCGCGAAACGTTTTGAGTAACCTGCTATTAGAACCTTTATACTGAAATTATAAGCTGTATGATAATATAAGCACCTAATGTCTGTGAAGCTTTATATTCATTTTTGAAATACGAATAGAAAAAAATAAAGAAATTGACATTATCATTTGTTGTTGACTATTTTGAACAAACAACACATTTTTTGAAGATTGAAATGTAAATTTTGTGTTACCCAGTTAATATTAACTACATGTGAGTTGTTCACGTGATTTAGTACCAATGAAGTAGGTAAGTATTATGTTTAAGCCTAAGGTGATGAAAGCAAAGTGATAACTATAATTGAGCTCAATGATTTTTTAAATGATCGCAATGCTATCAAGACGTCAAAAGAGTACCGCGATGTATGACAGAAGTTATGCGTTGTTCTCGCTGGCACTCATTCATTATGCATGCATGCCCTGTTGCACTGTCATTGTGTTGAGTGCGGCGAAGTAGCCTCGTTCTGAGTGACCGTATTAAATCGCTAGTGCTGTATCTACGTCTTGTATAATAAAATCGGACATTGAATATTATCCCAAAAAAATAATTGATGTGTGTTCCAGGAGCGATCCCGATGTAAAATTGTGATTTTTAGATCTTTTATCTGTCTGTTTGTCGGTTTATCTGCTTTTTATTATCTATGTCCGAGCATCACTTAAAAACCGCTGAACAGATTTGGCTGAAATTTTGCATGAACATTTTTCTAGTGCATGGTCATAAACTGCGCTATATATCATCACGCTATTATAGGTATGATAGGAGCAGTAGCGCAAAATCGGTCTCAACTATTATTGATGACAACTTTATTATTACTAGGTAGATCTTTACGAAATTGTTCAGTTCAGCAGTACTTAGACATGGTCAAAATCCGAACTATAACTCATTACGCTATACCTGAAAGGTGATGAGCAGTAAAATGTTAAATCTCGAAACTCCACAGAGTTACCCACGTATAAAAGATAGTTGATTAGAGACGCATAAACATTTCATAATGATGACACAAATTTGTCACAAAATTTGGCCGGGTAGGTACCACCGTGCACGATTGCGAAAAACCCTCCATAGTAATCAAATTTCGGTTTGATTGCGTTCAGGGGTCAGCAAGTGCATAGCCGGGCAGGGGGATTGTGGTCGCAGCACTAGAGGGACCGGTGGGTGTCACGCGGTGCTGCGACGACAATCCTCTTCTGATGAGGCCGTCAAGCTGAGTGCCACCATTGCTAACATGGTACGTGTATGTAATGGTCACCCTCTTTCCTGAGACTTTACCTTCAGCTTACCATCAGGCGAGGTGAAGTCAAATTGACGTGTCCTAAAAAAAAAAAAAAGATTTTACATATTTCTCTATCTATTTCGAACGAATTGTCAATTTAAAAAGAGTACACTACATCACCTCATCCGGCACGTTAAATAACATTACATAATACTTACGTGTTAGTATCGAGACTGCAGAAATAAACATTCTTTGATCTATCTATTCCGGACTTAACGGGTTCGAAGTCGCGGACTACAGCTAGTTTTATAGTAAAATCAGCTTTTTCTCTACTAAAAAGTATTATAGGGAGACGTCGGTCTCAGGGGGAATGAAGAAGAAACATTTGAGTATTGAGTATTTGAGTATTATTATAAAAATGTAAATAAGTTGTGTCTGTACGTTGGAGATAACAAAAAAAAAACTTGGGTTATGTTAAATGAACGATTCTCTGAAATTTTTTTTTTTATTTCTTTTCTGTCTGTTTATCTGTTTGTCTGATGTTCGCGATGGCCGCTTAATCTACTGAACGGATTTTGATGCGTTTTTTTGCCAGAAAGGTCTTGGTCAGATTTAAAATCTGCTGTATGTTTGATTGCATTTGGTGAAGTAGAACCGGGGATATGACTAATAAACTATAAACGACCTCCGCGCGGATGGAGCCACGGGCATCAGCTAGTAAAAGTATATAATAGGATTGACACTATTTATACATTGTACGTGGTTGGATTGCCTGAAAGTTGTCACTACGGCCTCTGTGGCGTAGCGGTAGTGCATTCGACTGCTACGTCAGGGGGCGCGGGTTCGATTCCCGCTCAGTGCAAATATTTGTATGCATGAATATGTCTATTTGCATTGGTCTGGGTGTTTCTATGTATAATATGTATGTATTTACAAAATAAAAAGTATTAAAGTATGTTTATCCGCAGTCTGGAACCCATAACACAAGCTAGTTAAACTATGCTTACTTTGGGTCGAGAATGCGCTGTGTAAAATGTCGTAGAATATTTATTTATTTATTTACTACTTCGAATACAAGGGGGCTACGGTGAGCGAGGTATATAATTACGCGCGAACAGGTGTACATTAGGGCGCGGTCAGCGGCGGAGTCTCACAGTGGCAGTGTTGTGTATCAGCCGCAACCGCATCGCGCGACGTGTCATGACATAGTCAGGGCGTCGTCACATGACAATGTCGGGATGCGACGCACCGATCTGTGAGAGGGAGATGCATACCGCTTAGGCCATGTTGCCAATTTAGCAACTTCGTCGCTAAATTTAACGAAATTTCAAAGACGTGAGCGTTTTTTTTTCATTTCTAGCGAAAAAAATTCATTTAGCGACTTTTCTAGCGACTTTTGGAAAATGTTTTGTTCAATTACAAATTATAGATGGATCAGAGATTACCATCTTACAAATCCTTCTACCTCCAGGAAAGAGGCTTCTAAAATTCAGCTCTCTATATTCCTTTTTTTTTTATCCAGATTTGTAAAACAACGCTGGCGGTCTCGAAATGTGACATCCTGCGATCGAATCCTCTTCACGACATATTTTATTTCTTCCAAGGATATAGGTATTTACAAAAGCTAAATAAAATAATAAAACATTATAATTTTTCAAGATATCTGGTTTTGCGTTTCCTTTCTGAGTTTAGGCAACAAATTCATTCAACATGGACATATCTGGATTATTTTCATTGAGTGAATAAAATGAAAATCTGCTCTGTGTTGGTTATAAAAAAATTGTAATGTACCGGGTGTCTATAATAGAACTCCGGGGTTTTGAGGCGAAATATTTTAAAGAAATAAAAAACATACATACATGTTTTATACATGACTGAAAAGCCCCGTTAGTGGCACGGCAGACGTCTAAACGGTATTCTACCTCTTCCCATGTCCTGGCGAGCATGTCTGGGGGGACGGTTGCCACACAATTGACTATTTGTTCCCTGAGATGTTGAACATCACGAAGGCTTCGAAGGCATGAAGCTCGGATTCTGTCCACTTTCTCTTGAGACACACTCGGCCTACCCGGCGACTTTTGCTTCAAAACCTCCCTGTTTCCTTAAATGCACTGAACCATTGACGAGTGGTTTTGTCAGAAGGCGGATTAACACCATAGTTACGTCGAAAGTTTATTTGTACGGTAACTACAGACTTCGTTTCTATGAGCCAAATAACACATTGAGCCTTTTGTTGCGGAGTCGCCATCATTTCAAATTTCGTCATTTCAAGGTCAACGCCCTGCAGCGCCGCCAACAGTTGATACAAACATTCCCAATTGGTATGAGTTAAACTTTTTGAGCTACTCTTTTCAGAGAAATCGACTAAATTTTGCTATCTTTTATAGTTAGTGAGATATGATTTTTTAAAACCCCGGAGTTCTTTTGTAGACACCCTGTATTACGTGCGGTACACGAAAATTCTCAATTTTGATTTACAGCGGTATCTAGTGACTTTCAACTTTCCTTAACATCTAGCGTCATCTGACGACTTTTCGAAGGCGCCATAACGATAAACAGTTTTGTTGTCACACTGCGCTTAGGCAACCGTCCGCGAGAGGCACGAACATAGCGGTTAGGGATGTGGGTTGCTTTAATACGAGTTAAGTCGTGTCGGCAAAACACTTATTTTGTTTCTATATTGACTACTAGCTGACCCAGCAAACTTCATTCCGCCTTAGAATCAAGTAATGTTGGTTGACTTATCAACTAAATTTATTTCGTGAATGTTTCACACCATCTCGGGTCTATAATGGCGGGGCATTATAAACCCGAGATGGTGTGAGATTTTTTTTGGCTCGAGTGCGTCATAATTACCACACTGGCCGGTGGGAGGTAATCGTGGCGATTTTCGCACAAAAAAAAATACAAAATGGCACAGTTTACTTTTTTTTGTGTGCGGAGGATATCCCCTCGGATACCCCGCCGGTCAGCGGGGGTGGTTATGTCGGCCTTGAACCGACTAAAACCGCACGCCGTCTTTGGTCTTAAGATGGGGTGTAAGGTTGCCCATACAACATATCCCTCGCACCCCGACTGACCCTGGGCCATCTCCGGTTTCGAAATGGCTCCCTCGGGTTTGGGAACCACGGTGTCCCCGTATTGCCCCGGGTTGGGGGAACGGCGCTAGTCGCCCCGTCGTCCCAGCCTGCTTCTGCTGGGGTGACAGGTGGCCTCACCTGCCACCCCCAGGCCTGCGCTCATGGAGGACGGAGGTCGTTAAGCGCCTGAGACGCCTGCCACGCGCTGCGAGCATGTTGCGGACTCGGCGGGCCGGGAGAGTTCTAAATCTCTCGCGAGCGGGCTCCGCCATCTCCTTCGCGAGCATTACATGTAGCGGCGGCCACGCGCTCGCGCTCCGTACCATTGCCGCAATCATGCTGCCGAGCGAGAGGACTCCCACCCCGATGGTGGCACAGTATACCTAGGCGGAGATAAATCAAATATCATGAAAATAGGTCCCACCCGTTCTTGAGTTTTTCTTGGTCATCACTAACACGACTTTGTTTTATATTTATAGATTTCAATTACCTATATTAATAAGGTACAAAAAAATGTATATAGGCATCTGCTTTAGATTGATTCGAAAAGGCTAAAAATAATCTAATTATTTTATTCTGTATCTTTTCAGAGTACAGTGAAATTGTAAATCAGAAGTTATCGTGCTTCGGTGGAGATAAACTCATATAAATTAACTGATTCCGTCTTATTCTTTTAAGATCAATTCTTTATAAAGGTTGGTTTTCCTTATTTCTTAGTATATTAAAGTTACTTATTTTCATCTGGCGCACATTTGGCGCACGACCTATGCACCCATTCACCCACCATCGAGTGCAGGGGCAATTTCGATTTGCATCCTGCATCGCTTTGTTTTTGGTATATTATAATATAGAACAAACAAGTAGCTACGCTCATTAGTTGAAATTGTTTTAAGAGTATGGAATGCACTTAGTAAGATATTAATATTCTATGCGCCGGTGTGCTTACGATTCATTATTTCTTTCCACGTCACATCCATAATTAGATATTGCCGTTTTACTAGCGTACGTAGTAGTCTTTGCTGAGATTTATGTCTTATCAGCTTCAAAGAATCGGTTACATATAAACGACGGAAATAACCTCGTTTTATGCAAATATCTCATGCGTTTAAGCTTCACTGGCTAATTTTACAGAATTTAAAATTGAAACCTAATAGACTGATGGAAATCTGTATAAATATTTAGCATCAATAGAATAGTTTAAGTTTGTTAAGTTAGTTTTTAAGTCAATAAATGATATTTTAAATAGTGTTGGGAATAAAACCAATACCAATACCATAACCATACGGTTTGAATAAAAAAATCGACTAATAGAACATTTTTTCTTTTCAAGCATAACAATGAATGCAGTACTAACGCCTTTAAATAAAGCGGCAATGCGCAAGTATGAAGACTTAGAAATTCGTTGTGACGCCATTCTGGCCAGTTATGTGTGGATTGATGGTACCGGTATTAACTTGCGCTCTAAGGACAGAACTTTCGACTTTGTTCCAAAAACAATTAAAGGTTTCTCTTTCATTTTAACTTACCAACTTTACGCAATCGCAGCTTTTATTGTTGTTTTAGGAAAGTTTTAGACGGAGTGTATTGATTAACTGACAAACATACGGCTAAATGGATCAATGGCTAAATGGATACAATGGAATTGCTATGGTCACTCTGTCACTTAAAGTCTAAGCGCAATTACTATGACTTCTGTCCGTCAGTATCGAAAAGTATTTCGAATGATTTGATAATACTGAATAAAAACATTATTTTTAAATACATTAAGGGCCGATTTCACCAAACATGACTTTACTCTAGAATAGCTATCCACGGCATATTTTTATTCTTATATTAAACTCTTGGATAACTTCGTCCACATTTCACCACACTGTACAGGAATAAATTTCTCTCTGGTAGTTATTCTATGGTTATTCTGCAACTGAGAGTGAATCTGAACGACTGAAATGAATGATTATATAGGGCATCCAAATTCAGTTGCTCTTTTCTCCTATAGTAAGTAAAGTATATTGCATATTATTTTATTCAGTCGGGTTTACTTATGTCAAAAGTGTTAAAACTGGAAATCATAATTTTGAATTCTTGGACTTTTATTGTGGTGTTGTTTGGTTTATTTCTATCGCCGGAGTTTTGTATTTTTCTCTATTATTACAATATGACACAAATCGAAAAGCGTAAACGAAGCCCTAACTGGTTGGCGTCTGAAAAACATCTATTATTAGACGTAGTAGAAAAACACTTTAATGTAATTGAAAATAAAAAAACAGACGCCGTAATTATGAAACAGAAAAATGCCGAATGGGCCACAGTTAGTAGTGAATATAATTCCCAGACAATGCAAGGTTCGAGAACTGCAGAAAACCTCAAGGCACAATGGGAAAGTATGAGAAGGCGGTCAAAAAAGAATCATCAAATATAAGAATGCATATGATTCAAACAGGTATGTTTACTTTTCTACATCATAATATATTTTTACTTCTACTTTACTGTTGTGTAAGCATGTATATTACAACTATTTTACGGCTTTAACTATCTTACTGCGACATAATATTATACAGTGTACAATGATATTGTGCTACATTATACAAAATGACTTTCAAAACACCAATATTTTAATCACAGAATCTGTGATGAGCTTGCAAGGTATTAATCAAAATATTTAATAAGTGTTTCATGTTTTCATACAAACAATAAAACATAGTACTTAAACACATGCTTATAAGATTAAAGGTAATATTAAAATCATCAAAATAACTGAAATTATGGAAATTTATTAGACCTTTGTATATAGTAGGGGAGGTCAGCTCAAAGCGGCCATCTTAACTTTAAACAAAAAAAAAACTATTTACAGTCCGTCAAATCTAAGAAGTACCGTTTGACAGTTCTGACAATTGAATGATAGGGATGGGATGAAAAAATCGATTACTATAATATCCGAACTTTGAGAGATCGATTACTATAATATCCGAATTTTAAGAAATCAATTGTTATAATTAAATAAAAGAAATGTTTAGGATATTTTTTTATTCACTACTAGTACTAGTATCGTCGTCTTCGTCATCATCGTCATTTAAATTAATGACCAGTTGATTGTCCATTACATTATCAAAGTGTACGTCTCTTTCGAAGTCGTCCATTATTATTTTCTTTGTTTTTTGTACTACTTTACTCCAATCTTCCTGTGTAACTTGGGCACATGCTTCCTTTAATAAACCTTCCATTTTCTTGACACTGAAGGGTGGTTTTGTGTTGTGTCTTGCTGCATAACCTGTAAAACAATAATGTAACTATTTGATAGCAGACGAAAACCATTGTTTAAATTATAAATGTTAGAAGTACTCGTGTTATTATTATAATATTATAAAATATTACCTTTAACTTGGGCCCAAATCAGTTCAATGGCATTATATTGGCAATGGTACGGAGGAAGTCGTATGACTTTGTGCCCGTGCTCTTCGGCCAATTGGTCAATTACATATGTCGGTTTTGGTGGTTTATGCAATTTCACTAACTGTAATAATTCAGCTTTTAAGAGTGACATGTCGGCATCCACTCCTTTTCTTTGCAGCCATGCCACCAAATCTGCTTTCTTATTGGCTGACGTAGGTGCTTTATCAATTTGCACAGAGTGGTATGGGGCATTATCCATTATAATTGTGCTGTTAGGAGGGATATTCTGTAATAAATTTAAGAACCACTCTCGGAACCTTACTGCGTCCATTTCTTCATGATACTCTTTAGTGCTTTTGGATTGGAAAGCTAATAAAGAGTTTTCCACGAAGCCTGTAGACGCTGACCCAGCATAGCATATTATGAGGCGTCCACCTTTTCCTATCGGCACCTTCGAGCACGAAGCTTCAGAATCATCAGTCCATGTTTTCGGCACAGAATGGTTGGAATTTAGCCAAGTTTCGTCCAAAAATATTACATTATCCCAGTTTATAATTTGTTTAACTTCGCGCAGGAATGTTAGTCGCTGCATAATTATGTCATGTCGCTCCATAACAATTTTTCGTTTGTCAACTTTTTTGTATCTGAAGCCAATTCCTGTTATTACCGTTCTCAACGACTCTATGCTTCCCTTATACAGCCCGGCATCTTTTAAAGTTGCACATAACTTTGCCAATGTTGGAAATTCGCCTCTTGTAAAATACCCGTATATATGGTTTCTAATAGCATGACTATCGAATTCATCGATGCCTGTCACAGGTTTATTTCTTTTTCGTTTTTTCGGTGTGTGAAGTACGTTACTGTCACTCCCCGAAGGCCCATATTTTTCACTTAATATTTTGCCAACGGTGCGGCTACCAATACCGAGAGCTTCACCGACGCGATCCCGAACTTGTGTAACTGGCAGTAGAAGTCCACCATTTTGAGATTCACGCTCAAAATACTCGTGTAATTTCACCACCAATTCACGAGCCTGGCTGTTCAAAGTACGTCCTCTTTTCGACATTATTAATAAACACTTGCTTAGTTCGGAGTCCAGTATAAATATTGCCAAGCCAAGTCACAAATTGTAAAACACAAACGAGAAAGCAAGTACGCGCACAGTCAGCTTCCAAGATGGCGAGAGACTGCTGACGCCGAACCGACCGAGCGGACCCCGTGCGCTTGTAGTTGGCAGTGTTGCCAAAAAAAAAAATTGTAGAGACTTGGACACCTGCGATTTTGCCTATTGACCTAAAAATAATTAAATTAATTTATTTTAGGGTATCTGTGTATTCAGTGCATTATGCGGTCGCGCAGTAACGTCGTTAATTTATAACATCAGGCAACAACATTTTTGTGAATGGGTTCTACATACCTTATTTTTATTAGTTTTAGACGTAGAAATAAGACTTAGAAGAAAAAATTGTAATTGTAAAATCAATGGATGTGCTTGTTAAAAATTTGTTTATTTCTCTGTAATATGCAAACCCATACTATCATACACAAAAATAAATGTAAAAAACACTATCCCTGACTCCATTTACTATTTCGACAGCGTTAGCGCGAGAAACCCCGACTTATTTGGGCGCGAAAATCAAAAATCGACAAATCGCTTTCGACAACTTTTTAAAGAAGCAAATATATTTGATTTATAAATACGTATTTTTGGTGAATGGGTTTTATCTCATATTTTACGATTACATAACTATTTAGTTATGTAATCGTAATATGTGAGATAAATCCCATTCACATGAAAAAATATTTGTTTGGTTGTCAAGTGTAATTTGTAAATAATACATTCGATTTTTCGTATATGTAAACGATTTTTTTGCATACAAGTGTATCCGAAGAGTCGCAACACTACGTGCAGTGACCTAACTACGTAACTTTGTAATGAGGTCAAGAATATAACTATTAGAAATTATTTACTGTGTAAATATGTGTTATTTTGCTTTGTTTGAAAGTTTTCAATTACATTTAGATATTAAGAATTGTACAGTACAGATACAATAATGAAATCTTTCTAAATTCATGGTTTTATGAAAAAGGTTATCGAAACTGAATAATGTACGTATGAACAAAGTTGTTTCGGTTTGAAAAATATGAAGCGTCAAACGGTACCTCTTAGATTTGATGGACTGTAACTACAGATTTTTGAAAAGAACTTTATGCTAATAGCCAGAGAGTTTATAAAATTTTCATAATGTGAAATTAAAATTGGCGCATATTTGAAAATACCCATATGATCCGTAAATTACAAAAAATTGTCAAAAGACCGCTTTGCCCGAGTGGTCGCCCAAAGCGGCCATGGGGGTAGGGGCAACGTGGCCACCCCAAATGTGCACAAGAAATGTATTTGTTTTTTATTGAAAAATATCGTGCTGGGCAAAATAAAATTACAAAAATATTAAAAATATAATTTATTATAATTTAACATTTTTATAAAATAATCAACAGTCTCTTCTTTCTTATTTTTAGCTTGGCCATATTCTTATTTATAATCACAATCAGTCTTGAGGGTAATTTAACTTTAATTATTTCAATAATCAATATTCTCTTCTTTCTTATTTTAATCACAATCAGTCTTGAGGGTAATTTAACTTATGTAACTACTTTGATATATTTAGTTTAAAACTTCTACTAAGCTATTAGGAACTTATAATCACTTTGGTTTTTGACAATATTTAAAATTTTATTAATTATTAACACTAAGTATTAATGAATTAGGTATTTAAAATTTTAAAAAAATTATCTTATAAATTATCAGGTCAGATTTCTTGACAGTTATCACAATAGTAAGCTCCAATACCGGAGTATGTCGGACACGATTCATGAGCCCATAATTGGCAGTCGTCACAGCGAATCCAGTCCTCTGCGGGTGGATCTTTGTATGGTTCCCTGCAAATCAAGCAAAAATAATGTCGGGTTGTGGCATTCTCCCGGTGCTTTATAGTTTTATTCTTAGTTACAGTCTTTATTCCTTTAGTATTTGTACGAGTAGATCTTCGTTGTGTTCCGGATGACCCTGCCTTTTCGGACAAATTTTGTTTTAAGTTCTTCATCACTCTCTTCTCTTTGTTAGCATCAACTTTATGTTTTTTAGCCAACTTTTCCCTTTGCTCGTCTTTAATAGGGGTGCTCGTTAAAATTTCAGCCCGCTGAGCTTTCCTTCGTCGTGTGGTTATATTTGGTTTCATTTTTGGCAATGGCTTAAGAGCCATGGGACTTATATAACACAGATTTGGAGCCGCAGCTGTTTTGTCTGGCAAAGCATTAACAACTGGCGAAGTTCTCGTAATAGGCGGTGTGAGTAGTCCCTCTGCATTCATAGTAACATTACAAATATTATTAGGTGTAACTGCTCTAACTGAATTAGGTATTTGGTTATCAAGAATAGATGTAGGTTTTTTAGCTTGTGGAGGTGCAACGTGTGGGTTTTCAGAGACAGTCACCATTGTTGATAGCTCATCACTCATAAGTTGCTCGATAACCGAAGTAGATAATACGTTAGAGTAATTTCCGTCTATTATTAATTGATCAATAATTGAAGGAGACGGTGTTCTAGAGTGATCTTCATCTACTGACAATGTCTGTTGTTGATTGCCAGATTGTGTCGGGTGTTCTATACCAGGCGGATTTTCCATGGTCGTTGCAGGTAAAAAAGCAGCATCATCAAAAACAAATCTATTTGGAGGCCATATGCCTGTTTTTTCGAATCCACTGACTGCATTCTGGGCATCCGACCCACATGAGTTTTCTGAAATGTCGCCACACTACGCTCAAAATAAGTTTTTAACGGCCCATAAACGCAGAGATCTAGAGGCTGCATTCGGTGTGTAGTGTGTGGCGCCAGTGATACAAATATGATATGATTCTTAGAGGCGAGTTCTAGAGCTGGTAAGTACTTATGTGACTCGTGATTGTCCATGACGAGTAGTATTTTCTTCTCTGCACTTGGACGAACTGTGTCTATGAAGAAACGAAGCCACTCCAAGAACACAGTGCCATTAGTCCACCCATTATCGCTGACAGTTGCCATTGCGCCCGGCGGCGCCCCATCTAGAAGGTTTGGTGCCATTCTTTTTCTAGCAAAAATCATTAAAGGCGGTACAAAAGATCCCGCAGCATTACAACAGCAAATGACTGTCGTCGTTCTTCCTCGCTCGGTACTGGCTATGTGACCCACTTGCTTTTTACCCAATTTTGTCAAAACCCTGGGAGGTTTGTTGGAAGATGTTGGTATACCTGTCTCGTCCATGTTATAGATACGCATTGCGTCAATTTGATGCTTCTCAATTTCAGCTTCTAGGAGGTCAAAAAATCTGTATACCTGGGATCTGTTGAAGCCCCGGGCTCTGGCTATAGATGTGGGTTCTGGTCGCCGCAAGGTCAAATCGGGATGTCGCATGATAAACCCTTTATAAAAATCGTGTCCGGCGGTGTCATTCTTAAAAGGATGTGGAATATTATTTGATTCGGCATACTGAAACACGAGCTGCAGGAAATCTTCCTTCGTAAGGCCAAAAAAGAGGTTGTCCATGTGGAACAAATACTCTAAGAGCTCCTCTTCCTGCTGTAAAGTGAATACTGTTGTAAACCTACCAAGTTTCTTTGTGGCGGATCCTGTTTTTAGGTGCCTTCGTAGAGTTGTGCGAGGGATACCGTATTTGACCGCGATACATTTAATTGAGCCGCGTTTTTCATTTACTTCTTTCATTGCCCGACCCATCATATCTTCATCCCATGACGCCTGGTTAGTTTTCCTTTTATAGTTGTTAACCATCTAAACAAAATAATTAAGCATTATCTATCGAATCGTAATAATTTTACAAAGGGCAAAGCGGTCAGTGGGCCGCTTTGCCCGAGCCGCTTTGCCTTTTTCGGCCATTTTGTTTTAATGATGAACTGCTCTCACATTATTTATTACATTTCAGAGAGAATACGAGTAGAACACAAACAAAGTCAAATAGCTAAGTAACAATACACTTTCAATAAAAGTATTGAAATATAAAGAGGTTTGACCAAAACAGATTGAACTTACCTTGCATTTTTTTAATAAAATACGCTACGATAAATATTTCGTCACTGAAGCCACGCGCTCGATCCCACTGCCACCGGCCGACTGCGCGGTGCGGGGCGGAGGATTAGGTATACGGACACCACGCTCAAGCCGCGCTATCAATTAAAATAACCGAAAAATTAAACGTGGCCGCTGTGCCCCTTATGGCCGCTTTGAGCTGACTTCCCCTATTAGTATGACTAACATACTTACTTTAAAGAACACCTATAAAGAAACTAATACAAGATTTATTTTTTACAGGAGGAGGACCTCCTAAACCAAAACCAGATGATCCGTTTTACAATCGCATCCTTGGATTGATACAACCAAGTGTTGTTGGTTTACACAACACATTTGATAGCGATGCCTTAGCTTCTCAGTCTACCGAGGTACAGGAATCACAGTCTGAAGTTGCAGAAGTTGAAATTATTAAAGTTGATCCTCCTGTGCCAGTGTATACACCTGTTCCGGTCCCTTTTATAGAAGCCAATAGAAGCAACTGCACAACAGCTGACTTAAATCTATCAAAAGAACCTATTTGCACAACTGCCCCAGCCCCAGTCAACATATCTGATTGGGGTAACTACACACCCGTGTTATTAAAAACGCCTGTCTCTAAACAGCTGAAAGAAGGTACCATCTAAAGAGGCATAACAAAGAGGCGCCCAATACTGCCAGCATCATCAGTCGATCTTCTAAATAATAAAAAGATTGAGGCTATTATTGCTCAAAGAGAGCATGCTGATGCTGAAAGAAGAGAAGCACACGATCTACACAATATCATGATGCGAATTAAGGAACAGGAATGAATAATTAAAAAAGAAGAGGCAAAGCAGAGCAAAATTAAAACTAGATTACTTTTACTAGAATTAAGAAATAAAAAAAACAACTAGAAAGATTTTTGTTTTTAATTTTCCGAAACTTATAATAAAACAATTTTAGAAAATTTAAAACACTGCACTTTTAGATTAAACCTTGAAAATAATCATTAATCATTGCGTTCCTAGTCATACTTATTTCATTCTGAAAGTCATTAAGTGCACTGTCAACCTGACCATTCTCTATAAGTTGGTCCCAAGACATAGGGCGATAAGTACCGGAAATAGCAGGTAATGTCACTTCAGGATCATCGGGGGGAACAACTTCTCCTTGTCGCTGCACCATATTATGAAGCACTGCAGTGGCAACAATTACAACTAGCGCTTTGTCTAGTTTTATGCGCATACCTAGAGCTAATACTGGGAAACGGCGCTTCCATACTCCATAACACTTTTCCACTGGGTTACGTGTTCTTATTTGTGATTCGTTGTACAGAATTTCTGCAGGTGTCCTGGGATTTTCTAAAGGAGGCATCAAGTATGTGTTTGACGCAGAACCACCATCAACTAATAATAAGGTATTACCATAACTTCTCATTTCAAACTTTGCCTTTCTGTAGCAGTTATTAAATAGGTGACTATCATGAGCCCCTCCGGGCCACCTTGCTACTATGTCAGTTATTTCAAGACCAGCATTGCAAATAGTTTGGACATTTACAGAAAAGTAGCCTTTTCTGTTTCTAAACAGTTCTGCTTGGTTTCCACCTGGTGAGCTGATGCGTACTTGCGTACAAACCATAGCACCAACTACTCTGGGAAAACGAGCTATTTGAAAAAAATGTCTTGTTCTCTTTTTATTTCTTCGCTGGTCTCAGGAAATTTTATAAAATCTTTATGCAAATATGCTATTGCATTACTAACCCTATGAATGATCCTGTGGGAAGTTTATGTACTCAGGCCACTATAGTCACCAATACTCATCTGTGTGTTATTGGTTGCATAAAATCTTAATGTTCCTAATACCTGATTTATGGGTGATACACAGAAGTTTCTATCAGAGTCATATTCTAATTTGTGTTCAATATTCATAAGCAAATGTAACACTGCTGGCTTGGATAAACGAAACCTTTTAATAAAATCGATGTCATCGTAGTCATCAAAATAATTGTTTCTATCTTTTATCCATCTTGGTCGCCTTGACCTTGGTAAATATTCTACGTCATCGTCACTATCAGAATCCTCAATTAAAGCTCTCAAACGATTTGCCATTTTTAAGTAATGTACAGGTTCACCTAACCTTTATTTTCACTTTTCAAACAATAACATTTTTTTTTAAGCGTGCCGCGTACTGCCGTCGGAATCAGCTGTCAAAACAATAACAATTGGACGCCATATTGAACTTACTCCAGTCTAACCTCGCTGCTCTTTGAAAATCGGCGGAGGAAGGATTTACTCCAGCATAAACGTTTACTCTTGGATTACGTCTATGGTGAAACGTAAAAATATGTTATCCTAGGAGTAACTGCTCGTATACTCTTGAGTAAGATTTACTCTTGTTTGGTGAAATCGCCCCTAAATCTAATTTGGATCAGATTCTTCACAAGATTGATTCTATTCGTATGAACTGCTAAACTTCTACATTATTTTTATTTTACAGATCTACCCATCTGGTACTTCGACGGTTTCGGTACAAACCAAGCAGCTACCGCCAATTCGGATACCTTTATCTTCCCAGTAGCGATCTACCATTGTCCGTTCAGACGAGGTAGCAATATACTTGTTTTGACGGACACGTACAGCTACAACTATCAACCTACGCGTGAGTGTGATTAAATATTTTAAATTTTAATCACTAGCTGAAGCCCGCGGCTCCGCCCGCGCGGAGTTCGGTTCTCGTTTTTTTTTTTGGTCATATCCGGTTCTACTTAACCAATTGCAATCAAACATAAGGTAGATATTAAGTGTGACCAAGACCTTACTAACAAAAAATAGTAGTTTTTGGGTTCATCGCGAACAGAAGGACAAGAATTCCAAAAAAATATTTTTGTGTTCAGAATCGTATTATATTTTTAATATCTCCAATGTATAGACACAACTAATTTATATTTTTTTAATAACATAGATTTATCTTTAAAATGCATTCATAACTAAGTTTCATGTCCGTAGACAGACTCAGAGGTGACTGTATTTTTAATTAGCTGATCATAAATTACACCTGCTAATACCACTAGGCAGTGACGGAAGGGTCCTCATAGTCAGGTCCTATGGTGAAGTTCTATTTAAACAACTCGCTGCTTAGCAAAATCCCTATATTGCGGGCCGCCAGATTTTCTCCCTGAATTAAGTTCCTATATAGAGCCATTAAACTCACGATTCCGATATAATCTTATATTTGTCGTTAGGCCCCTTTATGTTGGCAGTAACTATGAGAGTGAATAGTTATTATTAGCAGTACTCCAGTGTGTTGACATCTGGTTAGATTCGCTGAGTAACAGATTTCCTTACTTTCCAAAAGCATAACTATAGGCCTACGTACACGGTAAACGTACATAATTACCGTGAAATTCGGAATTTTGACAGCCCGCCAAAAATGATTTAAGTGAAAATACGGCTTATATCACAAGGACGAAACGTTATCATAATCCAATACAAAGGAACGTACTTTTTTAACATATTGCGTTTTAATGGTTCATTTTTAGGGTTCCGTTGCCAAATGGCAAAAAACGGATAAGGGTTCCGTTTTTTGCCATTCGTCATTTCTCTGTCTGTCCGCCCGTATGTCACAGCCACTTTTTTCCGAAACTATAAGAACTAGGCTATTGAAACTTGATAAGTAGATGTATTCTGTGAACCGCATTAAGATATTCACACAAAAATAGAAAAAAAAAAACTTGGGGGTTTAGAACTGAAACTCAAATTTTTGAGTGTGGGTTTCTATGAATAGGTCTTCAAAAATGATATTGTGGTTGCTAATATCACTTTTTTCTAAACTGAATACTTTGCGCGAGAGACACTTCCAAAGTGGTAAAAAGTGTGCCACCAGGGGGGGGGGGGGGGCTGTGCCGCGCGTTGCAGGCGCCTGAGCATGTTGCAGGCTCGGCGGGCCGGGAGAGTTCTGAATCTCTCCCGGGCGCGCCCGCCATCTCCTTCGCGTGCATTACATGCTCGCAGAAGGAGGTGGCGGCGGCCCTCGCGCTCGAGCTCCGCATCATTGCCGCAATCATGCTATGGTAAGGAGTAAGGACCCTATAGATAAATTGTGGTTTACCAATACTATAAATAGGAAGTGTAATATTTAAGGGGTATTTAAAAGGTGACATTCGTTTCTTGTTCGTTATGGTGAATTTCTGGATCAGCAGTTTTGGTAAAAGACAGAAATATTACATTTATAATGAAAATGAATCAACAATTTTGTATTGAATAAAAGTTTTGAATAGCTCAGTTAATAGTGACATCATTTTGTGAGGCAATGAAGCCGTAAGTTCATAATTATTTAATGTACTTTCAAACAGAAATGAAAGGCATACGTTTGTTCCCAGTGTAATAAAATATATCCTGTAGGTTGACGAAGTTAAGTAAAAGTTTACAGCAACTTTCCTTTTAGTACACATGTTTGTCCAGAGTTCACGTAAAACATTTTTGAGTTATTTCTCTTCTTCTTTTTCAACAATGAAATGTGAGACAGGTACGGCATGTATAACGATAATATATTTTAGAATCAAATTTGGTAGATACTATCTATGGATTTCTTAGAGAGCGTCAGTCATTATTTCGTTACGTTAAGCATTGCGTGTTGACTTCAAGACCTCGCAGTAGTTAAAGAGTCAATAGTATGCTTCTTTTTGATGAGTTATAAAATAATTTTATGAGGGAGAATTTTAGGTTAGGTTGTGATTTTCTTTATGATGATTATTTTTGTGATTATTATGATGATTATTGTCATGTTGATGATGTAGATTTCATATCAGTTAAACTGATGACTGATGAACTGAGTTCTGCAATTTCTTTTAAAATTAAGAAAAAGAGTCTGGACACAGTGAACGTGTCCCCACTCAGTAGATATGTATATATATAATATATATATATATATATATATATATATATATATATATATATATATATAATATATATATATATATATATATATATATATATACCAACTAGCTGTTTGGTCTGTTGGTTGGTGCAACGTAACCCGTTGCACCCCTGTAACCCGTTGCACCCCTGTAACTTAATATGCCTGTGATTTATTAGTTTTCGTATTAATATATGGGAATCTGCTGGATTCGTTGACATTTATGATTACTGCTCCGCTCCCTTGGGTAGTAGCGTGATGCTATATGACACCTGGCCTATGACACAGATGAAATAATCTGACTTTCTATTGGTAAAAGAAATTTTTAAATTGGTTCAGTAAATGCAGAGATTACCCTCTACCAACTCTCAACATCACAAACTTTACCTCTTTATAATATACATAAAACTTTTGGAAATTGATGAATTTTGAAGCCGTAGACATAGATCTTTTTTTTTAAATGGATGCTATAAGAAATAACCATTATCTACAGCTACGAATTATCGCAAAGCCTGCGTAGTTTTGTGTGAGAAGGGTGAAGTTGAAGAACCTTGGTTCGGATTCAACCAAGAATTTTTTTTGACGACTACCGATGAACGGCCGCTGGGCTGGCCACCAGGTGGCTTCCCTGCCCCACCTGGCCCTTACTATTGTGCCACCGGAGCAAATAAAATCGTCGCAAGAGATCTCATGGAAGCCTTTTACAGGTATGTAATGAGTAGTAGTAGAGTTTAGTTACGTTCTATCTTCTCCGTAGTTGCTACTGTACTAAAAAAAACCATTTAAGCATATCAAATTTCCAAATATGTATCTGTTCTGATCATCTATTACACGTACCAATCAGTGTTGATTTAGTTAAGATATTTAAAAAAATAAATGTTGAGATTGTATCACTGCCGAATTCGACAAATTTGCCACCAGCCTATCTGTCCATAAAAATTACGAATCTGATGTTCAGCAGATATTTAGGGCTCGCTGACAAATTAAATTAATGTTTAATTTGTCAGCTGTTAGTTTTGGATCTCAGCCATCTTCCTAAAAATGGATTTTTTTATTGTGTTAAAGTTTAGGTTAAACCAATTCACACATTTATGACAGATGCTGTTTATATGCTGGAATAGTATTAAATGGTATAAACCCAGGAACTACACCATCACAGTGGAATTTCCAGGTAAATCTGAGCATGGTTTGCTACACATTATTTTTTAATAGCAGACATTCAATGTATTCGTCTCCTAGTTCCGGAGTCTTAAAATCATGGACACGTAGAATCGGAAAAATTGTACCGTTGACGGCAATGGGCTCATCCCTACTAGAATTTGAATGATAACAGGCATCTGACTTTCCTTCGAGGATATGTAAATGATATGTAAAAAAATATTTTAATTTTTCTTTTGAAAAGTCGTTAGTGTGCATTCTAACACAATAAGTTCAGTCAGCAAATTATTACCACACAGTAACTATCAAATCACAGGTATAAATTGATTCCAAGTTCGTTTCAAAATTGGATTAACAGATTACATGACTTTGGGTGCCTAGCCTGTGAATTATACAGCTCATGCACCAGTGAGCAGCTATGAAATTGTGCTCTGTTTCAGTCCACTCAAAGAAAATATATGTGTAAACGGCAAAATTATGTTATAATTTTATATTGTTTATCCGGACGTGATATTTTTAGGTGGGGCCAAGTCCTGGTATTAAGGCAGCAGATGATTTATGGATGGCTAGGTATATACTTGCACGTCTTGCTGAAGAGTACGGCACTGTGGCCACTTTCGAACCACAGCCAATACCGGACTGGCCCGGTAATGGTACATTCTGTTATTTTTCCTCAAAAGATATGAGGGAACCAGATGGAATACTGTGAGTATTCATTTATTTGCATTGCAAAGTTTAAATCGTAAAATTATACAATCATAGTGGTAAGTCATTCTGATGGTAGACGGTTACCGTGGCCTATGAATGCTTTCAATACAAAATATATCATTCACGAGCTGCAACCCGAAGGTGAAAATGTGAAGAAAGATACTAAACTATTCTCAAAACCGCAGGACATGCTTATTATTAACGTGTTGTTACTTGTACGAGGTGAAACTTAGCACTGTGACATTTAAACATTTTTATTCCATACTTGGATTAATAACTTCTTAATTTAAATTTATTAAAACTTATTTTCTATTTTTTTAGTTCGGTTTTCTATAAAAGGCGTGATTTTTAGTTTTTCTAAGCTATGATTTATTACACAGTTAAAGCCATCTTTAACTGTGTAAAAATGCAGTAGATCCAAGCAAATATTATCTTGTTACAAAACGAGTAGATCCAAAATGCAAGTAGTAATAAAATGCAAAACAACAGTTTCAAGCTCGGTGTGTGTATTTAAGAGTCTTATACACGCTGGGAAGAATCAAGTTGATTCAAAAACAATGGTTTTTAACCTTGATACTTCTTAAAGATGAGCTTCTTTTTTCGCCGTTAACCTTTTTTGTTTTAATAATTTTACGATGTTTTGTTTCAAGAATTTATTGTACTGGGTAATACAGTATATTATGGGACATAATTTTCGTTGATCATCATTTTTTATGTATTGTAATCATAACATTATTTTTGCCAAAATGCTTAGAGTGAGGTAAAAGGTTCATAAAATACTGTTAAACAAACCTATGATCAAGATTAAAAAATATTTTTTCCCGCTAACAGTGCACGAAAAAATAAAGGGTCTTTGAAGACGATACAGCTTTTCATCCCAAAGTTCTAGGCTTATCACAAGAAGACAAAAATTGGTTTTATGGCTATTAATTCCTCCACCTCCTTGATAAAAGTAGAGGTGGTACTTACATCCCCTATACATTTCTGATATTATGAACGTATATATTTGTTATTCTTTCACGCAAAAACGGCTAAACGGATCTGGCTGAAATTTGGTACAGGAATAGATTATAGTTTGGAATAACACATAAGCTTTTTATCCCGGGAATAGCTTCCCATGGCAACAGCTAGTAATTAATATTCATAACATGTATACAACTAAGCATGCGAGTACCTTTTTTTTTGTGCGGAAATCCCTTCGGATACTCCCCCGCCGGCCAGCGGGGGCGGTTATGTCGGGCTTGAACCGACTAAAACCGCATGCCGTCTCGGGTCTATAGACGCCGGGGTGTAAGGTTACCCATAGAGCATATCCCTAGCACTCCGACTGACCCTGGGCCATTCGCAGTGTCCCCCTTTTTTTTTTTTTTACGTGCGGAAATCCCTTCGGATACCCCCCCGCTGGCCAGCGGTGGTCGTTATGTCGTGTCTCGACTAAAACCGCACGGTGTCCCCCCCGCGGGCCTTGCAGGCCCACCATACCCCGACCCCCTCGTGCAATGGAGTCAGCTGGCCCTGAAAAGGGCCGGTTGGTCAGACTCTTGGACGGCCAAGAGTCTGACCAACCGGCGCTAGCTACTCCAGAGGAGCAATCAATGATGCGTCATCGCCCACGTTGCCCAGGGTGCACCAAACTTGGAGGTGATCCAACCAGTCGCACCCCAGCATGCGAGTACCTATAATAGGATTTACTTACGTTCAAAATATTTAATGATTTCAACTTTAGCTATCTAAGAACTTGACAGTATATTATAATTATATTATACAATGGTGTGTCAGACAGGTAGCTAAATAGGTACTTGCTCTTGGGGTGCTTGGTTGGGGACCTCCACGCGGTGCACCCTGGGCAACGGAGACGGCAGCGCCTCTCTCCTAGGGTAGGAGAGACGCTGCCGCCTACGGCCAACTCCGACCGAGGCGAGGACGGCCCTGTTAAAGGGCTGTTCGTAAGCTTTCCACGTGTCCCTCTGATTAGCAGATGGCACAGTGGAGAGCAAGTAAGGGGGCCATCTCGAAACCGGAGATGGCCCAGGGTCAGTCGGTGTGCGAGGGATATGCTCTATGGGTAACCTTACACCCCGGCGTCTTAAGACCCGAGACGGCGTGCGGTTTTAGTCAGTGCAAGCCCGATATAACCGCCCCCGCTGGCCAGCGGGGGGTATCCGAAGGGATTTCCGCACAAAAAAAAAAGGTACTTGCTCTTAAGCGTAATATTATCTGCTGGTTTTTGATTACCTTACTTGGCTTAAAAGAGGATAACATTCCTTTACTTTGATAGATATTAATAATTTAGACTTTATTCGTGAAATGATAAGTTTTGATCGCTTTTAATTTTTTTAATATAAAATTATGTTACAGAGTTATCGAGAGGGCCATAGACAAGCTTAGCCGGCGACATGGTGCACACATGAACGAGTATGATGCTAACAATGGTGCTGATAATGTACGCAGGCTGACTGGCAAGCATGGAATGCCACATATTAGAGATTTTACTGCAGGTAAATTTTAGTCTACATATACTCATAATTTGTAACTGATACTGTTATGATTATTGTCAAGATTACTGTAAATAAGTATTTTTAAACGAGTTGGAAGCTGTCGCTAGCTTGGAAGGAAGAAAAGCCAACTGGGTATTCACGAAAACCCATCTTGCTATTTTCACCAAAATAGTAATAATAGATGTTAAAGATTATCGATTGTTAGTTTTCTACATACCCACGTCAACTAGTTGGGCTTAATACATGCGACCTTTTTTTTAAAACAAAGAATCACATCATCTATCTCAAAAATGATTCCCTTAATGAATTTCAAAATACCTCGCCTAAAAATGTTAAATCATATTAGGTCTAACATAAGAAAGGGGTGCAAAGCAGGTATATCAGGACTACGTATTAGCTTAAAACAATGCTCAATATTTGTAAATCAACAGAATCAGTCTAAATATTATTTTAAGCAACTATTCTCGGTTGTTCGATATAATGATTTATGTTAGTATTGATTCAGTATTGAATAATGAAATAACATACTACTACTATGATCGATGTGATACTTAACGATATGTGTTTTGGGTTGGATGATACCTTAAATAACCACCGTATCTCTGCGGAGATAAATCCGTAACATAAATGGCAAATGAATAAGGTTGTTATGCTTATTCACAGGATTATAAAGTGTAATTACCAAAATCAAGCTAATAGAGTGGGCTATTTGATGTAGTGGTTATTTTAGTACGAAAGAGTACTTTAAGATTTGATTTCATTTCGAGGACGAAACGATTGTCATAAGTTACGCTAAAGGTATATCGTTTCAGTGACACGTTTTCGTTTAATTGAACTTCAGTCAATTAGTGCAATCACTGGTTGACTACTGGCTATATTAAAGATAAATATAGAGATAAAAATTAAATATAAAAAATGAAATTTCGCGGACTTGCATCGGGCAGTCCGCCGGACGGCCTGCGGCGGTCAACCACTATCAGAAAAGCACAGACCTTAATAGTAGCGAAGCCCATCAGACATACTTGCAGGCTTGCCTCGTCTTTCAAAGGGATTTTAATGTTAAATCATGTATAATATGATACGAAGTATTGTACATTTTTAATACTATTATATATTGTATATATATATATACCTATATATATATTATTTTCTTCACTGTTTACTTATTAACTGTCCTATACATCAACTATTGAGTCATGTATTCTAATCTAAAGAAGGTTGGCAAGTATTTCTCTAGTTACTTTTGTCATTGACCGAAAAATAAAATTGAACATTTCTACTAGTTGGGCTTAATACATGCGACCTTTTTTTAAAACAAAGGATCACATCATCTATCTCAAAAATTTCTAGGTAAGGAAATAGGTCTGTTGATGAAAACGGAACTAAATAGACCGACCGCGACCGCCTACCGCGCCCTCGGTATGTGCGCGGCGAGACGGGGGGTGGAGTATCGGCCGTCAGTGTAGAGATGGGTGTTTTCGTTCATTTCTGTCATCGAGGCTCACCGATATCGCACTAACGGTATCCATTGTCGGCACCGTTGTTTTTGGCACATTCGTTTCTAGGATTCCGTACCTTTTTTTTATTTTTTATTTTTTCGTGCGGAAATCCGTTCGGATATACCCTCCCGCCGGCCGGCGGGGGCGGTTATGTCGGGCTTGCACCGACTAAAACCGCACGCCGTCTCGGGTCTTAAGACGCCGGGGTGTAAGGTTACCCATAGAGCATATCCCTCGCACCCCGACTGACCCTGGGCCGTCTCCGGTTTCGAGGTGGCCCCCTTACTTGCTCTCCACTGTGCCATCTGCTAATCAGAGGGACACGTGGAAAGCTTCCGAACAGCCCTCAACAGGGCCGTCCTCGCCTCGGTCGGAGTTGGCCGTAGGCGGCAGCGTCTCTCCCACCCTAGGAGAGAGGCGGTGCCGTCTCCGTTGCCCAGGGTGCACCGCATGGAGGTCCCCAACCAAGCACCCCTAATTCCGTACCTCAAAAGGAAAAGACGGAACCCTTGTAGGATCACTTCGTTGTCCATCTGTCTGTCATGATTAAATGAAATGGTTAGATACACTCATTTAACTAATTCCCTATCCAAAAATTTATAATATCAGGCCCTAACTGTTAAATGATATCATAAGATCTGTCCGACAATATCGGTATATCAATCTCATCGACTCAGACTCTTTCCTAATGCGTCCCCCACCACGCCGCGCATTCCTAGAGAGCGGTATAGCGGCACCGGTGGCAATATAGCACTATGCGTTAGAAGGTTTTTACGGCAGCACGAGTGTGACACCCCTAGTGGTGCACACATCCATAGACCGCGGTAACCGCTTCTCATCAGGAGGGCCGTGTGTTTGTCTGCCACCTAAGCGGTATAAAAAAAATAAACAACATTTATCTGAACATTATAACATCAAAAAGACATTAAATAATGCTGCTTTCTTGGACTAATGTATTTCACACTGGTGTTTAACCAGTGGTTAAACTTATCTATAACACTTTTAGAATACTGCTAACAAATACAATATTGATGTCAATTGATGAGCTATACCGGGTGTTAGGGAAACGTTCCCTAAAACGAAGACAGATCATAGTATTGAAGAAAAAATGAAATAAAGCGTATTTTTTTCAATCGATTTAAGTTTTTTTGGATTTGTTTTATTAATTGTTTTTATATATTTAGTTTACTCCCCGTAGATAATCTTTTGAAAAATGCCCAGTTTAGTTACCATTAGATATTAGAATCACTCGCTACGCTTGTGATTCAATTTTAGACTATTTCGCTAGTTCGTGATTTAAAACCGGCACTCGCAGCATTACATTAAATCCCCCCGCTGGCCGGCGGGCGGTATCCGACGGAACTCCCGCACGTAAAAAAAAAACGGACGCGGGACTGTCTTAACATCGGGATGTAATTCGTGTATAGTGACAGTTGCAAAACAAATAACACAATTGATACACGTCCTTACTGTTGAGATGTCTTTGATTTTATAATAAGTAGTGTGTTTTTTTATAGCTGTGATGCAACTCCTTTTATTCTTACATCGAGTTCAAAATCCATTATCTCTAACAGAATTGCAATTAAGTTAATGGCAGAAGATTATTCGAGAGGAAAATAGAAAAATTAACCATATTTATACTCATATATTAACTTAACATTATGTAATTATAGTGAAGTATCCAGTATATGTGCTTAATTCAATGTTAGTAACAAATATTCAATAGTTGTACGTTGGTAATTGTGTAGGTAGATTTTTGGTTATACGTGTAAAAGATAATTATGCGTATTGGTATGTTCAATATCCATAATGACTACAATTCGATTTGAGATCCAAACTCTTTTAAGCACCGGGTCCTGCTAATATTGCCACTGTGAACAGTCGATGCCACAGATTTATTTTACATTTTGTACACACACCAGTTCAGAGTAGACTAGACTAAAGTAGAATACTATTTTGCTTATTTTGACGTAACTTACAATATGAAATATTTACCTTTCTTTTTCAATTTAGCAACAATAGCGAAATAGTATAATAATATATCATTCATTCCTGGGAATGAACACTCAAAACATGTTTATTTCGAAGTCAACATCTATTAAAGTGAATATTATTACACACTCGTTTATATAAGATATAGAGTGAAAACCAGACAGACACTTTGAAACCATAACATATAAAAATATAACTAAAATGGCCTACAAACTTCAACTTAGTTATATTATTTCATCCAATTCTTTGAATGCAAGTGTTAAAATATCTTGAATCTTCTGTCCAACTTATGTGACGCGGATAGTTGCCATTAGAACGCTCTAGAGGCATCTATACCAAAAAGCAACTGGGCGACTTTTTTGTTTGAAAAATAAATAAAAATTATTCAACAATAAAACGTATTAAACAGTATAAACTAAACACTAATGCATACAAAGAAGCAAAAACTTGACTGATAACATAATCACAGTAGTTCTTTCATACAAACCTGGTCCGGACAATAACGAACACAAAAAAAGAATTATCCAATTCGGTGCAATCGTTCGGAAATTATGCGCATATATATGTACATGTCGGCGATTCTTTATTTATTTACAGGACTTTTATCCTAAGACATGTCAGTCCTATTGTAACAAATTACATTATCTACAAACTATTCTAAACGTAATCACAGGCTTTGCCAGGTATTTCTACACATTTCATAAACACTTATTGCAGCATCTGAATGAGGTGCAGATAAAATACTGTGGATTGAGCATATATTTTCTATTTTAACATTATATTCTTAAATTATTTTTTCCCTCTAAATGCGATTCCGTTCAAACTTCAACAGCAAATGTTGGACATCGTCAATTGTTCCACATGTTAAACAGTTGGGCGAATCATTCACTCTCATCATATGTCCAAATTTCCGTGATGGAATATGACCAGAACGCAGTCTCAAAGCTGTAACCACTAAAATTCTATTAAGGGTAGACTCTGCAAACCAAGGGCAATGAGGAGGTTGACTTTGAATGGTTGTGTACCAAATTCCTTTCTCTTTTTATCGTTTATCGAAATATTCTTTCCAAATGTTATAACAATACGTTTTGTAAATATTTAGAATTTCTGTATAATAAGGTAAAATTTCAAAGTGTTGATGGGAGCTCAATTTTGCCAATTTATCGGCCTCCATTACCCTTCAGTCCGATACCCATTGCAATTTTAATTGGATGTGCTCCTAGTAATTTCATATATTTTTTGTAGCGCTGTATAAGCGATTGGTAGACCTCTTTCCCGACAAGTCGGGTAGTGTAACGATTGCATGCGTAACACTGTTAAGCATGAAAGATTATTTATTTGTTTTATTTATATAATAAAATTATTATTTGACATTTGACACATTTGATAGGTTTTTGTATGTTATATGTATTTTTCACCGTGTATTTCCAAGTTTACTTTTACGAATAATGTAACTGTTACATTCTGATGCCGCTGTCAAAAGTTAAATGGTTGGACAGAGTATAGTTTTTCTACAAGGGCTCTTGAGAAGAAGGAACGGCCTTCGTATGAAGCAACTTGGGTTCCCATTATAAAAAATAAAACTGCTCAAAAACTAAGTACCTACGTAAAAAAGGGCAGAAAAACCAGGTCATCAAGTGGATACGGCCAAAAACCTCTCATTGATGAGCACACAGACTAAATTTGTTTAATATTAGGGCAGTTTTTTTCCATACTGTGGAAGATGCGAATAATTATTGAAAAGAGCGTTGTGGTGGTTCAAGCCCAGTTATGTGATCGTCTATATAGTTGAATCTATGTATAAGAACTTAGTTGCTTCATTTCAGGATAACTTCGATGCTTAAGAGTGTGAGGATAGTCTTTGTGGCAAATGAAATTAATTCAATCGCGTCGGATTATGCAAGTGTGCAGTGTAGTGATGGTATTCCCAAAATAACAAGTCATATATTCACTTCAGCTTACTTTTAATGGACCCTTAGGTAATTAACAGAAAGAAGTCGTTAAGACCTTCATGAATAGATTGTCTAGAGTTAGTAATATTTTATGACAAATTAGGTCTAGTAAGTGTTCCTGAATAATTTTTATATTATATATATATATCAGTTAGGGTTCTATTCGGCCGAATAGAGGTCGGAGTTGATTCGGTAAAAGAGGAATGTGTTTGCTTATGCCCAGATTTGATGCTAACTCCGACTACTTCTGCACAGTTCAGTTCTGACCCAGAACTGCTATTAATTTCAGGCCGATCTGAGATTCCGCTATGGCTAGGGGTTCGCAATGAAAATCCTTTTATTGTATAGATATCCACCAGAATCCCCGCTAGGGAACGTTACCCCGTCAGCGCCCTAGTGGTATTAAAGTCCCACACTAGTTGCAAGTTTTAATTCATATAAAATGTCCTATCCTTGACTTTAAGCATTGAAATAACCACTGTCTTGCAGTTTAATAAATAGACTAAATGAATTTAGTCTCCAGACTCTGTGATAAGCTATCATCTCCAATTCTTGTTATTAAATAGATTAATTACTTACAAATAGCTCGATCTTTCTGACTCTGGCGTGCCCTTTTGAGTTCACTTGAGACCATCAGCTCAAAGCTCAGATATATATTATGCATTTACATATTTGAAATTAATTCCAAGACTCTTGATTACTAAAAATCATAGAGTGCTTGAGTATAGCTTGTGTTATTACTTGAATCGTATATAGAATTGGCTTCATTCAGTTAGGTCAGACAGTAGCTTGGTTATTACTTGTACCTTAGATAGGATTGGCTTCATTCAGTTAGATCAGATAGTAGCTTGGCTCATCAATCTTTCAATCTCGTTCATAGAATACCTAGTTTCGTGTATAATTCATAAAATAAGCCTAGACATGTATGATGGTGTTTTGCGAATAAGACTCGTACTTTATACATATTATTTACAATGTAAGTCGCGTTCAGCGTGACCTTATTAACTGAATAATTATCAACCTTTAAAACTAAATTTTACTATCGCCAAAATGGGGAAGGGAATTAAATCTAAATCATTGAAATAGCAGATATAAGAAATTAAGTATATTTATTTCATAAATGAAGTTAATAGAATCTGGGTGGATTATTTAGATCAGATGTGACCGATTAGAGTCACATCTAGACCGAGCTTTCCGTTCCTATGGCCAAAAATTACAGGGAAAAACGAAAACTCAAAGGAAAAAACCCTTGTATGCCATTAATACTTAATTATAACACAAATATTTACACAAGACTTAAATCTATTTATGATAAAATTACATGCACAATAATTTTGAACACTAAAATTATGCAATTAAGTATACTTTACCAAGATCAGCTTTCTGCTAGCACTCGTTAATTATTTATTCCCGACTAACTCTTATACAATTATTATTTAAATTTATTTATTACAAGTGAATAAACTAGTTCACACAATACAAATAAAATTATCTAAAACCGGACTAGCATTAACTAGTCAAATCTTTCTATTCATCCACTAGGGAGATATGTCTCTCGACCTAGGGTTGAAACCGTTCTCCCTCTCTGTCGTCGTTCCTCGAGCGTCGCCAGCGCAAACCAGATTCTCCTGGCTCCGCCCTGCATTCTGCATTCTGCCAATGGAAAAAATCAAAGCCAGTCAATTGTCTGTGATTGGTTGATGTTTTAGCGTCGTTGTGTCGACTTTACCCGCCACAGAATTTGGCGGCAAAGTCTCCACGATAATATTTTTTTGTGCGTGTTAATTTATGGGCTTTTAAAACTCTTACGAAATGTCTCCCTTTTACAAATTTATGACGGTTTTTAAGTGTTGAACCCATCAAATTTCGTAGGATTTGAGGTCATTATTTATTCCTCTCAAGTTTAGCACTGACATTTAAAATAGTTCTGGAATGTCCGGTGCCAACTTTATTTGACGCAGATGTTGTTAGGCGATAAGAGAAAAAAATAGGGTTTGTTTTGGCAATGAAACGTAATCTATTTTTGTATTATAAATGGTGAATAAGTATCTGCAATACCTGGCCATCTCAGCGTGAATGCAGAAATTTTCGTGAATGGTGCGATTTCTTCCCTCCGTCCATTTGGATCCATTGAATGAGTCCATTGATGGATCCAAGTACACTTTTTCCTCCACCTGAGTCCATCGTACCAGTCAATTCTAAATAATGGATTCTAAGACACTTTAAGGTGCACTTGGATCCTCCAAAGAATATATAAAGCTCTTTGGAGGATCCAAGTGGCACCTTAAAGTGTCTTAGAATCCATTATTTAGAATTGACTGGTACGATGGACTCAGGTGGAGGAAAAAATGTACTTGGATCCATCAATGGACTCATTCAATGGATCCAAGTGGACGGAGGGGATTTCTTTATGAGCGCGACCGGTCAGTGTATACTGGTGCAGACGCACCTGGCGCTTCATATTGGTGTGCTTGTTGCAAGAGTTGCTAGCGGAAGCTAGCATACACCTCAGTAACCGATTACCATCACGAGGACCTAATTTATATTATACCCATAATACTGATTTGGTAAAATACTAACAAAGTTGCCACCTTTACAAGCTTTACAATTTTTATAAAATTAAAACTAAATTATTCCTTCAAATACACGTATTATTTTGATAAAGTTTTGATACCTTTTTATATAATTATTATTCTTCATATAATTAATTGTCCACAATTTTTTATAACTTACGTAATTTCAATTTATTTCATGTATCTGTATATATATGTATGTATATGTACTCATATATATAATGTTTGTCATAACTGTAATGAGAAGATGATAGTTATAAATCTAGATTAATAGCAGTAACACGTGATACCTTTTTTATTTACCACAGGTTTCGATTGTATTGACCTTGTTTGCTGGTAGACGGGTAAAACATTAAGGCATACGTGCTGTTAAACTGAAGAGCCAATCACTGATGGTGGGTCCATACTAATGGGAAATACCGTTTATTATCGCGATAATTAAATGCATTGCCGTTTGACGTTAAATAAGGCGTTGAAGGGGCCATACACGCTAAGTTTGTCATTGTGCTCCTGGAGCGCGAAAGGATCGCACGTTTGCTTCATTAAAAACATGTGAGTGGAGGAGTCATATTTGTGGGATCCAAGTATCCAAAATTAAAACTTATCTTTTTTTTACTATTACTAACTATTTTTGAAATAATTTCTTTAAATGCCATTGGTAGTTCCAGAGATCAGCGCTTTCAAATAAACAAAGTCTTCAGTAAACATACAATTATATTCATGATGTATTTCATATTTCTATTATGCATTTGTCTTCTGGTCTTGGAGCTGGATGGACATTTCGGTTGTGTCATACAAACATCTTAGTACTTCAGTATTTCGCCAGTCGACATGATACCCTTGCAGAGCATCCAGAAATGCCCTGGTCTCGATGCAGTCGAAGGCTATCTCGTAGTCCACAAAAGTCATATACAGCGACTCATAGTAATAACATTGATAATAAGGTCAAATCCCATACCATGTATTATCAAAGATGTAGCGCAAAAAAAACATATATATATATGATTTTATAACAGTTGGCACGTCATTAAATAGACCAAGTCATTAAATATAGCATTTTTTACCAAATTATCATACACTGTATCTTAAGATATAAGTTTTACTTAGTTTTGGTAGTATTATGTGTCTACACTCAGCGGGATCCACTGTCATAGAGGTGGGTGGGTGGAAGAATATATTTATTCTAGCGAATCCTGAACATGAACTGAATTTGTTCCGCCATATTGAAGAAAACAAATTTAAAATTGACCTCCAGCCAGTGGGGTTCTTTATTAATATAGGGTTGGTGAACTCCAGATTGGTCTCAAACTTTAGTTCCATTTTAGATCGATCATCCAAGAAAAAATATGTTTTCTATCGCAGTTAGTTACGGAAATATTTGAATAGTAAGACAACTATTAGCCAGCGGAAATACGAGATCAAATAACATAATCATTTTTAACATAAAATTTTGCATTAGATTTAGTTTCATTAGATTAATTAAACAACCTACTCACAGTCAGTCAGTCAGCAGTTATAATAAACATATTAATTATACTCCTTGTCATATGGCGTCGTTGAAACAAAAGTCCGCTGGCTGTAGGTTTCTTTCTACTCAAATATTTCTGTAACTTTTTTTTTGTTTTTTCGTGCGGACATCCCCTTCCGCCGGCCAGGGAAATACATTTGATATAAATTATTTCCCTCGCACCCCCTCTGACCCTGAGCCATCTCCGGTTTCGAGATGGTCCCCTTGGGTTTGGGAACCATGGTGTCCCCGTCTTGCCCCGGTTTGGGCCTCGCCGTCCCCTCTTCTGCTGGGTGACAGACGGCCTCACCTGCCACTCCTAGGCATGCACTCATGGAGGACGGAGGTCGTTAAGCGACCACTGGCGCCTGCGTCGCCTACAACGCGCGGCTAGCATGTTGCGGGTTCGGCGGGCCGGGAGATTTCTAAATCCCTCCCGGGCACGCTCCGCAAACTCCTTCTAGAGCATTACATGCTCGCAGAAAAAGGCGGCGATGGCCCACACCTCGCGCAATATTTCTGTACCTAAGCGCAATTGGAAATATTTTTTTGCTATAAGTAAAACAGAACCAAAGTTTGACACCAATTTGGAGTTCAACAATGTTATATTAATAAAGTATCCCGCTAGATGAGTTTTTCTTTCTTCTCAAATATGTTTGTAATAAAGCGCGATTGAAAATATATTTTTTCATAGGATTTTATAACTGAAACGGAACTTAAGTTTGAGACCAATCAGGAGTTCACCAATCTTATGTTAACAAAGTATCTCGCTGGCTTAAGGTTAAGTTTAAAATTATTTATTTTCTTTAATATCACGGAACAAATTCAGTTCTGTTCAGGATTCAATAGAACAAATATAGAACTAATTCTCTGAACCACGCACTCCATGATGGGGGATCCTGCTAAGTGTAGACACACCTATTATGAATGTGTGGTATCGTTATCATTTGAAAATAGAATTCGTTACATTGAACTGTGGAAGGAATCAAACATTCCATTGTCCTATTAACAAGTATGAATTCAGTGTGTAAGCCAGATGGATAACCAGTATAATTTCAAAGTACTTCGCAGCTTTTGCTACGAATTTTAGCAATCAAAATATGCAAATTACGTCTCCGGTATCACAAGTACACTATAATTATGAAAGCTCAGGCAACACGGTCAGTGAATAATAATAATTTAACTAGCCTAGTCATTTCCCAAAGGTGCCCTAAGAGACGAATTGCGTACATTAAGTATATAATGTAGAAAGCCTAACATGTTTCGACACTGAACTGATATGATGAATAATTATCAGCCATGGATTAAGAAAGCGACGATTTATCTTCTTCTGCTCGCCTAAGTTATAACAGGTTTCTGTTAGAACTAAGATGCCGGTGCCGATGTTAGAACTAAAACGGTGCCTCAAAACTAAGATAATTGGCTCATTTAACGTCAGCTCGAGTGCGACAGGACATGCACTTATCAATGAGTGCGAGTGAGAACAATGTCGATGAGGTACACTTTTGAGATTGCAATGATATTGAAATAACATACTCATTTTATATGAGATGATATTATATAAGA
This sequence comes from Cybosia mesomella, assembly GCA_946251805.1. Classification (NCBI taxonomy): domain Eukaryota; kingdom Metazoa; phylum Arthropoda; class Insecta; order Lepidoptera; family Erebidae; genus Cybosia; species Cybosia mesomella. Next base: position 18,216,027 of record OX276393.1, on the reverse strand, counting down.
TCATTGGGTGATGATTCGCTAGTACGAAAGAAGTCATTCGCAATCAAGACCAGTTCTTTCATTGTAATAAATACGGGCTACTCGCTCTACTTTAAATGGTTAAGATGGATTTAGACAGTTACATAATAGGTATAATAGTATGTAACTATTATTAATATACAGAATTTTTTAAATATTTGTTAAATTGAGAACATTTTTATGTCTTCGGATTCCAATCGATTTGAATATCTTCCTATTTTCATTTCCTCATGATCAAACATTAGGTTAAGTTAATCAGCAAATAGAATCATAAAAAATATAACCGAAAATTGTGTCAATTATACGAAACAATATAATTTTAAATTAAATATTAGTTTAAGTTATAAATTAAATATAAGTAACTGTGATATTAGACATAATCCAAAGATGCTTTTAACCACCTTAAAAATGGAGCAGATTCTCATTTCTTCGGATTTTTCTTATTCTAGGTTACCTATTCCGTGATGAGAACATTACAGTTGAAATTATCTAAGAAGTGCATTTTGACAGCAAAAAAAGCTATTTTTAAAGCTATATTAGAAATATTTAAACATAAAGAAGTTAAAGGAAAATATTTATTAATTCCACCCATAAAACGAATATCTTGTATATCTCTTATTATATGAATAATTACCCCCGCACATATAAATAATAAAGCTTTAAATATAGCATGAGTTAATAAATGAAAAAAAGCTAAATTAGGTAACCCCATTCTTAAAACTCTTATTATTAAACCTAATTGTCTTAAAGTAGATAAAGCAATAATTGTTTTCAAATCATACTCATAATTTGCTCTCACTCCTGCTATAAATATTGTTAATCCAGACAATAATAATAAAATCTTTAAAAAAAAAGTATCAATTAATAATAAATTAAATCGAATTAATAAATAAACTCCTGCAGTTACTAAAGTAGAAGAAAAATATGCATGGGCATGGTTTACATTCTGTGCTTTTCGATTATTTCGACAGTAGTTATTAAAAAAAACTTATCCAATGGCCTATAAATTTGTCGCAACACGAAAAGCTTTACAAATAAAATAATTTATCCGCACTATTATTCATTTGATAGAAAACACAAAACAAACTACTTACTGATCACTTATTATCCACCTGATGAGTATCACTTTCTAGGCGTTTTCGATAGTACCTACAAAACCTTTTTTTTTTTATCGTGCGGAAATCCCTTCGGATACCCCCCCCCCGCCGGCCAGCGGGGGCGGTTATGTCGGGCTTGCACCGACTAAAACCGCACGCCGTCTCGGGTCTTCAGACGCCGGGGTGTAAGGTTACCCATAGAGCATATCCCTCACACCCCGGCTGACCCTGGGCCATCTCACCACTAACAGCATCGCTCATCCTGTCTCCTCTGAAAGCAGAGGAGTATGGAGAGCGATGTGTTCCCGCCACGTTGGGTATTGGGCGACGATCAATGCCAACCCTATGAAGGGGTGAAGGGGAAGCCATTGACCGCCGCCCAGGGTGTACCGGCCGCTCCGATTCCGTTCCCCCCGGACTGCAGCGGGATCGGAATCGGAGCGACACTCGAGGAGGTTACCCAACACACACCCCAGTACCTACAATACCTGTAACATAATTATTTTTTACTACACAGGTGTAGCAAACCGAAGCTGCTGCGTGAGGATACCTCGCCAAGTGTCAGAAGATAAGAAAGGTTATCTAGAAGATCGTCGTCCAGCTGCTAATGCAGATCCCTACAGAGTCATATCAATTATGCTTAGAACATGTATATTCGACGAATGAAATTATAGTACGATCTTTGTTCAGTATTTTAGGTAGTTAATTGTTTGTTATATGTGAGAATCCAAAATGTGTATGTAAATTAAAATACTTTCCACTATTTGTTTATCTCCAACCACAATTTATATTTAGAGGTCATGGTTTTGTGCGCCGCAAAGAGAATGGAATGTTTATTAATTTCCTCTTAACAGTTTTGAGGAATCAATACATCTATATTTCGTCTATATTTAAAAATATATTAATAAACACTATATAAAAAATATTAGAAGGATAGCAATAAACATTCACTTGAACTCCTTCCACGAATCTATATTTAATCAAGTACCTACTTTTAGCTTTGAACTTTTCATGAAAAGCTGCTGAAGTGAATTGGCATTGAACTGTTTTGAGGAAATTGTTTGTATGGATTCGTAAAATTTCGATTATAATTATATATCTTGGCGAGACTGCCGATAGGGCAATAATTCTTCTCTCAGGTTTTGTTTTATTATTTTTGAACTCTTTGGCTTTCTTCCAAATGTTTTTACTCCAATTATAGTAGCAGCCTTTTGAGTATCTGAAAATTCTTCTCTGAAAGCACTCATCGCCGCTTATTCGTAATCGCAGTATATTTTCAGAGGTTTAAAACTAGGTAATTGTGATTTAATCATTTTAAATAAGATTTGATAAGAACTCTTCTTTCGGTTTGACATAAATGCACTTAGAAGTGGTACCGTCAAATGGGGTGAATAGGAATACGGGGGTGTAAAGTAACGAAACTGAAGTTGAAATTAGTACTTTAATAAATCTACCACATTAGAGCCTCTTATATATTTTTTTGCACGTATTGATAGTAGACTATATTATTTTTGAGTTGGCAACGCCAGGGAAATGTCAAAGTCATTGAAAATTGTCAGTTGAAACCGCCAAAGTTGGTTCAGTGAACGCATTGTTAAATTGTTATTTTAAAACCGGTGATATTTATGACAAAAAAGTGAAATTGGTACGAAAAAAAGTGGATTCAAGGTAAGTAGACTTCTGGTTTATCTGTAATAAACAACGTTCATATAATTAAAACTATAATTAAATAGTTAAATTGAAAATGTTGAAGTGCTACTTATAATTTGTAACTACGAGGTTTTAAGGAACGCTACTGGGGATTTTAGGAACCAGTATGGGGTCAATCGGAACGACAATGTTATTGAATAGGGACGTGGTACAGTTCTATAGAGACAGTAAGGAAAGAATCGGAACAGGGGTGTCAGTAACTTAATTTTACTAAAAACTATAAAAAAAAAATTTTTTTAATTTTATTTTGTATGATTTTATACGCTTGTTAGTATAAATAAATAAATAATATAAATAAATATTGTGACACATTCACACCTCGTCATCTAGTCCCAAACTAAGCAGAGCTTGTACTATGGATACTAGACAACGGAAATATTATAAACATACTTATTATACTTTTTTTTTGTAAATACATACATGTAATATATAGAAACACCCAGTCTCGGGACAATTGCAATTTGTGGGTCTCACAAAAACTCACTGTCACGGGCGGGAATCGAACCCGCGACCTCGTGATCCGCAGTCGCTCATCACAACCACTAGAACAACGAGGCAGACAAGTAGATAATTGATAAACCAATAACTTTCGATCGATTTTAACTTAGTTAATTTGTTATACGGGTAGATAAGATAAGAGGAAACGTAGCAAAAGCTCGAAAATATGTATAAATTTATCTTGTTTGTTTTGATGTGGAATATTACTGTAGGTATAACATAGAGCTGAATTATATGTTTATTATAAACGACTTTTCTTTTCAGAAAATCACCTAACTGCATAGGAAAATGCCACGTACTTATAGACCTACTGGAAAGAGACAGTACAAAAAACATAACGAGTCTTTAATAGACCTAGCATTACAAGAATACAATTCGACAAAAATATCATTAACTAAACTTTCAAAAAAATATAATATTGCCAAAACAGTCTTACATAGACACAACACTTTTCATACGAAAAAACAAGGTGGGCAAAATGCCTTACATATTGAAGAGGAGGAGTATTTAATCAAATATATCAAAATTTGCTCAGAATGGGGATATCCCCTAGAAACAATTGATCTACGATGTTTAGTTAAAGGTTACTTAGACGAATTAGGGTATACAGTCAAACGATTTAAGAACAATATGCCTGGACCCGATTACGTCCAAGGTTTTCTAAAAAGGCACAAAGAAAAAATAACTACAAGATTTACTCAAAACATTAAACGATCACGAGCAGAAGTTTTACGAAATCAACTGTGGCCGGGCTGCGTCGCATCACACGGCAGCATCACTTCTTCCAAAGTTTTAAATATTGTCGTAGCGACGCCTAGTGCCCTGTCTCTGGAATCATAAAGGGAATGCCTAATGCTATGAAACATGTTAACTGCATTTATTAAATCAAGCCCTTTTTCTTTAAATGGAATTACTTTGTTAGTGTAGAGAGATGGTATTGGCTGGTCAGAATCAATCACTTCGTTTCGTAATGAATCAGCAAATTTTAAACGAGAATTTTTTAAAGTATCGGGATCACAGGTGTGTTCTTTAGTCTTTATAATTGTATCATTATTCTGAAAATAAGGACATAGTAAATATAGAACTAAACAAGATCACTGGGACTTCCCTCATACAATGTAATGTTAATTTGGGAATTAATAGTTTACTAATTCATAAGATAAGCTTACCTTTATAGATAATGTACCGTGACACTTATCTTTTTTAAAGGCAGAACATCTCCACAAAGTAGATTCATTTTTATATAATTTATGTTTGTGAAATTTATACTTCTGCCAGAGCAAAGCTGTCCCACTATGGGTTTTTAAGAATGTTATATCGTTTGAGTTTTATTCATTTTTTTAAATAATTACAATGGCCTAGTTCTTCTTCTTCTTCTTTTAGTTAATGGCTTCTGCAGTAGAATCACCGCAATTTCGCCAATCTCTAGTAAAATATAATAAATGTTTACAAAATATTACTAATGGCGAAGACGCCAATGTCAAGTCTCAGATCAATTTTACCAACATAGATTATTGCATTTCAAACAAATGATACTCCTCCGAGACCGTTTGACCGATCTCGACCAAATTTGCCACGGTGATCAAGTAGACATGAGTGTCGTAAGGGGTCGAATGTCCAGATCGGTCTTACCATCGAGGAATAATCACCGAAAAACCAAATCAATGGAAAAAGTCGACCGGTCACGTTCACCTATTGTTGGATAGGCAAATCTCGCTACGCTTAAGCTTGGGTTGATTGCGAAGCTGGTAGCCGTCCTAGTATTTTTTGGGGCTAGTTCACGCCCCAAAAAATTATATAGGAAATAGGAAGAGGCGATGACAATAATGATGTCATTTTATGACGAATAAGGATAGTTGAAATCTATGCCTAGACAAAAGAAGTTTAAACAGGTAAAGCGTTTGTTGCGTTGGTCGCGGGTTCAAGTCCCGTCCTAGATGTTCTCTTTTTCCGATCTAAAGCTTAGGAAAAGCGTTATTAGATTATAGTTAACTTTTAGTTTCAAATGACCAAAGATAAGTTTTATAATAATAATTCCTAGGTGCATCCTAAATTCTACCAAATTAGGTACCTATAGGTTGTCTGCTCAGAGCACCCAAAAGTGGCATCACTAATACTCGATGGTATCATGGGGATTAAGATGATTCCTCCTGACGCCACTGGGGGTGTCATGGGCATTAAGATGATTCCTCCTGACACCACTTGAGGACACCAGGGGGTATCATTTGGTGGTGTCATGGGAAAAGAACGAAAGTTTCCATGAATTGCGTTTAATATAGATTTAAAGAACGTCTATACCTCTCGTGTTTGAACCTATACCTTTTTTTACTTAGACAAATCTTTAGTGTACTTAACTGTACAATTTCTGCCACAAAGCGAATCTGTCATAAACCGATCCTGTCGTACAGCGAATCTGTCATAAAGCGAATCTGTCCTAAAGCGAACAAGGGAACCTATTTAGGTACCTATATCACATTCGCAGAATGGGCTGTGGCGTAACTTTAGTAATATAGAAATTAATGGGTATGACGGTGGGTCATTATTAATCGACGTGGTTACTGTGTATATTAACAAGTTTTAAAATATAATAATTATCCAGCTGCTAGCTGCTTTATTCGCACACGTGAAAGTATTCGGGGAAGTGTGCTTAAGATGACATAGTCAGATAAGATGACAACCCTGTATCATTTTTTGAAATACGGGCGCTAAAGGTCCTCCCGTGACGTTTTATAGGGTGCATGAAGGTGGCGCTAGTACCACGTTCAGTATGGCGGAGTGACAGCGCATTGCAACGTACCTTTTTTTTTTTTTTTTTTTTTATCGTGCGGAAATCCCTTCGGATACCCCCCCAGCGGGGGCGGTTATGTCGGGCTTGCACCGACTAAAACCGCACGCCGTCTCGGGTCTTCAGACGCCGGGGTGTAAGGTTACCCATAGAGCATATCCCTCGCACCCCGGCTGACCCTGGGCCATCTCACCACTAACAGCATCGCTCATCCTGTCTCTTCTGAAAGCAGAGGAGTACGGAGAGCGATGTGTTCCCGCCACGTTGGGTATTGGCCGACGATCAATGCCAACCCTATGAAGGGGTGAAGGGGAAGCCATTGACCGCCGCCCAGGGTGTACCGGCCGCTCCGATTCCGTTCCCCCCGGACTGTAGCGGGATCGGAATCGGAGCGACACTCGAGAAGGTTACCCAACACACACCCCTTACCCAACACACACCCCAATTGCAACGTACCTAGTGAACATTTTTGTGATTTTATAGTGAGAAAAAATTACCCAATACTTTTGTTTGTTAGTGAAAATACATGTAAGGTATGAATTTTTCGTTTGAACTAATTTTAATTGTAAACAGTGATTAATATATGACTCAAATATTGATAGTAACGTGTTCTAACCTGAAAGATTTGTCAGGATATTTAAATTAAACTTTTGTTAACCATTTGGTAAGATGACATACTAGACGTAGGTATAAGATGGCATACTATGTTATCTTATCTTTATTTGGTGGATACTACCACCGCCTATCTTATTTTATTGATCACCAACGAAATTTACATTATAGTTTTTATACCACTTAGGTCGCAGATAAGCGCACGGCCCACCGGATGGAAACTGGTTACTGTGGCGTATGAACGAGTGCAACACCATGGGCGTAACATTCGCGTTGCTGACCCTGGAAGAACAGAGAGATTCTGTGCCGTCAGTGCAGAAGACAAGCAGGATAAGCCTTTGACCCCCCATTTTCGCAAAAAAAGTAGCCTATGTCCGTTCCCATGCCTCAATCTATCTCTGTACCAAATTTCATCTAGATCGGTTCAATGGTTTAGGCGTGAAAGCGTAACAGACAGACAGACAGACAGAGTTACTTTCACATTTATAATATTAGTATGGATAAGACAACATACCAAAAAAGTCTAAGATGACATAGTGTGCCATCTTTCACTAGGCTTATGTCATCTTACACACTGAGACTTAGTGCAATTTATGTTTTTTTATTTTATTTTATATTCAGTTGATTGTTTTATAGTTATTTATGCAACTGTGGTATAATGAGGGGTATTAAAACATGAATGTGGGTTTATCACACGAAGCGAAGCTGAGTGTGATAATAGTATCACATGAGTGTTTTAATACCTAATTATACAGTTGCATACAAGACTTTATCTACACCCATGATAAACTAATAATACATCTTCAGAGAATGATGTACGCCTTTTCATACTGTTTTCTAGATTTTTCCGGTAGTAATTTGTTAGAAATGTCCTTTGCTGCATTCGCAATGTCTGGAGGTGTGTTATCAAAACTTGAATCACTCATTTTCGTAAGTAAACATAACAATTTGCAAAAATAATAGCGGGAATTCGAATTCGAACGAATAAGCTTTAATTATTTTTTTACAGCGCGCCGCTGCTGTTGTAGTGCAATGCAACGCGCGTGAATGACAGTTCTTTTTTTGAAACTCATACAGATTCCACGCATCGAGCGGTAAGAATTTAGCTGTCTGTTGAGTAACCCTTTGCGCGGGAGAGATTGAAAAAGCGAAAGGAGTGTTATTATGAAATTTCATACAACATTATAACACCCGTTCGGATGATATTATGGTTATTAGGACATTGGATGTATTAATGTTGGCAATAAGCTAACTGTTTCAGAATCTTTTATAGAGAATTTAAAGCATGGGTGTAGATAAAAGCTATAATGACTCTGTTAATTATTTAGTATTTGAATAAATGCCTAAGATGTTGATCTCATTATGACTTTTTTCTTTTGAATATTTGTGTAGAAACAAAAAGTATGTCATCTTAAGCACACTTCCCCCAATGGACTGCGGCAGATTCAGGCAGTTCGCAATACATAACAGTTGGTCATTATTAATCGATGTAAGCACTTAGACACTGTAAATTAACAATTGTTAAAATTCAAAATTCAATGATTATCCAGCTGCTAGCTCTATTTCGCTCTATTATAAATACAAGAGCATGGTATAAATAAAAACCATTACATCACTCGTTTAGTTTCCATGTAGTCGGCAGTTCAAAGAAAGGTAAATGTGATACCTAAACTTCTTTCGTAAAAGATATCACTTTTTATCATGTGTCGAACTACGGATCGTTTTATTCAGACGTTACTTTAGATTATACGGTTTCGAATAGCATTGAGAATTACACAGTAACTATCTGCTCGACGAGGTGGCGGCAGATCGAATCTTTCGGTAGGTAACTGAGTATTTTTAAATAGTACTTACCTATTGCAGAAGGTTTACGCGAATATTACCTACTCATTTAAATAAAATTACTTTCGACGGATTTTTTGTATCTACTTCAAGACATGAGACAACCAACTACCATCTTAGTCTTCATAATTTCTTATTCTCATATTTTTATTGTCATTATTCATGCTCCATCGTGTTAGGACAACTAAAGGACCGGTCATAGCCTCTCGTACCTGCTGACGCAGGTGATCTCCGGGAAGGTGTACTTCAGGGACCACCTGCGTTAACTTCTAAGATGGAAAAGAACAAATTAAAGTCACTGTAATAATGTAAATTAAAAAGTCAACATTTATTCATTCTGAATAAACCATTAAAACAGCACTTACAAAATGTAAAAAAAAAACTAGAATAATTAAACATCAGTCTAGTTTTTTTTGTCTAGTTGTTCGAAACACAGCCCGGCCTAGAAGACTCAACGGTCTATTTCTTTTTGGTCTATTTATAAACATGTTACCTAACTTATTCTAATTGTTTTTTTTTGTTACAGTAGCATAGTGAGAGAGCAAACGGATCATATCCAAGCTTTCTTGCCGTCTAAATATTCTAGAATTTTATTATAGCCTTTTTGGCAAAGTTTAATTTTGATTTGACTACATATAAAGCATAATAAAAAGTGAACTTAATAAAAAGGATTTGATAAACGTTTTTTAACAATAATATAAATGTTATATCATTCACTGTATTTTCTAATCTACTCTGTGTCTTTTGTTGTATTTTTTTAAACTATTAATCCCATCGTAGCTTAAAACAGTAAACATGCTTACACAGTAAAACTGTACAATTTCTGCCATAAAGCGAATCTGTCATAAAGCGATTCTGTCGTACAGCGAATCTGTCATGAAGCGAATCTGTCCTAAAGCGAACAAGGGGACTAAGAGGCATATACAAGGAAAAAATCTGAAAACTGAAAATGATTGATAACTGGCTGCTGCCCGAGGCTCCACCCGCGTGAAATTTTGATTGCGTGATTGAATTACAAACATCTAAAAATGTACACAAACATTCATGATTATAATATTAGTAGTATTGTTAGACTTAAGTGAAACTAGGTGAATAATTATGATATTATCCTTTGATTGTTTTAGTCCCGTATACAGGTGGTTCAACTTACAAAGTACTATACTATTTCCATTTCTTTATTTTCTCGATCTCTTCTTGCCCGTTGTCCACCTATATAGTTAGTGTTGTAAATATAAGCGTTGAGAGTTGAACGTTGAGCGCTGAGTCGACGCTTTTGAGTGTTAAAGACTTGAGCGTTAAAAACGCTCAAGCGTTGAACGTTTGCGAGCGTCAAGACTCGCAACTTAAACGCTCGAGCTACCAGCTCAAGCGTCGAACAAAGCGTTCGTTATAAGTTTTAAATGTGGGTATTGTATACTGCCAGTGGGGACGCCGTTTGACCAGGCGGGTGTTCAGCCCTTCTATGTGGGGCCATTTCACCCATTTCCCCTATAACGACTGTCATACATATTCGTATGGCAACCGGGACCGACATCTTAACGTGCTCTCCGAGGCACGACCAGACCAATGCAAATACTCATATTCATGCATACAAATATTTGCACTGAGCGGGGATCGAACCCGCGCCTCCTGCGTAGCGGCCGCTTTCAATACCGCCACGCCACGGAGGCTGACGAAAAAAAAAATGTGGGTATTTAACAAACAACTAAATATTAAATATTAGAATAATAAAGATTAGAGTAGAATATTGTGACAGTAACTTTTTGCAGGTTGAGTGGTTAGTCAGTCACGCATAATCATAACTAAAAGAAGGAACAGACTTAAGTGATGAAAATGTACAGGCCCGCATGTGTCTTTCTTCGTGGTTAAAAAAAATATGTGTATAAGATGATTATATAAAACATGATGATTATGAAAGCCTCCGTAGTTCATGTGGCTTAAAAAAATAACAAAAAATAAACAGCATTAAAGTAAAATAAAATAAAAACAAAAAAGACCACTCTATATGCGAGATTCTTTTGCAAAAATACAGAAAGTAGAACAAAAATACTTAATTATTTTCTGTTTATTTTAATTACCTAATCCTTTTTTATTTTATTTTAGATTATAATAAAATATGGTTTAATGGTAAAGTTATATCATTAAATATAACATAAATAGAAATAAATCTCGCTTGAAGTTATTTCTCGTTTGACGCTCCTGCTCGAATCGAGCGTGGAAGCGTCGAGTTCAAAGCTCCGAATGAACTTCTACTCTATATTTTGATTACCTAATCCTTTTTTATTTTATTTTAGACTAGCTGTGCCCGCGACTTCGTCCGCGTGGATTAAGATTTTTAGGGTTTTAGTTTTTTGCGCGGAACCCTAATTACTTTTCCTAAAATTAAAGCAGCCTATGTTATTCCTTGTTATATTATCTTTCTGCCAGTGAAAGTCCCGTCAAAATCGGTCCAGCCATTTCAGAGATTAGCCGGAACAAACAGACAGACAGACGGACAGACAGACAAAAATTGTAAAAAATGTTATTTTGGTGTACCGTATATTATATTCATATACATGTAGTAAAAAACGGTTATTTCAATATTACAAACAGACACTCCAATTTTATTTATATGTATAGATTATAATTAAATATTGCTTAATGTTAAAGTTATATCATTAAATATAACATAAATAGGAATAAATATCGCTTAAAGTTATTTCTCGTTTGACGCTCAAGCTCGAATCGAGCGTGGAAGCGTCGAGTTCGAAGCTCCGAATGAGCTTTTTTACTAAAACGCTCAAGCCATTGCTCGAGCGTTTTAGACCCGACTAGAGTCTCGACTCAAGCGTTTACAAACTGTGCGAGCGCCGACTCGAGCGTTTAAGCTCCGACTCGAGCGTTTTTACAACACTATACAGTGTGTTTTTTTTAACCGGGACAGTATGGGGAAATCCGAAACCATAGAAGATCTAGGAAAATGGCCTTAGGAACCATTTATTCTTTTTTTGTGCAAAAAAATTTGATATAGAAATTTTTTTGTTCAAGCGTGAGTTGTCCACAGAAATGAGTCATTTTGAAAAAAAAAATGTTTGATGCGGTTCGACTCATTTTCATACAGGGAATATTTCGTTGTATTGGAAGAAAAAAATCTGAGCAGCAGAAGTTAGTCAAATGATGCAGTAGATGGATACTTTGAACCTGTTGCATGAGAAACATTTAATAAAATGTTTCTCATGCAACAGGTTCAAAGTATCCATCTACTGCATCACAGTCGATACTCACGTACAAAAAGCATTCCATATTCAAAAATGAGATTTTATTTGCACTGTAGAATTGGAACTGGACCTCCATGGTCTTAATTAAGACTTTTATGATTCAAATGAAAAAATATTCAAATTTCGAACGAACATTGTTATTTTTGTTACTTTAATTTTTTATTATCAGTTTGTTTGTGATTCATCATGGCGATAACCAATGCACATAAAGTTGATTTAATCGAAGCGTATTTTTTAAATTATCGAAGCTCAGTTAATGCATTAAAGTGGTATCGGGAACGCTATCCTGATCGAATAGATGAAATAGAATAAATGGTTCCTAAGGCTGTTTCCCTGTATCTTCTATGGTTTCGGATTTCCCCATTCTGTCCCAGTTAAAAAAAACACAGTGTATATAGTTCACCTGACTTCGTTCACCACGGGTAATTTTTTTCCCCGTGGTCCACCGCAGTCTAACTGGGTGTACCATGGGATTTAAGGTTTTCCGTAGTTCACCTTAGTTAATCTGGTTGTACCACGGGTAATTTTTTTTCCCGAGGTCCTCCTCTATAAGATAATATATTGTACAGGCATACAATAAATCGCAACCAGCGTCACGTGTGCTCGTCGCGTCACGTGACGCTGGTCACTGGTGGTGTTTTTATTTTATTTTATTTTTTTAATTTTTTTTATTTTACCCGATATTTTTTTTTTGTTTCAAATACATATTTTGTCGATACCAATTCAATTATTGTTTATTTCATTTTATCTTTATGTTGAATTATATTGTAATATTTATGACAATTTATTTCACTTTGAAGATGCACGCGATTTTCAACATTAAAAAAATCGTAAAAATAAATATTTTACGAATATCTTTTGTTTTCCGATATAGGTGGACTACGGGCAATATAAATTAAAAACATATACTTCATAACAGCATAGGTGGACTACGGAAAAACATTAATTCCCATGGTACACCCAGTTAGATTGCGGTGGACCACGGGAATAAAAAAATTCCCGTCGTACAACCAGGTGAACTATGTAGGTGGACCACGGGCAAGAGGCGTTCTCGATGACATCTCCTGTGGAAACTTGAACGAACGTCTTTTTAGGGTTCCGTTGCCAAAAGGCAAAAAACGGAACCCTTATAGATTCGTGATGTCTGTCTGTCTGTCTGTCCGTCCGTATGTCACAGCCACTTTTCCCCGAAACTACAAGTACTCTGCTGTTGAAACTTGGTAAGTAGATGTATTCTGTGAACTGCATTAAGATTTTCACACAAAAATAGAAATTCATCAAATCTATACGTGTGTAGTATCTATGGATAGGTCTTCAAACATGATATTGAGGTTTCTAACATAATTTTTTTCTAAACTGAATAGTTTGTAAGAGAGACACTTCCAAAGTGGTAATTTTTTTTTTTTTTTTTATACCACTCAGGTGGCAGACAAGATCACGGCCCACCTGATGGGAAGCGGTCACCGTGGCCTATGGACGTGTGCAAAATAAGAGAATGATAAAACTAAAAAAAAATATGATGTACATTTCCATGTAAACTTCCACCGAAAATTGGTTTGAACGAGATCTAGTAAGTAGTTTTTTTATAATACGTCATAAATCGTAAAAGGCAATTTACCTTTCATTCAATCAACTCAAATATGAAATTTAAAAAAAAAGCATTATATTACTTGTTGCTACGGAACCCTTCATGGGCGATTCCGACTCGCACTTGGCCGCTTTTTTACATTATGTATACATTATTTAATAAAAATATGACGCTTACGCACGTACAAGGTCATAGCAGAGTCAGAGAAACTGATAGGGATTGAGCTATCGATAAACGTAACACGATAAGACCCGATATTTTTTTACTAAATGTAAGAAACTAAATAGATAACTAAATGGATAATTTTGTACAAATTTATTAACAAATATTACATACAAGATGTAATTATATTATGTTGATTCTTTATTTATTTTAATCAAAATCTGATGAATCGTCACTGCCACTCGATGAGCTCTCACCAACATTTATTATAAGTTCCTGTACTTCTATATTATCGAATGCCACATGAATTTCCCAATCCGATGCTATAATGTTTTGGGTTCTTCTCACAATTTTTTTTCAGTGTTCGGCAGTTACTTCCGCACATGCATTTTTTAATAAATCTAACATCTTGTTTGCCGTAAAAGGGGGATGGGTATGGTTTCGAGCGGCGTGTCCTTTGATTTGTGCCCATATTAATTCTATAGCATTGTACTGGCAATGATACGGTGGATGTCGAAGAATCCAATGACCACATTCGGCAGCTATTTCGCCGGTAATATATCTTTTAGGGAGGCTTTTTTCGATTTTAAAATATCCACTAATTGTACTTTTAATAAAGTATTATCCACATTTTCGCCATGACGTTGGAGCCAGTCAATTATCTCTTGTTTTTTATTAGCCTTCGTCGGCATTTTATCAATTTGTCTGGAGTGATATGTAGCGTTGTCCAATAATAATTATCGACGGTTCTTCCAGAGATTGCACCATTTCTTTAAACAATCCCTCGTGAATCTCCGCGTTCATTTCTTCGTGGTAGTCCACTGTTTTCTTGGATTTAAAGGCCAGTAAAGCATCTGACACGAATCCTTTCGTAGACCCTGCATGGCATATGATAAAGCGTTCACCTTTACCCATTGGCACTGAACTAGTGGAAGCGGCAGTGTCATCAGTCCAGTTCTTAGATACTGTGTGGTTTGCATTTAACTAAGTCTCGTCAGTGAAAATAACAATTAACTAATCTGATATCTTTTTGGCTTCACTCAAAAATTCGCAGCGAGCCATAGCAACGTCGTGACGCTCCATCAATATTTTACGTTTGTCCGGTTTTTTATAAGAAAATCCAATTTCTTTCAAAACTAAGCTTAATGCCGATTTTTGGCCATGGAACAAACTACATTCACGTAAAGCAACAACAAGTTTTTTTAAGTGTTGGAATTACTTTGCATAAGTAATAGTCATATATATGACGGCGCATAGCGTCAGCGTCGAAGTTGTCAACCGACACGAAGTTTTATTTTATTTATTTTATTTTATTCTTTATTGTACACTTACATGGCATTTAAACAAATAAAAGAGATAATATGTACAAAGGCGAGCTTAACTCATGGTTGAGTTCTCTTCCAGCAAACCTCCCGGGTTTGCTGGAAGAGCACAGAGGAATTGCAGTACAATGAGAGGATAAGTCTTGTGTACATTAATATTGAAAATGTATTAATATGAGGAGATATACCAAATGTATACTCCTGACAAAAGGCATTACTAATACATGCATATATTACCATCATAAACCTACATACACATACATAAAATACACATAAGAATATATAAACGTTCATACACATAAGCATACATACAAATACATAGATACATATATATACATATTATGTCTGTTATTGTTCAGAGAGAAAATAGTCTCTCGTTTGTTTTTTAAAGATATTTAGAGAAGGGCTGGTGCGTATGAAATGAGGAAGAGAATTCCATAGCCGCACAGCAGAAACTGTAAAGGAATTGTCATAGTAAGAAGAACTGTGAGGGGGAGTTCGAAGCAGTAGAGAAGATAAAGTGCGACATAACCCTGTCGCACTTCCTCATTCCATACGCACCAGCCCTTCTCTAAATATCTTTAAAAAACAAACGAGAGACTATTTTCTCTCTGAACAATAACAGACATAATATGTATCTATATGTATCTATGTATTTCCCCTGGGGACAAGAAATTCAAAACGCTCACGAAGATATATAGGAGAGTGAGGATTATGAAGAATGGAAAAGAGTAGGGAAAGAATGTGAACATCTCGACGCCGCCGAATTGGTAACCATTTCAGTTGCTTTCGGAACTCTGAAACGTGATCGTACTTTCGTAGACCAAATATGAACCGGATACATAAGTTTTGCCACCGCTCCAGCTTGTTCCAGAGTTCTTCGGTTGCGTCGAGAAAGATGACATCAGCATAGTCTAAAAGAGGAAGGAGAAGAGATTGAGCAAGACAGATTCTGGTCTTATGAGGAAGAAAATTCTGAAGACGCTTAAGAGAGTGGTGCGTACCAAAAACCTTTCTGCTGACCTCGGTGATATGATTAGTCCACGACAGATTGCAATCAATTTAAATCCCTAGATTCTTACGACCGTAGTATACGGTATCACAATATTGTTATAGTAGACCGAAGTGGAGTTCCAGAAGTGGAAGAGAGGCATGGTCAAGATTATTGTAGAAGTATCTGCCACCTACAATGAGTGCCTGGGATTTTGCGGAATTAACTAGTAATCCAAACGATTTACACTAAAGACAATATAAACGATTTGCACTAATGCTGTTAAGGTCATTATTGATGGCAGCAATAGCCCCATTCCTCTTGTCAGTCTTAAAGTGGCGATATAGCTGCAAATCATCTGCGTAGAGATGAAAATTGGAGGATATAACTTTGTTGATAATATTGATGAAAATTGAGAAAAGAAGAGGAGAGAGGACGGCACCTTGCGGAACGCCCGCAACACGGTCACACCAGTCAGAGGATACCTCGTCAGAGCGAACCCACTGCGAGCGACCACGAAGATAGGAGTTAAACCAAGTGATTACAGAGGACGACATATTTAATGAAGATAGGATGCCCAGGAGGATGTCGAAATCCACAGAGTTGAAGGCGCTACTGAAGTCCAGCAAAACCATTACTGTCAGGAGTTTGTTCTCCATGGCCAGTATTATATCGTCTGATATTTTAACTAGTGCAGTGACTGTGCTATGGCCCGACCGAAAGCCAGATTGGTATGGACTCAGTAGCCCATGAGAGGAAAGATAAGATGCTAATTGATTTCGCACCGTGTTCTCGAGGATTTTGGAAAGGATTGGCAGGATTGAAATAGGACGATACTGGGATACTGAGGTGGGATTGCTGGTTTTGGGCAAAGGAATGACGAGTGCTTTCTTCCAAGCCAATGGAAAAGAGCTGTTCTCAAGCGAAAACTTAACGATATGTGTGATGGCTGGAAGAAGTTCACTTAGGATAGGTAGCAGCATTTGAAGTTGAATGCCATCGTTGCCCATCGCTTTGTTGATATTGAAACGATTTGCTTCCTTATATCGTCCTCCGCAACCGGGTTAAATATAAAGGAGGCACATTCAGGCAGGGGAAGACTGGAAATATAACTAAGAGTAGTAGCTTTATCTATGTCATCTACCAGGGTCGGGGGCGTGGGGAAATGTGCGAGCTTTACCAATACCGAGAGACCTCAAAAATTGCCATACCTGAGATGTATTACTGTTATTAATCGAATCGTGAACGTGGCGCCTTTTCGCATCCCTACACAGACGACTGCAGCGATTCCGAATGATCTTATAGGTAGACCAGTTCTCATCAGAGGGATTACGATTGTAACGTCTTTTGGCTTTGTCTCGCTTAGACATAGCCGTTTTGATGTCCTCCGAAAGCCAGGGCGCGGGTAAATGCTTAACCCTAATCTTTTTCAGAGGAGTATGTTTGTCATATATATCCAAGAGTATTTTATTAAAGCTGTCTACTTTTATGTCGATGTCATTGGTGTTGTACACTGGAGAAAATCTGTTTCCCTCACATCGGCTTTTAAGATATCCAGGTCAATGTTTTTGAAACTCCGCAGGAAGCAAAACTTAGGTTTCGGTTTCGGTGCGCGAATTTTGTAGGAGAGATATATTAGATCGTGATATGAGAAAGGAGCCGATAGTTGACCATGAGTGATAACTTTTTCACGGTCGGGCACAATTATAAGGTCTAAAAGAGAAGGAATACAATGAGGGGCGCGATGTGTCACATTTAATGGAAGAATATGCATATTCATAGAGGAGACCAGAGACTGGAATCTCCGACTGCGCGCATCGTCCCTGAGTAGACATGTTGGTTATTATTTTCATAAATATAGTATTTACGAAGCTTTAATAACTACGCGGGTGTCAGGGCCACTAATTTGGCGCACCTGTATTTTTACTGGTTCTAGCACAATTCTTGATCCCAGATTCCCGATCAATATAACTGCTTGCTGTTTGCCTGTTATTCCCGAACAATTTACACAAACCACTCACCTTGTCTCTCGGCCGTTCAGCGTAAGCAGAGATCTCCAGAAAGTTCCGTACGGGAGCAATGTCGTCACACGCAGACAAGAGTTCTAGATGCTTTCACAGGTCACCTTAGTTCTTTATTTTTTCTATATATATTATACACAGCACAGTTCAAAGGAGTTCATAGGTAACACGACAATTAAGAAAAAGAGTAGTTCTTGCGAGATGCGGTAAGAAAGCGAGGAGCGAAAATTATGCGTCCACCCTCAATGAGTGACGTATGCGAACCGACCGAATGAAAAAAATGATGACCAAGGAGTCATACTCAAAACGCCTAATAGACTTCAAAACGCAATGAGCAGTATTGCGCCAATTGCCGGGTTACAATAATCAGGCTTCAAGTAGCAGTAATACCAACCATTTCCCCCGGCTTGAAAGTTCCTACTTTCGAAACATCAAAAGGAAGAAAACTTAATCTATTGAATGACTTGCATATCATCATCATTAACTCTTAAGGTTTTACTTAATCTAAGATTTACACAATGCGCAATGCGAATTATTCTAATTATTTCTTAACTAAGACACGGGTAATTATTTCTTAACTAAGACACGGGTAAGTATAAACAAAAGAAATATGTATGAATAAAGTCACTATTGTGTCGGCAACGGACACAACTTTACTACAGGGCGACTTAGCAAAGTGCCACCCTTAGTTTTAACCGACGCGACTCTGCAGACCCCATTCTTGTCAGGAAATATTTCCGTGATTACGCCTAAGGGCCACTGCAAGGGCATCACATTGTCCTGCATGATGACTACTACCATTCCAACCCTTACTGGATTAGATGGCGTGTTCCATTTTTGCTTCGATTGAAGCGTGTGTAAATATTCTTGACGCCATCGTTTCCAAAAGGATTGGACAAGCTTATCAGTCATTTCAAATCGCGAAATAAGATGTAAACGGGTTTCATTTATTTCACGCGCGGGAAGAAAACCCAGTGGTTTTATATGCAAAAAATGCGCCGGAGTGAGTGCAGATAGAGCGTGTAAAGAGGCCTAGAGTTTAGTAAGGCCTCAATTTGAGTCAACATCGTGTTCAGTTCATCGAACGTGAGTATCTGTTGACCAATCACCTTATAGAGATGTGATTTAACATTTTTAACTTCACTTTCCCAAGCGCCACCGAAGTGGGGAGCTCGACAAGGGATCGTTCTAAGCGTTATGCGATGCTCAGCAAGTTCTTTTTTCCATATTGGATAATATTCTTTTTCCAGGAATCGATAAAGATCGCGGAGATACGTTCTCGCGCCGATAAAGTTCGTACCGTTGTCGGTGTAAAGATACTCTACAGGACCTCGACGTGATAGGAAGCGTTTTAAGGCTGCCAGAAAACTCGCGGTGCTCAGATCTAAAGCAATTTCTAGATGCAGAGCACGAGTTGTCATGCAAGTAAACAGACATATATAAGCCTTTCTGCTTCGTTGGCCTCTACCTCGCACTGAGGTAATAGAGAGAGGTCCAGCGTAATCACACCCGGTGTGGGAGAACGCTTTAGGAGCAGTCTCTACGCGAGAGCGCGGCAAATCCGCCATGATTGGAAAGACTGGTCGCGGCCTTGCTCGAAAGCAGGTATTGCAATTAAATGTGATATGTCGTGCGATGCGTCGCGTAGACAAAATCCAATAGCGCTGTCTTAACAACGCCATGAGTAAATTAGGACCAGTGTGAAAATTATTCACATGATAGTGCCATACTAACAGTTCTACTATATGCTCTTGCCGAGGAAGTAGAATTTGATGGCGAGAATCAAAATCTAGCTCAGAGTTGGCTAGACGACCACCAACATGTATAAGCTCTTTATGAAGAAAAGGACTTAATTTTTGAATTGGCTTAGAACAAGGTTCTTGACGAGACAAATGTTCTAATTCTGTTTTGAAGTGAATCCTTTGAACTAATCGCCAAACAACAGACTCAGCAAATGATAGGTCCGATGCGGTGATTGGTCCTCTGGGAAGACGTTTAACAAATTTGTAAACAAAACAAATCATGTTGAGATATTTCGGCCAAGAAGAAAATCTAATTGCGAATTCATAAAGAATATTTTCGGAAGCCGAACTGTCATTAGAACTAATAAAGGCGAGCGTGGGAAGCGCAAGAGGCTTCATTTCAGGAAGCTCATTCGATTCGCTCACGACAAAGGGTTTGATAGGCCATTCCGACTGAGGGAATCTAAGCCACGGCGGTCCACTTAACCACGAAGGGTGATGGACTAGCTGGGCGGGTGTCAAGCCCCGCGAGAGGCAGTCACTAGGATTTTCGCATCCTTTAACGTGATAGAAATGATCTGCCGATATATTTTCATGTATCTTAGTGATGCGATTGGCCACAAAGGTGTGCCAGCGATGTGGTGCGGATTGGATCCAACTCAAAGTTACAGTGGAATCTGAAAAAGCATAAACAGCCTCAATGGCATGCCTAGCTGAATAAATATCAAATACTCTCTTCATCAAAGTGGATAAAAGGAGTGCGGCGCATAGCTCTAGACGAGCTAGTGAAATAATTTTAAGAGGTGCAACCTTTGATTTTGCACATACCAAAGATACAACAATATCACCGTCAGGCTTAATGACATGGGCGTATATCATTCCGCCATAAGCCCTTTCACATGCGTCTGCGAAGCCAACCAAGATCATCTTGCAGTCTTCGTGAACACCGATATGTCGCGGAAATTTCATTTCAGAAATAAGAGGAAGTTCAGCTTGAAACTGTTCCCATAAATTAACGATGCGGATTGGTGGAACATCATCCCAACCAAGTTTGGCAAGCCAAAGCTCTTTAATAAGGAGCTTGGCGTACAATATCATAGGCGCAACAAGACCCAAAACATCAAAGAGGCGTGCAATGGAAGAAAGAATATTCCTTTTAGTGCAAGGACGGTCATTGGAAGTCACTTGAAAGGCGAAATAATCTTCATCCTGGTACCAACGGAGTCCTAATATTTTCTGCGTGAAATCTTTATTTAGATCTACACTAAGCGAGAGTCTTAATGACTCAGGGATAGTTTGAAGAACCTCAGCATTATTACTTGACCACTTAGTAAGTTGGAAATTACCTCGGGCGAAAATGTTTATAAGCTGATGAGCTGCGTCTATAGCTAACGCAGTGTTAGGTATAGAGCTAGCTATATCGTCCATATATATATCGCGACGTAAAATATCATTAGCGAGAGGAAATTGTATACCTTCGTCCCTACAAAGCTGTTGGACGGTGCGGAGGGCAACAAACGGACTGCATTTGAGTCCAAAGGGCAGCACGTTATACTGATAGATTTTGACGTCTTCATTTTCATTGAAGCGATATAAAATACGTTGTAGAGGGCGATCTTCCGGTCTTATACCTATTCTTAAATACATAGCGCGTACGTCAGATGAAATCGCCACACCGTATAGTCTAAAATTTACTAAAATGTTAAAAAGATCCGCCTGAAGGGCGGGACCTGCGTATAGTATATCATTAAGAGAGGTACCATTGTCTGTTTTCGCACTCGCGTCTAACACCACACGCAGTTTAGTGGTCGTTTTATCATCGCGAATAACAGGATGGTGCGGGATATAATATTCCACCTGTCGATCAGTACAACTGACTTCAAGAGAAGATTCTCTACTTTGACTATTTTTATGTACTAGCGAAATGTAATCATTCTTAATGTAGTCATTGATGACTTCATCATATAATATTTTGACGTTAGGATTCTTCTTAAACTTTCTTTCGAGGCTATAAAACCTACGAAGTGCGATTTCAAAGGAATTGCCTAACGCAGATGCTTCAGTTTTCAGCGGTAAGGCTGCTACATATTTACCGGAAGGAGTACGAGAGATGGTCGAAACATAGAACTGTTCACAACGCTCATCATCGACATTAAGTGGGGACACAGCGTTGACTTCCTCAATTTCCCAAAAGCGGCGTAAATCGCAGTTGTCTGGAAATGACGTAGTGAGGAACGATCGCGTGTCAGATAACGGTGTCGATATTTGCGCATCTCCCATAAGTATATAGCCTAATACAGTCTCTAACACATCGGGAGTATCTGGTGTGCTGGCCACGTGACCCGGTTGTAATAATTTTGCGAATAAATTAACCCCAAGCAAAACGTCTATGTTACCCGGGACGCCCCAAGTATCATCTGCAAGTAGGTTTGTATCAATGTGGCTTAATTCAGTGATATCTATTGCGCACAACGGTAACTTATCAGTGATCTGATCCAGCACTAAAGCATCGATCGTGTACTTGGGTAACGAGCGAAGTCGAGGGCTAAAAGTAAAGTTCACGGAGCCTCGAACGGGTTGTGACGTACCACCTATACCTTTAACAGTACATATAATATCAGAGTGAATAGGTAACCCGAGTTTACGACAGCAACGAGTAGTAATATAATTCTTTTGCGAGCCTGGGTCCAACAGACACCTGACTACGGTATCTTTTCCGTTCCTACCTACAGCTAATACTTTAGCAGTAGCTAATATTTCGGTAGTGCGGGGAGTGTGCGGTACAGAAGAATGCGTGCACAATGCAACCCGATCTGGGGTTGGCATTGCAGGATCAGCGTTAGATGCCGATGCGGAAGCGGAAGCGGAAACGCAAGGAGCGTGAGACTTATTAGAAGTTTTCGTCTGCGGATGCGAAGATTGCTCAAAATGTAATAATGAGTGGTGTTTACCACTACATTGCTTACATGTTGATTTGGACTGACATTTTGAAACGGTATGCTGACTACTTAAACAGTTTCCGCACATATTGTTATCCTTAATAAATTTAAATCGGTCACCCGCGGTCAATTTTTGAAACGCGTGACATTTATATAAATGCGTGTGAGTAGAATTACAAAGCGAACACTTGTCACTAGTACACACGTGCACCCGCGGAACCTTAGATGATGATGCGGTGGCGATACTTCCACTGGAGGACCGTCCAAGCGATTGAGTACGATAGGATATTTTTATTTGTTCTCGTACAAATTTAACAAAATAATTGTAATCAACGGTTTTTTCATCCGTTTGATTGCGAAGCGACATTTCATAATGTTTTGCGATATCTGAGTCTATTAATTTAAGACCCAAATGAGTAAAAATAAAATCTTCCAAATTGTTCACTTTCAATTGTTTAAGTCCCGCAACAATAGCTGTGAACTTATCAAATACCTTTTCAGCATTAGAGGGCGACGACCCAGCTGTCTTTAATGCAAGCAGCTGATTAAGATAGCTGATGGCCAGTGCGCGAGTGTCTAAATATTTAGCTACAAGCGCATCCCATACGATTCGGTAATTCTCAGCACATGGAGTTATTCCAGCTGCCACATTTATCGCCTTCCCCTTAAGGCAACTTAATAAGTAGTGAATTCGATCAGAATCACTTAAGTCAGAGTTGGTATGAATAATACGTTTGAAAGTTTCGTAGAAAAACGGAAATGTTTGAATATCCCCATCAAAGGTCGGGAGATCCACACGTGGAAGACTAATGCGAGAGGCTTGCGAACCTAACTTGATAGTTGGGGAAGACGTAGGTACTTGTGTTTCCGGGAGAGAAGACACAGTATATTTTATCTCACTAACTAAATCGTCGAAAGAATTCAATGCACTATAACTAACCTCATATGATTCATCCAACTGCATGGATATAACATTCACGTTATCCAAAATATCAATAAATTCACTACGCAACCCATCCAGATTCTTGGATTGTGCAATAAAACTTCTGCGTACCTTTATATTATTTAACGAATCAATTGAATCGTATAAAGCTTGAACCTTAGCAAAACAACTATTCCGCTTTCCTTCATAAAGCTTAAGTTTTGTTTGGTCTTTCATTGTTAAAGATTTACGAAAATACGACAAAACTATTTTAGATATAGTATGAATAACGATCCTTAACAATAAATAATAATACACACAATCGACGATATGAAATACACTTTAAGTTTCTTATTTTCAATAAAATAAGTAAACTTTGTACGGAACCAATTTCCCGTACGAGCGAACCCTAATTATTAGGTATGTGATACTATAAAGGATATTAGCTGTATAAAACAATACTAAATAACCTGAATGCGAAAATACACGTATAATAACTTGATACGTATATGCGAAACGTATATAATAACTTAATACGTATTACGTAAATGCGTTCGTATCGTAACGAAAACAATATCCGTTAACGATCTGAAATAAAACCCTGCGAAACGTAAGAATACAATATTCCGAACGTATAAGTAACTATCTACAACAATCTTAGAAAAAACATCTAAAGATAGCTAGTTAAGATCTAAAGATAGCTAGTTAAGACGTACTGAACCTTACGATCGACCGTATGCAATGCTACATAAATCGTACCGTAAGATGTATTATTATATTTTACCAAAATTCCCGTCAATAAATCAGGTTATCTTATGAGTAAAATGCGAGCGAATTAGATGGTTAAATTGCAATAATTTAACCAAATGCGATGTTTTCTAAATAAACACAATATAAAAACTCGTATAACAGACTTATTATGACGAGGTGAACATTTTTACTATGTCGATACCTATGAATCGCGCAAGCGGGCGTCTAATATTAACTACCCACTTATAAATAAATTATTATAATCTTATAGAAATAACCAATATTCTATAAAATAAACTTATTTAGCGATATGAACTGACTTATGTATGAATTAACTATATCAATTGTTACCTTTAAATGCGAAATACCATAGAAATTACAATTTTTATAACTAAGGGTAACTGAAATAAGCCAATACAATTATAGGTCTTGATACTAAAGCAATACATCTGTATTGCTTTAGTATCATCTGAGTTTCGTGTGACGATATGCAAGCATTGACAAGTAAGATAGGATTTGATCACGTTTCTAGAATATAAATCAAGCTAAATCCGCTCGAAAAGGACCATAAATATGGTTATTATTTTCATAAATATAGTATTTACGAAGCTTTAATAACTACGCGGGTGTCAGGGCCACTAATTTGGCGCACCTGTATTTTTACTGGTTCTAGCACAATTCTTGATCCCAGATTCCCGATCAATATAACTGCTTGCTGTTTGCCTGTTATTCCCGAACAATTTACACAAACCACTCACCTTGTCTCTCGGCCGTTCAGCGTAAGCAGAGATCTCCAGAAAGTTCCGTACGGGAGCAATGTCGTCACACGCAGACAAGAGTTCTAGATGCTTTCACAGGTCACCTTAGTTCTTTATTTTTTCTATATATATTATACACAGCACAGTTCAAAGGAGTTCATAGGTAACACGACAATTAAGAAAAAGAGTAGTTCTTGCGAGATGCGGTAAGAAAGCGAGGAGCGAAAATTATGCGTCCACCCTCAATGAGTGACGTATGCGAACCGACCGAATGAAAAAAATGATGACCAAGGAGTCATACTCAAAACGCCTAATAGACTTCAAAACGCAATGAGCAGTATTGCGCCAATTGCCGGGTTACAATAATCAGGCTTCAAGTAGCAGTAATACCAACCACATGTGTTGATGTCACCCAAGATTATGGAGTGCTGATATAAAACGGATAGATTTCCTAACTTAGATTCGAAAGAAGAAAAATAGTCAGTGTTAAGAGAAGGACTGTAATAAACTCCTAGAAGAAATTTAACATGATGAAAGTCGAGTTCGAGAAAAATATGCTCTGTAAAACCAGAATTGGGGGACCGATCGACCACTTTGAAGACGATATCGTTACGAAGGTAAATCCCGACTCCGCCATATCCCTTACCCACTCTATCATTTCTTATAAGTTTATATCCTGGTAAGCCATATTGTTTTGAAGGAAGTGTAGGTTTTAGGAAAGTTTCGGAAATAAGCACAGTATGGATGTTATGAGAATCGAAAGATGTAAGTAAATCAGGATAGTGGGCGTGAACGCTTTGAGCATTAATATGTACAACATTAAGGAATTTATCTAATGGACCAAATACATTAAGCAGTTCTCTGTGTAATCGGACTGCATCCCCTTCGTTATCACTACCTGCACTGGCGTAGTCTCCATCAGATGAATCAGACGAAGAGCAAGAAATATAAAATTCATCGTAATCAGACATAAATATAAAATATTATAATTAAATAAACATAACATAACATAAACTCACGCCTATATCCCCGAAGGGGTAGGCAGAGGTGCTAACACCCACTTTTCGCCAGTTTATGTTTAGGTCCCAATGTAATATGTGGCGAGCCTATTGCCATTAACCGGGCACTTATAAACCTGCGATAAATACACACATAACTTCGAAAAGCATCGAAAAGTCATTGGTATGTGCCATGGTAAAACCTGGGATCGAACCCGAGACCTCGTCTCAGCAGTCCTTTACCCATACCACTAGGCTACCGCGGCATGTATAATTAAATAATAATCAATGTATAAATTGTTTGAAATAAATAAGTAAATTAAATATATAACTTCTATTTTAGTTATACTCAATGCACTTATAGGGGCTAGAGACAATTATAAAATATTGCAATAACTAAACGCACTAACAAGTGACAACTGAATGACATATCAAACTTCACAAACATCATCTGTCATATTTATGTCTTATAGTATAAAACTTATTGAAAATGTGAGGTTGTAAGCAAAATATTTCAAAATACATAAACTAACTGACAATTATCTGCAAGAAGAATGTTAATTTGGAAGTTAGAAGGAAACAGAAAAGTGAAAACTACAACTGACCTCAATCGCCGTTTGTATATCAGTAACAAATTCAAGCAATCCGGTAGATTAAAGGAGGTTAATGTAAATATTGTTACTACTTGATTTGCTTCCGGGGTCTTCTCTCACTGACGGTGGCTACACCGGCTACTGTTGGAACAACTGCCTGTGGAGTCTTTGATGTTCCTTGTGGCGGTAATTGCGGGGTTGGGAACTCCATGCATAGCTTGCGCAGTTCGGATGATGATTCAATCCTTCGCCGTACATTATTCGCGAGTTGTACGACAATTTTCCCGTCAGAGGTCCAACACCGTCTCACACCAAAATGCTTGCGGGCGTCCAGGAAGACGTCGTGGCGTGGCTTGGTCAGAAATTCGGAGAGAGTTAACCCTGTACCCTTATGCCTAGTCTTATTACTCCATACCTCATTCCGCAGCAGATAGCTCTGGAACCTGATGAGAAGGGGACGGGGTTTCGAGGTATTGTTCCCCAGGCGGTGACACGTCTCCAGATCGTTGACCACGATGTGAGGCAGCTGCAACTTCCCATTTGAAACTGAAAGGGCCTGACTTATACAGGTGGCTTCTTCTGATTCTTCCAGACCATGAAGCAGTAAAACCTTTCTTCGGGAAGCCGATTTCATCATACCCATGGTCTTCCAAATGAACGCCTTAAAGTCCATAAAGTCTCGTAAGAGGCCAGTAATAGACTTATGGGCTGTGTCAGTACCCGCCGCAATCCTCAGGTCTTCCTCATATTGTGCCAAGTGTAAAGGATGAAATAAGTTCTTCCATGCAGTTTGACAGTTGAGTGTACAGATCCATGGTGTTTTTGTGATTTTATCTGTGCGTGTGAGACTTTATAGGAGAAACAGTAAGTAATTTTTTTGCACTATAGGATAGTTATAACTTCTAACTGTTATTTATCATTTAAAATTAGATTTAAATATATTTAAAAAATAAAATAATCACGGAGCTCAATTTTTATGTGTGTACAGTTTGACTACCCTCTCTGTCTGTAGTTTTCTTCGGCGTACGAAGCTTATTTTCCTGCATGCCGCTTGTACAGTAAGCTTCGGTAGTAATTTTTGAAACAGTAGCTCCACTAATTCCTAATGCGGCCGCAACACGCTCTCGCACTTGCGACAGTGGTAATAGCGGGCCACCATTTTGATACTCTGTGTAGCGGATGCAGGTGCGTGGAGTGTTGCAGAGTAAGTACTCGTTCAAATAAAACAATTGAGTTTTGGGAATAAGGTGTCACCGCGGCGCAAACTACGTGTACGTACGAACTCACTCAAGTGGTGTGGGCGACTGACGCGACATCTACGGTGCCTTGTATATAATAGTAAGTAATGCCGAGTGACGTAGTTTGCGAGCAGGTGTTCTTTATTTATGAAACATAAGTAGGTACATAGAGAAATTATAAATTGAAAGGTAAGTATGTTTTCTTACAGATAACATGATGTAGGTACAATGTTAATTTATTCGTTAGATTAGCCAAACAAATAGACACTAGATTTTTAATTAATTTGAATTTAGAATTGAATTTATTACATTTTTTTTAGTTTTATTTTCAGACACATCGCGCGGCGCGTCGTCTACACTCTGCTTCAAAGTAATTACGAACCTTGATCACCAGATCTCGCCTGCCGTTTAAGAACAGATCCTTTAGGCATTTTGATATTTGACAGCTGGGCAACAGTCAACACGGAGGAACACAAAATAAACAACGTAACGTACATACGTTACGTTGGGAAAAAACTCAGCGAACAGAAATGTAGTAACTATATAGCACGACCGTCTTGTTGCGAGTGACAAATTAAAACAAACACAACATGGCGGTGGGCCATTATGTGTTCCCACCTTGAAAAAATATATTTGAATGATTTTGTTGTATTTGTCTTTATTCAAAACATAATAAATATATGCGATCGATATCATTACTTATTTGGTCACAACACAAACTATCAAATTAGAACTGGCATCGAGAAAATAAAGAAATGGAAATAGTATGGTATAATTTTTAGAATTTCAACAATAGAGGAAGAGATGTGATACTTGACATAGGCGTCTATACGTATAAACATTTATTGAGCTGAGTGAGACGAAGTCGAGCGATTCGCCTTGCAGACCTAGTTATATTTTACTTGACATTGGCGAAATTGCGGTGATTCTACTGCAGAAGCCATTAACTAGAAGAAGAAGAAGAAATAGTATAATCATCAATATCTTATTCTGCGTTATATTATATAGGCGCGTGGAGCTAATATATATATATATATATATATATATACCGCGATCCTGCCAATATTATATATTGATAATATTTATGATATTGACGTGCAAACACGATATTATTGAAATTATAATTTTTTTAGTGTGTTAGGGAAAAATTATGAGTAAATTTAAACGATGCGCGCGCATACCGTCACCATGAACCGACACCTTGAAGTTAGCTAAAATTCGACACCCTGAAGTTAGCTAGTGCGCATTTTACTTTGAGTATGATTTTAGAATCTGAGCTTAGTTGTCGGTATGTATTATTTTATACATTTACATTTACATCATAAACTAAAATAAATTATTACATTATTATATCGACAAACGTAATGTATGATAACGCGAAGAATGAATTTTTTAGTAAGTTTTTGTTTACGCCAAAGAAATACGTGCGTAGATAACATATACACTTTTGTCGTATATAGGCTATAGTTACACAAATTCCACTTACCCCTCCCAGGTGGATGGATAAGTGGAATTTGTTTGTGATTAGGCGATATAATATCCGTCCATCAGGGATAATGTACCTTTCAAATGGTGCGATTTTCTTTCCAATAAGTGCAAGGCTTCCAAATTTACCCTAGATAAATAAAGGAATTCACAAAACTTGGCCTCTCTCTTTATAATATAGATTTGATTGGCAACTCTAAATGAAACCATCAAATTTGTGCTTGAAGATTATATTACCTATATTTTAAAATACAGTCACGGTTATTACACTAATTTTATAACATCTTTGATTTAATAAATACTAATTATAATGTAAAGCTTAACGTATTTAAACCTTGTCATCATATGATATGTCTGTGAATTCTACAATGTTACTATTTGGAAATATATACAGTTCACTGACTCTCTCGTCACCTATCGGCATATCGTCCCTGTTTGAAAGTTTCTTTGCTAATCTTCTTTTACCAATATCTGTACTACTCATCCTTAAGTTCATGTATCTTCTTCTGTTTCCCTGACCATCTATATGCTCAGTCTTCATAAAATTGAATCCGTTTTCTCTGTTTTGACCTCCCATGCAGTGGCATGAATTACGAGAAGGACCTTTGAAACTATCTCCAGGTGGCATATTGACAGATTTTCTAGTAGAGTATCCACTTCTATCGTTTGAGGACCGGAATGACAAAATTCGCGTTCGATAAGACTGGCCGTCCTGTAATTAATTACTTTGTTTTTATTCTGTAACAATTTCTAATGGAAAAGTTAAATTTTATTTATAACGAATAATATATGATATATGATTTATACCTCGTAGCTATCGTTAACGTACGTGCTTCGCTTTTTGCCGAACGTGAAGCGTTGCTTAAATTCTTTCTTGAACTTCTCCTGCAAGTATTAAAAATATGTTGTTAAAATACTTACCTTATTCACATAAAATAGTTCCTACGTAAAAGCGTGGCAAGACACCACATGAACCAGCTTCATATAGGCCAATTTCACTACTGCCAGTAGTAGCATCAAAATTGTTCGAAAAAGACTTAAAGAAAGAAACCTTATTCCTGATCATCTGTTCGGCTTTAGAGAAAAGCACTCATCCATTGACCAGGTACACAGCATAACCAATATAATTGAAACACCGCTAGACGAAAAAAAGGTTTGTTCTACCATATTCCTTGACGTTGCTCAAGCTCTCGATAAAGTCTGGCATGAAGGTCTCATTTTTTTTAACATGTGGAAACCCACACGGGCTTCACCCCATTGGCGCCAACGATGGGATGGGCGTGTCGGAATCGGCCCGATTAAAATCACATGGTGTCCTCCCCAAGTGTCCATTGCCGGACACCCTGGGTAAGCCCTCGAAAGGATAACCCCAGGGTTGCCGGCGGACTTTGGTTGCCATCGCGGCCTCTCCTATGGGGTTAAGTTTTATCCCGCGACGGTGAGTTGGCAGGCATGTGTAGGACACACACGACACGCCCCCATCTTGGCCTGCTTCTGCAAGGACAGCAAGTTGGCCAACTGCCGTCCTCAGACCCCAAATATGGGGGTCGGTAGTCCCGGGCGTAGACAATTCTGCGGCGTCCTCGCTGCAGACTGCGGAACTCTGAGGGCAGGGTTCTTCTCCACTGTCTCTTTCGCGCGCATTACCTATTCGCAGTAAGAGGCGGCGGCGTGCCTCCTGCTCCCGTCGGAGACCACGGCTCTCACCATGGTCTCCAGCCAGAGAACGTCCACGCCCAGGACCGCAACGAGATCCCGGCTTTGACTCGCCCACGTTGGGCACTCCACCAACGTGTGGAGCACCGTGTCATCGCCAGGATCCTTGCAGTGCTGACACTGCGGCGTTGTCTCCCGGTGGATGGGCCATGCTACGTAGTAAAGTAAGTCATGCTACCGAGACAGTTTGTAGACATTTTTAAGTGATACATATTAAACAGAACATTTCGTATTCGACAAGAAGACGCCTACTCAGAACTAAGGCCAATCAAAGCTGGGATATTACAGGAAGTATATTAGGCCCAATCCTATACCCACTTTACACCTGTAGAATATACTGCTTCCGGGCTGTTTGGCCGTGGTCCATCGGAAACTTGAATTCCAGACGTTTCGTCGATCACTGCGGTCGACATCTTCAGTGGTACAGCTCGGGACGCCGTCGAGTTGGAGAACCTTCCTCGGCGGCGAACTCGCTGCGACTGATGTAGCGGCCCGAATCACTGGCGTTGGGATGCTTGAATATTTCGATGGCTTCTCGACATAGCCGTGGGAAGAAATGTGAAGTGGTAGCTAGAACCTTCGTGTTCAGAAATTTGATGGTATGATTACCATCCTCCTGGGTGTGTTCTGCAACCGCTGACTTGTCGAAGTGGCTGAGGCGGCAATTTCGTTCATGTTCCGAAAGGCGGATCTTGACGCTTCTTTGAGTAGTGAGCCACACGAGCAGGGGATTCGGTAAACTCCAGCTGAAGATAGTGAGTCACGAGGGTCCTTGACTGAACGGTGAAGATTACGTAACTGCGTCGTGGGCTTGAAAATAGGCTTAATGTTGTAAGCTTCTACCAGTCTCCCTATACGATCCGTTGTACCAAGAATGTATGGCAAAAAGGCCTTCCCTAGAGGGGCAGGTTTCTCCTCATCCTGGTTCGTTAGAGAAGATTTCCTCGGATGAAGAGCTCTCCGTATCTCCTGGGTAGAGAATCCATTGGCTTGGAAGGCCGAGTCCAGGTGGCGTAACTCATTTTGAAGGTGTTGAGGCTCACAGATGCTCTTAGCTCGGTGGACCAGGGTCTTGATGACTGACATTTTCTGTCTGGGATGGTGGTTGGAGTCCTTGTGTAAGTAACTGTGTTCGCCGCCGAGAAAGGTTCTCCGCACTCGACAGCGTCCCGAGCTGTACCACTAAAGATATCGACCGCAGTGATCGACGAAACGTCTGGAATTCAAGTTTCCGATGGACCACGTCCAAACAGCCCGGAAGTAGTATATTCTACATGCAACGCCGGCCGTGAAAGCCTTAACACTTTACACCAGTGATATCCCAGTTAACGAAAATAACCCTATTGCAACCTATGCCGACGACACGGCTATTATGGTGATAGGCAATAATCATAAAAAGGCTATAGAACTGGCCCAAATTGTCATTTTCCTGGACCAAGTTATGGTGAATAAGCCTGAATGAAAGCATGTCAATTCACGTTGAATTCACAAATAAAAGTTCCCAGTATTTACAGTCAAACATCTTGGTTTGACGCTTGATGCCAAGCTGCGCTGGAAAACACAGATCAAGAAGAAAAGGTCTGACTTAAGAATACGCTACCAGAAAATATACTGGCTGCTTGGGCGAAAAACTCCCCCGTATCAGTACATAACAAAGTCCTACTATATAAACAGGTATCAATGCCAGTATGGACTTATGGTATCCAACTATGGGGTTGTACCATTAAGAGCAATCTTCGGATTATTCAACGATTTCAAAATAAAGTACTGAGGAATATAGTTAAGGCGAGGGTCCCTGAGGTAGGATGTTTTTAGATTAAGATTTTTCGAAAATGAGAAGTCTCTGTATTCTGAAAATCATACATGTTATACTACTATTCAAACTAGTACTTTCGGTTATTTGATACACGATGACTTTTACTTTCCTCGATAGAATTTGCTCAAAGATTGGTCTAACCAAAAATGCATTCCAGTTTTATTTGAGTGTGTTCAGATTAGAAAAATAAAAATGATACCAAAATGAAGGTCATTGATAGGAGAATGAAAAACGGTTATCAAAATTTACATAAATTTTGAAATATACCATGCACATTCAAAATACCTACACTTTCTACCTATATGACGCGTTCAGCGAGTCAATCTGTCCCGAGCGGAACGTGTTAGGGGCAGGACGTGTGTCAGTCAATGTAGGTACTTAGCGTAAATGCCACATCGTAGAGAATGTGCCAAATGTACAAATCTAATGGTAAAAAGTTGAGACTCGAACTTTTGCGAATACATTGGTAGTATAAGTACACTGTTTCCTGTAAAGTATAAGATGTGTAAATAAGTAAGTAGTTACTCATTGCACAAATATAAAACTAAGTCATGTATCGGCATTATAATAGCATCAAATGTCTTATGACATTAGTCGATTCAATACAAGAATTTGGAATAATTGAAATTGGTACTAATAAACGTATATCGAATGGTGGTACTAAATATTTGGAACAGTACCTTTTTTCCAAACTCCGATCCGGGTTGCGTCCAAAGCTTACAGTTTGGAGCCTAGGGTACGCTCTTCTACTTCTCCTTTCCATAACCTGTTTCTTTGTGACTTTTACGGGAGCGACTGCCGTTTGACATCTTGCTATACTAGGCCCACCCAGATCAATCAATCAATCAATTAGCCTATTGCAGTCCGCTGCTGGACATAGGCCACTCCCATTGTACGCCATAGCACCCGATCCTCCGCCTTGAGCATCCAGTCTATCCCAGCTACCTTTTTCAGGTCGTCCGTCTATCTTGCTGGGGGACGTCCTACCTTCCGTTTACCAATTCGTGGTCTCCACTCTGGGACTCGTTTGCTCCATCGGCCATCGGACCTTCGGCAGATGTGGCCAGCCCATTGCCACTTCAGCTTGCTTATTCTGCAAGCTATGTCGGTGACTTTAGTTCTTTGTCGGATGGCCTCATGCCGAATTTTATCCTTCAAAGAAACCCCAAGCATAGCTCGCTCCATAGCCCGCTGCGCGACTTTTAAGTAGTGGACTAGCCTCACTGTCAATGTCCATGTTTCGGCACCGTAAGTCATGACAGGTAGGACGCACTGGTCGAATACCTTCGTTTCCCAGATTTTACCCAGATGCTCTACGGATATTAATGGTACCCACGGGTATATGGAACCCATGGGTGTATGGGATCCATAGGTGTATGGGACCCATGGGTATATAGGTCCCAAGGGTTACGTATATGTGCCATATGGGGTGGGATGTGTGCCATATGGGTTTCGTATAGGTGTATGGGGTGCCATGGGTCTATGTCACCCAATGGGTGTATGGACCCATGAGTGATGTATGTGTATGGGGCCTCATAGGTGAATGGCGCTCCAAGGGTTACATATATGTATGGGGCCCCATGGGTTACATATATGTATGGGGCCTTATGGGTGTACGGGCCCCTTACATGTGTGGGGCCCATTAGTATATGCCCCCGTTTAGGGGGCCCTATTAGATAGGAGCGATTGTCTGATAGCTATATTAAAATATTATAATTATTATTAGGTTTATTCCGTATATGTAAGGTGCAACTAGAAGATCTGTGTAAATAACAATTGCGTCATTATTTGTGTTGATACTAGAACACCACCATAAGTTAACCTTCGTCGTTTTTCTGTATATTGACGAGAAACAGGCGCAACAAACTGGACGCGGACCGCCAGCGCCTCGCTGTGGCGTAAAGTTACAACTTTACTATGCCAAAAATACCTTCTTTTTTTTATTGTGCGGAAATCCCTTCGGATACCCCCGCCGACCAGCGGGGGCGGTTATGTCGGGCTTGAACCGACTAAAACCGCACGCCGTCTCGGGTGTACAGACGCTGGGGTGTAAGGTTGCCCATAGAGCATATCCCTCGCACTCCGACTGACCCTGGGCCATTCGCAGTGTCCCCTCTGATAACAGCAGAGCGGTACCTGAAGCGACACCCCCCCCCCCGCGGGCCTTACAGGCCCGCCATACCCCGACCCCCTCGTGCAATGGGGTCAGCTGGCCCTGAAAACGCCAGCTACTCCAGAGCAATCAATGATGCGTCATCGCCCACGTTGCCCAGGGTGCACCAAACTTGGAGGTGATCCAACCAGTCGCACCCCTATGCCAAAAATACCTAAAGTCGTCGAATACCCTCGCCTTAATGCAGGGTGCATTACTAGGTATACTCCTCAGTACTTTATTTACACCTACATACACATTACATGCGGTACATTCGAAACTGTGATCTACATCGCTACCTGAACATGGACGTCGTAGATCAAGTCATACAAAAATTAGCCGAAGCTCATGAAAAGAGACTTCATCATCATGTGAATGTCGAGGCAATCCAGCTCCTTGATATCACTAATATAGTCAGAAGACTGAAACGGACAAAGCCGTTCGAGTTAGTGTAGTGTTTTTAATGACAAATAAATAAAAGCAGTAATAAGTGCCGCGTACAAAGACCACATGAACAAAGTGTCTTCGCCTTAATAGAAACTAAGTAAGTGTTACTGGGCGCAGTCTTAGATTTATATTAACGTAGTAATTTAGGTGAAAATTATTGACTTGTTAGTCAATAGGCTCTAATATAAATAAAGTATTTAATACGATACTCTATTATATATAAAAAACACGTAAAATACAACGTCTTTTAAGAGACCTGTTGTATAGTACCCAGATTTAGTGACATTACGTGCGTTACGAAACGAAAGTCTCTTTAGGGAAATCTTTTGGAACAAAACTGAAAGGGACTGTGTTATGACTTTATCAGAATATTATGCTGCTATATTCCTATGCAGTGAATTCAGATTTTCCTTTAGTAAGCTAGTCAAAATATGAGGTCTATAATATGTTTGCATTTTAGTTCAAATGAGTAAAATAGAAAATTTTAATAAGCAAGGTGCATACAATTATGAAATATACTTACGTTATATATAGCGTAGATAAAAGGATTATAGCAAGAGTTACTCATTGCTAACCAGTCGAAGCAGAAGAAAAGCACATTTATGTACTTATACCTGCAAAAAACATATCAGCTCAGCATATATATAATAAGTTTAAGCTACTTTTCTATTGGCAATGCTCAATATAATATTAGCATGTCTATTACATAGATTGCTTCCTACAGGAAGCAACAGATTTTTGTATTGTTAGGTAAAACTACGAGAAATAATATTGCCTCTTGATCCCACCAGTAAGATGAAAAAGTGGAACCACGAGATAACAGATTTTGCCTAAACTAGGGGGGGCGCAATGCATTCAGATGTCGCAATGTTGAGCTGAGAGTGCACTACATGATTACCTACAAAACCTGTCCAACTACCCCCCCATTACCGAAAATTCTATTTTCACGCGCAATTTTGTTTAATTGAATACCGTTCAATAATTTTGGCGGTGAATATTCCTCCGTTGCTAAACCGATTTTCAATTTTCTTTTTCTGTCTTGAGCCAATAGTTAAGTTGCAGATTTTGGCGCCAATATCGTGGCCTCAACATTGATTATTTTGGAGAAATCAGATTTTGAAATTTTTGAAGGGTGATTGTTCCTCCATAATATGTTCAATTTTCAATTTTATTTTTTCTACAAAAAATTCCGGGTATCAAGTTGTGTTCATGCCAAATTTGGTCAAAATTGGTCGATAAGTTTAGGAGGAGTAGCGTCACAACCGAAATACACCGAGCGGAGTATAGAGAGCTTTTCGCTCGACTTCGTCTCACTCTCAGCTCGGCCTCTGTGGCGTAGCGGTAGTGCATTCGACTGCTACGACAGGGGGCGCGGGTTCGATTCCCGCTCAGTGCAAATATTTGTATGCCTGAATATGTCTATTTGCATTGGTCTGGGTGTTTCTATGTATAATATGTATGTATTTACAAAAAAAAAGTATTTAAGTATGTTTATCCGCATTCTAGAAGCCATAACACAAGCTAGTTAAACTATGCTTACTTTGGGTCTAGAAAGCGCTGTGTAGAATGTCCTAGAATATTTATTTATTATTATTATAATTATATTTTCATGATGTGAAATGGAATGATTCAAAGAGTTAGAGATTAGGAGGGAATATAATGGAGTAAAACGTTGAAGAAATATTTTCGTCTATTTAGCAATCTTCTTTTTCTAAATCCGAGTTCAATCCCGATTGAATCTGCATCCAAAGGTTGCATTCTAGTTACTTATTACTAGCAGTTTTCAGAATAACTAGATATTTACTGGTAGATTTAAAAAAAATGTTTTGTTTTTGTAGTTAGAATTTATTTATACACAATTATATTATATCCGTTTGGATTGAGGAGCCACTTCAGATTTTAAAAGGAAACTCACCCCGCTTGTTTTAGAAGGAAAATAATAATATATATATATATATATATATATATATATATATATATATATATATATATAAATATCTACATATACTTATATATACCTATACTGTCTCTCGTCTTCCCCACACACTGTTAACTTATTTTCTTCTATTCAAACTCTCCTCTCGCAGGTCTGCTGGTAGAGATTTCTTTGAGAAATAAGCAGAGCCTCTGTACTACTTTTTCCATTTTAGTATTTTTATATCTGATTGTGATTCTGATAAAACTGAGTGAGTTTAGTAACTAGACGCGTTTCATTGGGCTCCTCAATCCTGACGTTCTGCATAAATAGATAATTGACTGTAGATCACAATGAAATAAAATACTTGACACTACCATTTAGTATACATGTCTTTTTTTTTTTTTTTTTTTTTTTTTTTTTACGTGCGGAAATCCCTTCGGATACCCCCCCGCTGGCCAGCGGGGGTGGTTATGTCGTGTCTCGACTAAAACCGCACGGTGTCCTCCCCAAGTGTCCGTTGCCGGGCACCCCGGGTAAGCCCTCGAAAGGATAACCCCAGGGTTGCCGGCGGACTTTGGCCGCCTTCGCGGCCTCGCCTGGTGGGGTCGGGTTTTATCCCGCTTCGGTGAGTTGGCAGGCGTGTGTAGGGCACACTCGACACGCCTCCGCCACGGCCTGCTTCTGTAAGGACGGCGAGTCGGCCAACTGCCGTCCTCAGGCCCCGATCATGGAGGTCGGTAGTCCTGGGCGTAGATGAGTCTGCGGCGTCCTCGCCGCAGACTGCGAAACTCGGGGGGCAGGGTTCTTTCCCGCTCCCTCTCCGCCGTCTCTTTCGCGCGCATTACCTGCTCGCAGAAAGAGGCGGCGGCGTGCCACTTGCTCCCGTCGGAGACCACGGCCCTCACCATGGTCTCCAACGAGAGAACGTCCACGCCCAGGACCGCAACGAGATCCCGGCGTTGACTCGCCCACGCAGGGCACTCCACCAACGTGTGGAGCGCCGTGTCTTCGCCAGGATCCTCGCAGTGCTGGCACTGCGGCGTTGTCTCCCGGTGGATGCGCCACAGATACTTACCGAAACACCCGTGTCCGGTAACCATCTGGCACATCCGGTAGGAGAGGTCCCCATGGTCCCTCTCCAACCACTCCTTCATGATCGGTCTCACCGCCGCAATGGTGGATTCCCCCACCTTGGGAGCTCAAGTCGCACCCTCCATGTCTCCATGAGTTCCTGGCGGAGCAGGGACCGCTGAGCCCTGATTTCTCGGGGTTCCGGCCTATGGCCCCGCTCCAGCGCCTCCTTGCGCCACTGGTACAGCAGCGCAAGGGCTCTCGCTTCCAGGTCCCATGGAGGGGTCCCAGCTAGGAGACATGCCGCCTCGACGGAGATCGTGCGATACCCCCTGATGACTCTGACGGCCATCGCCTTTAACGGGCTGTTAAGAACAGCCACGTTGCGGGCCGCCAGAGTCTCCGCCCATACGGGGGCCCCGTATAGGGCCATACTTCGCACGATCCCCAGGTACAGTCTCCTAGTGGGGGCGTTGGGTCCCTTAATGTTGGGCATCAGCCGCGATAGCGCGGCCGCAGCCCCCCTCAGTTTCGGGACCAGACTTCGGAGATGAGGTCCGAAGTCCCATCGGCTATCGAGTACGAGCCCAAGGTACTTCATCGTGGGCTCGATGCCGATGCTTACGCCCCCTACGGTTATGCTGGTTCCCGCAGGTGGCCCCCTCCGAGGCCCGTGAAAACACATAGCCTCGGATTTGTGGAGAGCCACCTCGAGTCCCAGCCGCCGTATTCGACCCACGACTTGAGCAACCCCTGCCGTGGCCTTCAGTGCCGCGCTTCGGTACGTTGCTCCCCGCGCCATAACGAGGGTGTCGTCAGCATAGCACACTATGCTGACACCCTCGAGCAACGTACCGCGAAGCACCCAGTCGTATCCGATGTTCCACAGGAGTGGCCCTAGGACCGACCCCTGCGGAACACCGCACGACACTTCTCGCCGCCCTGGAGTATACATGTCTACTAAATACATATGCACAAATTAACATTGTATAATCTGAATTTTTCGATATTCATTAAGAATTCGCTATTAATGGGTGACCATGTTAAATATGTCCGTATGGATTAAGAAGTCACTTTATGTATATGAATTCTTTTTTTTTCGTGCGGAATTCCCTTCGGATACCCCCCCGCCCGCCGGCTAGCGGGGGCGGTTATGTCGGGCTTGAACCGACTAAAACCACACGCCGTCTCGGGTCTTAATACGCCGGGGTGTAAGGTTGCCCATAGAGCATATCCCTCGCACCCCGACTGACCCTGGGCCATCTCCGGTTTCGAGATGGCCCCCTCGGCGTGGCGTACCCTACCGTCACGTCATAGTAGGAGTGTACCCATGTCGCTAAGTACATTTAGGCACATCTTACTATAGTATGCTATTGCACCTGCCTTTTTAAAGTTACTAGCACATGACAAAATTCAAAAGTTGTGTTGATTTCAGGGGTAGATATACTTTCCTAGTAGATACACTTTAAACAAAACTCCGCTTGCGACAAAAAGACGATATTGATCAGTCAGGCTCTCTTTCCGGGTATGACATAGTAGTTTGCAGATGTAGTAGTAACGGCCTTCCCCCTCCCCCTCCGCTCGTAAAAGTGATCAGATGTTTGAAAAAATATCAATTATTTTTAGATAGGTTAGTAAATAACTTCGTAGATATGTACTTTATATGGCAGGATTATACATACAATTAGTATAAACTCACATAAAATAAAGAGGTCTTCGTTTTTAAATTTCGACGACGCATCTCAATCGAGGATCCAGCTGAAATAAGTCATATCACCTATATCACTCATTTTTATTTACTAACCTATCTTTTGGAGTATTATTATTATACTACAGATTTGAGTATCGATCCTACAAAAATTTTAAACTTACGACTAAAGAAGAGACTAAGACTATAGAATTTCATTCAAATACGAAAAGTGGCACCTCAATCCAAACGGACATAATATATTTA
Organism: Cybosia mesomella; assembly: GCA_946251805.1. Classification (NCBI taxonomy): domain Eukaryota; kingdom Metazoa; phylum Arthropoda; class Insecta; order Lepidoptera; family Erebidae; genus Cybosia; species Cybosia mesomella. Next base: position 18,175,625 of record OX276393.1, on the reverse strand, counting down.
CTAAAAGCATTATTGAACAAGCATTTAATATACTGATAGCAATAATAACGAGCAGGAAAATGATATATAGGTAATTCGTATTTCATTTCAACGAAATAGATTTGTTTATTGGTATTCTTGAAAGCTAGCTAGCTATGAAGTTACTGTTTATTTACAGATAAATATCACGACTGGTGATTCTTGCCCGACGTGCCAATTTGTCCGCCTGCCATTGTCATGTAAACAATGACAAGAACAAGTAACGCCTACGGAAAATTCTTCATACTGACAAAATTGTCTAGCTAAGTATCTTATTGACAGAGTATAACTTCGATTCTATTCTGTCTGTTTGTTTCATTACTTTAGTACACATTGACTTTATGAAAACTTCTTGTTTGCGAGTAGCCCCGCAATCTTCAAATCAATAAACATAAAATATTTCAACCATATCGCCTATTTCAACAGCCTTATACCTTTTTTTTTTTTTATCGTGCGGAAATCCCTTCGGATACCCCCCCGCCGGCCAGCGGGGGCGGTTATGTCGGGCTTGCACCGACTAAAACCGCACGCCGTCTCGGGTCCTCAGACGCCGGGGTGTAAGGTTACCCATAGAGCATATCCCTCGCACCCCGGCTGACCCTGGGCCATCTCACCACTAACAGCATCGCTCCATCCTGTCTCCTCTGAAAGCAGAGGAGTACGGAGAGCGATGTGTTCCCGCCACGTTGGGTTTTGGCCGACGATCAATGCCAACCCTATGAAGGGGTGAAGGGGAAGCCATTGACCGCCGCCCAGGGTGTACCGGCCGCTCCGATTCCGTTCCCCCCGGACTGCAGCGGGATCGGAATCGGAGCGACACTCGAGGAGGTTACCCAACACACACCCCAACAGCCTTATACCTCGTGGCTTTGTTAGTCGATCTTGGTTTGTAGTTACTAGGCTATATACTATGCGGTATGCCTTACAGAAGGTAATTATTCCCCGACTGACCCTAGGCCATCTCTGGTTTCGAGATGGCCCACTCGGGCTTGAGAATCACGGTGGCCCCGTATTGCCCCGGTTTGGGGGAGGGGCGCTAGCCGCCTCGCCGTCTCGGCCTGCTACTGCTGGGATGACAGGCGGCCTCACCTGCCACCCCCAGGCCTGCGCTCATGGAGGATGGAGGTCGTTAAGCGACCTCCGGCACCTGAGACGCCTGCGACGTGCGGCGAGCATGTTGCGGGCTCGGCGGGCCGGGAGAGTTCTAAATCTCTCCCGGGCGCGCTCCGCCATCTCCTTCTCGCACATTACATGCTCGCAGAAGGCGGTGCCGGTGGCCCACGCGCTCGCGCTCCGCACCATTGCCACAATCATGCTGCCGAGCGAGAGGACATCCACCCCGATGGCTGCCACGAGGTCACGCCTCGGCACCTCCCACGCCGGGCAGTCCGCCGGCGAGTCCTCGCTCGCGTCATAGTGATAGCACTCAGGCGTTGGCTCCTTCCTGATCCGATGCAGGTGGTCCCCGAAGCTCCCCTTACCAGAGATCACCTGTGTCAGTCAGTACGAGAGCCTTCCGTGTCGCCTCTGTAGCCAATCCTCCATGATGGGCCTTACCGCCGCTATTGCGGGACACGCCTTTAACCGGGAATAAATTCGTAAAATATGACCTATAACCCAATTGCAGCGCCACCTCTAGGGCCCAATGGTAAATATAAGATAGCTATAAGAAGCTTTAAAATTGAATTTCGTGCTTCTTACTTTGGAAATAACTAACTTTCCATATTATCGTTCATAACATAACATAATATATGTGTATTACACACCCACCATTCGCCAGTTATGTTAAGGTCCTAATGTAATAGGGGGCGAGCCTATTGCCATCTACCGGGCACATTATTAAGCGAGCGATAATTAACATGTATTAATGCACACATAACTACGAAAAGTCAGAGGTGTGTGCCCGGGACGACTGGGGATCGAACTCGAGACCTAGTAGCAAACGCTGATACATGTTTCATTTATTCCTAACCAAAAGTAGGTATATGAATTGTCATGCTTCTATCTTCACAAAAACCGAAATTACCATATAAACTTTCAATCTCTATTTCACCCTCATAGGTTCGTGTTCATCATTTGTAACCAGAAGCAGGTGTATGAAATTTCGTGCTTCTAACTTTGAAAATGACAGACTTCCATACAAAAGTTAATCCCTTATTTTGCCAGAGATCGGAAAATATTTTTTTTTAAATCCTATCTTGTGGATGCCTATAGCTACAAAGCATCTACTACCGAAATTTCAAGTTTGTAGGTCCAGCGATAGAGCCTCTGCATTGATGAATCAGTCAGTCTCTCTTATCAGACCGGTCAAGTGCCGAAGGCTTGGAAGCAAGTCAATGCAACGTGCAACCTGTGCCCAAAAAGGGCAACCCGGCGGATCCTGTCAATTACAGACCAATTTCGGTAACGTCCAAGCGCAGGTTCGATCCTGTATGGAGTACTGCTCGTATCTGTGTGATGGTTCAGCAAAATACCATCTAGAAGCGCTAGAGACAATAGAGAGACGGGCCAAAAGGCTCATTAACAACGATGCACTCGTTGAGAAAAGGCTACAGAGCCTTGAACATCGACGCAAAGTTGCAGGCCTATCGGTCTTTTATCGGATGCATTTCGGAGAGTGTGCGATGGAATTGCAAAACTTGATACCTCCAAGCCCTTTCTACCAACGAACGACCAGACGCACAGCGACGCGCCACCGGTACATGGTGGATATTCCACTCATACGCACGAAACGTTTCGGCGACACATTTATTATGCGTACAGCTAAGGAGTGGAATTGCCTGCCTGAGTCTGTGTTTCCGGAAAGCTATATAACCTTGGAATCTTCAAGTCTCGAGTGAATAGGTTCCTTCTAGGCAAACGTGATCCATCGTAGACCACATCGTCACTTACGATCAGGTGAGATAGAGGTCAAACGTGAACCTGTTATCCATAAAAAAAAAGTCTGTCAGTCTGGAAGTCAGTCGGGATATTAGTAGAATTAATGTATTACTTTCCTATACAAATTATTATTTTTACAATTATTGTATGTTTACATTCAAGCCTATTAAAATAATGATTGTAACTCAAAAAATTACTCCATAATCGTTATAACAAATGCAATTACAAATTCGAGTCAAATCTTGCAACTGAATTTTAAAGCAGTTATCCTCAACCAATTAATTGATATGAAATTTTGTATATAAGTTTTATTTTGGATCACAATGCATCAATATGATACCATGGAGCTGGTCTGATGATGAAGTAAGAAGGTGGCCATAGTAACTGCTAAACTAAACAAAAAAAAACCTATCGAGTTTGGGCTCATTTCTTTTGTCTTGTCAAACTCTCTGGCCTTACATGATATTCAGTGTCTGAAGATGGAGTAGATAGGTGGCCATAGAAACTAGTATTTTCAGTTCTTCTCCAGTTTTTCTCCATTTTCCTGCACGAAATGCTCCTGGAGAATATTCCTACAGAAATGTGTGTTCTTTTTAAACCACATAAAAATACACGTCTCAACAGATATAAAAAAAAAGTGAAAAAAAGGCATTTTACCGTCAGGCGAGGTGAAGTCAAATTGACGTGTCCTAAGTATACATTAAAAAAAAAAACAAGTCTACTTTAGTCTAGTACTACAAATCGTGAAAAACCATTTATCACTCTTAAAATGCAACCCATTTAACTCCCGTACTTCAATTTGAGGTTAATTTATTTTTTTCTGTCATTTTCGCTATATTTCCGTTTATTTTCAACAGGTTTCATGCATTTGTTTTTTTGTCCATCACCTGCTGAGGAGCGCATAACATCCGCACACTTCTGGCCTTCAGACAGCACGATCCCCGCACCAGAGCGTTACCTGTGCCTCTCAATTTGGGGGCGATACTTACATCGGCTGTCAAATACGAGCCCCAAATATTTCATTTGGGGCTTGATGCCGATGGGAGTGCCTCCTACTATGAGACTGGATCCCTCAAGTCGTTTGCTCCGAGGCCTATGAAAGAACAGGGCCTCGGTTTTATGCAGGGTCACTTTGAGACCCAGCCACCGGATCCGCTTCACGACCTGGGCAACCGCGGTCGTGGCCTTCAGGGTCGCTTCGCAGTACGTCGAATCCCAAGCCGCGCCGTCACGAGCGTACCGTGCGTGTAACACGTGACGGCCGCAACATCTGCGAGCTCACTGCGAAGCACCCAGTCATATCCGATGTTCCACAGGAGCGGCCCAGGACTGATCACTGTGAAACATCGCACGACATCTCCCACCGACCGAGGCCGGCCATTGTAGGTAGCCCAGTCCAGATGTGACCTGGAAGAAATTGGAAGTAGCAATTTGTTTCTGAATGTGTTAGAGGCGGTCACTGGCAGTCAAATTTTGTTTTTCGTGGTAATTGATCTATTACGTTTTCTACTATCTTGATTTTATTGTTATTTATTGAATAGGTAACTCGTTTATTAGGGCACGCCGCAATAGCGGCGGTAAGGCCCATCATGGAGGATTGGCTGGAGAGGCGACACGGAAGCCTCTCCTACCGACTGACGCAGGTGATCTCAGGGAAGGGGTGCTTCGGGGACCACCTGCATCGGATCAGGAAGGACCCAACGCCTGAGTGTCATCACTGCGACGCGAGCGAGGACTCAGGGCTGCACACGCTGGCGGACTGCCCGGCGTGGGAGGCGCCGAGGCGTGACCTCGTGGCAGCCATCGGGGTGGGAGTCCTCTCGCTCGGCAGCATGATTGCGGCAATGGTGCGGAGCGCGAGCGCGTGGGCCGCCGCCGCCTCCTTCTGCGAGCATGTAATGCTCGCGAAGGAGGTGGCGGAGCGCGCCCGGGAGAGACTTAGAACTCTCCCGGTCCGCCGAGCCCGCAACTTGCTCGCCGCGCGTCGCAGGCAACTCAGGCGCCGGAGGTCGCTTAACGACCTCCGTCCTCCATGAGCGCAGGCCTGGGGGTGGCGGGTGAGGCCACCTGTCACCCCAGCAGAAGCAGGCCGGGACGGTGGGGCGACTAGCGCCCCTCCCCCAAACCGGGGCAAGACGGGGACACCGTGGTTCCCAAACCCGAGGGGGCCATCTCGAAACCGGAGATGGCCCAGGGTCAGTCGGGGTGCGAGGGATATGCTCTATGGGCAACCTTACACCCCGGCGTCTGTAGACCCGAGACGGCGTGCGGTTTTAGTCGGTTCAAGCCCGACATAACCGCCCCCGCTGGCACGCGGGGGGGTATCCGAAGGGATTTCCGCACGAAAAAAAAAAAAAAAAGGTAACTCGTTTATTTTCCATTTCACACGAAAATGGTAAATACAAATGTACATTTCCTATAATTTTGTTTTAGAAATGTTTGCAGCCAGGACCATAAAAAAACGTAAAATCTTTAAAAAAATACTGCCCTTACATACTTATATATGCAAATATACATATTCATGTATATAAATATTTACACTGAGCGGGAATCGAACCCGCGCCCCCTGAATAGCAGTCGAACGCACTACCGCTACGCAACAGAGGCCGTTATCTGAGCTATCCCGAACTCAGAAAATTATTGTTCGTATTCAAGTGGTATGTATTTTGAAGATGTTAATGTGAGTGAAGTAGCGCGAAGTAAAAAAGTATCGTTTCAAAAAGGGACTTATTCGCATATTATAAAACAACAATCAGAGCCGAATCTGTACAGGTAACTATACTTACATACCGCGTTGCACCGAAACTAACACGTGTCGCCGCGTGTTGCCGTGTGTTACCGTGTTGTATGTTGCCGCTCTTGCTTGTAAGCTTATGTGAGTGTGTATTTATGAATGACTTATTAAGTTTTCAATGGTTTATAGAAAAGGGATTACATTTTCAACATTTAAAAAAAAAAAATTGTCGTACTTATAGGTATTAGTATTACATGGGTTTGGGTTAGTATTGATTGGGTTTCAAACTGAAAAGCACTGGTCTATGGACTGGCAACACACTAGATGAGGGCCATGCCACAATAAGTCAAGACTACGAAGAAAGACTATCAATGATCTTTTCAAACAACGATCTGATAAGGATAAGGAAGGACCTTTGACAAGAAATATAGAATACACATAGGACCGAGAGACGACTGGCAGATGAATACCAATGGCACCATCTGCTACACAGATGGCTCCGGGAAGGAGACAACAAAGCTCTCTGGCTCAGGAGTACACATCAAGTGCGCAGACGGTACAGAGATAAATAGGTCAATACCCCCTTTTTTTTTTTTTTTCGTGCGGAAATTCCCTCGGATACCCCCCCGCCGGCCAGCGGGGCGGTTATGTCGGGCTCGAACCGACTAAAACCGCACGCCGTCTCGGGTCTGCAGACGCCGGGGTGTAAGGTTGCCCATAGAGCATATCCCTCGCACCCCGACTGACCCTGGGCCATCTCCGGTTTCGAGATGGCCCCCTCGGGTAGGTCAATACCCCTAGGAAAGTTTGCAAGTGTCTTCCAAGCAGAAATCTTCGCTATCATGGAATGCGCGGAAATGGCAGGCCACCTAAATAACACGGGAAAGGTCACCATCTACAGCGACAGCCAGGCAGCGCTGAAGGCACTTGGAAAAGTAGAGAAAACATCAGCAGTTGTCAAAGAGTACAAAAAGTTATTGGAAAGGCTATCCAGAACAGCTGACGTGACGATTGCCTGGGTACCCGGACACGAGGGCAACACAGGCAACGAACTAGCAGATGAACTGGCCAGGAAAGGGGCTGATGAAAACCTGGTTGGCCCGGAGCCTAGGCTACCAATTGCCCATAAAATAACCAAGGGAGTAATCAGCCGAAGCATTGAAGCAGAGACCAACCGGAGATGGAGATCATCGACAGTCATGAGACAGTCGAAGATATTCATAAAAGGCATAGACAAAAAAAGAACGAGTCAACTGATAAAACTCTCCAGAGTAAGCATGAGGCTCGTCATAGAAGTGCTAACAGGACACAGCCGACTGAACAGGCACCTGACACTGATAGGCGTGAAAACCGACCCCAAATGCCCAGAGTGCATGGATGGTAACGAGACCAGCTTCCACCTGCTCGCCGAATGCCCCATGTACTCACTGATAAGATGGGAGACAATGGGGTTGGATACACTGGACACAGAAAACCTGGAGGATCTGAAGGTGGACCAGATCGTAAGATTTTGCAAGGATACAGGTAGGTCCGACGGAACGCCGTGATTGCCGGGTAACCATATCCTCCCCAAAATGGAGGATCAGGGGAAATGGGTGAAATGACCCACTAAGGTAAGGTTGATCACTGGCGTCCCCGTTGGAAATAATAATAATAATAATTACTTGGGTTTCCGTTATTTAATATATCTGGTACACTTACTGTATAATTGTTAAATTAAATAAATTAATATTAGATTGAAATTAATACTTACTCATTTATTGACGGATAGAAAGATTGCAGTAGCATATAACTTTGTAGAGGTAACCAGCACAGTGCGAATAGAGCCACGACAAGGACGAGCATTTTTATCACCTGTAAAGGAATGGTCAATTAAAAGAACTAATTATTTAGCACGTTCTAAATCAGTTGGTGCACCTGCTAAACAATACAAATCAAAATTTTGCTATCATCCATAAAAAAAGAATAGTAGTTCACATTGAGATATACCAATAGAGTCAGAGAGAAATGTCATTAAGGTTGAAAGTTGCTTGCATTTGTTTTCTGAAATCTCTGGGTGATGGTCTGAATATATATTTTTTAAATCGAAAAATAGAATAAATAGAATAGTAGGTATAGCCAATAGATAGAGTAGTTGGACCTCTATCTTCACCCAGCGCAATGCACGTTGGACGTTATCGCCAGTTAAGGCTCCGTTCATACAGCATTGTCCTGCATATATGTATATATTTACGTCATTATCTCTTCATTAGATTTAATAATTTAAATTTTCCTCACGTCTGTAAAGAAATCTGCAAAATTCATCAGATCCCATATTTTTTATGATAAATTTGACAAAACAGTTCATTTCATTCATTTAAAATCTCCCTTATGCATGGGAAAACCAATTTTAGTTTGTAGTGACATCACTAAATTTGACATAACTTGTAATTTTTATAATACGTTTTGTAAAGTTATTTTAAGTAATACAAAAGAAAAAATATAAGAAACCGTGAAACGAAGTTCCATTCGTTCTATCATGTGTTTGAGGGTGAAAAACGCAGTCTTTCACCACACATTTGCCTATTTTGTTCTCTGACTGTCACTCGGTTAATGTCTCGTCAGCCATTAAATGATGGGAGCCATGCTATTCGTTACTAAGCTTATGCTATATATATAGTTCCTTTAGTAGTATAGACATCAATGGGTTCCCAGCGAAGTATAGTATAAAGACCATGCCATTATCTCGGGTATCTTGCATATTTTACATGGCGACTAATGAATAGAGCTGTTCCCTAGAGTGCATACTCGTAGTCACATCACAGAGGTCACACCAGTGTGAATAACAGAAATATTTTTTTCTTGTTTGACACACTTTACCAGATGATGGTAATAAGCTCGTTGGGCCAAAACAAATAGTTGGCGAAATATAGATGTCCATATACTTTATCTTCAAGAATGTGATCATGTTACTACTTTTAGATGTACCACCGTTCTGTAAAATGGCTAAAATTGGAACTACGGTTGTCAGTGTCAAATATCATTCAATTACATTACAATATTTTTTATTTCTTACACCTAGTTAATGTTAGAGATGCGTTTTGTCAAATATGGAAGTTTACGATTACAATCTAAACTATAGCTAGCCTTTAACCAAAAAATCGAATCAGTAGTTCCGTAGAACAATGGGGGCTTCTTTAGAGACTGACGAGATAATAAACCTTGTTTAATGTGAAAAATAGATTTGTATTTATAATATTATTTGCTAACTTGCCCGATTTCATTACAAATCAAACTTAATAAGCAACACTGATGCGACGGTGACGCTATCCTTCAGTTCATAGGCACATAATCATTGGTACGGATATATGTAAAAAAGAAAACTAATTATGCCAGTCAAATGGACGGTAGTGCACACAGTGTAATAGCAGATAACGATAAGCACATGCCAAGTGGGTGAGTGACAATATCTTTTGTGGTGCTCTGCGAGTTTAAACAGTTTTACTTGTTACAAAACACAATTAAGGTATCTGTATATATTTTTTTTACAGTTTTCTCACTATAGCTTTACAAATTCATGCGCGATACTCCCATGCTACGTGCGGGATGAGGGGCGTAAGACAGGGCGGAGGGCAGGGGGGGGGGGTGAAACGTTCACGCGGGATGCGGCCGTCCCACGCGAACGTTTTTCCTCAGGGAGTGTGAAGCAAGAATCTGCCAAGCTATACCTAGTATCCTGACAGATAAAATGTAAAACTAAATTACTTATTACTATAATAATATCTGAAGCTATAACTTATCTTTTAAGGAATACATAAGGATGAAATAATAAAAAAACTAAGATCTTCTTGATCACTTGTCCTGTAACGCTGTTATGCTGATCACCTGTCCTGATATTATGTTTGCACACTTTGAAAATTTTGGATAATCCTATCCTACTTCCTACTACCTATTCTGACTTCCTATCCTATCCTAATTTCCACTATTTAATATTATAAATGTGAAAGTTTGTAAATAATTTTGGATGTTTACATGTCTTTTACTCAATCACACTCAAGCGGCTAAACGGATCTAGCTAATAGATTATAGTCTGGAATAATACAGGCTACTTTCTATTCCTGGAATACGTCCCGATGGGTTGTGGGCACGGGAACAGACGTACGAACACGTGTGCGGCACGTCATGAAATCAAGGAAGAATTTAGGAAATATGTATTAAAACTTCATGGTAAAGAAAAAAATAACACGGGAATGTCTAGTGAGGAAGTCTTCGCCAATTACCAGGAGCACTCAATTTGCTAACTTGAGTAAAAACTGTAACTTTTATTTCAAAATATACAAGGTGTATGGGTAAAATTTCGTGGGAAAATTAGGAAGAATTTGTGAAAACTATTCACTAAAAATCAATTGATTTCAACAGATTATTTATAAAGGTTTATTTAGAACACTCAATCCTCCAATAGTGCAATGGGACTGTTCCAAAATTCTCCAACTTTGGCTATATAAATTCTTAATATTGTTTGTATACTTATTTTATGAGCACAATGCAGCGTCAATATTTGTGAAACAAAAACCTTAACGTAAAACATAATGGTTTGCAAATAAATAACAATTTTTTTTTCTACGTCCCGTATGAGTGTTCCGTACATATTATATAGCATTAATTTATTTTACCCGAACTTTTCTATAAACTGCGATAATATCCGAAATTGTGAAAATGTTTTTACTAAATTTTAACATGTTTTCTTAATTTGTGAACGCTTAATTTTAAAAATAATCAACATTTTTATATTTTTAGGCCTCAAAATTGTATAGGATGATGCAGGGTCATCCTATACATAAGATAAAAATTAAAGAAATATTTTAAAACTTATTAACATTTTACATAACAAAGAAAGACTACAGAAGTTTAACAGTGCTCATTACTGTAACATTATTGATTTATTAAACACTAAAACCTAGAAGACGTATGACGTCGACAGATTGTAAAAAAAACAGCATCAAAAACAAAATATCGGTCGAGTTTCAATTTAATAAACCTTAATATAAAATATATATAAATAAACATTAGTATAATTTAATTTAACCCAAACATACAATTCAAACTGAATACCTCTTTCTTTAAGTCATTTCAGTATACTGAAACCTTCCCCAGCTTGTAAAAATAGGTATCTGAAAACCGCATTAAAAGCGGTTTGACCGAACGCGAGAGAATCGCGGATAAATATACATACAAACATACGAGTCAAACTATGAACCTCCTTTTGAAGTCAGTTAATGAAGTTGATTGAAAAATACAAGTTAACAAATTTAGTTATTAAAAACCGAAACAATTACGTAATGTTTGCTACTTTGGTGTTGATTGATTGATTGGTTCGATCGGTTCCATGAAATCCAAGCGAAATTTCAAAAGCAGGATACAAGTACATACAGAATACTTTTCGAAAGTGTTTATTTACAAGAAATAAACTATATTGAATTCAATTTGCACCAGATAAATTTATAGTAAGGAACCATCTGTTAAACTAAAATAGAACGATATTTCTGTGCAAAGATTCATTTCAACGAGAAACTTGCTACTCAGCGAGCTTCATATATGTACCGATGATTGATGAACATGCTCATTTTTTTTTAAATTTAATTATCTACTTGTTAAAACATTAACAATGCTTTAGATACACCACAAATAATGGCGCAATGACAGGTTTCGTAGGTAATCAATGTATTCATGACTTTTTTCCCGGACGTAGGTACCTACGAAACTTACTTTACATGCATAAATGCATGATACAAGAATATTGAAATTATAATACTATGCGCACATATAAAGCCGAACAGACAATATAACATTCAGCGTAAAATAGTAAATAGTTTACCTTTTTTTTATTCTTCATGTGATTAGCATCGCGTGTTTCTTGCGCATTACCAGGCGCCCTGGCTCCCCACAATTTCATTGCCATGTGAGCGTAGGCAAACGTGATTACAAACAGCGGGATTACGTACTAAAAAATAAAATAACAGATGTAGTGCTAGATCTATACAGGGTGGAAACTTTAAGTGTGTCCTACCGATGATTTCATCATTTTTAAGATATTGTATAACTTTAAACTGATATAAAACTATAAAACAAAAGTACAAATTGTGAACACATGGATTCTTTTTAAACGTTTTTTAATATTTATTTAACTTACTTTTTTAACGTTTCTACTTAATAAACCTTGCCATAACAAATGTATGGGAACTGCAATAGTACAAAAATTGTGAACACACGTCGATATTTTACTTTTAACTTTATAATTTATTTTATGTTATTTTATAGATTCAGTGAATGCAACGTGGGGGAATGTTGAAGAGGCCTAATCCGTAAAATTCGAAAATACATCGTCACAACATGAAACATTGGTAACCTGATCAACCATGCCAGGGAGTTGGCAGGCTAACGTATTCCACAGGCGGAGGGTGGCCGTGGCGAGCTCGGTAGATAGATTGTAAAGCCCGGCTCCATAGGGAATGGCTACATGCTGATTTACACAAGTGCACCTAGTGGGGAGACTGGAGCTGCCGTAGTGCTCTCTAAGCACTTAGATCGACGTCTTAGAGGTGAAATGGTGTAGCGACCGGCGTAAGGTCGTGAGAGTGCTTTTCAATAGAATTTTTACCCATCTGATAAATGCCTAATCCCCACAGGCCGGTCATGGCGAAGCTTTGAAGATGTTGTTCTTAGAACAATCCAGAGAAGTGCTCAGAGCATACCGTTGCCACAGGAGGTTGTTCTGGGTGGTGATCTGATCTGTCATGTTGGTGATACGTGTAAGGACTTTGAGTGTGTCCACGGTGGTTTTGGTTAAGGTGGTCGCTACACGGAGAGTAAGAAAACACGTTCTGAGGGAACGTGTACGGTTACACGTTCCCTCCCTACGGATGACAAGATCGTCATCGTGAACATGTATTTCAAAAAGAAGTCTGAACATCTTATCACCTTCGTGAGCTAGGGAGTGCGCTACTCAGAACGATTTCCTACTCACTAGGAGACACGATATCGTTGAAGCAGCCAACTGTACGGACTCACTGATTAACGTCTTCTTCTTGTCATGCACCTCTGTTTTAAGCCCAAAGACAAACACGTCGACCATTACAAGCAGCTACTCCAGCGGTGGCTGCTCGATAAAGTCACTTCCCAGAAGTTAGCCTCGCCTATCGGGGGCGATTGCGCCGTTGCCGACAAGTGAAATTGTTCAGAAGTGCTAGGACAAGATTCAGGCATTTGCTATACGCGGTGAAGGAGAGGTGGTGCGTATACATGTACAAGCTGCTAAACAAGCAGCGTAAAGAGGTGCTGCCACCGGATCTTCCCTAAGACCGAAGCGTCAGTAACTCAGTGGTAAAGAGTCGTCCTTACGATCGAGAGGTCCCGGGTTCGAATCCTGGCCATTACACTACCGACGTGAACCCACTCCTAATACAAGCAAATTGGCTTAGCTGGAGGGGTAAGAGGGAATACTAGCCATTTCGGTTATAATAAAAAGTAATAAAAAATACGATTACTAATGCCACCGATAATTCCCGCAGAAGTCTAGATTGCTCTTCACCGGATAAAAAATCGAAATGCTATCGGTCCCGACCCAATCAAGGCCTGGAAGGCGATGGGTCACTGTGGTGAAATCATACCATACCATATCTGGTATGGTATGATTTCGCGAGCTGGTATCCGCAACTTCACGACAAGGCGCGGTTTTTTAGTGAGGGTGGGCATCTCATTCGATCCACCCCAACTCATTGAAGAACGCCAGCAGGCTATTCACGCTGCTGGCGATCTCCCGGAGCGTACCTGTATTTCCGAAGTACTTAACCCTGTATGTGGCGGTTGCGGGGCAGTGTAGGAGCACGTGTGCCGCTGTTTCAAAACTGGTCACTGTGGTCTGAGCATTCTTTCTAACCTTATAACCACGTACCGAGTACGGTCCTCACCGGTAAGATCCCGAGCCATTTGAGGATAGCTTACTCCATTCTTTAAAGGCAAGGGGTCGGTGCAGTAGTTTCGGAGCTACTACGATATAAATTTAATGTGCCAAACCACGAAGCTCTATGAAAGGATATTTGACTCCCGGATCGGACAGGAGTGAATACTTTCGGTGTGTCAATATGGGTTTCACCTCGGTCATGGGACCAAGAAACGTACAAGATGAAGAATACGCCTTCGCATTGCCTTTTTCTGGGCATGCAGAAGGCCTTCCATTGTATTCTTTTCGCGATGATCTGGTGGGCAATGCGGTTTAATAAGGTCACAAAATCATAATTATAGTGATACCATCTAAGGTATGTACCAAAATTCCGATTTCGTGGCGACATGAAACCCTTTCCTATCACCGTCGGGGTACGCTAAGTTTCAGTTCAGTGTGGTATAAGACGATTTGTTGGACAGCATCAGAAACTCATATGAGCAGCCTCTATGGTTGTTATATGCTGACGAAATCGCGCTGGTGGACGCGGACAGGGGCAGATTGGTGCATCGTGTGAATACGTGGATGGAGGTATTTGAGAAAGGCAGTCTGAAGACTTTTAGTTATATTGAGCAGTTCTAAAAGATATTGTCTGATTGAATCTTTCCTTGTGTAATATGACTCTATCATAGAGAATTACTGAATATGCTGGTTGATGTTTCTTGTATGGATATACATTTGACATGGTCATTTTAATCATTTCTGTTTCCTCCTATGTCAGTTTTGGCCTTCTCTAACAATGTGTAAAATGCTTAATGTAATTACTTACATCATCATCCTCATAGCGTGGTTCCCGTTTGCATCCGAGGCTATCACCACGAAGCCAAAAGTCCGCTTATTCCTTCTCATTCTTTAGATTTAGCTTAAGCAGCTTTTATAGGAGTAACTGCTGTTTGACTTCCCAACCCCGAGAGGAAAGCTTACGCCAGAGCTTTATCCGTCAAATAGTAGCTATACATGCTTACAGATGAGGTTGGTTTGGCCTTGAGGGCCTTGGTGGGATACCAGATACCCTCACTCATTATTAGAAATATGTCCTAAGGACATGTTAGTTGCACAACTAAAGCGGATTTCCAACAGAACAAAAGGACAAAAGACGTTTACAATTATTTTGCTTGTATGTTTTCTTAGAATATTATTGCAAAAGATTATGTCGTATCTTTTTTTTGTGCGGAAATCCCCTCGGATATCCCCCCCCCCCCCGCCGGTCAGCGGGGGTGGTTAGGTCGGGTTTGAACCGACTAAAACCGCACGCCGTCTCAGGTTTACAGACGCCGTAGTGTAAGGTTGCCCATAGAGCATATCCCATAGACCCTGAGCCATCTCCGGTTTCGAGATGGCCCCCTCGGGTTTTTGGAACCATGGTGTCCCCGTCTTACCCCGGTTTGGGGGAGGGGCGCTAGTCGCCCCGCCGTCCCGGTCTGCTTATGCTGGGGTCACAGGTAGCTTCACCTGCCAACCCCAGGCCTGCGATCATGGAGGACGGAGATCGTTAAGCGAGATTAAGTTGTATCTTTAATAATGAAACTGTTTTACTAACTTCATATTATTACAATTTTCAAGAAACCTTGTTTGCTTGAAAAAGTGACGAATACGATTGCATTGTATTGTAACTTATGAATGTTAGCTATTAATTCACAAAAAAAATAGGCAGATGTATTGGGCACCCTAGATTTCAACTATGGAATAACACTAAAACTATGGTAATAACATGTTACCATTTCATTCTCCAGGGGCGGCGATATGTAGCTCCTGTGACCATACATACATACGACTTGTCATTTCCCAGGGAAATGTGTGGGTATTTTATATCAAAACACTCTTAAAATCTACAGATATCTAAATCATTATTTTACATAGTTAACAAAAATTACAAAATATTAGTAATAAAATAGGAATAATCGACGAACATAGCTCACCTGAAATATATACAACAGTAGTCTATAAATAGATAGGGAGTGTAAGCCGAATTCGCTTGGTGCACAAAATGGCTTTTTGTAAAAGATTTTTGTAACTGTGAACAAATACAATTTGTTTACTTCTTGTTTACTATAGTAATTTTCCGCTTTATTTATTTTGCCTCCCAGTTCTAAAGGACGAAAGTGTTTACTTAAGCCTTTTACGTATTTTATAAATACAGACGATTCTATTTTTTTTTTTTTTAAGATACCACTTAGATGGGCAAACAAGCACACGGCCTGTATATAAAGCGGTTATGGCGTTATGGACGTGTGCAACGCTCATGCTGCCAACCCTGTAAAAACCTTCTAATGCCCCTTCTTGAAGAACCCCAAATTGTAGTCAATCTGTGATTTATTTTATCCATATTTATACATAAGTTAAACCAATCAACTTATACATTTAATTGTTATCATCCTTCACAAAAAAAAGATTTATCAGCATAAATATCTTAAAATCAAATTACGTTAAGATCTTTGTGGTGTCCCATACACTCGTATAACATCGGTCAGGATGCAGCTCTATATTTATTAAATGAACAGCAAAATGCCATTCAATATGCTATATAAACATAAATATAAAATTATAGGAGTTTAAATTTTTACAGACCCGGATCTCTTTCGTCTTCCATGATGACCTCCCAAGACATAGCCATAGGCGCAGCCAGCGACAGTGCTAGTAGCCATATAACTACTATAATAACTTTCGCAATACGCTTAGAAGTGTGGGCGCTGAAACATACATAAGATATTAGTACAGTAATAAAACAATAAATTACGTTAGTGTTATAATAGCTGGCAAACTACGTAAACAAGCGTCAGAAAGTTCGCGCATGTACACTATACGAACCAACCAAAACCCATTAAAAGGACTGATCAATGACGCGAGCCCATGATTGGTCTAATATAATCTATGATTGATTGATTGGCGCGCCTCCACAAGAGATCTAAAAATGCGCTCTACGCATCTAACTACATTGTCAGGAAGTTCGCCGGTCTTTATACACTACTAACAACCCGCATGGGTGTAATGCTGACACTAAATATACTACAGAATGTCTTTATATGTTCAAATACAACGTTCACAGCTTTTTCGCCTCGAGACAATATAAACATGTTATTGGATAAGGATTTATGCTGTATTGCTTAAAATCGCTTCGTAAATAAGCCATTATTTCTCGTAAAAAGTAAAGGATTAAAAATGACTATTGTGGGCTATCCCTAAGAGATAGTCATATACCAACGTGGAATTTTACATTTCACCTTAAAAAGGTCTACAATATGTAGTACATTATTTTGTTTCTTTTTATTATATTACATTTAGTACATTATTTAGTACATTATCTATCTCATAGGATTCAGATAGCGTTTGCATTGTAAGCGCAAATAAATGTGTTTGTTTACGACAACACATTAGAGACCTCTAAAATTAACAGTATTTCCCTACTATATTATGCATGTTTTATACACACAAACCTTCCTCTTGAACTCTATTTGTTAAAAAAAACACATCAAAATCTGTCACATAGTTTTCAAGATCTAAGCATACATTAGGAAAGACAGACAGCGGGAAGCGACTTTGTTTTATACTATACAGTAAAGTGCGTGTAAATAATTTTGTCAGTATGTAAATAAGGCGTCACAAAATTAGGTCTCTGAATTTGGTGAGATGACTTGGTATCGACAAAATATGTATTTGAAACAAAAAAAAAATATCGAGTAAAATTAAAAAAATATATATATAAAAATAAAAAATAAAAAAATAAACAAAAAAACACCACCAGCGACGAGCAAACGTGACGCTGGTCGCGATTTAGGTATTTCCCACACATCCGCTTGGAGAATACTGCGAGGATACTATCCGCGATACTTGATCGTGACCAGCGTCACGTGTGCTCGTCGCGTCACGTGACACTGGTCTTTGGTGTTTTTTTTTTCATTTTTCTTTTTTTTTTTAATCTTTTTTTAATATTTTTATTTTTTATTTTACCCGATATTTTTTTTTTGTTTCAAACACAAATTTTGTCGATACCAAGTCATCTCACCAAATTCAGAGACCTAATTTTGTGACACCTTATATAGATATTGAACTGTAGGTTATCTTTGTACATTCTAATGGAAGCCATCATAATATGAAAATTTCTTACTAGTTTATGTCTAATGTGTTTAATTTACTATTAACATAGCAATGAATCAATTTCTTTAATAAAATAATATACCTTTACATTTTAAGGTACAAGACTCGAAATGTAGCAAACCAACCAAGTATATGTCGCACAATGTAAGTAGGTTCGTTACCGCTGAAATCAGCAGAGTGCTAATTGGTAGAAAACTGAGGAGAGAAATTTGTTCGCAGGAACGCTTCATTGAAACTAAATAACTTCCGAAAATGTATTATTTTCATTAATAGCATTATTTTTATAAACACAGAGCAATATAGATAGATTGTTAATATTTTGTTTCCTTCACTGCAATTAATGGCAAAGTAAATGAAAGAGATTTTTACTATTTTTACAATAGACTTAAAATGACCTCCCAGCAAGCTTTTCCGAGAGCAAATTTGTGGTATAGCGTGAGAGCGCGATAGATATATACGACTCTCTCTCTCTCTCTTTTTAGTTATGAACGGTGTGACACGTAGCTGTGCAATTAAATACACATTTAATTAATACAGTGTTTTATTTGCAAGACATAATAGTGGCGACGAGAAAGTAGAACTTGGCGTGCGGGAATAACAAGAAGGTTGAGCAAAACAACAACAATTTTAAACGATAATCGGTAAAATCTTAAAACCGAGCGTGGCATCGGCCGCCATATTGCAGTTGTGGCTGTCTTCATCAATTTTTTTTTTCATTTCACAAGAACTGAATGTCGTCGGATTCGTTCTCTGATGCTGATTCCGAGTCTGAATCTGAACCCAGCACCGAAGGCCGACAGAACAGTGAACTTGAAAAAATTCAACAAGTAAGGTCGGGTAAGCGTAGTTACATTTATAAGTGTACGAAAAATGAATTAATTAAAACATATAGACGAAAACTTACCATTTCCGGAAAATGATACAGTGGACGAATTGAGAAGAAATCTAAGCGAATTCTATAAGAATAAAACTGTTATTGAACAGGAGTTTAAGAGGACCATAACTTCTTACGGAGAATTACAACCTTTCGATGGTGATAAATAGGTAGTTTTCCAGTAACAGTTGGATTTTTTTATAACCCTAAATGACATCAAGGAAGAAAAAAAGGTCTCACTATTAGCCACCAAATTAACACCCAAAGTTTTCGAAACCTTAACACATTTGTGTGCACCCATTAACCCGAGCAAACTTACCTATAATGAATTGTGTCTAAAACTTAAACAAAAATTTGTGAAACCAGTTTCCACTGTGTTAGACAGAGCCAATTTTAGACAAAGGAACCAACAGCCCAGCGAAAACATAGAAGATTATGTCCTTGAACTAAAAAAGTTAGCAAGAAAATGCGGTTTCAAGGATGTGGAAGACCAAATTAAAGAAAAACTGAATGATGGAGTGGCATCTAAAATGATTAAATTTGAGTTGTTAAAAGGTGCAAGTGATATGACTCTGGACAAATGTATTGAAGTCTCACGATCTGTAGAAACAGCATTATTACACAGTGACACCAGGGAGGTAACTGAAGTGTTCTACAATCAAGGTAAAACCAAAAATGGGAAAACAAAGCTTACAAGAAATCAAAGTAGACAACTAACGGAAAAACAATGCTGTTTTTGCTGTGGTAAAGATAACCATTTCAAAGCTACATGTACTTTGAGAAAAAAATATTGTTCTGAATGTGGCGAACAAGGTCACATATTCAGAATGTGTTCTAAGAAGAAACAATCCACGAGGCAAACTAATATGTTGGAGGCGGAGCCGGGTGAACAAGAAACGAAAGAAGAGGAAGTATTTTTAATAGATAAGAGTCCACATGCAGAATTCCAAACTTATTCCTCTAATCGTGTAAGTAGGATACCTCCACATTATATTTCAGTAACATTAAATAACCATTGTATTCCATTTCAGTTAGATACTGGATCAGAGGTCACTGTGATGCCATTTCAAGTTAAAGAACGATATTTAAAATCATTTCATGTTGAAAGTTGTAATGTAATGTTCAGAAACTTTGATCAAACATATTCACAACCATTAGGCATAATAAAAGAAATTCCAGTGAAGTGTAACAATAAATTTAAAAAATTAAACATTTTTGTGGTAAAAAATAATGCTCCACGAGTCATTGGCAGAGATTGGTTAAATGAGTTAGGTTTATGGCCTCCAATATTAACAAATAATGTAAATATTGGATCTAATGAAATTCAAATTCTTTCAGATGCACAAGAACATGTAAAACATCAGTTCGCAGAAGTATTCAGCCCTGGATGGGGCAACTTTAAAGGTGAAGTGATCACTTTGAAGTTGAAGTCTAATGCCCAACCAAAATGTCTGCCTGTGCGACGGGTACCATTTGCTTTGCGGGATAAGGTAAACAATGAAATTCAAAGATTACTAAAAAATAAGAGAATCTCAGCAGTTGAACACAGTGAATGGGGAACGCCAGTAGTACCCATATTAAAACCAGATGGGTCAGTGAGACTTTGTGGGAACTACAAGCTAACAGTAAATCAATATTTAGAAATTGATCACTTCCCACTACCCCATGTCGATGATATATTAGATTCACTAAAAACGGCGAATATTACTGCGAATTGAATTTAAAAGAAGCCTATTTGCAGGCTCCTCTTAGTGCTGATAGTCAAGACTGTACAACAATAGTCACAGAGGTGGGAACTTATAAATATAATTATCTCCCATATGGAGTCAGTTCAGGACCGGGTTCTTTTCAGCGCTTGATGTTTCAAAAATTAAGAGATATACCAAACACTATTGTATTTATTGACAATATTTATATAAAAGGGAAAGATTTGCAAGAAACTTTAGAAACAGGGATTGAAAACCGGTACCAATTTCGGTTCTGGTTCTACATTTAGGTTCTTATAAAGGTTCCTCTTTTCGGTACGGTTCCGGTTCCGGTATCGGTTCCGGTTTGGGTTCCGATGTACCGGTTCTAAATACCGGTTCCTAGAACCTTTAAATCGGATGATGTTATACCGGTTCCTTGTCATCCGTTTTAAAGGTTCCTTACGGAAGAGGGGATGTTTGTTCGGAGCAGGGAATGAATAACCGAAATTTATTGATGTTCGTGCCTCGGCCGAGCCAAAGCAAGTTGTTTTGTCATTTTGCCGCCATTCATGTTTCCGCGTCTGCCTTGTTTGTTAACATAATCAGAAGTGTGTTGGAACTTTACAACTACATAGATTGTCGCCAAGATGGATAATAAAACTAAGTAAGGTAAAGGCACCCAATACCGACCCCTTAAAATTGGCACCAAACTCCGACCCATTCATAAAATCGTAATTTTAGGCTATTGTATGTAAGACAAATGTTTTTTTTAGAGAAAATAAAGATGTATTTGTAATGCACACATTCATTACTTGCTTGTGTGCGTAAACCAGCGACTTCAAATTTTAATTTAATTTTTATTTTCAAAATTAATTGTTTCTCGTTGGACTCCCAAGATTCCGCACATTTCAAATAGCTTTAATTTGCCTAAAATTCAATATTAAAAAGTGGCGTTGATAAGAGCCATATTCACAATTTTATACCTAATGCAACCCATGGCACTGTTGGGTTTTTACAAAGTATGTTAATTTCCATTTTTTTTGTTATAAGGCGTCTAATAATAAATAGTAGGCTATACCAATTTAATATCTTAGTATGTCAAGCTTTATTAGAGCTATTAGCGTCATATGTTTAGTTGTACCGATAGCTGTGAAAATCAATTTTATTCTTGTGCAAATGTTTTGATTTCCCTAGGATGTATAGTTGTCAATTGATGTATTTTACGGTTAAAATATGTTTAATATTAAATATTCATGGTTACTGCAATCATATAACCATATAAATGTACATAAAAGTAATAAAATTACGTAGTAAATATAAATTTTAATGGGTTGGTAACAGGTTTTACAATTTTTCGTTGAAAAATCCTAAAACCGACCCACATGTAATATTGCAGTTTTTAACGTACTTAGGTAGAGATAATATAAGAGCTCGTGACACCAATCCTAGTTCAATCAGATTATCGGATGAAATGTGTATCATTAGACGTGTATTTAATTGGAGAACACGAAACCTGGTGGGGATACCAAAAATCAATTTGAATTATTAATTAAAAAATCAAATAACCCGACTGCCCTAAAAAGACCGAAACAAGTTTGATAGCAGGCGGGACCCATTCATTTTCTTTCGGTTTATAATTTGCATCTGGGTCCCGCCTGCTATCAAACTTGTTTCGGTCTTTTTAGGGCAGTCGGGTTATTTGATTTTTTAATTAATAATTTTATTGTATACTTTTTAGTTATGATATATATATATATATATATATATATATATATATATATATATATATATATATATATATATATATATATATATATATATATATATATATTTGAAATCCCCTTTTAAAGTTCTTCATTTCGATACCCTACTCGATAAGTTTGAGTGAAAATTTTTTTTGAATAACATACATTTTAGCGCCAAAAATCCACCATTTCGTTTTTTTATTATTTTGATATACCCAGTGAAATCCCTTCGGATACCCCCCCGCTGGCCAGCGGGGGTGGTTATGTCGTGTCTCGACTACAACCGCACGGTGTCCTCCCCAAGTGTACGTTGCCGGGCACCCCGGGTAAGCCCTCGAAAGGATAACCCTAGGGTTGCCGGCGGACTTTGGCCGTCACCGCGGCCTCGCCTGATGGGGTCGGGTTTTATCTCGCTTCGGTGAGTTGGCAGGCGTGTGTAGGGCACACACGACACGCCTCCGCCATGGCCTGCTTCTGTAAGGACAGCGAGTCGGCTAACTGCCGTCCTCAGGCCCCGATCATGGAGGTCGGTAGTCGCGGGCGTAGATGAGTCTGCGGCATCCTCTGACTCATCTACGTCCTCTTCTGCGAAACTCGGGGGGCAGGGTTCTCTCCCGCTCCCCCTTCGAAAGAGGCGGCGGCGTGCTACTTGCTCCCGTCGGAGACCACGGCCCTCACCATGGTCTCCAACGAGAGAACGTCCACGCCCAGGACCGCAACGAGATCCCGGCGTTGACTCGCCCACATAGGGCACTCCACCAACGTGTGGAGCGCCGTGTTTTCACCAGGATCCTCGCAGTGCTGGCACTGCGGCGTTGTCTCCCGGTGGATGCGCCACAGATAATTACCGAAACACCCGTGTCCGGTAGCCATCTGGCACATCCGGTTGGAGAGGTTCCCATGGTCCCTCTCCAACCACTCCTTCATGATCGGTCTCACCACCGCAATGGTGGATTCCCCCCACCTTGGGTGCTCAAGTCGCACCCTCCATGTCTCCATGAGTTCCTGGCGGAGCAGGGACCGCTGAGCCCTGATTTCTCGGGGCTCCGGCCTATGGCCCCGCTCCAGCGCCTCCTTGTGGCCATTTCTAAATACTGGCGAAAGTGATGGCAGCAGTAACATAATTTTACATCAATGTGTCTGTCTATCGTTGAGAACGATAGTGCGTTGACACCTTTTTGCGACTTATAATTATTGCTGCCATCACTTTCACCAGTGTTTAGAAATACACTAAATTTTAATGATCTTGCACATCCTGGTTTTTTTTCTGGTAATCTCATCATATAAAACACCTCTGTAATACACCTTTGCCTACCCCTACGGGGATACAGGCGTGAAGTTATATTATGTTATGTTATAAAACATCGAATTTTTTAGCTTGTTAAAATTGATTTTCCGTATCACCACCAGGTTTTTAGCCTGGCAGCATAGCCATTCCGTGTTCTCCCACTAAAGACGCGACTAATAATAAATATATATCATCTAGTAATGTGATCGAACTAGAATTGATATCATGGGCTCTGCTACTATGATTCTATAGTAAATTAGTTGGAAGCACGAGCGTTCATTTGTTTAGTAATAGTAGATTTTTACTCTTTTTTTTCTTATCATGGTACAGTCAGCAAAGGAGACAAGTAGACACCTTTCCATACAAATTGATATGAAAAGGTGTACTTATCTCTTTTGTCGACTGTAGGCACATACATATTCAGTTTATACATACTTTAACTTTTTAAGAACTGGTTAATTAAAATAATGTTGTTTTTTCTAATAATATCTAATGATAATGTAATTAAACATAAAGCATTTTATTTAACTTGAATTATTTCGTTTATTTAGCAGTCGGTAATAGGTGCCACAAAATCGGTATTAGAGTTTTACACATGCATGGGGTCGGTGATAGGGGCTGAGCCTATTTCATAAATAACTATTTTTATTTTATTTTTCTTTTATGCTTGCTAGTTATTTCTATAATCGAGTAAAAAGATCATTCATTTCAGCACCTGAAAAATAATAAAAAAATATTCTAGTTATTGAACATGTGCTTATTTTTTGTATGTCAAGATGAGCATGGCTTAAACTGGCGGTATTAGGTGCCTTTACCTTACGCATATATGCGTTTACGTAAAGTTTTACTTCATTCGTGTGGTCTAAAGTTAAGTATTTTTATTTTTGTAATAAATACAGTTCAAAATGACTTGTGCAGCTAAACAGTGATTTAATAATACAATGTTTGTGGTTGCGTTCATTCGGCGACATTCGGCAGCCAACGCGATTTCACTCGCACGACAGCGCCGGCTCCATCTCTGCCCTTGTCTACTAGTATTTATTATTGAACTAGCTGTGCCTGCGACTTCGTTCGCGTGGACGTAGATCTGGGTTTTATTTATTTCGCGCGGAGCCCTAATTCTTTAAAAAAAATTAAAGTAGCCTAAGTTACTCATTATTAGATCAGCAACCTGCCAATAAAAGTCCCGTCAAAATCGGTCCAGCCATTTCGGAGATTAGCCGGAACAGACAGACAGACAGACCAAAATTGTAAAAAATGTTATATTGGTGTATGTACCGTATATATATTCATCATATACAAATGTAGTAAAAAACTTATTTTTCAATATTACAAACAGACACTCCAATTTTTTTATTTATATGTATAGATTATGTGACTTTAAAACAATAATTTTATCAATACGAATACGAGCGACTAGCGCGCGCGTTGGTAACAGAAGATCCACCAAACACCAATACAAATGTGATTTCCTACAAACTCTCCTCTCCTCACACTCCGCCGCGCGCTGCATCGCGCCTGTCACCCGACCGCACCTCAAAAAACAAGTTTAGACTCGCTTTGCCAAAGAACCGGTAAAATATAGGTTCTTAAAGGTTCCAATTTAGGTTCTGGTTCCTGTTCCGGTATAGGTACCGGAACCCCAAAATACCGGTATTTTACCGGTATTTTGGAACCGTTTTCAATCCCTGTTTAGAAACTCTCTGTAAGGTATTAAATAGGTTACAGCAATGTGAATTTAAATTAAAACCTGAGAAGTGTAAACTATATGTAACTAGTCTGGATGTCCTCTGGAACCAGTCTCACTTTACTTAAATCTTTTTTAGGAAAAATAATCTATTATTCTCTTTTCTGAAAGATATGGCTACCATGATTACACCATGAATTTTTAATGTACCAAAAAAAACTGATTTCATTGGACGCCAGAATGTGACAAAGCTTTTCAACTTAGCATCAGCCTCTAATTTAAAACACTATGATCCGAATTTACCATTCATTTTAACGTGTGATGTGTCTGATACGGGCTTAGGCGCAGTATTATCCAATAGGGATTATCAAGGTGTGGTTAAACCAATCGCTTATGCAAGCAAAAAATTAAGTGAAGTGGAGCAAAAATATTGAACTATTGATAAGGAAGCAATGGCAGTCATTTTTGGAATAACGAAATTTTATAACTATTTATATGGGAGACAGTTTGAACTCGAAACTGATAATGCAGCCTTAGTAAGGATTTTTGGCCCTACAAAAAGTATTCCTAAAATGGCTGCTAAAAGGTTGCAACATTATGCAATATTCTTGTCTGCATTTAACTATATTAAAACAAATGTAAATTCAGCAGATTATTTATCTAGAACTGCTGTAGAGAACGAATGTGAAGAGGAAGATACTCACCCACTTTGTTCAAATGGTAACTCGAGCAACATCTATCATGTGAATGAATCTCAATTGGAATATTTGGATTGGAAAACAATACAGTTGGAAACAATAAAAGATTGTACACTGACAAAAATCATAAGATATCTTTCTGACGGTTGGCCAGAAAGAAAACATTTAACTCAAGACATACTACCCTACCACACTCGATTAAATGAATTAACTGTAGATAGAGGGTGTGTGTTCTGGGGATATCGTATTGTAATACCGAATGCTATTCGAGAAACTGTGTTAACAGAGCTTCATAAAAGTCACTTTGCGATAGTCCGCATGAAAGAGATTGCTCGATCTTATTTTTGGTGGCCCAAACTGGACACTACCATAGAAAATATAGTAAAAAATTGTATTGTATGTTTACAAAATAGTAAATCCTCGTGTAAAACCCAGAAACCATGGCCAGTACCCCCTTCAGCGTGGTATAGGATCCGTGCCGATTTTCTCGGCCCATTTTACAATAAAATGTTCCTTGTAATTGTTGATAGCTATACAAAATGGCCAGAAACATACGAAATGGCCAACATTACATCGGCGCGTACGATTGAAGTATTTAAAAAAATACTTTCAACATTTGGTTTCCCTGTACACCTAGTCACAGATAATGGCCGATCATTCACTAGTGCGGAATTTCAAGAATTTTTGTAAATTAGCTCAAATTAAGCACACTTTTTCACCACCTTATCACCCGGCCACAAATGGGGCAGCGGAACGTTTTGTCCAAACATTTAAATCGGCAATTACTAAAATCATAGAAACTGGAAACACCAGTCAAACAATAACTCATTTATACAGAAAATGTAAGTGTGTATTGAGAAGTAAACCCAAAAAGCTTTTCTCGAAGATTGGGTCGACTGTAGAATACTTTATCATGAATATATTAGGAGATATCGCAAATTATGTCTACACATATTTTGTCTTACCTATGGCATAGACATTCCTATTAATTGTTTGTATTTCCTACTAAACTTAATAATAAATATTCATTGCACATTTGAATATGTGTTCTATTATTTGATAGCGTTTGCACATTAATCGAAATTCGACGGTAATAAATATTGACTGAAAATTTGGTGGGAAAAAACCAGTTATTTTAAACAGTGTGTCCAAGAAACCATTTCTTTTTAGTTTGCTGTCCTACTAACTTGGCACTTGTTGAGTACCTTTATTTATTGACCATTATATGTAATAAAAGTTTTTGTAATATATATAATAACTGTAATGTGTTGTAATAAATGTAATAACTAAAGGAGTATGATTAAGTCCTATGCTATTAAATTAAGTCACTGATCTTTAAAGTTAAATCATCCAACCATTACTTGAAACGGTTTTATTTTCTTGTGTACCTCTGGGTATCTTGTCACAAAGAGTTAACGAATCGAGTATGTCCGAGTCAAACCGAATAAAGTACACGGTGTCTCCGATATCAGACCTATTCTCTCGACAGATGATTTATCTACCTAGTGGAATACCCACCAGTCCTCAACCTTCTTGCCGCCCTTCTCAAGAGGCGCGCTGCCTCCTCTGGCCCTTTAGGCCATCTGTGTAATTTTTATACAGGTTCTTTGCTCATTTTCAATCAGTGCGTTACTAGTCCACATTTTTCTTCCGTGCAACTCCAAAGAGCTACCGTTTCTTTGCGGTATCAGGGTGACGACTTGGCTGAACGATGGCCTGCATCAAACCTCTACCCTGGTTGTTTTTTATAGCTTTGCCGAGCGGAAGTCGGGCTATGACCACCTCACCGTAAGAATACAGAACTGCAAACCCACCTCCGCTGGCTCTCCACAGTGCCCTCTGCTGCACTTCAGGAAACAGCTGTTCGGTAAAAAATATAGTAATGGAGCGGTTAACGTTGTCTGTTTATTTGAATTCATTTATTCACACCATTTTCATATAAGTTTTCATCGATATATTCAAAACGGAAAATAGTAAATAATTCATCTCTTTCGTCTTTAGTTCATCTCGCTATTTGTTATTAAACTAAAACAAGAAAGTAAAACCATTCGAAGAATTCTTGGTTAGGAGTCAGTCGGTCGAGGATCGAGATGTCGCGATTTCAAAACCTAGTCATTGCACGGCCGGCGTGGACCCATACCTAACACAGGCAATTTGGATTATCTGGAGAGGTTGACGGGACTATTGATGGTTTTGGGTACTATGTACTGGCTCTTTTTTTTACGTGTTGCCGGACACCCCGGGTAAGCCCTCGAAAGGATAACCCCAGAGTTACCGGCGGACTTTGGCCACCACGGTGGCCTCGGCTGGTGGGGTCGGGTTTTATCCCGCGTCGGTGAGTTGGCAGGCGTATGTAGGACACACACGACACGCCTCCGCCACGGCCTACTTCTGTAAGGACGGCGAGTCGGCCAACTGCCGTCCTCAGGCCCCGATCATGGAGGTCAGTAGTCCCGGGCGTAGACGAGTCTGCGGCGTCAGACTGCGGAACTTGAGGGGCAAGGTTCTCTCCCGCTCCCTCTCCGCCGTCTCTTTCGCGCACATTACCTGCTCGCAGAAAGAGGCGGTGGAGTGCCACTTGCTCCCGTTGGAGACCACGGCCCTAACCCCATGGTTAGGGCCGTGTTCTCCAACGGACCTTCTCATGTTGGAGACCATTGTCCAACATGAAAAGGTCCACACCCAGGACCGCAACGAGATCCCGTCGTTGACTCGCCCACGCAGGGCACTCCACCAATGTATGGAGCGCCGTGTCTTCGCCAGGATCCTCGCAGTACTGGTACTGCGGCATTGTCTCCCGGTGGATGCGCCATAGATACTTACCGAAGCACCCGTGTCCGGTAAATATCTGGCACATCCGGTAGGAAAGGTCACCGTGGTCCCTCTCCAACCACTCCTTCATGATCGGCCTCACCGCCGCAATGGTGAATTCCCCCACCTTGGATGCTCAAGTCGCACCCTCCATGTCTCCATGAGTTCCCGGCGGAGCTGGGACCACTGAGCCCTGATTTCTCGGGGCTCCAGCCTATGGCCCAACTCCAGCGCCTCCTTGCGCCATTGGTACAACAACGCAAGGGCTCTCGCTTCCAGGTCCCATGGAGGGGTCACAGCTAGGAGACATGCCACCTCGACGGAGACTGCGATACCCCCTGATGACTCTGACGGCCATCGCTTTCAACGGGCTGTTTAGAACAGCCACGTTGCGGGCCACCAGAGTCTCCGCCCATACGGGGGCCCCGTATAGGGCCATGCTTCGCACGATCCCCAGGTACAGTCTCTTAGTGGGGGCGTTAGGTCCCTTAACGTTGGGCATCAGCTGCGTTTGCGCAACTCAGTTTCGGGACCAGACTTCGGAGATATCGTCCGAAGTCCCATCGGCTATGGAGTTCGAGCCTAAGGTACTTCATCGTGGGCTCGATGCCGATGCTTACGTCCCCTACGGTTATGCTGGTCTCATTTTAGGAATGCGATGCGATATGTGATATGGCGTGGTTGATTGATGGTCAACAATGCGATGCGATGCAATATGATGTGATTTGACGTGGTTCATTGATGCAGTGGGGTTTGAAATAACAGACTGCCGTAATATTTGTTTTCTTGCAATAGAAAAGAGATATTATTTCGATTATGCGTGATTCGTGAGGCTGTGTGGTGCCGGCCCAGAATAGCACCACCCCAACTCTTCCCGTGGGTGTCGTAAGAGGCGACTAAGGGACATATCCGGGGGCGGGCAGCAGCGCTCCCGCAGAACAACCCCTCCACCAAACCGCAATCCCCAACCCGCCTGCCCAGCGCGGGGATTATGGGTATTACCCCCCCCCCCCAATGAATAAAACAGCCAAAAGATGGCGCCCAGTTCCCGGCCGCCTCGCTATTTTTTAATTTATTTATTAATTTATTAATTTATGCACACACAATAATATTATTACAATATATGGATGGTGGAAAGTATAGTACAATGATACTGCTTATTTCTTTAAGAAATTTCTTCCAACAGACCGGCGAGAGGAGATCGTGAAGAATAAGAAAAGGTGCACTGACGTGTGTATGAAAAAGAGTAAGAACAGTGTGTAAACACTGTTCTTTCTCTTTTTCATTCACACATACATAAAATTACAAAAAAATATACATATAAATACACAAATATATAAATCAGTATAATATTCAATATAAATAGATAGGTACATAAAATATTTTACATAAATAAACAATAAATAAGCAAATATGCATACAGGCAAAGTAGTTTCGATATCATATAGAAGAAAGATAGTGTTTATAGACTTTACTTTTGAAGGCAGATAACGTATTGCTGGCTCTGATGTCAGATGGAAGGGAGTTCCACAGTCTAACCACTTGCACAGAGAAGGAGTAAGAGTAGAAATTAGTTTTGTGTGAAGGGAATTTAAGTATAGAGCGAAGGCGTGACCTGCACGGAGCATCAGGAGTGCGGACAAATGAGAATCGCTCCCTCAGGTAAGACGGCGCTGAAGGATTATACAGGATATTAAAGAGAAGACAGAGTATTCGAGTGTTCCTGCGAAGGCGGATTGGGAGCCACTTGAGTTCACTGCGAAAATGTGAAACGTGATCGTACTTTCTGAGATTAAAGATGAAGCGAATGCACAAGTTTTACAACCTCTCAAGTTTATTTAGGAGCTCCTCAGTGGCATCTAAATAGCAGGCGTCAGCGTAGTCAATAATGGGTTGGATAAGGGTTTGAGCAAGGCTAATTTTGGTTTTTAAGGGTAAAAAGGTCTGGAGGCATTTCAGGGAGTGAAAGGTATAGTGAACCTTTTTGCTGACTTCGTTAATGTGGGCGCTCCAGGACAGATTGGCATCAATGAGTACCCCCAAATTCTTGGCGGTATCCGAGTAGGGTATTGGAGTGCCGTTCAGAAGGACAGGCAGGGGATAGCGTAGTCAGATCCAGTTTGCTGCGCATGTATTTGCTGCCAATGATCATTGCCTGTGACTTAGCTGGGTTGATGCATAATCCAAATGATTTGGCCCAGACACTTATCCGATCCAGGTCGCAATTCATGGCAGATATTGCGGATGAGGCATCAGCTACAGCAAAATGATGGTACAGCTGCAGGTCATCGGCATAGAGATGGAATTTGCAGGATATAAGAGTCGTAACAGAGTTGATGAAGATGGAAAATAAGAGAGGGGAAAGAACGCCACCCTGAGGTACGCCCGCAACAAGTCCACACCAGTCAGAGGACGCCTGGTCTAGATGAACACGCTGCGAGCGCCCCCGAAGATAGGAATCAAACCAAGAGATAGCATTTGAGGAAACATTGTTAGATTTCAGTATACCAAGCAGTACGTCAAAATCAACAGAGTTAAAAGCGCTGCTAAAATCTAACAATATTAATATAGTTAGTTCTTTACTTTCCATAGCCCAGCGAATATCGTCAGTTACTTTAATGAGAGCCGTAACTGTGCTATGTCCAGCGCGAAATCCAGATTGGAAAGAGCTGAGCAGGCTAGAGGAAGACAGAAAGAAGGTCAACTGTCGATGAACAATATGCTCAAGAACTTTTGATAGAAACGGAAGAATGGAAATTGGCCGGAAATCGGACACCGTGGAAGAATTGGAGGATTTGGGCAATGGAATTATATATTCTGGTTTCCAGGAGTCAGGAAAGGTGCCAGAGTAAAGAGAGTAGTTGAATATGTGAGTTATACCGGGGAGTATAATAGGAAGAATTGAAATAATCATTCTTGAGCAGATATTGTCAGATCCAGCAGCAGAAGAAGTAATAGACAGGAGAGATTTATGAACTTCCATTTCGGAGACTGGGTTAAAGTTAAAAGGCGAAGTATGGGGTTTAGGCACACCCGAAAGAGCATGCAGAGTACTCTGCTTGGTAACTGCGTCCAAGGATGTCGGTGGCAGCGAGAAGTGGTTATTTAAATCACACATGTCTATATCCTTGACGTCAGAATTCGGCGATTTCCCTATGCCAACAGACTTGAGAAATCTCCAAGTGTCCGAAGTGTTTCGATTGTTGAGAGAGTTATAGAAATGGCGTCTTTTCGCATCTCTACACATACGACTGCAGCGATTGCGCAGTGTCTTCAATAAGAGCAGGTTGTGCTCTGATGGACTGCCCCTGTAGCGCCTTTTAGCTTTGTCCCTACGAGCCATGAGGTTTTTGATAGTAGCATCTAGCCACGGCGCCGGGTTGTGCCTAATCTTGACACGTCTCAAAGGGGCGTGTTGGTCATATAACTGGATAATCCTTGAACTAAAAATATTGACTATTTCATTAACATCAGCAGAATTTAAGATAAACGACCAGTCGGTGCTACTGATGTCACTATGCAATGCCTCCAGATCAATACCTCTAAAATTGCGACGGCAACGGTACTGTGCCTTACGTTTAGAAGGTCGAATACGTTAGGACAGGTATAATAGATCGTGATGGGAGAAAGGAGCAGATAATTGGCCATGTGTACTTACGTCGTCGGAGCAAGAAACTATAACGAGATCAAGCAACGACGGAGTACGATTAGGGACGTGGTGAGTGGCAGAAAGAGGTAAGGCTTGAAGGTTATAGGAAGACAGAAGTCTCAATAGTTTGCGAGACCTACAATCGTCTTTTAATAAACAGGTATTAAAGTCACCCATTATGACTACGTGATTATAGGAAGGAGTGAGATTATGTAGGAGATTATCGAAATTGTCGAAGTAGTCGATGCTAAGATGAGGGCTATAGAAGACTCCGAGTAGAACAGTAGTGTGAAGTAGCCGAATTTCTAAGAACAGGTGTTCGGCAGACTCAGTGTAGGTAGAGGGCGATGTATTAACAATTTTGTAGGAAATGTTGGCACGCAGATATATGCCTACACCGCCGCATCCCTTTCCTGTTCTATCATTACGTATCAAAACGTAGCCGGGGAGCGCAGCGTGAGCAGAAGGTAAAGAGGGTTTCAGAAAGGTTTCTGAGATAAGAATAGCATCAAGAGAGGAGTTGCTAAAAGATGCCAGAAGGTCAGGATGGTGACCAGGAGCACTCTGAGCATTAATGTGAACTAGGTTAAAGTTCATAGGATAATAAGAAAATATGAAAGAGATTTGATCGTGCAGAGTTAGGGCTGGGGAATCTTCATCTGCGCTAACAAAACTGTCTGAGTCAGAGGAGCAAGAAAAAACCTATTATCTATGTTATCGAAGTCATTTAAGTTATGCATAATACTATATATTAAAATGCGTAAAAATATAAAATTAAATAATTATCTAAGTATGAATACAAAATAAAAAATAATATACAAATTAACCCTGCGATCCCACCATCTCGCTAGTGTAGTGGAAAAAAAATACATTAGGCTTAACTGAGTAGTTCGTGCTGAGACGGTACAAAAAAAAACAACTCAAGGCAAAAGTAGCATAATAACAAGAAAACAGTAGAAAAAAAAAACAAATAAATTAGTGAAAACAAACTCCCGAACACGAATGACGTCACTAATTTACATTAATATAAAAGTTTATACATTAATTTACGAGTGCTGCAGTAAAATACTATGATTACAAAACAAAATGAGCAAAAAAAAAACAAACAAATATCTATAATATACTCAAAGCAAAATCTATAATAAATTCTACCCGCGCTCGGAGTAAACATCGTTACCATTCTGTCTCCGTTTAAAATTGTAAAAAAGTGGTTATAACTTATTAATATTATTAGTGTTATACATCGTTGTGAAGCTATTGAATAGACCTAACTAGTGATACATATATCTCTCTCGGACTCGTGAGAGATTGTGAGTATTAACCAAAAACATTTTTAAAATTACTTGCAACGAACATTAGTCCCTGACCTAGGGCAACCCGCAACCCGCTCGCTTCTACGCACACATATGCATCGCCTACATGCTTTGATACCAACACGGCAGCGCGGCGCTCTCAACTAAACATACTGTGCTTACGCCACGAGATTCAACATCACTAACGTACGCCACGTGAACAAATCAGATATTTCCCCCGCGGATAACTATTGAGGAGTTCAGACGTGTTTAAGGAAACATAACATATTCATAATGATTTGTCATGGATGTCAATCTGGGCTAAGTAATAATAATTTTTTGAAGTGCAATGGTTGCAAATCCTTATATTGCTTCGTATGTCTCAACCTAACAACTGACAGTGACCAATTACCTACCACGGAACAGATAAAATCTTTGACCTGCCCCTGCTGTCGGAATGTGACGCGGCGTACGAATAATGACGATACGCTCTGCAGACAGAGAAGTCAAATGAGTCAGATGGTATCTTGTGCCGAAGTGAATCGTAACATGAGTACTGGGACAAGTATTGGTGCCTCTGCGGGTACCAGCATGGCAGGAGAACCAGTTACGATGGTGAGTATCAGTCAACTTTTCGACTCTAAGCT
Organism: Cybosia mesomella; assembly: GCA_946251805.1. Lineage (NCBI taxonomy): Eukaryota > Metazoa > Arthropoda > Insecta > Lepidoptera > Erebidae > Cybosia > Cybosia mesomella. Next base: position 18,141,541 of record OX276393.1, on the reverse strand, counting down.
GGCACCAGACGGCACATTCATGAAAAACATGAGATCAGCTCTTAATAAAGACATCAAAAAATGATAGTAGATCACGTGAAGCGAGCAATTAATTAAAGGCCGATTTTTCTGTCACTACTGATTACCTGGCGGCTGAACAGACAGCAGCGGATCTGAAAGCGAAAATCGAAGTAAAGGATAACTTAGTTCGACATTTGGAATCGCAACTCACAAAATGTCAAGGTTCGCTCACTAAACTTCAGTCACGAGTGCAGAGCATGGAGAAGATCTCACGCGACATGAACCTTGAAATACATGAAGTGCCCGAAAACAGTAGCGAGAACTTGTCTGCATATTCAAAAAACTGTGCGAGTGTTCTAACTATTACTTTTTGTAAAATGCTTAAGACTTCATTGATTATGATTAGTATGTATTATCAGAATATTAACAGAATGCGCAGTAAATTGCCGCAATTTTATCAAAGTGTATTAAACAGTAACTATGATATTATATGTCTAACGGAGACTAATTTAAATGCTGGCGTTTTTGATGGGGAAGTTGTTGACTCTCGTTATAAAATTTTTAGAAGAGATCGAGATAGTTTTAATTCTTCAAAAATCGAGGGCGGAGGGGTGCTCGTGGCTGTGAAAAACCCCTTTGACCCTGATGAGCCATCACGTCCCTCTGAAAGTAAGAGGCTTCTCCTCCTACTTGAACTCTTTTCACTCTGTAATTTAAAACAAAGTAATTGCATTCCCAATGATAAAGGCCGTTACCTTGATTTGGTGCTCTCGTCTAATGAGTCCTTGCAGGTTTCCGAGGCCCATGTTCTTAGCTTAAAAGATAAACATCACCCTGCTTTAGAATTTGAGATCCCCTCGACATGCAAAAGGTCACTAAATTTGAAACGCAATAATGACAAAAGATTGAACTTTGCTAGATGTAATTATGAGAGCGTACGGTCTGACTTAGATGCGACAGAATGGCACGAGCTCCTATCAATCCTTGACATAAATGTATGTATTGACCTTTTTTACCGGAAGCTTTTTGAAATCATCAATAAACATAACAATAAAATCGAACAGATACCCCGTTTGGTACAGTAGACCTCTGATAAAGTGTATTCAGGAGAAGAACAAATACCATAAATTATTTAAGAAATTCAATAATCCACGCGACTATGATGTCTTCTCCCTATTACGTACTAGAGCCAAGAAAATGATTGATCAGTGTTATGGGAATTACGTCGCGTCAATCGAAGGGTCTTTAAAAGATAATATAAAGGGTTTATGGAAATTTGTTAATAACATGCTGGCGTGTCTCAATTCCAAATATAGTGCACTTTGGAACATGTTCCTCTTCAACTGGCTCGGGTGTTTGTGAGCTTTTTTCACAATATTTTGCCTCAGTGTTTGACTCCAATCAAACTTCTTCTGTCATATCTAGTGACAACCTTAAGTCGGTTGAGAACAACAATCTGGACCCCATTTTTTACATCAATATAGCCGACAACGATATTCTCACGAAGATCAAACAGCTCGATGCCGGCAAAGGGGCAGGTCCTGACCAAGTACCCCCTTCTTTTGTCAAGAATTGCGGTCGAGAGCTGTGCGCGCCTTTGGGAATTATATTTAATAAATCACTCATAAATGGAACCTTTCCCTGTCGGTGGAAAATAGCACACGTTGTTCTCATTTTTAAGGGGGGCGACAGGTCTCGGTGCGAAAATTATAGACCCATAAGCATCTTGTCCTGTTTTGCAAAGATCTTCGAATCTCTAGTATATACACAGCTGTACAACCATTTTAGGCCCATAATATCGGAAAATCAACACGGTTTCGTAAAGGGAAGGTCAACAATAACTAACCTTCTAGTTTACAAAAACTACCTGTGTAAGAGTTTTGCTGCGGGGGGGCAGGTCGACTCAATCTATACAGATTTCTCCAAGGCCTTCGACAAGGTTAATCATAGATTACTTTGCAGTAAACTCGCTGCGCATGGTGTGCACGGTAGTCTTTTTCGTTGGTTATCCTCTTATTTGATTAACAGAAGTCAGTTGGTGGCCTTGAAAGGATATATTTCTTCTCCCGTTGGTGTACCATCTGGGGTACCTCAAGGGTCACACTTGGGGCCATTGTTATTTATAGTATTCGTTAACGATCTCGTAAAGAATATATCTTGTGAATATCTTTTATACGCTGACGACTTAAAAATGTATAAAGCGATAACCTCTCCTGATGACTGCAATCTCTTGCAGAGTGATCTTATAGCTGTCTCTCAGTGGTGTAAAAGTAATTTGATGTCCCTTAACATTGCCAAATGTTCAGTCCTTACTTTCACTAATAAGCATCATGGAATCGTTAACGATTACACGATTGACGGTCAAGTCCTTAGGAGATCCAATGTCATTAAAGATCTTGGAATTATTTTGATAGTAAACTCAGCTTTCGAGACCATTACCATCACGTAGTGATGAAATCTAATCAACTTATCGGGTTTATTGTGAAGACTACTAGGGATTTTAGGGGTGCTCGCTCTTTTCTCTACCTGTACTACACACTCGTGAGAAGCGTATTGGAATACGGCTGCCCAATATGGTCTCCACATTACAATGTTCACATTGAAAATATAGAAAGGGTGCAGAGAAGATGTCTGCGGATATTGTGCTACCTGGGGCGCAACATTATCGACTACGACGAGCGTCTGATTAGATTTAACGTGCAAAAGTTGGAAGTACGCAGGCGGTACTTTGATTTTACTTGCATTTATAAAATAATTCATTCCATATTTGATGTACCTAATTTGCTTGCTCAATTAACCTTTAATATCAGATATAGCGCTTGTAGATTCAACCAAACGGGACTCTTTGCCTTATAAGTCTATAAAAATAATACCAATTTTACAACCCCATAGTTCGGATGGCTCGTCAGTGCAACGAAATCGCCAGGGATAATCCAGCCTTCGATATTTTTGTTCCTAAGCTAACTTTATTGGTTGTAACGGTAAAACAACTTTTAAACTTTCAAACCAACCGTAGTTAGGAACTTCAATGTGTCAAAAATGTAAAATTGTAAACTAGCTTTATATGTGTTATTGTTAGAAACTCCTTCATCCTAATTCATTTGTACACGCGTTCTTGTGGAATGCAACCTGGACTCTAATCCTATTGCTTCTTAGTATTATTATATTTCTTATTGGTTGTAATCTGTTACGTGGGATAAAAAAATAAATAAAAAAAAATGGAAACAAATGCTGAGGTCAAAACATTCTTCATGAACGTAAAGTATAAGTACGAGTAACGAAACGCAACATTCAAAACATTAGCTGTCATGCTGTCATTGATGACAACAGGTGAATGTTTATTTCAAATTCCAATTAAAGTGAAGTTTTATAACATAGCAGGTATTAAAGAATGAGAATTTATATAAATGTGCGATGTGAAGCAGGTACTTAGACATTTTGTGATAAGTAGTGACTCATTCTGCTCAGGGATGATCGACTGTTGACGATTGCACGACACGAACCGGAACGAGTACCTATTCACGACGACGGGATGGCTTGGCCACTTTTGTAGTGTTTTTCGCAGCTGTACTCCTCGATGTTGAGGCGGCATCTGGCATCGGAGACTTGTCGATCTCGGCGGCGGCTCGAGGAAATTGCACAATGAGGGCATCAAGCTCAGATTTACACTCGATTTTATGTCGGATCTTATCATGAGTTATGATTACAATTTTGCCTTCCACTGACCAACAATTCTTGATACTGAAGTGTTGCCTGGCTGCAGTAAATACGCGATGCCGCGTTTTAGTCAAGAACTCGGATAGCGTGATGGCTGTACCTTTGAGGGACGTTTTATTATCCCAGAGAGTGTTACGTTGATCCATGCCTCGAAACCTCACAAGGACTGGACGCGGTTTCCCACGCGCACCTCCCTGCCTATGGCACACAGCTAAATGCTGTAAACCAACTTCAGAGAGCTTCATATCGGTGATCATTATTTTATGAATAGACTCATGCAGGTGCTCATTTGGCTTCTCAGGAATACCGTGAAACAGCAACACCTTCCTCCTCATAGCAGTTTCATGCCTGTCTAGCCCAAGCGTGAGAAGTTCAATTTGTGCTTTCAACTTAGTCAGGGCTTGCCAAACAAAATGCTTAAACTCTGTGTACTCACGTGATAGTGATGCGAGGTCAGGCGGTGCAGGTGCTGCTTTGGGCGAGATCTTTTGCAGCTATTATTTTATTGCAGCTAATAATCCCCGGGCTACACGAGGCTACCACACACTTCACAAATTGACCCTGGCTACTTATAACGGACGCACCCTGAGGCTTGACCATCATCTAGCGCAGTTGGAAGTGGAGTTAGAGAACATTAAATGGCATGTTCTCGGGTTATGCGAAGTCCGTAGAGAGAGAGAGGACACCGTAACCCTTGAATCGGGCCATCTTCTCTACTTTCGCGAGGGTGATAAAACATCCCAGTGTGGCGTAGGTTTCCTCGTCAATAGGGCCCTCTCTAACAACGTTCAAGAAATCTCCAGCGTGTCGAACAGGGTAGCGTACCTGATCCTTTGGCTATCCAAGCGGTATAGCATGAAGGTAATTCAGGTCTACGCACCGACCTCGGCACACTCGGATGATGAAGTGGAGGAACGTTCAAGAAATCTCCAGCGTGTCGAACAGGGTAGCGTACCTGATCCTTTGGCTATCCAAGCGGTATAGCATGAAGGTAATTCAGGTCTACGCACCGACCTCGGCACACTCGGATGATGAAGTGGAGGATATGTATGAAGACATATCCAAAGCCTTGCACAACACCGCTAAGGCTCACTTCAACGTTATTATGGGGGACTTTAACGGCAAGGTGGGAATCCAGTCTGGCAACGAATCCCGAATATGGTTGGTCCCGCATGGTTATGGAGTTAGGAATCACAGGGGGCAAATGCTTGTCAACTTCCTTGAAAAAGAGGGACTGTTCTTAATGAATTCCTTCTTTAAGAAACAACCTCAAAGGAAGTGGACATGGCAAAGCCCCGACGCTTTGACAAAAAATGAGATCGACTTCATCATGACGGATAGCAAGCACATATTCAGAGATGTCTAAGTGATCAACAGGTTTAATACCGGATCTGATCACCGACTGCTCCGAGGCTCTCTGAATATCAACCTAAAGCTTGAAAGAAACCGTCTGATGATGTCCACGCTCCGACCTAACCCAACCCAAATCATGGCGGGCACCGAGAAGTTCCAGCAGCGTCTCGGAGAAAGATTTGTTGCCTTGGAACCCACTGATGACGCTGACGAGACCCTACACAATCTGGTCGAAATACTGAGGGACAAGGGCATCAAGTTCTGTAAAAAACAGCGTACTGGCAGGAAGTCCAAACTCTCGGATGAGACTCTGGGACTGATGATAAGAAGACGGGAAACCACCCAAGCGACTTCGTCAGATAGGTCACACCTAAACAAGAAATTGCGAAGATGGTACGGCGCGACCTTCGGACCTCCAACACACGCCTCATTGAAGAGGCCATAGAGCGAGGGTCCAAAGTATTCACTCAACAGCTTGGCAGGAGCCATCTGACGAAGCTCAAAACGCACGACGGGTGGACCGTATTGTTGAAGCCGGAGATCTCCGCCGAGATAGAGGATTTCTATGGCCGTCTGTACACTGCAAATGCTCCCCGTCCTCAGCGAGACGACCATGACTCCAGAGTCACCCTCACACGCCACTATACCGAAAAACTGCCTGATATCAGTCAAGACGAGATCGTGTTAGCTCTGAGGCAGCTTAAAAATGGAAAGGCCCCCGGTGAGGACGGAATTACTTCAGAGCTTCTGAAGGCTGGAGCAGCTCCTGTCATACAGGAGCTACAGAAACTTTTCAATGCCGTCCTTCACAGTGGGAGCACTCCCAAGGCGTGAAGCGGGAGTTTGGTTGTTCTTTTTTTTAAGAAGGGTGATAAGGCCATCCTTAAAAACTACAGATCCATCACACGTCTATAAGCTGTTTTCACGAGTGGGCACGTATCGTCCCGCCAGGAGACTCGATGAGTTCCAGCCACCGGAACAGGCTGGGTTCCGCGGAGGATATGGCACCATAGACCACATTCACACAGTGAGGCAGATTATACAGAAGTCCGAAGAGTATAATTAGCCCCTGTGTCTCGCTTTTGTGGACTATGAAAAGGCCTTTGACTCCGTCGAAACTTGGGCTGTTCTAGAATCCGTACAGCGATGCCAAGTAGACTATCGTTATGTCGAGGTGCTGAGATGCCTTTACGAAGCCGCTACTATGAGTGTCCAAGTACAGGGTCAGCAGTCTAAACCCATCCAATTGCGCAGAGGAGTGAGACAGGGGGAAGGAAAGGCAAGGGCATATATATTAGGTCGTTACATATGTAATTGCCGATTGTCTTGAAGAAATTGGAGGAAACCCAATTTTCAGTACTAACATTTTTACATGTTTTTTAGGAATGGCAAATCCTAATTTTATGATTTTTTTTTGTGTATGAATGAGACAACATTAAGCTAATAAACAGCAACTTTTATTACATTTTTGAAAAGTGACAGCTGTTAAGTATTACGAAATTTATCATCAAAATGGATAGCATTTAGGAAGCACTGTTTTTGAAGATCGAATTAAACACAATAAAAACAAGATTTAATACAGAGTTGTAAAATCTTGAAATCAACTTTCAAACAAAATATAAATAATGGAAATTGCTATTAAATTACAGGAATAGCGAACTCATGAATTTGTAAGAAAATTTCGGCAATTTCATAGGTAAAGACCTATTATAAACGGCGACTACATCTCACACCTGCGATTCGCTGATGACATAGTCTTAATGGTGGAGTCGCTAGAGGAGCTAACCCGGATGCTGGACGGCATAGCTTCAGCCTCGTGACGCATCGATCTTGGCATGAATTTGGATAAAACCAAAGTCATGATCAATTGCCACATTGACCCAGGCCCAGCCGTCGTGGATGGACACCTTCTTGAAATTGTTTCTGAGTACACTTACCTCGGGCAGATTGTGCAGTTAGGTAAAAACAATTTTGAGAAGGAGGCCAAGAGGAGGATCCAGCTAGGCTGGGCAGCATTTAGGAAACTACGTCGAGTCTTCTCGTCATCCATACCGCAGTGTTTGAAAACGAAAGTTTTCAATCAGTGCGTCCTACCCGTAATGACCTACGGACCTGAGACGTGGACACTCACGGTAGGGCTGGTCCACCAGTTCAAAGTCGCTCAGCGAGCTATGGAAAGAGCTATGCTCGGAGTTTCTCTGAAGGATAGGATTCGTAACGAATACATACGACAGAGAACCAAGGTTATCGGCATAGCACAAAGAATTAGCAAGCTGAAGGGGCAGTGGGCCGGCCATATCTCACGAAGAACCGATAACCCGCTGGGGTAAACGTGTTCTTGAGTAGAAACCGCGACTCGGCAAACGTAGTGTAGGACGCCCTCCAGCCAGGTGGGATGACGATCTGAGACATATGTCCAGCAGTGGACTAGAATAGGTTGATGATGATGATGTTGATTGATTTTGGAATTTTTAGGGAAGGTTCAAAGTTAAGGTTATTTATAATTGTTGGTGAAAAAATTACTGTAATATTTTGATATGGATGTTGTCTAGGTAATCAATTCGTAAACTTTTGATTGAAGTGAAAGATGTTCTTAATATTTATTTTCATTAAAAAAGGGTAGAGGTGTAGTGTATGTATACTGTCGTCTCATATGTACACGCCGTACGTTCACGCTGTGAAAGATGGCAGTCTGTGTCTGGCAGTGGAACGAGCATCATGCGCGCGGGGTCGGCGTGACGCAGTGAGCCGATACTACAAAGTATATAACTTGTGAGATAAGTAAACTCTACAGCTACAAAAAGCTCCTGACCAATTCGGCCTTTATCTTCAAATGTTTTATCGGAATTAATTAAATTATGCAATCATACACGTTTTCCTATCCTTTATACCAAGTCCTAAAAAAGGTAATGATAATTCTACCATTAACCAAGAAGCTACAATAGATAAGCCAGAATTAATAACTCTGTGGCTGCCTAAAACTTCTTCCGGTTAAACGTTCAAACGACTATTGCAGCCCATCCCACAGTGCCCACACACTATATAACGTTATTACTTTATTTTTACTATAGTAAAGTTTATGGGCGGTGATACTAGATAACTCTATGATAAAAGAGACATTCATTACTACATAATAAAGCTCTGAAGAAATGAGTGTCGTGAAGTGAAATGTGTTTCGGTGTATTTAATACAAACCATCATCCTCTTAGCGTGGTTCCCAGCTACATGCGAGGTTTTCACCTCGGGAAGCGAAGTCCGCTTACTCCTTCCCCTCCTTTAGTTTTGACTTATGCGGCTTTAATGAGAGCGACTGCTCTCTGACCTTCCAACTCCGAGAAGAAAGCCTGCGCCAGAGCCTCATTCGTCAATCAGCAGGTGTATCGGCATGCAGGTGGGTTTGCTTGGTCCCGAAGATCTTGGTGAGGCCACCGTTACGCCAGTACTATTATCTATTTTGTGACCCCGTATATTTAATTTAAATATTAATGCGCATTAGTGTTATAATTATATGTTAATATTCCTTAGGATCAATAGTGTAGAAATTTTATAGATCCAACACCTAATACAATGGTAAATTGGTACGATATCTAAATATGATTGTTCACGGACGAGTATGGCAGATTTATGTTACTTTTCAGGAGTTGGGTGTCACGGAGATGAATATATTTTGCGGTGGATGTGTGGAGTCGTGACTCATGCGACCCTTACCCGTGGGTAAGGGTCGCATGAGGAACTTCCGCATCCGCAGCAGCCTTCATGTCCTTGACATCGTAGATAAAATGCTCGCCTTCGCTGGTGTGGCCACGTTTTGCGGTGACGTGAAAGTGGGTGGTTTATTTTGGTTCATTGTGATATTGTTATTTTATTAAGTGAAATATTGATGTAAAAAATTGGTTAAATCTGTGTTTGAAGCTAAATTTCAATAAAATTAAAATATAGGTTAAATTGAATTAATTATATTGTTGTGCTTTAATGTTGCATTATGTTGTGTAAAACCTTGTTTTAATGTAAGTTTATTATTGTTGAGTTTTATACCAACTTTTTAAAATTGTAGGTTTGTTTTTACACTATATGTAATTTGGATGCTTTTATAATTCTTTATAGGCATTCACGACCAGCTTTTCATGTAGAATGTACTGCTTCCGGGATGTTTGGCCGTGGTCCAGATGAAACTTGTGTTCCAAACGTTTCGTCGATCACTGTGGTCGACATCTTCAGTGGTAGAGGTCCGGGTGGCGTCGAGTGTCTCTGCGACTGATGTAGAGCCGTGTCACTGGGGTATTTATAAGCGCGTTTTACGGGGTGAAACGACGTGATCGATCCTGATTGGTCGAGAGCTGGGGAGTTGATTCGCTCAATCCTTCGAGGCTTTCCTCATCCTGATTCGTCGAAAAACTTACACCTTTTGCCATACCTTCGTGGCATTACGGATCTTATCGGAAGACTGCTCGCGAATACTGCTGCGTAACCGCAGCGGTATGCGCGCGGACATTTTGGGTTTGAAGTCACAGGGAGGGTTTATATCTCACAAGTTATAGCTGGTTATATGAATATGGAAAATGAAACAATTTGTTCTACAGAAATAGTGGCCTTTATACTCTTTACGAACTAGGAATAAAATATTTTCCAACAGTTATTTTATATAATACTAGCTTTTGCCCGCGGCTCCGCCCGCGTAGATGTCGGTTATCGCGACAAAACATAGCCTATGTCCTTTCCCACGGTCTAATCTACCCCTGTATCAAATTTCAGCAAAATCGGTTCAGTGGTTTTTGCGTGAAAGCGTAACAAACAAACTTAGATTCGCATTTTTAATAGTATTGGATGTTTAAAAAAGCTGTTAAAGTGGCTCTACCTGCTGATATAAATGTATATCATTGTGTATTAATAACTAGACCATTAATTAATATGACCTGAATTGGTATATTCGCTCAAAGCACATTACTTACAAACAAGAACAGTAAGTTTATGTTAATTACTATCGATAGAAAAAAGAATTTAGAACCTTCGTTTAACTCTCCGTGCTAGTAAAACATTTTTATGGTACTTAGCGCCCATGTAATTATGTTACAGAAATGACGTCAATACTGCCTCGTAAAACCAAACTCAAATCATTTCATTATACGGGTCACAGGTACTTAAAAAAGGTCAGAATTTACATTTTCATTTCTGGTTTGAAATGCGATAAGACTGAGAAAATAATCAGGTAATAAAAAGACTTAGCTATATTGTTTTTGAAATGGAAGTCTCCAAGCGTGCAATCCCGGTTGCTTACTCCAAAATTTGCTGGGGTCCAATCCCCTACAACTCCGTTATTTATTCGGTTTGGGACCCCGGGAGGAAAGTCTGCGCCAGAGCCTCGTCCATTAATCAGCACTTGTAATGGCTTGCAGATGAGGTTGGAATGGGTCCCTAAGATTTTGGTGGCTAAATGCATGTAATGGCAGTATTAACTTACAAAAGAGTTAAGTTATATGTGATGAACTTGTCGTTCCAGTCTTCCGCATTATATTATAGAAAAAATAATTAAGAGTTTCATGATACTTCTAAACTATACCGAGCAGGCGTAGAATAATATTATTTTCATTACATTAGGTATTAAAAGTTTAATTGGAGAACTTGCTCAACATGCATTGATGCAACAAGATAACAAAGGTTTCTAACTCCTTTTGCTTGGTGCATCAATGCACATTGAAAAAGTTCTTTAGCGTTATAAAATTATTCATAATACTAGGTCATCATACAAAGTTAATGTGCCCTTTTCATCTGCGCTGAGACATTATAAGTGATATAAATAAAAGTTGATGCTGCTGGACCTTACCAATTTATATTTCTCCTTTAGTTTTGAATGATCAATCATTGATCATCATAATCATCTTAACGTTGTTCCCTTGGCGCCCGAGTACCGCTTACTCCTTACCGCTTAGTTAATATAACACGCTTAGAAAATATAACATTACAAATAATAAGTATAAAATATTGTTTATATGTAACTTAGTTAAGCATTTTTGATAACAGCATTCTATCTGAATCCAATAAAGTCAATAAGAATTTAATTAGGCTGGATCGAAAAAATGTACAGCATGTAGAAATGGGACGCTGAATGTGATATTAAAAAGTTTTTTTTGTTCCACTTGAATATATTGTACATTGTTTTATTACTTTTATTTGCGCCAAGCATTTGTAGTCATCGTTTATTTATTTACTTACTCTTTTTAATCATCTAACTAATATTATAAATGTGAAAGTTTGTATGTTTGGATGTTTGGATGTTTGTTACTGAATCACGCAAAAACGACTGAACGGATTTGGATGAAATTTGGCATGCATGTAGCCTGTGACATGGAAAAGAACATAGGCTACCTTTTATCCCGATTCCTTAAGTAGTTCCCGAGGGAAAATTAAAAATTGTTTACCAGCGAAGCCACGGGGAGAAAACTTTGAAATTTGGAATGCATGTCACCTATGACATGGAAAAGGACATAGGATACTTTCTATCCCGATTTCTCAAATAGTTCCCGTGGTAAAATCATATATATCATAATAATCATAATAATTTGGTGATAATGTAGGTACTGTTCTTTTATAACATAATAATAATAGCTTTTCGCCGGCTTCGCTCACAAACAATTTTTGGATTCCCACGGGAACTGTTTCAGGGATCTGGATAAAAAGTAGCCTATGTCCATTTCCATATCATAGGTTACATGCATGCTAAAATTCATCACGATTGGTTGAGGCGTTGAAGCGCCATAAGAGGACAAACAAACAAATAAACAAACACATTTTTTTATATTCTAAAGAATAACTAACGCAGAAAATTTTAATCTATGACACGGAGAGAGACAGATTATTTCGAACCCTCAAATAGTTCTCAAACTTCATCAATAGATGGCGCTGCCTTAAATTTAAAACACGCAAGCGATTACGTCTTGCGGATTTCATATAAGCACTAATGTTGGTCGCGCCGAACGTCTCGAATAGTTCTCAAACTTCATCACTAGATGGCGCTGCCTTACATTTAAAACGCGCAAGCGCGGTTACGTCTTGCGGATTTCATATAAGCACTAACGTTTATCGCGCCGAACATCTCTTATCTAGGGGCTACCTGCGTTTATATCTGCGTTTTGACAAATTTAATGAATAACGACTAGGTTTACTTTCTGGATTCGATTTATTTGCTTTATTATTTGGTACTGTTGTTTTGGTTTCACTGTTCTCTTTACTAACGGTCTTTTGCTTCGTTTATCGGAATTAATTCCTTGCTTTGCGATTTGGAATTGTTGTTTGGTTTCGTTTTGTTTCTTTTTAATAAATTTGCTAAGCATTTCGGATTTCGTTGTTTGTTTTTTGATTAATTTGTCTTCGTTAGCGAATTTTGATTTAGGTAATTTTCTTTTGTTGTTTTTACTTCAATCCAAAATCACAGTTTCCCAATTTTAAAACATGCCGGGAAAACGCAAATCTAATTTGTCGAGAAATTCTAAAAATGCGAGAGCTATGAAGGTATCCAGAAATCTAGAGACTTCTCCTCAAGCGGAGCTGAGGAGGATTGAGCAAGCTGGGCGTCAAGCGGCTCTCAGAGCTGCCGAAACGCCGGAGCAGGCGGATCATCGACGCCAACAACACGCTCATTATATGGCATCCCAGCGAGCTGCTGAGATGCCGGAACAATCACAAGCACGGCGCGAGGAACAAGATCAGCGGCAGGCCAGCTTGAGAGCTGCCGAAACGCCGGAGCAGGCGGATCATCGACGCCGACAACACGCTCATTATATGGCATCCCAGCGAGCTGCTGAGATGCCGGAACAATCACAAGCGCGGCGCGAGGAACAAGTTCAGCGGCAGGCCAGCTTGAGAGCTGCCGAAACACCGGAGCAGGCGGATTATCGACGCCAACAACATGTTCACTATATGGCATCCCAGCGAGCTGCTGAGATGCCGGAACAATCACAGGCACGGCGCGATGAACAATGTCAGCGACAGGCCAGCTTGAGAGCTGCCGAAACGCCGGAGCAGGCGAACCGTCGACGGCAGCAATTTGCTGAATATCTGGCATCCCAGCGAGCTGCTGAGACGCCTGAACAATCTCAGGTGCGGCGCCAAGAACAAGCTGAGCGGCAAGCCAGCTTAAGAGCAGCCGAAACGCCGGGGCAGGCTGATCAGCGACGGCAGCAATTTGCTGAATACGTGGCATCTCAGCGGGCTGCTGAGACTGTGGAGGAAGCAGAAGCTCGGAGACGGGCTGTTGCTGAAAGGGTGGCGCAGCGTCGGCGAACATTTACTCGAAACACTTGGGGTGTCTTTGAACGCGCTGCATTGGAGTATGATGCGAGTCTCGACTACGGCAGTCATAGGCTCCTCAAAATGGAGAGAATGAATAAAGCGTGTAGATTTTGCAATGCGCTGAAATGGAAAGAAGAGACGGCTGGAATGTGTTGTTCTGGGGGCAAAATAGTAATCCCACGGTTAGAGGAGCCAGCGGAACCATTGAAAGAATTATTTTCATGTAGAACAGACGAATCGCGGCATTTTTTAAATAATATCAGAAAATACAATGGGTGCTTCCACATGACATCTTTTGGGGCGGATAGAGTTATTACCATGCCGGGGTTTTTTCCAACATTTACTGTACAAGGGCAGGTTTATCATAGAATTGGGACCCTGCTTCCCGTGTCAAATGGGCAGCCACAGTTTTTACAAATTTATTTTTTAGGCGATGAGGAAGCGCAAGTAGAGCGACGTTCTCGCATCGTTCAAGGTGTTCAGAGACAGACAATTCAAAAAATACAAAGGGTTCTCAACGATAATAATATTTTGGTACACGAATTCAAAACCGCTTTGGAGAACATGCCTAATGAAAGCTTCAAAGTGGTAATCCACCCAGACCGCGTGCCGCGCGGGCAGCACGAGCGGCGCTACAACGCGCCCACCACTAGCGAGGTGGCGGCAGTGGTGGCCGGCTCGGAACACACCGCCGGCAGGGACATCGTGCTGCGCATGCGCGATGGACAGCTCAGTCGCATTGCCGACACGCATAGGTTCTACGACGCTCTCCAGTACCCGATTATTTTTTGGAAAGGCCAGGAAGGGTATCATTTTGAAATACCACAGATGAATCCACAGACTGGGCGTCCAGTGCCTAACAAAAAAGTTTCTTGCATGGACTTCTATGCCTACCATCTCATGGTGCGTAACAACGATTTTAATCTGCTGCTGCGCTGCAAGCAACTTCTGCACCAGTTCTTAGTTGATATGTATGTCAAAATAGAAAGTGAGCGCTTGAGGTACATCTCTTTAAATCAAAGCAAGTTGCGAGCAGAAAACTACATTCATTTGCAAGACGCTGTAAGGAATGACGCGCAAGTTAACGCCAGTGATGTAGGGCAAATGGTTATACTCCCCTCTTCCGTCGTAAACAGCCCAAGATACCTCCATGAGTACACGCAAGATGCGTTCGCATACGTTCGGCACTATGGGCGCCCTGATCTGTTCATCACGTTTACGTGCAACTCGGCATGGCCAGAGATTACCGTTGAACTTATGCCTGGCCAAAAGGCCACTGACAGGCACGACCTCATTGCCAGAGTTTTTAAAATTAAAGTACAGAAGTTAGTCGCTCTGCTCACGAAAGGTCAAATATTTGGAGAGACGCAGTGCTTCATGTACTCCATAGAGTGGCAAAAGCGAGGCTTACCCCACGTACATCTTTTATTGTGGCTAAAAGAGAAATTGCGTCCCAGCCAAATCGACGACGTAATTAGTGCGGAAATCCCTGATGCCAACATTGACAAAAAACTACACGACACCGTTGTCAAAAGTATGATCCATGGTCCATGTGGTGCACTCAATATATCATCTCCGTGCATGAAGGATGGAAAGTGTACCAAAAAGTACCCCCGGGCGTTACTGAAGGCCACGCAGACAAGCGAAAATGGATACCCACTGTACCGGCGAAGAGCACCTCACGATGGAGGACGCACAGCTACTATTAGAATTCGCGATGGTCAGGAGTACATCGTGTTGGATAACAGGTGGGTAGTGCCCTATTCTCCCCTTCTTATCAAAATCTTCGATGCCCATATTAATGTAGAGTTCTGTAGTTCAGTGCAGGCCATAAAATATATATGCAAGTACATAAACAAAGGGAGCGATCAAGCAATTTTCAATGTGAGACAAGCTGGCGATGTAAATATTGACCCCAGAGATGAAGTGCAAACGTTCAGGGCGGGCCGATACGTGAGCAGCAATGAAGCGGCGTGGCGAATCTTTGGCTTACCACTCCACGAGAGACACCCCACTGTCACCCACCTAGCCGTGCACCTGCCCAATGGCGAGCGCGTTTACTTCACGGGGCACAATTTCCGCGATAGAGTGGCGACGCCTCCAAAGACAACATTGACTGCATTTTTCCAACTATGCGAAAGTGACAACTTCGCAAAAACCCTACTATACGCTGAAGTGCCGAGGTACTACACGTGGAATGCATCGAGGAAAGAATGGAAGCGCCGTGTACAGGGGACACCTGTAGAGGGCTGGCCAGGTGTAAAGGCTGGAGATGCACTGGGTCGCATGTATACCGTGCACGTCAGCAATTTCGAATGCTACTGTTTACGCATGTTGCTCAATCAGGTGCGAGGTCCGACGAACTTTCAGGCACTGAAAAAAGTTGATGGGCTAGAGCGAGCGACATTCAGGGAAGCATGTGAGGCACGTGGGCTATTGGAAGATGACAACCACTGGGACTTAACCATGGAGGAAGCCGTACTGTGTCGCTCAGCCGCCAAACTCAGAGAGCTGTTTGCAATTTTAGTAAGCACTTGCGGCCTCTCCAACCCTCTCCAGCTGTGGGATAAATACAAGGACGCACTGTCGGAGGATATCGCGCATAGGCTACAAGGCACGAATGAAGACTTAATAATTAATGAGGCTCTGAAATTAATAGAGGAAAAAATAATTAACTTATCTGGAAAAAATATGGGGGATTTCGGTTTGCCCACACCACAACGAAGAGGAGAATTGTCAAGCGATGTTGTAAGAGAACTTAATTACGATACCACAGCCTTAAATACTTTTGTCAATGAAATGGCGCCACGTTTACTTCCCGAGCAACGTCATGTTTATGATTTAATTATACAGCGCGTAAATAGTGGTGATGGGGGACTCTTCTTTCTTGACGCACCCGGGGGCACTGGCAAGACATTTGTGCTAAACCTACTGCTGGCCCGACTTCGCAAGGACCGTAACATAGCCCTGGCTGTGGCTTCCTCGGGAATCGCTGCAACGTTGCTTAGTGGTGGTCGGACCGCACATTCTACTTTTAAATTACCACTAAATCTTGCGAGCGAAGAAGCCCCTATATGCAACATCAGCAAAAGTAGCAACCGCGGCGCGCTCTTGCAACAGTGCAAGTTAATTGTGTGGGACGAATGCACTATGTCGCATAAGCGCGCGGTAGAGGCGTTGAACCGCAGCCTGCAAGATATCCGTGGCAACCAGGCTCTGATGGGAGGTGTTGTAGTTTTGCTCGCTGGTGATTTCAGGCAGACACTGCCTGTAATTGAGAGGGGTACACCGGCGGATGAAATGAATGCGTGTCTCAAGGCGTCGGCACTGTGGTCCAAGGTAGAAAAGCTCCACCTTACGTGCAACATGCGTGTCCAACTTTTCAATGATTTGGAATCAGGTGCCTATGCCTCTAAGCTGCTGCAAATCGGAGAGGGTCGACTAGAAACGGACATAGATGGTAAAATTGAATTTACCCATGATTTTTGCCATCCAGTGACGACAGAGGATGAACTTATTTCGTACGTTTTTCCGAACTTAGAAAACAATGTCAGCAACGAAGAGTGGTTATGTGAGAGGGCAGTGCTATCGCCGAAAAATGAGTCAGTCAATAAAATTAACAAAAAGATATTGGAAGCGTTAGTCAGCGAATCAAAAATATACACATCCATTGACACGGTGATGAGCAGTGACGACAGTACAACTTACCCTGTAGAATTTCTTAACACCTTGGAATTAACAGGCGTGCCTTCCCATAAACTGGAGCTTAAGGTTGGCGTCCCAGTTTTGTTGATGCGTAATCTTGATGCACCGAGATTGTGCAATGGCACCAGGCTGCGTGTCACAGAGCTGGGGAGGAATATCATAAAGGCCACTATTCTTACCGGAGCAGCAAATGGAGAGAGCGTGTTGATTCCTCGAATACCAATTATCCCAAATAATTTGCCATTTCAATTTAAGAGGCTGCAATTTCCCATAAAGTTGGCATTTACAATGACCATTAATAAGTCCCAGGGCCAAACACTGAAAGTGGCAGGAATTCATTTGGGCACTCCTTGCTTCTCACATGGTCAGCTTTATGTCGGTTGCTCAAGAGTATCGAGTGCCCAGAACTTACACGTACTGGCGGAAAATAATAAATCATACAATGTCGTGTACAGAAGTATATTAAATTAAATTAGGTATGTGCGTCAAACAAAAATATAATTTTTGTGAGATATTATTTTGAGTTATTAAATACTTAATCACTCAAAACTGCAGCTAATTATCTCTATTACAGCGCAAGCGATACCACGGGTTAATTTTTTTTATTCCATTTTCTTTTATTACTCACATTTTTCATTTCTCTCTGGACCCAATTCTCATGCAGACGAAGTCGCGAGCAGAAGCTAAATGTGAAAGTGTGTTTGTTTCTTTGTCCTTCTTTCACGTCGTCTTGACGTTGTATAAATGTATATTTGATACTTACGAGCAATAAAATATTTTGACTTTGAAAGGAAGCAATGGATTTACATGATTTTTTTATGGGGATAGTCTTAGGTAAAAACGTCTTATACCCACGGGAAAACACGTTTAACATGTCCCAATGACCACGCGGGCGAAGCTGCAGGCAAAATTCAACCCCTAACGGGGAGAAAAGAGGGTTGAAAGATTGTGTGGAAGTCCGTCATTTTTGAAGCTACAAGCATGAAACTTTGGTTTTAGGTTAACAATTAATCGTGTCAATCGTGGTAGAGGCCATTATATTTACCGGCTGAGCTCGAGGTGAATTATTCCCCGAATACCTCTGATACCAACGGAGTACCCGTTCGAATTCAAGAGATTGCAGTTCCCTCTTAAGATCTGTTTCGCTATGACGATTAATGAAGCTCAGGGTCAGTCACTGAAAACAGCGGGAATAGACTTAAGAGGGAATTGCTTCTCCCACGGTCAGTTCTACGTGGCCTGCTCGAGGATGAGCTCACCAAGCAACCTGGCCGCGTTAGCACCTGAAGGCAGAACCTGTAACGTGGTTTGTAAGAAGGTACTTTAATAATTATGTAAGAGCTAAATATTAATTTTTAAAGTGTTTAACTTAAAGTACCTCCTAATAAACTTATAGATTACAAATTCCGGGCGGATTGCTTATTTAACGCGGACGAAGTCGCGGGCAAAAGCTAGTTATTAATATATTGAAGTGAAAACTTCTATAGCGGCGTTGTGCACTTTTTTGTAATGGGTAAAAAACGTTAAACTCGCGTCAGGACACGTGCAGGTCACGTGTCCTGATTCGAAAATGTACACTACAAATATAGAAGCGCTAATTTCACACTGTACTTAACAACCTTGGTGGCGCGTTTGTCTAATGAGTGGTCGTTGACTTCGTCAAGACTTTGCAACTGTAAGTTTTGAAGTGAAAACTTTTTTAGCGGCGTTGTGCACTTTTATTGTAATGGCTAAAAAAGGTTAAACTCGCGTCAGTAAACCACGTGACTGATCGTAAGATAATAAATATAGAAGCGCTAATTTCACACTGTACTTAACAACCTTGGTGGCGCGTTCGTCTAATGAGTATTCGTTGACTTCGTCAAGACTGAGATCGATTCCGACCGAGGCCCAAGAAACACTTTTTGTCATCATATAACTTTTTGTAATATTTATTCTACTATTGATATAAAATGGAAATTAAACAAAGTGCATACATTAATGAAAAAAGTGACGAAGAAATAGCGAAAGAAAATGAGTGAGTACTATATATATATATATATATATAATATACTGGCGATGATGGTTCTGGTAATAATGATGGTGAAAAAGTCGTTGAAATTATGGATGGAAGTTGATTTTTCTGAGAGATAAACTTTTTAATGTAAAATAATTGCTATAGTTCTGAAGTGTTACATTTTTAATGTAATATAAATTGTCATGTTTGTGTACGATAGCGCAATAAATGAATATTGTATGTTACCACATAAATAATAGTACTTTTATACTGATAATTAAAGCAATTCGTGCAAAATTATTGCCTAACCATTCCAAAATATCAAAAAAGCACAATGTTATTCAATATATTCAAGTTTTTACTTCTGCCGGCACTCCCGGAGTGGAATCCGTCGTTTTTTTTATTTATGTATTACATTGTGGAACATATGTATTTATAAAATACATTCCTCTCACTAACATGGTGTACAAATTAAATTGAAAATATGGTTAGCTCTGAACTTAAAAATTATGGTTGGTAGGTACATAGTATTATTTCAAATTTAAGTTTACTTATGCAAGAACTCATAATAAAATTAATATACGGTTTCTTCGCAAGTAGGAGCGCAGCAAGGGGACCCGCTGGGGCCCCTCGTTTTCAGCCTGGCAATCCACAAAGTTATCACCGAGCTTAAGTCTGAGCTAAATGTGTGGTATCTAGACGACGGAACCCTCGGGGGTACACCGGAAGCCGTCTGTCAGGACCTGAACGCCCTGATTCCCCGCCTCAGGGAACTGGGCCTGGAGGTGAATCCCTCTAAATGTGAATTGTTCCCTTGCAGCACTGAAGCTCGTGCTTGCTTTCCACGTTTCAGTTTCCTATTGCCTAGAACTTTCTTCTCTATCTTTCACCCTATTAGGGTCTCCTATCTTTGCTGATGCGGTGCCGGAGGCAATCTTCTCTCGTAACAAGCTTCTCCTGACCACTCGAGAACGTCTCAAGGACCTTTCTGCGCATGTAGCGTTAGTGTTGTTGCGCATGTGTTTTGCCCTCCCTAAGACTGTACCAACCTGGGTTTGTCCCGTGGAAGTCGCAGCATTCGACGACACACTTAAGTCCACAGTTGAGTCGATCCTCAATATATATATCTCTCGACGAAGACCAGTGGACACAGGCGACTCTCCCCATCCTCCACGGAGGTATCGGGGTGCGACGCGCGTGGGATGTGGGGTTGCCGGCTTTCCTGGCGTCGGCGCATGGGGCGGCGGACCTTGTCACTGTAATCCTCAATAACAATGGTGGCAAGGTGACCGTGCCCTATGCAGCCGGCGCCGAGACAGAGTGGCTTGCCCGCAGTTCGGCGTTGTCAAGTCCTGTCACTACCCATGCCCAGCGCGCCTGGGACGAGGCTATGGTTGGAGGACTCAGGGAGCGGTTGGTAGAGGGTGCAGCGGGAGCCGATCTGGCGAGGCTTAGGGCGGTGTCACAGCCAGAATCGGGAGCATGTCTGCACGTGCTGCCTTCGCCTCACATGGGCACTTTACTGGACGACAACTCTTTGCGGGTGGCGGTGGCCCTCCGCCTGGGTTGCAAGGTGTGCGAATCCCATAGATGCACCTGCGGCTCCATGGTGGGGGATGACGGCCAGCACGCACTGAGTTGTCGTAGAAGCGCAGGAAGCCGCGTCGTACCTGGGGCAAAGGATGGCGGTTGCTATCCAGCGGGGTAATGCCGCTAGCGTCATGGGCACCTTTGCCCCTGGTACGGTGAGATTGATTAATTTTGACCATGTATTTACATTTAGCATTTAAGATGACAATTAATATGTATTTACAATTTAAAAAAATAAAGATATATATATATATACGGTTTATATTTTAAATTATCTTCCAATGTCATATGAGATTTGAACATAAAATAATATTAATTAAAATAAGACCTTCAATAATAATAATTAAACAATAAAAATACAAGATTTGAAATTCAACGTAAAACTATGACAATTAAAATAATAATAACATTAATAACGATTAATGAATTAAAATGTCTCATGCAGGTACTCATTAAAATGGCTTATTATACTTTATCCCACAATAGCTTGAATTTTTCAATTCTTGTATATCTTTGGCAGAGCTGATAGACGTACGTAGTTCGTTATATTGTAGATGACATGTAAAAGACACTTTTCTGATACATAGTTGTTTTAGACGCTACCACTATGTAATTTACCTAATCTGCCGCGATTACTCACTTGTAAAAATTTCCACCAGTTACGTTTTACAAACATACACATTTCAAGAATGTACATAGATGGCATCGTCAACAATTTTATCCTTATAAAATGTGCCTAGAAGTATCGGTAGTATGTAAGTTGTAAATTGATCTGGTGTAACGTTTCTGTGCCTTAAATACTAACTCTTTGCCTACTGCATTCCCCCAATAATACCTTACCCTTAGGTGGACGCAATTAGGCCATGATATGCTGTGAGAACGGTAAGATACCGTTCAAGTACGTTTGCGGACTTATTTAGCATATATAAAGCATAATACGCATGTTGATTTAACTTCCCGCATTTGCTCTTAAACCACGGTCACGTCGTTAGTGTAATGACCAGGATTCGAAACCCTCGATCGTAAGGCTGAATCCTTAACCACTAAACTACCGATTACGCTTCAAATAGGCTATCATAGGCTATTTACTAGTATTACTAGCGATATACGAGTATCTATTCTTATATTCTAGTCGACATCTATAGAAACACCATATACAGGATAGAAAAGTTGTATATTCAATATATTCAATTTAAAAAAATTGTAAAACTTTGAGCGGTTTTGACATCTGCATCGATTAATCTACTGAATGACATACTAAAAATCAACAAAAAGTAAAAAAAAACGTCGTATGTTCGCAATTTGTACTTTTGCCCTAGTAAATGTATGGAAGCCGCAAAAGTACAATTTTTTAAGCATAACATAACTTCACGCCTGAATCCCCGATGGAGTTGGCAGAGGTGTAAACATACCCACGATTCACCAGTTATGTTTAGGTCCCAATGTAATAGGGGGCGAGCCTATTGCCATCTACCGGGCACATTACTAAGCGAGCGATAATCAACATTTTTAATACACACATAACTATGAAAAGTCAGAAGTGTGTGCTCGGGGCGACTGGGGATCAAACACACACCTCACCGTCCACTGGGCTACCGCCGCTTTTCTTTTTTTAAGACATTATTTTATTCATCAGAATTATTTATAGGCTTTTTGGTTTGAAAGATACGGTCATCAAATCGAAAGTTAAGCTCCCAAAATAGCCAACAAATGATTGTGGTTATTTGTTCGTTTGTAATGTATCGGTTTTAGCACTTCGCGTGTTGTCATAATTCATAAACAGCGACATAGCAGTTACTGGAAAATTGAGGTCGTTTTTTCTTACTGCTGCCTGTTATATTGCAAAGCTAGAGTGTACTAATGTAAAAAGTAATCTATGACGTTATTAAGTGTTGCTTACGCTAAGTTTCCATATCCTACGCGACGCGTTCAAGTACGATTAGATTCCGTGCTTTGTGGCTTTGTAATTTTAGTGATTAAATCTGTTTCACTTGGATTTGTGAACAAACGACAAAAAGGCTAAAATATAAAATAATCTTCTAAAGAAAACCCAAAATCGAAACAATTTTCAGGCTTGACCAATCATACCCTAAATCAAAATATTAGGGTATGATTGGATTGGATTGGATTTTTTTAACACCCATTTTTGTTTCTATTCATGAAATACCAATTAAGTTTCATTTTGTCAAAGCATGTAAAGGTTCTAATTGGTCAAGTCTATGAAAAGTACTACCTCGTAGGGCAATAATAAATAATTGGTCAAATGTTAATATGTTCTGATTCGTCAATCCTATATAAATGTTCGTCAACAATAATTAAATGTATTAAAGCAGAAACTCCTCAAGATAAGTATATTTTACTCTTCAATATAGTGCGCTCTTAATTAGATACAAATACTTAGTAGGTTTTTTTCTTAAAGATAAAATTTAATATTACGTTACACTTCATTCCAGTTGGAAGATGGTAGGTCTGTAAATTTGATGAATAAGAACTAATAATAAGCTTGACGAATTAGAACATAATATTATTATTTGACCAATGTCTCCGAACAGACTGGACGAGTTAGTACTTTTCACAGACTTGACCAAATAAAACCTGTACATGCTTTGTCCCAACGAAACTTAATTAATATTTCATGAATTGTTAAAAACTCGCTTGACGAGTCGAAACAATTTTCAAACTTGACCAATCATACTCTAAATCATAATAGAATATAATTATTATTCCTTTGTCCATTGATATTTTGTATCTGTTTATATAACTAACTAATTTTTAATAGTGTAATAAACAAAATGAATGAACCTGGAGCTGGTGATATACTCTTTACTAGGTTGGCACTATTCGACATAAACTTGGCTGGTTTACTTTTTTATAATTTGAAATTTTAAAGTAAGACAATCTTGGTTACCTTAGTGGAGTGATTATGGCTCGATGTCTGTCAACTGCGATGGCCGTGAGTGTAAACACACTGACGTTGACGCTCAGTGCTTGCACGAACGGGCAGAAGGGACACATAAAGTGCGGCAGAAGCCACCTCTGCAACAACGCAGCTTGGAACTGTCAACAAAAATAAAAGTAATAGGTGTATCAGATAACATTATGTAGATAATAGTTATGCTTCAGTCACCCATTTTTTTATTTTTTTGTTACGTGCGGAAATCCCTTCGGATACCCCCCCGCCGGCCAGCGGGGGTGGTTATGTCGTGTCTCGACTAAAACCGCACGGTGTCCTCCCCAAGTGTCCGTTGCCGGGCACCCCGGGTAAGCCCTCGAAAGGATAACCCCAGGGTTGCCGGCGGATTTTAGCCGCCACCGCGGCCTCGCCTGGTGGTGTTACAAATATTTTCAGTAATATACTTTCACTTATATTATAATACTTAACGGAATATTTACCATGTTTACTTGTTATTCGTAAGTGGTCTTTGTAACAGTGCCATAATATCGAAAATATTACAGATATACATGGTAAATATCAAGTAAAATTATCATAATAGTAATTTCGATGACTATCAATCTAAAGAAAAGGTAAATAGTGCCCCGTGCTTCCGTTGTTTCGTATTAGCGGGGCACTGCCGTGCCGTGCCACTAGTTTAAGGAGGTAAATTTACCATTCAACCTCAATTTGTTTACCAGTTAACTCCCATAAAGACATCCATTAAGAATGAATCTTAATAAACTACGAAATATTTCGCAAGTAAAGTTTTTAAATACAAGATTGTATATCAGTGAAAAATCCTGCTCGTAGCAACATCTCGTTAGACAGTACCAGAAAGTCTTGTATAAGTTAGTCTTGCCTCGTGTATGTTACGTTGTAAATGAACATGAGTTACACTCAAATGAGGTGTATGCACGTTGCTATGAATAATTTGTACAAGTGCGTCGAAGTGAGGGTTGCCTTCTGCAATTTTTAAATCTATCACTGTCACCATATTCGCCAGATTTTCTAAAGTACGCGTTTCTCTATATTTTCCTTTTATATTGTTGGTCTTCATCATCCAGGTCAAAAAAGTCAAAAGACAGGGACCGCACAATGGCGGTTATCACTCATATTGTCCAACTAAGCTAAACATAATGTCATGTAAATGACAGTGTCCGTTAAAAAAAAAGCGGCCAAGTGCGAGTCGAACTCGCCCATGAAAGGTTCCGTAGTAGCAAGTAACATAATAATGCTTTTTTTTTATTTTATATTTGAGTTGATAGAATAAAAGGTAAATTGCGGTAAAGTACGATTTATGACGTATTAAAAAAAAACTACATACTAGATCTCGTTCAAACTATTTTTAGGTGGAAGTTTACATGGTAATTACATCATATATTTTTTTAGTTTTATCATTCTCTTATTTTAGAAGTTACAGGGGGGGGGGGGGGACACATTTTACCACTTTGGAAGTGTCTTTCACGAAAACTATTCAGTTTAGAGAAAAATGATATTAGAAACCTCAATGAAGACCTATATATATACTGCACACGTATGGGTTGATGAAAAAAGAATTTTGAGTTTCAGTTCTAAGTATGGGGTTCTAAGTATCTACTTACCAAGTTTCAATAGCGTAGTTCTTATAGTTTCGGAAAAAAGTCGCTGTGACATACGGACGGACAGACAGACAGACATGACGAATCTATAAGGGTTCCGTTTTTTGCCATTTGGCAACGGAACCCTAAAAAACAAGTATGTAATTTTAGTATTCGTAACTCAGAAGTATAAAGATTGCAGCGAAAAATACCAACCGACTACCTATTGTTGCGCATCATCCTATCCTATACTATTCCTTATTAGTCTTTTTATAACATTTATGGATTTATAGGTTCAATTTTGGTAAGCAATGACAACCCTAAAGGTGTCTTTCTACCACTGTTGAATTGTAATAATTTCTTATTTTGTAATTTTGCAGGTTTGTGTACAATATAATTAATGATTATGGTTATTATGCTGTGAGAAACAACACAACAATCACACTTATTTAATTAACATTAATTTTATGAGTATTCTACTTTTTCATGCAAATATTTTCAGTATTCTAAACATCTACGATAACTAAATGAATCAATTGATAGTTTGGTGTTTAAGTACTTCAAAGACAACCGCGTATCGCTAGGTGTAATGAATTCGTGGCGTGAACAATACCAATACCCAACGTGGCGGGAACACATCGCTCTCCGTACTCCTCTGCTTTCAGAGGAGACAGGATGAGCGATGCTGTTAGTGGTGAGATGGCCCAGGGTCAGCCGGGGTGCGCGGGATATGCTCTATGGGTAACCTTACACCCCGGCGTCTGAAGACCCGAGACGGCGTGCGGTTTTAGTCGGTGTAAGCCCGACATAACCGCCCCCGCTGACCGGCGGGGGGGTATCCGAAAGGATTTCCGCACGACAAAAAAAAAAAAAAAAAAAAAAAAAAAAAAGGTGTAATGAATTCAAGTTTACTTTGTGCGATGAAGATTTTTTTTATTAATTTCGCAAAACTTTTTACGTGCTCCATGAATGAGACTGAGTACGTATAAATGGATTTTAGAGTTTCGTACCTCCAAAGAAAAACAGGTACCTTTGTAGGATCACTTGATCACTAGGTAATCTGTTTTGGAAGATTTGTTTTCTCAAGAAAGAGTAAAAAGTAATCAAAAATTATAAGACGCCTGCCAACTCACCGACGCGGGATAAAACCCGACCCCACCAGGCGAGGCCGCGGTGGCGGCCAAAGTCCGCCGGTATCCCTGGGGTTATCCTTTCGAGGGCTTACCCGGGGTACCCGGTAATGGAGACTTCAGGAGGACACCGTGTGGTTTGAGTCGGTCCGATTCCGACACGCCCACCCCATCGTCGGCACCGATGGGGTGAAGCCCGTGGGGATTTCCACACGTAAAAAAAAAGGCTTTATCGAATCGTAAACTTTCAAGTGTACCTACATTTTAATCAATTAGATGCATTATAAACCTAAATAGTAACAATATTCTCATGTAGGTATATTAATGTACCTACATATACCAATGTTATCAGCAACTATTTGCTAAAACTAGTGGCGAAATAACCCCTAGTTTTAGCAAATAGTTGCATGGGATAATGAACACCTATACAGTTTATAGTGTAAATATTGTAAGCGAACATTAAAATAGATAGTAACGGTAGTAACGGATCATAATTTCCGAATGGGTTGGTAGCACGTAATGGAATATTTAAGTGGTATATAAATCAATTAAGGTATGTTAGGCTTCCTCCCAAATGATTGGATATGTTAATAATATGATCATGCGTCTAAACTGTATTATTTCAAAGTAAACTAATATAAATTAAGATCATTAGTTACATTCGTTTCAAAAATATATTTTCTTTACAAAAGGAATGTAAATTATTTTCTACACCCCCTTACACACAATATTAGATAAATGCAAAAGAACTGTTAATTCCCTCTTGTTAAACTAAAACACTTCTTAAACGCTGGCGGTGAATTTGATATTATTCCACACAATTTTATTACACGCGCAAAACAATTTGTCTTCCTCCTCGGACTTTATATCCAGCAAGTGCGACACTTGTCCTATTGCCCCTCCGATCAAAGCAATTACGAGTATTTTTAAATTAAACGTATGTACCTTAAATATTTGAGAATTATTCACGATTGACAAGAGAGAACGATTTGCTCTTATGAAGTCTTATGAAATTGTCGCAAATTTCACTGTTATACACCAAAAATAATTAAAATAATATTAAATACTTTAAATTTCTGAAAACTGTAACTAATTTAGCTCTCCAATGCGAAAATATTATCCATATATAGGTATACATTTACATTAGCACTAAACTTTTGTGGTAACTGTCGCATTTCATTATTGAAAGTGGCCGCGAGAACCAAGTATTCACAAGTGCCCTATCACTCTAACTTGTACTACACTGGTCTAGAGAAAAATAATGATTAGTTTTATTCCTTGGCACTCTTACAGTTATTATTCTTTCACTATGGCAACCACATCAAAATACGTGTATCCAGTTTCATATGCTTTGTACGTTCATTTTACATTACACATTTAGGTTCATATGTTTCATATTCAGCACAATGTATAACATAGCACAATGTATGTATATGTGAGGTTGAAGATGGTTATATTATGTTGTGTTCAAATAACGAAGTACTTATTTATTGATATACATAATAGTTGCTCACTTTGAAATCTGAAATCTGAAGAATAGTTGTATTAGCATTCTGTGAGATTAGATTGTATAATGAAGATTTCATGATTCACTAATTTTAATTATTGAAAAGAAAAAGCAGATTCCTGTACGTGTACACTCTCCAGCTCTTTCTGTGGCATTGTTACGTAGAACTTTTGTCCATTTTCCTTTCGGCTTTTTATAGAACCAGAGTTTCTGGTTCCATACGAGGCTTTACCTAAGGCGCTACTAGAACTTCGCCTTAAGTTCTAGTAAAACTAAATTTGTCTTTGTCCTGTTCCGACAAAACCTTGACACAATAATAAAAATTAACATAGGAAGGCTTAACAAAAACGATATAATAATGCTATATACAATCAATCAAACTTTATTAATCTATGAACTGAATATAAATTAATTTCTAAAGTTTCATAAAGTTTTCTGTGATCAGTGTCACGCAATTACTTAATCTGTTATTATTAAGTTTGTCACGAATATCAACAGGGCGTGACTTTGAGCATAAAATGCGTATTACTAACAGGTAAAAGTTCATACTTCGGTAAAGCATTTGAATTTCGAACTTTCGCAATCAAAATTTTCAATGTGGATGCTTGTATTGTTTATTTTGACGTTTAAATTTTTAAATTATTACTAATACCCACAGAGTAAGTAATACCTAAATGAGAGACTCGTAAATATTGTCATATTAGACTTTACAATTATTTAGATGAAGTAATAATACTTTACTTTTTTTAAATTTCGAATGATATTTAAAACACAGTTCTCAGCTCTCATGAAGAGTAATCTTGAACCGAATTTAACCGGTGAAACAAATGAGTGATTTGTTTCACCGGTTAAATTCGGTTCAAGATTACTCTTAGAGTACTTAAGTACTTAGAGTACTCAAGAGTACTTCTTGGGGCTACAATTAGCTCAACTAGAAAAAATTACCCATTAAATTTTTTCTAGTTGAGCTAATTGTAGCCCCAAGAAGTTCTATTTCGGTTCATCCAGTGATAGAACCTACCCGAAGTAGTCGTCAATCAGAAATGCATTTGCAACAACAAAGTATTTAGGATGAATCTAAAAAAATAGAATGATTTTCATCAAAGAGTCAACATCGATCAACGGGTTTCACATCAAATTAATTATTACTCTACGAAACCAGCGGACCCCGGACACCAAAGTGACAACCTCAGATGCGACCGGGACTAACGGAAATATGAGGATGATTGTACCTTTTTTTTTCGTCCGGAAATCCCTTCGGATACCCCCCCGCCGGCTAGCGGGGGCGGCTATGTCGGGCTTGAACCTACTAAAACCGCACGCCGTCTTGGGTCTTTAGACGCCGGGGTGTAAGGTTGCCCATTGAGCATATCCCTCGCACCCCGACTGACCCTGGGCCTTCTCCGGTTTCGAGATGGCCCCCTCGGGTTTGGGAACCACGGTGTCCCCGTCTTGCTCCGGTTTGGTGGAGGGGCGCTAGTCGCCCCACCGTCCCGGCATGCTTCTGCTGGGGTGACAGGTGGCCTCACCTGCCACCCCCAGGCCTGTGCTCATGGAGGACGGAGGTCGTTAAGTGACGTGAAGTGACGAAGTGAGCCTGCGACGCGCGGCGAGCATGTTGCGGGCTCAGCGGGCCGGGAGAGTTCTAAACCTCTCCCGGGCGCGCTCCGCCATCTCCTTTGCGAGTATTACATGCTCGCAGAAAGAGGTGGTGGTGGCCCACGCGCTCTCGCTCTGCACCATTGCCGCAATCATGCTGCCGAGCGAGAGGACTCCCACCCCGATGGCTGCCACGAGGTCACGCCTCGGCGCCTCCCACGTCGGGCAGTCCGCCAGCGTGTGCAGCCCCGAGTCCTCGCTCGCGTCGCAGTGATGGCACTCAGGCGTTGGCTCCTTCCTGATCCGATGCAGGTGGTCCCCGAAGCTCCGCTTCCCGGAGATCACCTACGTCAGTCGGTACGAGAGGCTTCCGTATCGCCTCTCTAGCCAATCCTCCATGATGGGTCTTACCGCCGCTATTGTGGCGTGCCCTATGATGATTGTACCTATGATCTTCGAACACTGTTTGTAGAATAAATAATAAAATAGCATAACGGGAATTTGCTGATCGCGCGAAATGTTCGGTCACTAACCCGAACAATGATAACTCTGCGAAACCATCCAGCCCAATTAAGCATACCATTGCATTTTTATTTGCCGGTAGTATATCTAACAAAATAAAAGTTGTGGAATTTCATTTCAAAATTAAAACTGATTAATTTGATTAAATTCAAATCCACAAGTTATTTTAGAACTACAGAGGTTTTGACTTTAAAAAATATTTAGGACCCATTAGTAGGTATTGGTTCTGCTGATATTTGTCGTTTATTTTATAAGTGGTCTTACGTAAAAATATTGCTATTAGCTAAAGGGTATACCTTTCCAATCGTTTATTTAACTTTTGACAGCTCTAATTTTTTTTTTTTTTTGGATTTTTATGACCTGGTCACTGGACCTTTAAGTCACATCTTATTTTCCAAAACACTGCACTTTGTATCTTCATTTATTTTATATTGTTGTGATCGTGTTTTTAATATATTTATATAATGGTTTGTAAGTGTTTTTGTCTTTTAATATTAACTCAAGTGGCGGCGGGCGGGATGAAGAATCGCACTTAATGTTCACTTCACTGAGTTCACTAGCCAATATTAATCTGTCAAGTAAAAAATGTTGACAGTCAAATATGAGATGATCCATGGTTCCTTCTTGGGATTCACAATGTGGGCATGTATTGCTTGTAATAATGCCAAGTTTAGCAAGGTGTGACGGTGCAGTATTATGGCCAAAGCGCAGTCTATTTATCGTAGTGATAAAGTCTCGGCTGGCTTCCTCCAATTTATTGTACCAGGGTTTGACAGGTAATCTTTCTTGAATACTTCCGTACCATTTTCCTTTGGAGTCTTGGTCTTTTTTCCACATTTTTAACCATAGATTACATATATTTTCATCAATACATTGCAGGAAGTCAGTCATAGGAATGCCCATTGCATTTCTGACATCAACAGCAGAATTACCTTCATATGCGATTTTATCCACTATTTCATTGCCAGAGATACCCCTGTGAGAAGGTACCCACAGGAAAGCAATTTCAATTTGCTTAAGGTAATATTGATGAATTATTTCCTTGATAAAATATAGAATATAATTTGACTTAAACAAAGCTTTAAGGTTGGTTAAGGCTATTATCAAACTTAGTGAATCAGAAACTATCAAAAAGTATTTACAATTGCTAATTGCGCGAATATACAATAATGCCCGATACACTGCATATGCTTCTGCAGTGAATATAGTACATGTACTGTGCAGAACAAAGCTTTGAGAGAATTTTGCATGTGGATCATATATTGCAGCATGTACATAATCATTCCCTTTACTACCATCAGTGTAAATAACATAATAATTCTTATTATCTGCTAATAGCTGTAACATATCTGTATTATTATTAATGGGATTTTGCAAAACTTTAATGGGGTGTGAAATACACTGATAAGAGAATGAGTAACATGGCCATGGGCACTGTTTTCTAATACCAACAAAACTATTTTCGGATTCTAGCAATATTTTGGACAATGTTGGGGATTTGTCATTCAAGAGGACCTCTCCTGTTGTTAGAGGCCCAGGATTTCTACTTCCAGAAGGTATAATTTTGTTTAATACTTTGGTGTTATTCGCGGCAATTAATTTAAGACAAAATCTCTCTGCAAGTAGAATACGTCTCAAAATTAGCGGCATGATTTTAGTCTCCACTTCCATGGCCCTTATTGGAGTAGAGCACATTACACCAGAAATGGTTCTCAGAGCCCTGTTCTGCAAGATATCTAGTTTATGTACATGAGTACTATTTATATACACAAGTGAACTATAGTCAAAATGACTCCTAACTATACTTTTGTACAAAATTGACAATATTTTCGGGTCTGCTCCCCAGGACACACCTGCAAGGCATTTAATTATATTTAAACCTTTTAGTGCATTCTTTGATATGTATTTAATATGTTCTTCAAAAGTTAATTTTTTATCTATTATTATACCTTTTTTTTTTTTTTTTTTTTTTCGCCGTCTCGCGTCTTAAGACGCCGGGGTGTAAGGTTACCCATAGAGCATATCCCTCGCACCCCGACTGACCCTGGGCCATCTCCGGTTTCGAGATGGCCCCCTTACTTGCTCTCCACTGTGCCCTCTGCTAATCAGAGGGACACGTGGAAAGCTTCCGAACAGCCCTCAACAGGGCCGTCCTCGCCTCGGTCGGAGTTGGCCGTAGGCGGCAGCGTCTCTCCCACCCTAGGAGAGAGGCGCTGCCGTCTCCGTTGCCCAGAGTGCACCGCGTGGAGGTCCCCAACCAAGCACCCCTATCTATTATTATACCTAAAAATTTCGTTGAATTTACTGAATTTATAATTTCCCTATTATAAATTACTTTTGAATTTGTGTTCTCATTTCCAAATATCATAACATTGCTTTTAGAGGGATTAATTTTTAAGTGAAGCACATCATTGTAATAGTGAAATAGTTGGGACAATGCTTTGTTAATATTGTCAATTGCAATTTCTACATTATAATTACTACTGTACAAAACAATGTCATCAGCAAACTGTAAAATTTCTACATTACTATTTACAAATTTACAGATTTCACTTGTGTATATATTATATAGTAGAGGAGATAATATAGCACCCTGCATAGTACCTTTGGATGCACGTTTTGGACCATGCAATGTATTATTATGTCTTGCATATAGTGTTCTGTTATTCAAAAAGTTATATATCCATTTACATAGTTGACCAGGCACACCTAACCTAGACATAACGTGTACAAGTATAGCTGGATCTAGACTATCAAAAGCACCTTGAACATCTAAAAATACACAAACAGTATGTAATTTTCTATCCTTTGCATGTTTCAGGTCTGAGACTAAGGAAGTGAAGCTGTCTGCACAACTTCGTCCTCGACGAAATCCATATTGTACATGTGGAATGATGCTGTTAGATTCCATATACCAATCCAAACGAATTTTAATCATGTTTTCAAATAATTTACCTAGACATGAAGATAGTGATATTGGTCTATAAGAACTGGCTAGTTCTGGCAATTTATCTGGTTTGAGTATTGGGATGACACATTGTGTTTTCCATGACTGTGGAATGGTTTTATTATGCCAAAGTAAATTCAGAATATCAAGAAATATCTTTTGTGCCGATTTATCTAGCTTTTTAATAATGATGTAAGGATAATCATCTAGACCAGGACTTGTATTGCGTCGGGATTGTAAGCTCATTGTAAATTCAGACCATGAAAAGTAATCAAGTAGAAATTTAGAATTTTGATTATCATTGTTGGTTTCGAAACAGTTATGTAAATTACCAATATCTGTTAGATTGCTATTATCAGATAGTTTATTAAATAATGGAGAAATGAACTCATCCCTATATGATTTATTGCCAGGTCTTATACCTTTGAATATTTTTAAAAGATTCCAAATCTTACTTATGGGGGTGGTTCTGTTAAAAGTGGAGCATATATTGTCCCATCCTAATTTTTTTTGCTCAGAAATTGTTCTTTTTTTAATTGCGTCTTTTCTTTTATAATTAATGTAATTAGCCATAGTTGGATCTCTCCTATATGATTTTAATGCATTGTATGATGCTATGACACTCCTTTCACATATATCATTCCACCAAGGAGCTGGAGGTCTACTTATAAAATTGTTTGTTTTAGTAAGCTTTGGTATTGTCAATTCCTTAAGTGTATCCAATCGAGCACAGAATTCATTATAGGTTGAGATGGGATCATGCAATTTGAGAATGATGTCGTTAAATATTGTTTTAGATAGAGTTTCATTTGTTTTCCAATCAGCTTTTTTGTATAGGAATCTGTCAACTGGAGAGCTAACATAATATTTATCTATATGCATTGAAATTTCTGTAATTGTTGAGTAATGGTCACTTCCCATAGTATTGTCGTATACTGACCATTCACATAATGTTGCAAGGTTAGCACTAATGAAACTGACGTCAATAGCTGAAGGGTTACGGGTGGGATAATTAATAGTTGTAAATCTGCCATCATTCAGAATGCACAAGTCTAATTCGTCAATTAAATCAAATAGGGCCTGGCCTCGACCTTTAGTAGTTAAACAGCCAAATGCAATGTGATGTGCATTGAAATCCCCACTTACAAATATGGGCTTTGGGAGAGTCCTGATTATATTCTGAAGTCTGTTAATTTCTATGCGCCCACTGGGTGGGCAATACACACAAAGAATACTTAAACTACCATGCAGAGTAGATAAAGATAAAGCAATAGTCTGAATATCCTCATAGAAAGTGGTGTTTATAATATTATATTTTAAGTAAGGTTTAATCAATATTGCTACTCCATTGTGTGTATTACTTGAATTTCTATTGTAAATATTGTATCCAGGTATTTTAAACCTATTATCTGTGAACCATGTTTCATTCAATAAGCAAATATCTATATTTTGTGATTTTAGAAATTGTGTCAACAAGGGTTTTTTACTATTTGCACTTTGTATGTTATATTGAGCAATCCGTAGTTTATGTTGTGTATAACCTGGATCCATTATTTAAGATTTTTAAGTAACACATCTTTAATGGAATTAATAGTTATAGGTGTGTTATCACCCTTATTACCCAACTCCACCAAAGTCTGTACTAGGGCCATAAGTACATCATTATTGGTGATGATCTGGGTTTTAATGTCTTCCATAAGAAGGACATCTTTTTGTGTATATAAATTTTGTACAGGTTTATTTACATTTTGAATAGATTTATTTACATTATATACAGGCTTAGTGAGAGTATGTACAGGCTTATTTACAGATATATGTACAGGTTTATTTAAATGTGTTTTTGCAGGCGGTAGTGGAGGGAAATCCGACGTATTATTTGTTTGTTTGCTTGCGGTGGCACTGGCATAAGAAATGTTGCTTTTCTTTTCTAATATCTTCTTCATCTTAATTGGACATAATTTAGATATAGCTAGATGAGGTCCACTGCAGTTTATGCAACAAATCTCAGTTGGTTTATCACATTCCTTATACAAGTGTTCACCTCCGCAAATAGAACATCTTTGTTTGGCATTACATATCTTAGCAGAGTGATTAAATTTAAAACATCTAAAGCATTGTTGCAAAGGTGGTACATATTCGAATACTCTATAAGAGAATAGATCATATTGTACATTTTCAGGGAGAGTATTGGATAAAAAGGTAATGCTGACTGTTTGTAATGGTATACGCTCTTGACCAATTCTTTTGGTAAATCTTCTTATTGCTATTATTTCATATATTGAAGAGAGTCTGGTGTATAATTCTGTGTTAGATATATTTGCTGGCACATAACGAATGATACCAGTTTTTTCAATTTGTGCTGCTGGAATAAATGCTCTCATTTCATGTTTTGAGAGGAAACCTGTGTTATTAATGAAATTATTCGCTGTATTATATTGCTTGAATGTTATTGCAATTTTATTGGCGTTCACTCTGTGGATCGCCGTCACACCTTTGATGCCTGTAGTAAAAATATGATTTAAGAAGATGGGGCTCTTATTCCCCAGTCTGTCTTTAACGGTGGACTCCACGTACACCTTAAAGTCTGTGTTATTAGTATTGTCAGGATAAAGTCTTTTATAATTTGGTTTTAGATACGGTAAATAGGAGTCACGCTCACCGCCGTCACTAACTCCGCAGTCAATCATTTTTTCAGCACCGCTTTCATCCCCTGTGCGAGGACGCTTATGAGGGGCGGGCGGATCGCCGCCCCCCTCGTTGCCATCCATTTCTGGGTCCCGCTGTGTCACAGCAACACTTTTTAACTACTTTTAAATATAAAAAATAACAATAAATCACAAAATATTAAATTTTAAAGATTTGGTAATTCGCGCCTTATTAAAGTTCCCGCCAGAATTTCACTTTTCTGACAGCTCTAATACTTAATCAAATAGTGATACCCTGACCCGTTACCGATTCGATTTCTTTTATCGATCGATTTTATTCATGAAGAAGTTTTAATCGATTTAACACACTTATTATTCTATCGATAATATCGTAATTTTATCGATTATTAAACGGCAACACTGGACGCGGCGGCTACGCGCGATGCCATTTTGTTGTCAGTGTTAATCCACATTTTCATACGTCGAGTTGAGTATTTATATTCCTCCGTATTGATTTATTTGTGAATTCTCACGTTTGGTTGAGTTGAGCGTATCATTCCTCCCTTCGTTACTGTCAAAATGCCAAAAAATAAAGTACTTAAAGGACAAACAAGAGAGTTTGTCTTGCGACTTCGTGAATACTTTGAAAAGGAAAGCCGTAATGGTGGGCCTCTTATACCAGTGACTCAAGTTAGAGACCGTGTTGCAGCAGCATTAGGTATTAGTGCTCCAACAGTGGCAAAATTATCAAAAGAAGGCTACGGCAGCAGTGGCATGGAATAGAAAAAGCTATTTACACCTAAGAAAAAACGTCAGCCCTGTAAAGTGACAGCAGTTGACAATTTTGACGCTGATGCTATTCGTCGTCATATATACGACTATTACCAAAGAAAAGAGATTCCAACATAAAAAAAACTAACACAATCTCTACGAAATCATGGTTTGTTCCGTGGTCAAAAATCTTCTTTGGCAAAGGTATTCAAAGACATTGGATTCTTATTCCAAAAATGTGACAAACGAAAAATTTTAATGGAACGCAATGATATTGCTTTGTATCGATGCGAATTTTTAAGACAAGCGAAAAAAATTGAAGATTGGTCGAATGTTGTTTTCACAGATGAAACTTGGCTCAATGCGAATCATACGCTGTCAAAAACTTGAACTGAAAACACTGCTGGCTCCACTTCTGCAGTACCAATGGGAAAAGGCGAACGACTGCTTATTTGCCATGCAGGAACAGGTAAAAGGATTTGTGCCAGACGCTCTATTAGCTTTCAAATCCCAGTAAACAGGAAATTATCATGAGGAGATGAATTCGAACGTGTATGAAAAGTGGTTCAGAGAAATGCTTACATCACTCGAAGAGCCATCAATAATATCTATTGATAATGCACCCTATCACTCGTCAAATTAATAAAATGCCAACGCAGGCCAACAAAAAACATGAAATCATAAACTGGCTCCGTGACAATGGCGAGGACGAGTCCCTACTAAAAGTAGAGTTAGTAAAGATATTAAAAACAAAGAAGCTGCCAAAACGATACGTAATAGATGAAATGGCAGCAGAGCATGGGCATACCGTCCTCAGAAGTCCTCAATATCACTGCCAATATAATGCAATTGAAATTATCTGGGCACAAGTTAAAGGACATGCTGCGAGGAACAATACAACTCCTCCTTTCACCGCAGAAGTTCAAAGGGGTAGGCAGAGGTGTATTACACACCCACGATTCGCCAGTTATGTTAAGGTCCCAATGTAATAGGGGGCGAGCCTATTGCCATCTACCGGGCACATTATTAAGCGAGCGATAATTAACATTTATTAATGCACACATAACTACGGAAAGTCAGAGGTGTGTGCCCGGGGCGACTGGGGATCGAACTCGAAACCTCGTCTGAGCAGTCCGTTACGTACGCCACAGGGCTATCGCCGCTATAAATATATAATATTAATTATAATATTAAACTATAACATTAAAAATAAATAAATAATTAAATTAACCCGTCCCTCACCGTACCCGGTGCAAAGGTGCCCATTACGCTGGCTGCATTGCCCCGTTGAATAGCGATGGCAAACCTTTGCACCAGACACGAGCCGGCGCGGGAGTCACCCGTCTTGTCCCTCAACCTACGCCCCAATTCGTCCATTAAACTTTTAGCATCGGCACCCCAACTGCCCATCGTCTCGACCGCAAACGGTGCAAATAAATATTGCTCCATTAAGGCCGCATATTTTTCCCGTTTTCTATCAGCGGCGTCTTCGGCAGCAGCTGCTGAAGACAGGACAGTACGACTCAGGTGACTGGGAGCTACAGTGCTGACGCACGTGGCATCCCACATGAGGCACCTGCCATTTTTCCAAGGCACCAGAGTCATACCGTCCGGCCTTTTACCGTCGGATCTGCTAAGGCCAGGCGGCTCCAACAGGCACGGGACATCTGCCGATATAAAGGCTCTCCGGAGTATATCATTTAGAGCATGGTGGCGCAGAAACCTACCTGCACTTCTACGACAACTCAGTGCGTGATGGCCGTCACACCCCACCATGGAACCGCAGGTGCATCCATGGGGTTCACACACCCTGCAGCCCAGGCGGAGGGCAACCGCCACCCGCAAAGAATTGTCGTCCAACAAAGTGCCCAGGGGAGGTGAAGGCAGGGCGTTCAACCATGCTCCTGATTCCGGTTGTGATACCGCCCGAAGCCTAGCCAGATCAGCTTCCGAAGCACCCTCCACCACCAACTGCTTCCCAACCCTCCCAGCAATGCCCTCATCCCAGGCGCGCTGAACATGAGGTACGTCTGGCCTCGCCGCCGCAGAACTGCGGGCTAACCAAGCTGTTTTGGCATCGGCTGCAAAGGGCACGGTCACCCCGCCACCATTGTTATGGAGGATTATAATGACGAAATCCGCTACCCCATGCGCCGACTCCAGGAAAGCCGGCACACCCACATCCCACGCACGACGTATCCCGATATCCCCGTGACGGATGGGGAGAGTCGCCTGCATCCATTGAGAGTCGTTGAGTGAAACATTTAGAATAAACTCAACTGTGCATTTAAAACTCTCATCAAATCCAGTGACCTCCGCAGGACAGACCCAGGTAGGCGCCGTTCGCAAAAGATACGTCAACTTAGGGAGGGCGAAGCACATGCGCAATAATACAATCGCCACATGAGCTGAAAGATCTTTGAGACGCTCTCGAGCGGTCGAGAGAAGCTTCCTATGAGAAGAGATTGCATCCGGCACTCCATCAGTGAAAATAAGAGACCCTAAAAGGGTGAAAGAGTGAGGAGTAAGTTCTTTGAGGCCAGGCAACAGGGCAGTGGGCAGTGAAGTGTGGAAGACAAGCACGAGCTTCTAAATTTACTAGAAATCGCATAAAAGTTGAGACATTAATACCTACTTAAAGTTCTCTCTTTATGCTGCTTGTTCAGCAGCTCGTGGAAATGAAAGCGTCATCTCTCCTTCACCGCGAATTCCTCGTATAACAGATTGCCCCCAGGGGTTTTAATACAGCGGCACTTGGATATATCCTGTGCTACTTTGACCCTGGAATGCGCCAACTTATAGATGCGCTTTTGGCTCTTTGACGATTCCAACTTGTCATACTGCGATTGCAATTGGTCCTATCTGGCTTTGGCTACAGCTCTCTTAGTGGCGCGCTTAGCAGTTCTGTACTCGTCGCCGTCTTCAGGAGATTTAGACGCTAGCCACTTTTTAAAGAGGGCTTACTTTACCCTAGTCTCCTTCTGGACTGTTTCTTTCCACCACCAAGAAGTGTCCTTGTCACATGCACACATAGGCATGCCGAGCACTGCCCTCGTCGATCCAAGTCAGCCTGGATCTTGTTCTCAGCAGTCCTGAACAGGTACCCCTACAGCATCAGAGCAATTATCACTGATAGCTGAGGCAAACCTCTGGGACGTGGCTTCATCAAGTAGCTTCCACTTGATTCCCTCGACGTGCATGTTTTTGGGCTTCACGCTGAGAGCCATGACAAGGAGATGATTTTGAACAGTGAGATTCTCTCCGCAGATAACTTTGCACTTTGCTGATGATGTGAGTCGAGTGTCTGTCGGTGATAAGATGACCGGGTTTCTTTTTGAAATACATGTTCACGATAGCTAGACCGGAAGCTGCACACGTTCTGATGACGTACTCACACTTCACGTTGCGACTACGGTACCCAAAATCACCGTGAACACGCTCAAACTCACGCTTACCTCACACCCATCACCCATATGATCGTTTAGGTCACCTGCAGAACAATTTCCTGCGACAACGGAATATCACGAAATACTCCCCAAGTTGTTTCCCAAACCAGATCTTCTCAGCTTCCTTACATCCAGCCTGTGGCGCGTAGGCACTTAGTAGATGGGTAACAATTGTATCGTTAGGGTGCTTATCGAACATGCACGAACATAAGCTGGTCGCTACAGCGTTTCACTTCCAAAATATCTCTGAAGCTCCCGAAAGCCATTTAAGATTTTTTTTGCATTACATAATTACTGCCGACATAAAAAACTAGCGTAACTTTAATTTTAAAATATTTTTGTTTATTATTGGTATATCAATTAACATCAAAAACTAAAATTAGTCATTTTCTAAATATATAAGCCGCGGTAGCCTAGTGGTATGGGTAATGGACTGCTGAGACGAGGTCTTGGGTTCGATCCCAGGTTTTACCATGGCACACACCAATGACTTTTCGATGCTTTTCGAAGTTATGTGTGTATTTATCGCAGGTTTATAAGTGCCCGGTTAATGGCAATAGGCTCGCCACCTATTACATTGGGACCTAAACATAAACTGGCGAAATGTGGGTGCTAGCACCTCTGCCTACCCCTTCGGGGATATAGGCGTGAGTTTATGAGTTTGTGTTAATGCAAAAATCTAGCCCAAATTAATAAATTGTATAGGTAAAGGGAATAATTTACAATATTCGCCATCAAAGCCCCCAAAACGGAACCAATACTGAAAATTTATAGAAAAAGGTCTACCGAAGTTTAATAAATTAGTTAAATTTTATAATGAGAGTATAGGTAAAAAACAGAAAATAAAATTGTTCAATGATGTATTATGCCAGTATAAAACGGAAACGATAAATTCGATCCACCAAAACTTAAAAATAGTTGGAAAAAACGCTACTCATTGTGTTCACTTACGTTTTGGCGGGAAATGCTGCACAGTCACACCCACAGACTGCGCAAACACTAGCGTGCGACTAAGGGGTGCAGGTATGAGCAAAGCACCACGTCTCGCAGTTTTAGTGACGAGTTAGGATATTTTGAAACTTTGCCGCCAAAACTTACCTTTTGTCTCGGACAAAATGTTGGGTTAAAATTTTTCATGTTCAAATCATAAATGTTCTACACACTAAAAAGCTCTGACTTTTTAAGTTTCTAATGAATTGCCTTTTATTACTTAGAAATTTAAAACCTAGTCTTTGCGACTGTTAGTTTAACAAAAGGTAGGTAAATAGGTTTAATTGTAAAAAACCGATGAAATGTATCAAAAGCAATTTTTCATGAATAAAATGAAAAGTTGAGATCGTAAAGATCGGCAAAAATAAGGTTGAAAATAAAAATAGGTCAGACGGGACCATCACACCTGGCGGCATGATGTGTTTTGTAGTTATTTGGTGTCTCAGGAAAAGGAATCCGGCCATAGTTTCTCGGATTAAGCAAACTCAAAGACTTGTAGCGCCTGCTCTTATATGGCGTAATAAGAGCGTATACACGGGGAAGCGTTCTTCAACGCGTTTGCTTGAGTTTGAGGCGGGCACCGCCAATATGCGCGAACCGCCTATTTATAGTAGAAAAGCTGGTAGATTTTTTTTTGTTTAAAGAGCTGGAAACTTGTCGTATCATCACCATCCTCATAGCGATTTTCCAGTTGCGCCCCAAGTTTGCACTTTAAGAGCCGAAGGTTCGCTTATTGTATTCTTTTTTTTATATTTAGGACACGTCAATTTGACTTCACCTCGCCTGATGGTAAGCTGAAGGTAAAGTCTCAGGAAAGAGGGTCACCATTACATACACGTACCATGTTAACAATGGTGGCACTCAGCTTGACGGCCTCATCAGAAGAGGATTGTCGTCGCAGCACCACGTGACACCCACCGGTCCCACTAGTGCTGCGACCACAATCCTCCTGCCCGGCTATGCACTTGCTGACCCCTGAACGCAATCAAACCGAAATTGGATTACTATGGAGTATTTTTCGCAATCGTGCACGGTGGTACCCAGCCGGCCGAATTTTGTGACAAAATTGTGTCATCAAATTTCTATCACCAGTTTTTTATTAGTATGTCGCCTTTTCCGAGAGCGACTGCCATGTGACCTACCAAACTTGAGAGGAAAGCCTGCGCTAGAGCTTCGTCCATTATTTAGCAGTGGTGCACTAACTTGAAGCGGAGGTTGGCTTGGGGCTGAAGGATGTTGGTAGGACCCTGAACACCCAATTTATCCTATACCTACCTCTCCCATAATACCCTAACACAGAACTGCAGATCTGACTGGGAAAGATACGATTTTTCAAAAAAGAAAATATAAAGGTTGATTTAGCGCCACTATTAGGAAGGCTAGGAACTGGCTAGGAAACCAAGCCTGGAGTTCTATGTTGGTATAGGACAAGTTTTCAGCTTGAAAACAAAAAACTACAAAAAATGTCTAACAGCTCTCGGACTATTATAAACATCACAGTACATTGCGATGTGCATATTTATATACAATACCTTTTTTTTTTCTTTTTTTTTTCGTGCGGAAATCCCTTCAGATACCCCCCCCGCCGGCCAGCGGCTATACTGTTATGTTTCTAATAGTCTAAAAAAGCATGCCTTTGTTTCCACATTCGATGACGAGCGGGGGGGTCGATTTCAAACCAACCGTAAAAAGTGGGTTTTTGAAATAACTCCTTACGATACAATCTATTGTTGAAACACGTGTCGGTAGCTTAGTGGTTAAGCAGTCGGCCTTACGATCGAAAGATGAGCATTTTCGTTAATTTTGTCGTCGATGCTCACTGATATCGCGCTAACAGCATCCGTTGCCAGCATCGATGTTTTTGGAAAAAGTGCTAAAATAAACATAATGTATAAGCAAAAACTATTAAATTAATTCGATTTGTAAATTCGACCCGGGCCCGTTGTATGTGCCACCCTACGTGAACAAAACAACAACGAGCAGCGCCATATGCGCCGCTCGTCGCTCCGCGTCTCCGTG
This sequence comes from Cybosia mesomella, assembly GCA_946251805.1. Lineage (NCBI taxonomy): Eukaryota > Metazoa > Arthropoda > Insecta > Lepidoptera > Erebidae > Cybosia > Cybosia mesomella. The sequence goes on along the minus strand of OX276393.1, from coordinate 18,098,806 downwards.
AATAAGTCCCAAGTAAGCCAAAACACTATGAATGCGAGTATCTACAATATAAAGTTACATACTCCTTAAATAACAAAGCAAGTCTCTCGAAGTTAGAATAGAACTCTAAAACTTCATCCTTTGGATACTGTTACATCGATGTTTATATCCAGTAGATTGTATATATTATATACTATATTTATAATTAGATATTAATTTGCAGCGCTTCCCTTTAAGTAAAATACATCTTGTCACTTCCGTAGCTTAGAGTAATCCATACATACAAGTAATGCTCGACAAGGAGGCGGCGCAGAGAGACCTGTCTCTCCCGATCTGCGAAGTCCGCGAGACGAGGAGGGGACTCAGACGGCGGAGGTCGATCATGAGCGCAGGCCTGGGGGTGACAGGGGGAGCCGCCTGTCACGCTAGCAGAAGCAGGCCGCGTTGCGAACCCCCCCTTTTCCGGGGGCAAGACGGGGACGCCGTGGTCGACAAACCCGAGTGGCCATCTAGAAACCGGAGATGGCCCTGGATCAGTCGGGGTGCCACAGAAATGCCTTAGGGCCATCTTACACCCCGGCGTCTGAAGACCCCAGACGGTATACGGTTATAGCACAGATTACTAAATAGTTACTACGTAAGTTATAGTCGGTTCGAGTACCATACCAAACTTAAGTATTATAAGTGCGCTTATTCAATGCTAAATGTTGCAATTTTTGTTCAAAAAAGCTTTAAATTATACTATTGAGTAACAATTACATCTTTTTCAGAATCTCGATACCCTTATTGGACTAATTTTTAATCAAGAATCCTAGTAGTAGTATAATGACAACAGCTATAACAATTTAACATACTTTTATACTTTTCTTAACACCCGTGCGCCTGTCGGAGTGAATGAAACTTTTGGCATGAAGTCAAATATCCATTGGTTTTATGCCGCATCAAAAGGAAAATCGATTTGTAACACAAGGCACATTTTATCGACCGATAATTTATTTAGATGTATTTCTGTTAGATCCCGGATATCACACAATGATCCTAAATGAGCCTATAAAATGATAAAAGCGTGCCACTGTACTACTCGTATTGATGTCTTTTTTGTGAACGCTGTCACGTGTAAATTTTCCTGATTTATTTTATATATGACATAATGATAATCTGCTAGAATATACCCAATAATTTTATTAAATTTAATAACTTTTATTTTTTTATTTATTATGATTTACTAACCCCTTTTGTTTCGTGCGGCAATACCCCCGGATAATCCCCGCCGCCGGTCAGCGGGGGTGGTTATATAATAATAATAATAATAATTGTGAAAGCCGAAAAGAAAAACAAATAAAATATTTAGATTTGGCTCACGAGGTTGTCGACATGTGGAATGTGGATTCGTCAATTATTGTTCCGATAGTTGTATCGGTTCAAGGACTGTTTGCCAAGAGCCTCGATCAACATCTTAAGAGGCTCGCGTTAGGCAGTTGGGTCAAGGGCTTGGCAGAAGGCAGTGCTCCTCGACACGTCACGTATTGTGAGGAGATTCCTCTCTCTGGAGCCCTCTAACCACCGGTAGCTTCGTCCGTGTACCCGATGCCGGTGGGTCACTGTTTTTTATATTTTTATACATATTAGTTTGTTTTATTTTTATATATAATGTATTTCAAAATATAACTTATATGTATTTTAAACTCAATAAAGGAAATAATAATAATATAATATTATAATAATACACTTTCAATTTTATATTGCACGGCCGTCGCAGCATATCGAGTAGCTAATGTTCAATTTCCAAAGTGCGACATAGCTACTCGACCGAAATCTGCTGGTAGGATTAGTTCAAATTTAGAAGTATTATAATTTTATATATTTTTACCAAGTACCTACGTGTTTTCACAACTATACCATATTTTAAGTTGGGTGTATGGTAAAGTGAATTCCGGCCGGACTGTTGACGTGAATTCGGTGGCGGGTAGTGGCTGGATGCGGAAGGCGGAGGACTGGGTATGGTGGCGAGTCATGGGGATGGCAAATGTTTACCAGGGGATCAGGCTGTTGATGAAGAAGATTTTAAAGTGCATCTAAACTTGGCATTGGATTGGATTTCAACCCTTTTTTAGGCGAACAATTAACCGATAGGATCTTGGTCCCCTTTTTAACAAGTATGTGGTGTTTTTTAACAAGTTTTTTGGTGGGATAATATATAAAATAAACCGCAGGTTAAATAAATTTAGTGAGGAAAAATAATCTCGGCGTACATTAGTAAAAATCGGTTAGTAAATGAATTTCATGGTTTAATTGGATGTTAGGTTAAATTAGACGATCATTGCCAAGCTTGTGACGAAGATACCCATAGGGCTTTTTTCCCGTTACAATATGTAGAATTTTGTTAACTTTGTTATAAATATATTTGAATAAGTAGTTATGTTGCCTTCCAGCTGATGCAGTTCTACAACTCACAGGTATACAGACATTGGTGATGGTGGGTTTATTGTCTTTACTGACCGGGGTAATCTGGTGTTGTTTCAACGTGAGATGCAGAATATACAGTTGTCTCACTGTTAGAACCTCACAGTTATCGTAGAGCTTTCTCGTCGAATATCGGTAGCGCCTGAAAGACATGTCGGATTCGAACCGAGTAAAACCGCACGCCGCCGTCTCGGGTTTTAAGACCAACTCGGATGTAATTTGGCATAAGGCATTTTCCCCGCACTCCGGCCGACCTAGGGTCATCTCAGGTTTCGAGATGGCCCCTCGGGTTTGGGAACCACGGTTTCCCCGCTTTGCCCCCGGGGAGAGAGGCGAAGCGCGCTGCTGCCCCGGCCTACTTCTGCTAGAGTGACAGGTGGGACCTTCAATGCCTGAGTCACCTCCGCGTCGATCGGGAGAGACCTGAGTCCCTCCCGGAACCGCTCCACCGCCTCCTTCTCGAGCATTACTAGTTTGCAGAAGGAGGCAGAGGTAGCCCAAAAGTTATACACATTATTATTACCTACAACTTTTATATTTATCTTTTCTCAATAGGAAGTCTAGTTTCGCTGCAAATCGTGAATACCCGTTTTTCACTCCCTGGCCTTAAATCGAGTTTAGTTTATTTTTCCCGTCATTTACGCCATATTTCCTTTGATTTCCGATAGGTCTCATGCTGTTTTTTCCCCTTTTTTGTTGTTTTTATAGCTATTTGCCATGTTATTCCAGACTACAGTCTATCTCTGTACATAATATCCGTGAGTGAGTAATATAAAAAAATTATCATCTTCATCTCTTGCATTCGTGGTTTTTTGGAGGCATTCATTTTGTCCCGGGGTTCGATGTTCCACAATTTGGTTTCAATGAGTAGGTGTACTAATTTTACCCTACACCCTACCCCAGTTGACCGAATCGCCGTCGTTACAGAAGCAGGCCGTGGCGGAGGCGTGTCGTGTGTGCCCTACACACGCCTGCCAACTCACCGAAGCGGGATAAAACCCGACCCCACCAGGCGAGGCCGCGGTGGCGGCCAAAGTCCGCCGGCCACCCCGGGGGTTATCCTTTCGAGGGCTTACCCGGGGTGCCCGACAACGGACACTTGGGGAGGACACCGTGCGGTTTTAGTCACACCCTACCCCTACACAATAGTAATCATAGAGTCACGACTTTTGTGGCGTAGCGGTAGATCGTTCAGAGGTATAACGCCAGTGGAAAGACCGAAATGTATTGGAGTGACATTGTTTGTCGACAGGTCACGTGTAACAAATATAATGTCACTCCCATACTGCCGTACTAAGAAGAATAGGCACATCTAACACTTTTTTAAATTGAGTTATATACATATTTAGAATCAGGAATAAAATTCACATCTACAAATTTTTTTATGTGACCCAACTCATTTGGGTTCGGCTTTTCAGTCTAAATTATCGATCCGTCAATTTAAATATTTTACGCAAAATATTGAAGTTCGGCCGAACTGGTGAGAACAGGTGAGATAGTGTTCAAATGCTGGTCTATCCTACAAATATTATAAACGTGAAAGTTCGTGAAGATGTTTAGATATTTTTTTATATTACTCACTCACCGTCTACCGACAGAATGGATACGGCTGAAATTATGTACAGAGATAGACTGTAGTCTGGAATAACATGGCCTTTTATCCCTGAAATAAGTTCTCATGGGTTGCGGGAATCAAGTCAGAATTCCACACGGGTGAAGCAGCGGGCAAAAACTATTTAATAATCAAGTCAGTACCTGTATATCTGAGATTGACATGTAGAAGAATTATATTGGTAATTACTTTTGCCAGCCGCATGTCTATTTTTATATGAAACTACTCCACATGCGGTTAGCCACAAGTGCCTTGTGGGCCTAAGAGACTTATTCAATGACCAATATTGTTATTCTCGAAATATCCTCAAATTCACCTATGTATAAACATTCGTTTAATTTAATTTGGGTAAAGATAGTGCATATTATTCACATACAATTTACGTTTAACGTTTTTGTTTCATTTGCAAGTAATAATAGTTTATTAATATCATCATATATTAACAGTTAAAATTATCATGTATCTGCTATATACACTACGTATAATACATATTGAAATTAGCATAATTATTGGTCAGTACTTACTTGAAATGGTACAGCGAATAATCCTATGACTATATCCGCTAAAGCTAAATTGGCGATATAGCAATTAGTGACGCTCTGCATTCGTCTCGATGTGGCCACAACCCACATCACTAGGAAATTTCCAACAACAGCTAGGACTGATATTGAGCCATAAAGAAAAGATAGCAACACTATCATACCAGTTGGAACATCATACAACGTTTCTGAAACAAAAATGGACAATAATAAAATATTAAATCTTTTTCACCTAATTTATTTTGACAGTTAACGAGATAGCCTACCGAAAGTCAATTTTTAATCTAGAGGCCCGGCAAATACTGTTTCAGACAGAAAAAGAATAGGTATTGTTCTTGTAATAACTTTGTGATTTTTTTTATATGGACTTTAATTGATTTATGGTACTTTATTGTTAACAGTATGACTTTTCACTATTGAACTGATAAACAAAGTAAACAGTATTTACGGCTTAACTCCTTCGGATTATTACCGATTTGGTATGTAGTATTTAGAACCGAAGTGAACCAAGGCTTACGGAAGCGTAGGTTTGTAGGTTTCAAAAGAATACTAGTTATGTATGGTGCATGTTACTAGTAATATGTTACTAGAAAACATTATCACAATTTATTATGGAAATCTAATGAATCAGCTTTGGTACAACAAGAGTATTATTAAAAAAATAGTTTTTGTACATATAATTATATTGATATTGTATTTGGTACTATGCATTCTAGACCGATATTCCTAGCAATCCAAGGATTATCCGTGCGGGTGCCGGGTCCATCGCGTTGCTGAGTTGGGAACTCGGGACAGTGCCTGGGACTTGCGACCCAAGTGTAGGTTTAGAAGGGGCCCCTTTTGTTGATGTACATCAACACTCACCTTCACTACCCAAGTTCCCCTCCCTGCCTAACCAAATTTGATACGAACCTACTAGTGCCGCTTTAGACATTCGTCCTAGTAATGAGCTTATTCTAGCTCTCGATAGGCCTAGATCTTTAAGTAGGTTATAGAGAGATTTTGCTGGTATACCTCTCGCTCCCACTTCCACTGCATACAAATTAACCACGTAACCGTTTTTGATTAATTCGTTTGTGAGATCATAGTATTTATTTTTCTTTATTGTGTGGTCCTTCGGTATATTTGTTTCCCACGGTACAGTAAGTTCCACAAGAACCACATGTTTTAACCTCTTAGAATAGAGGAATATGTCAGGTCTAGATGACGAAACCCCAACATCCTCCGGAATTTTATAGTGCTTTTCATACGTGTCGATTAGGAGAGTCCAATCTGGGGCAGTATCTAAGATTGAATAAGGTTTGTTCCTGGATGTTATGGATGAACCTTCAGATACCAAGTTGATATGACGTCTGTTAGTAGTCAATCCTTTTTGGGCTCTAGCTACTGCCAGACTCATTGCTTCACGTATGATGATAAGCACCTTATAAGCAGATATACACTGATAATATCCGTAATTCAGAGTTCAGTTTGAAATTGTTTGTTTTGTTTGTTTATTCTACAAAAACTATACTCAGTAAATAGCTTGCAGGTGGCATATAACAGACCTAGGTAAGAACCACAGTCTATGTCACGAACATAAACGAAATGTTGGTTCTAATAGAATAAGACGAACGATGTCACAAATACTGTATTCCTAAACTAGTTTTGGCAACATAGTTAAACTGTATATAGACTTCCTTTGATAGATTAGAAAAAACCAACATTCGAAACAGCGATTAAGAATGAAAATAAACAGTATTTACACAAGTCCTGACTGGAAATAATGTAAGGAAGGCATCCAATTCAAGACTTTGGAGTGAACGCTTTTATTTGGAGAAAAGTGAGACATAACGACGAAATCAGCTTCATACTACTTAATTCAGTTTCAATTCAACTTCTCTTACTCTAAAACTTGTTTTGAACTTAACTACGTTGCTGTGTACAATTTCCATTTCATTAAACATTATTTTTCTAGTGCTAATATGGCTGAGTAAAAAAAACAAGCTTTAATATTTTTTTACTATTTTTAGTTTTTACAACTTCTTTGGCATTTGGCCATCTGAAGACACCCATTGTGATTTTACCCGGTTGTTTTGTGGATTTTTTTTTGGGAGTAATATTTCAGGAATACGGTTCGGTGTGTCATTATGAAAATGCCTTGCTTGGTATCCATGTTTTACAATTATTTTTCCATTTTGAATGAAAATGAATCAAACTGAATTGCATTGAACATTTCAAAGTTACTAGAGTTTTAAAAACTTCACTTCTATGAAAACGTACTAAAAATAAAAATATAGTTACCTCATATCTTCATCATCAAACAAACTGCATAAGCCCAAACTCAAGGTAAACCCAAACTGGATTTTTACTATCCAATTGACTTACTACTTCTTACCAAATGTAATGTACGGGACTCATCAAATCGATTTAAATTAGTCCAAATTGAAAGGTTCATCCTGGTTTAATCATCAGATTACCTCATACATCAGATTATTGTATTGACATCGGAATTGCAATTAGTTCTTTGAAAGCACTCGGGGTGCGAGGGATATGCTCTATGGGCACTTACACCCCGGCGTCTGTAGACCCGAGACGGCGTGCGGTTTTAGTCGGTTCAAGCCCGACATAACCGCCCCCGCTGGGACGCGGGGGGGTATCCGAAGGGATTTCCGCACGATAAAAAAAAAAAAAAAAGGTAGTAGGTACTGCTGTGCAGGTTCCAAATGCGTTGGTCGTCCAAAGCGATATTGAGTTATTTGTTAGAAATTTTTCAGTAGAAGTACGAACTTAGTACGTAACAAATTTCGTTTCAGAGCAAAAGGTTCATTCCTTATTACGTGGGACAGGATGTAGGTGTTATAAACCTCTCTGCCAGCATTTAAAAATGAAGTAGATAAGGATAGACTTTTATTATGTCCTACTAGCTGTTGCCCGCGACTTCACCCGCGTGGTAATCGGTTATTCCAACCTATATTTCATCGATGCGTAGGTCGTTTTTTTTTTAAATGTTTACGAAAATAGAACTTGAAATTAAATATCATTGAAATTAAATTCAATTTATCACGCTTCTTATTTATTTTATAAAATGACGAAGTTTCCATATAAACTTCTACCCAGAACCCACCCTTTTAGGGGTAATTTTTTACAAACACCTATACATAATGTACATTTATTTCTATCCAGAAGCATACATTTATTTCTATATGAAATGACGGACTTTCTATACAACGATTCATCCCCTTTTTATCTAGTGAAATTTTGATACACATGTACATGTATTTCTAACCAGAAGCAGCTATATGAAATTTCGTGCTTCTACTTCGAAAATAATAGATTTTGTATATAACCGTTCACCGCCCATTGTTGATCCGTTAGGAGTAAAATTTTGAAAAACCCTGATACACATATTGATTTATTTCTGAAAAGACGTGCGTGTATGAAATTTCATACTTCTATCTTTACAAGTAACAAACTTCCCATATAAAATTTCAACCCCTGTTACACCCTCTTGGGGGTAATATTTTGAAAAATGCTTTTACACGTGTTCTTGTATTTCTAACCAGAATCAGGAGTATGAAATTTGGTGCTTCTAAATGACGGACTTCTATATAATCGTTCATCCCTTATTTTGCCACCTTAGAAGTGAAATTTCACAAAAATCCTTTCTTAGTGGATGCCTACAACATAAAAAGCATCTAGTATCGAATCTGCCTTGATGAATCAGTCGAGATAGGGCATCTCGCTGTAAATTGTTATGATGCTCTGCAGAATTTCTTTTACTTCGGGCCACCAACCAGGTGGACACCGAAGTCTCACGCAAAAAAAAATCAAATCTTACACCCACTTTTTATCACTTTTCTCGACGTTTCACATGATTCTAAGTCTAATTAAGCAAAAAAAATTTTTGTGTCGGTCTGTCTGTTGGTCTGGATGTCGGGATGTCTGTTTATACAATAACTCAAGAACCACTTATCCGATTTAAAAAATTCTTTCACCAATCATCTTGTTTGGTTAATGGGAAGAACTGATTAGATTTTGGGGTTTGTACGTTCAAGGTTTCGGGTACCTACCATACAAATTGTCCCTAAAAAAACCTTTTTTTTTTGTGTTTTTGACGTCGAAGACGTTTGATTTCATTTCATTTTCTTCATATTTATTGCTCAATATATAAAGACGCGTCGAATAATATGCATAAAGCCTAAGGTCTGTTCACAAGTTTTGAACAATTTTGAATAAAAATACTGCAACAAAAATATCTAAGCTTGGCCCGAAGTTTGACAATCACTGTGTGATTTCCGCCCCACTAGTTTTCTTTATTATAGCCATAGCTTATCCTTTCCTACAAATTATAGTATGTATAGGTTCAACATTTAATTTTCAGTCAGATCTCAATTTAGTTGGACGAATTTATACTAATTAAATACAGCCTCAGAATTTAACTCCCATTGGCATCATGCGGATTCAATGTACAGGATGTTTAGCGGAACCAAACAAATACGTCAAACCATACGTTATTCAGATTCAGACAGACTTAATCTTCTTACGATATATTGGATCAGAATAACACATATAAGTACAAAATTAAAGTCGTGTTAGTGATGACCAGGATAAATTTAAGGACGGGTTTCATGATCTTTAGTTTTAAAAGCTAACATAAAGCTTATTAAATAAGCTTTATGTTAGCTTTTAAAACTAAACTAAATTATAAACTAAATTTTAGTCCCGATTTTTGTCATCAAATCTTGCAAATTAAATTTTATCCAATTCCCGGTTGCCGATTGAGCTGAAATTTTTCATACATGTGTAAATCGCGTAACAATGCAATATCATGGTGACATGATGCTGATCTGATGATAGAGCTGGAATGTGGCCATAGGAACTTTGCAATGAAAACTCACTACCTCATCGAGTTTGAGCTCGTTTGATTTAACATTTTTGAAGTGAAAACTTCTTTAGCGGCGTTGTGCACTTTTTTTGTAATGGGTAAAAAAGGTTAAACTAGCGTCAGTAAACACGTGACCTATTTGTAAGACAACAAATATAGAAGCGCTAATTTCACACTGTACTTAACAACCTTGGTGGCGCGTTCGTCTAATGAGTGGTCGTTGACTTTGTCCAAACTGAGATCGATTCCGACCGAGGCCCAAGAAACACTTTTTGTCATCATATAACTATTTGTAATACTTATTCTATTTTGTGCCATAAATATATAGATATAAAATGGAAATTAAACAAAGTGCATCTATTTATGAAAAAATTGACGAAGAAATAGCGAAAGAAAATGAGTGAGTACCTTATAAATATATTGGCGATGATGGTTCTGGTAATAATGATGGTGAAAAAGTCGTTGAAATTATGGATGGAAGGTGATTTTTCTAAGAGATAAACTTTTTAATGTAAAATAATTGTAATAGTTCTGAAGTGTTAAATTTTTAATGTAATAAAAATAGTCATGTTTGTGTACGATAGCGCAATAAATGAATATTGTATGTTACCACATAAATGATAGTACTTTTATACTGATAATTAAAGCAATTCGTGCAAAATTATTCCCTAACCATTCCAAAATATCAAAAATGCACAACGTATATATTCAATTTTTCACTTCCGCCGGCACTCCCGGAGTGCAACCCGTCGTTTTTTTTAATTGTTTTTATTAACAAGAACATAATAAAAGCTTACTTTTAAAAAGTTTTCTTTTAAATTCCACTGGTCTCTCCGCCTATACTGTGCCTTTTTGTAGGTTTTCTCTTCCGGAAATCTGCACGGTTAACTACCGCTGGCCAGCGAGGGTGGTTATATCGGACTCGAACCGACCAAAACCTCAGGACGTCTCGGGTCATTGCTGAGGTGCAAGGAGACATTCACGAAATAAATTCATCTGATAAGGTAACCAACATAACTTGATTTTAAGGTGAAACGAAGTTTGCCGGGTCAACTAGTGCTGTATAAAACCAGTACTGCACAAAACCATAAATACCATATTTAATAGTCGTTTTGAAACCGTAACAAGGTAACTTATACAATATTCATTGAAGTTCTTGAGTTGATTGGAAAGATGTGTCTAGTGATCCATCCCTCAATTATTAGGTTCAGCGAGCCTTATCGCAAGGTATCGCAAAGATTATTTGAGGCTACCAATGCCGTACAACGGAGCGGCGAGGTTGTTTGTGTAGTAATCTTATTTAACATTTTCTGCTATAGGATTCAATTTGCTGTCTCACTAAATTCAGCTTGAGGTCTAGGTAGATAACCGTATTGCTTATATGGGGAGGTACATTTGGCATGGTGCGGGTAGTTTTGTTCTGGAATTTTACCAAGTTTTCGATATTAGCGAGGCTAGCTGAATTCCGTAAGTCCAGACTGGTTTCGTTTGTGGTTCGTTAGTTTCGATTTGCTTCTAATTAGCCAGTACAAGTTGCAGATTTTGAGTTCTAATGGCTTTTGCTTCGTCCAAATATGTTTTTGCCCGATCAGATGTCGTTGGTCCAAGTGTATTCCAAAGTATTTGGTATCTTTAGTTTAGCGAACGTATTCATTATAGAGCAAGACAGGACGCCAGGTTGTATTTTTGAGCGTATACTTGTTAAAATTCAAATAATATTTTTCACTCGTTCCGAGTTAAGTACTAGTAACGACACTTACTGATGCTGAGACACATTCGCACTCAATAATGGTGCGTGAATACTACTTCAAGTCACGCGAGTGGTTATTTCCCAAGATTCTCGAGATTATGAGTTTAAAATATTCGATTTTAAAACGACTATAAAATCACGGTGTATAATGTTGTGTGGTATGTTGTTGTCTAAGAACCGGCCAAGTGCGAGTCAGACTCGAGCACGAAAGGTTTTGTATCATTATCTATACAATGGGAGCTCCCTTAGATTATTTTATTGAGCGAAGCTCTAAAAGAGTGAAGCTTTCTTTTAGACGACTCATGTATTTTGTTAGACTATCTTCTCCTCCCAAACGGCTGAACCGATTCTAATGAAATTTCACAAAAGTGAAGACGTTACTGATGGGAAAGACATAGGCTAAGAAAATCAAAAATCAAAAGTACCACGGAGGAATAATCATCGGAAAAAATAATTAAAATCTAATTTCTCAATGAACAAAAAAGCCTCATTCACGCGATTGGTATTAAATTAAGTAATTTGTTCATATACACAAGATAAAAAAAGAAAAACGAAAATCAGAAGAGTCCTGGTCAAATTGCTTAGCTCAATTTTTGCAACAGCAGAATGAATTGCAGATCTAGTTTTAATTTAATTATTTATTTTCGAAGTGAATATACAACGAAATATTCTGTGTATATTTCAATTTCAGTCCCGTTTTACCCTTTGTGTACGGAATCCTAATGAAAATGAAGATGCTAAACTCAGCGTGATGGATAGGTAGATATAGATAACACTATTATACACATAATTTTCATCTTAACTGTAGTATTAATTCCTTTAAGTCTGAAGCATATCTAAACTTAGGGGCAAGTTGATGATGATGAATAATATACTATCAAAACTACTCACCAAAAGTGTCATTAGTTACATTTTGCATGTACTCAATTTTATCTATTACAGTTGTTCTTGTCCAATCTGTGTCATCATCCTGAGTAGAGTTTGTTGTACTGTGAACAAAATTAAGAGTATTATCTATACTAATATTATAAAGAGACAGGCCGAATTTTGTAAGTTTGTTTTTATCTTTTTGGGGGTAATCTTCGAAACCGTTCGAATTCGTTTGAAAGGTATATTATCCTCGATAGACATAGGCTACGTATCATGTGTGAATTACGATGGTTTGAGTTAAAAATAAACTCATATAAACTGAAGCGAAGCGAGTGCGGGTTGATGATATTAAATATAAGATGATATTGGTATTGCATCGGTGGTGCAGCACTAGCGGGGGCGACTGCTGTGCATGAGATCCTGGGTTGGATAAAGTATTTTTCAGAAAGTAGCAACTACTGAGACTTTCTTATAGCCATGGTGATAAACTATTGCAACCGAAAACAGCTGGTGAAATGAAGATCTTAGTAATAGTAGTGCCCAACCCTTAGGATATATAGAGCAAGAATACTTTGATGATGAAAGTTGTAATTAATTTACACACAATTATATAAAATTATTAGATAAAATTATTGAATGTTTAATAAGACACCTGAAATAATATCTACACAAAAGATATCTAATAAATAAAATGAATAATCAATTCACAATGACATTAAATAATATATCTACTTACATGGACATAAATTTATTTTTACTAGGACATAGAATTATTAATGATTGATAAACTATTGACATTGGATGGAGACAATTTATGTCTATATACCTTTTTTTTTTTTTTTTTATTATCGTGCGGAAATCCCTTCGGATACCCCCCCGCCGGCCAGCGGGGGCGGTTATGTCGGGCTTGCACCGACTAAAACCGCACGCCGTCTCGGGTCTTCAGACGCCGGGGTGTAAGGTTACCCATAGAGCATTTCCCTCGCACCCCGGCTGACCCTGGGCCATCTCACCACTAACAGTATCGCTCATCCTGTCTCCTCTGAAAGCAGAGGAGTACGGAGAGCGATGTGTTCCCGCCACGTTGGGTATTGGCCGACGATCAATGCCAACCCTATGAAGGGGTGAAGGGGAAGCCATTGACCGCCGCCCAGGGTGTACCGGCCGCTCCGATTCCGTTCCCCCCGGACTGCAGCGGGATCGGAATCGGAGCGACACTCGAGGAGGTTACCCAACACACACCCCTATGTCTATATACCTACTAAAAAAAGCGGCCAAGTGTGAGTCGAACTCGCCCATGAAGGGTTCCGTAGCAGCAAGTAATATAATAATGCTTTTTAGGGATTTTCTTTAGAAAAGCCCTATTGCTATCGAGTTGTCGTCGCGGTTTTGGGTATGAAGGAGATGAGCTATCGAGTTGCTGTTTTCGGTAATAGATTCGTGCTGGGGTGAACCATTGCAAGATAAAAAAAATAAAAAAATAAAAAACAAAAGAAATAAACAAAAGAAAATCCCTTGTATTCGGCCGAGCTCGTCTCAGGAATTCAACTTGTTTTATATTTTATATTTGAGTTGATTGAATGAAAGGTGAATTGCGGTTTACGATATATGACGTATTAAATAAAAACTACTTACTAGATCTCGTTCAAACCGTTTTCGTTCGTTTCGATCGTTTTTTTAGTTTTATCATTCTCTTTTTTTTATATTTAGGACACGTCAATTTGACTTCACCTCGCCTGATGGTAAGCTGAAGGTAAAGTCTCAGGAAAGAGGGTCACCATTACATACACGTACCATGTTAACAATGTTGGCACTCAGCTTGACGGCCTCATCAGAAGAGGATTGTCGTCCCAGCACCGCGTGACACCTACCGGTCCCACTAGTGCTGCGACCACAATCCCCCTTCTTCCCACAATTCTTAGTTTAGAAGTTACAGGGGGGGGGGGGGGGGGGACACCACACATTTTACCATTTTGGAAGCGTCTCTCGCGCAAACTATTCAGTTTAGAGAAAAATGATATTAGAAACCTCAATATCATTTTTGAAGACCTATATATAGATACCCTACACGTATGGGTTTGATGAAAAAAAAATTTTTGAGTTTCAGTTCTAAGTATGGGGAGCCCCCAAAATGTATTGTTTTTTTTTTCTATTTTTGTATGAAAATCTTAATGCGGTTCACAGAATACATCTACTTACCAAGTTTCAACAGCATAGTTCTTATAGTTTCGGAAAAAAGTGGCTGTGACATACGAACGGACAGACAGACAGACATGACGAATCTATAAGGGTTCCGTTTTTTGCCATTTGGCAACGGAACCCTAAAAAGGAGTATGTAATGGATTTTTTTTTTTTTACGTGCGGAAATCCCTTCGGATACCCCCCGCCGTTATGGTTAAGTCGTGTCTCTACTACAACCGCACGGTGTCCTCTCCAAGTGTCCGTTGCCGTGCACCCCGGGTAAGCTCTCGAAAGGATAACCCTAGGGTAGCCGGCGGACTTTGGCCGCCACCGCGGCCTCGCCTGGTGGGGTCGGGTTTTATCCCGCTTCGGTGAGTTGGCAGGCGTGTGTAGGGCACACACGACACGCTTCCGCCACGGCCTGCTTCTGTAAGGACGGCGAGTCGGCCAACTGCCATCCTCAGGCCCCGATCATGGCGGTCGGTAGTCCCGGGCGTAGATGAGTATGCGGCGTCCTCGCCGCAGACTGCGGAACTCGGGGGGCAGGGTTCTCTTCCGCTCCCTTTCCGCCGTCTCTTTCGCGAACATTACACTACACCTACCTTACCCTGGAGCTGCGTTAGGGAGGCGCTCGCGTATCACGGAGTGCCTCCTTACACACTTACATGCTATGCTGACGACACCCTCGTTATGGCGCGGGGAGCAACGCACCGAAGCGCGGCACTAAAGGCCACGGCAGGGGTTGCTCAAATCGTGGGTCGAATACGGCAGCTGGGACTCGAGGTGGCTCTCCACAAATCCGAGGCTATGTGTTTCCACGGGCCTCGGAGGGGGCCACCTGCGGGAACCAGCATAACCGTAGGGGGCGTAAGCATCGGCATCGAGCCCACGATGAAGTACCTTTTTTTTTTTCGTGCGGAAATCCCCTCGGATACCCCCCCGCCGGCCAGCGGGGGCGGTTATGTCGGGCCGGTTCTAAAACCGCACGCCGTCTCGGGTCTGCAGACGCCGGGGTGTAAGGTTGCCCATAGAGCATATCCCTCGCACCCCGACTGACCCTGGGCCATCTCCGGTTTCGAGATGGCCCCCTCGGGTTTGGGAACCACGGTGTCCCCGTCTTGCCCCGGTTTGGGGGAGGGGCGCTAGTCACCCCACCGTCCCGGCCTGCTTCTGCTGGGGTGACAGGCGGCCTCACCTGCCACCCCCAGGCCTGCGCTCATGGAGGACGGAGGTCTTTAAGCGACATCCGGCGCCTGAGTCGCCTGCGACGCGCGGCGAGCATGTTGCGGGCTCGGCGGGAAGGGAGTGTTCTGAACCTCTCCCGGGCGCGCTCCGCCATCTCCTTCGCGAGCATCACATGCTCGCAGAAGGTGGCGGCGGCCCACGCGCTTGCGCTCCGCACCATTTCCGCAATCATGCTGCCGAGCGAGAGGACTCCCACCCCGATGGCTGCCACGAATCACGCCTCGGCACCTCCCACGCCGGGCAGTCCGCCAGCGTGTGCAGCTCTGAGTCCTCGCTTGCGTCACAGTGATGACACTCAGACGTTGGCTCCTTCCTGATCCGATGCAGGTGGTCCCCGAAGCACCCCTTTCCAGAGATCACCTGCGTCAGTCAGTACGAGAGGCTTCCGTGTCGCCTCTCTAGCCAATCCTCCATGATGGGCCTTACCGCCGCTATTGCGGCGTGCCCTGCGCTTGGTCGCCCAAGTCGTTCCTTCCACTCCACCACGATGGCCTGGCGGAGCTGGGACTGCACGGCCTCGATTTCTCGATGCTCGGGGTTCAGTCCCTGCTCCCGCGCCTCCTTTCGCCACTGGTACAGTTGCGAAAGGGCTCTCCTCGGTTTGGGGGAGGGGCGCTAGTCGCCCCACCGTCCCGGCCTGCGTCTGCTGGGGTGACAGGCGGCCTCACCTGCCACCCCCACGATGAAGTACCTTGGGCTCGTACTCGATAGCCGATGGGACTTCAGACCTACAGTCTCCTAGTGGGGGCGTTGGGTCCCTTGACGTTGGGCATCAGCTGCGATAGCGCGGCCGCAGCCCCCCTCAGTTTCGGGACCAGACTTCGGAGATGAGGTCCGAAGTCCCATCGGCTATCGAGTACGAGCCCAAGGTACTTCATCGTGGGCTCGATGCCGATGCTTACGCCCCCTACGGTTATGCTGGTTCCCGCAGGTGGCCCCCTCCGAGGCCCGTGGAAACACATAGCCTCGGATTTGTGGAGAGCCAGCGGCCCCAAAGCCGACGCCCTAGCGGCCAAGCTGAGGGAGTCGCTGGATACCGAAGCCGTCCGCGTCACCAGACCCAACAAATGCGCAGGTTTGTGCATTTCGGGTCTGGATGACGCGGCCACGACGGAGGAAGTCATCTCCGCCGTCGTGGAGGCGGGCGGCTGCCCCCGTGATCAGGTGAGAGCTGGAGAAATCTGCTTCAGCTCCACCGGTCACGGCACAGCAGTCGTCAACTGCCCCGTCGCAGCGGCGCAGAAAATTGCGGACGAACGGAGCCTCCTCGTTGGGGGCTTCCTAAAGGCGCGGCTGCAACTCCTGCAGCCCCGCGAGACCAGGTGCTTCAGGTGCCTGGCCGTGGGGCATGTGGGAGTTTAGTGCACAGCGGGAGATACCGTGGGGGATCGGTGCTTCCGCTGCAGTCAGCCCGGGCACAAGGCCAGTGCTTGTGATGCTCCGCCGCGCTGCTACAAATGCGTAGCGGAGGGCAAAGCGGAGGAGCACCGGGCGGACAGCAGAACCTGCGCCGCCTCGAGGCCAAAGCCCCGTTCGTCCGCAACGGGTAGCGGGGGTGCCGCTCGAGAGCGGCCACATTCGCGGCGGGATGCGGAGATGGACGTCCATTAATGGACACACCAATCCGCATCCTGCAGGCGAACATAAACCACTGCACCGGTGCTCAGGATCTTCTGTACCAGAGCATCGTGGAGTGGTCTATCAATGTCGTCGTGGTCGCTGAGCCGTACTGGGTCCACCCCGGAAGCCCGGTGGACCTGGAGGGCGTAGCGACCGTCCAAGGTGGACCCACCATTGTGGCGGTGAGACCGATTATGAAGGAGTGGTTGGAGAGGGACCATGGTGACCTCTCCTACCGGATGTGCCAGATATTTACCGGACACGGGTGTTTCGGTAAGTATCTATGGCGCATCCACCGGGAGACAACGCCGCAGTGCCAGCACTGCGAGGATCCTGGCGAAGACACGGCGCTCCACACGTTGGTGGAGTGCCCTGCGTGGGCGAGTCAATGCCGGGATATCGTTGCGGTCCTGGGCGTGGACGTTCTCTCGTTGGAGACCATGGTGAGGGCCGTGGACTCCGACGGGAGCAAGTGGCACGCCGCCGCGCCGCCTCTTTCTGCGAGCATGTAATGGACCTTAGGATTTTATGTTGACATCTAATAGAGACATTTTAGTGTTTTGTATTTGACATCTAATGTTGAGATTTTTGTATTTTGTATCGACATCTAATATTGACAATTTTGTATTCTATATCGACATCTAGTGTTGTTGACATTTTTGTATATTTTTTTTTTGTTAAAAATATTAATATAAAATGGGAACTAAATGTAATAAAAAAACCATGTATATGTTAATGAAATTTTAAAGCAATACTAATAACTAATATGTATCTGCATGAATGATATGAATGGACATAGACCAATAATTTGTTATTAATATTGCGTTTATTCGAATACTACTATTGTTAAATTATATTTTATAAAATACTAAATCATCTACTCACATAATCACTCATCAAACAAAATGGAATAAAATTAAGATTTTTTCTAAAGATTTTAGATCGGAAAAAGAGATCTTTTTCCGATCTAAAATCTTTAGAAAAAGTAAGCATACAAAATGCTTAAAAATTTAATTGAATTCTAAAATAAATTAATATAACAATTTATTGTTTCTTGGTAAACAAAAGTAAAAATTGATATTGTAGTAGCTACAATAGCTATTTTCTACTTAATAGGTTATATTAATTCTTAAATTTTAACATACAATTAATAATTAAAAAATGCAATTATTTCACTTGGGATGTAATTCAAGCTCAAGATTTCACATTTATGTTTTTGATGAGATATCATTACTTTTTGTATAGAAATTATAAGTGCTTGGAAAATTACTCATTTCCCTACATTTATGCTGTAAGTTTAATATTTTGTTATTATTTATATGTGTTTGTACCTTCGAAATATTAATATGATAAATACCAAACAGATACAACAATCTGATATAATCCAATTTATAAAATGCTAATATAACTCTGTCACTAGAATTTCTAGTAGGTATAGTCATTGCTGTCTATATTACTAAAAGAAAACTTAATGTTCATCTCCATACTTTAAGTTACAAAAATTAAATGAAGACAGAATTAACTTATTTAACTTTTCGAATCGTTTCTACTTGCAAGGTGAATCGGACAAAGATGTCTTGATCTTTTTAAAACTTATAACAATGCAAACAAGTAAGAAAAAAGTAATTTACTTATCCAAATATAAGAAGATTTAGGCCGTATACCTTTAGTCAAAAGTTCTTAATATTAAAAATAAAATCTAACAATCTCTATGAATAAGGCAGACCTATGAGTACGAGAAGATTTATTACAATATAAGAAACAAAACATTCTGTGAACACAGTATACTCGTAGGTCGTACTTAAAAGCAATGGCCTGCTATACGCTATACCCACAATGATAAATAGTCTGACATGCATCCGCTTTCCTTTTAACTAAAGAGATACTCTACAATAAGCCCAATATGAATAAGAGTGATGAGAAATCTAAACATGGCAGTTGAAATGCATGTCAAAAAAGTGTCCTACAATATTCTTTTCGCGTCTCTATATTAGGAGCAACCTTTGTTACAAGACCTGGATATATAATTCAAGTTTTTGGCCCTTCGGTATAACAATTGATACTATTTCAAGTCGGAACAGATGTATTGACAAAGCTGTTAGTTTCGTGTCTATGTGAACCATAGATATGAATAACACGTAGATTGTTATAGAAAATTACGCACTTTAGTGACAGCAACACCTTGTTGTCCAGTATGTTCCAATCATAGTGACGATATTATAGCTTGGACATAGTTTTTTCCACTATATGATGATTACAAACTATTTTACATCTTAATATTGTTGAATAGAATGTGGGTTCAAGGCCCAAGCCACCCTCGCTTGCTAGCCGGTACACTTGCTATTTATTAGACGAGGCTCTGGCGGTCAAATGGCACTCACTGCCTTTATAGCCAATATTAGCCAAATCAAGATCTTTATCTTGATTTAACCCTTTGCCTAGCCAATGGGGTTGGTTATGTTGGACTCGAGCTGACTAAAATAATATCCTATTCTTGGTTTCTCATCTATATGGCAAACGATTAAAGATTTTCTGAAAGTCTGTCTCAATTTTGTGAATTGCGAATATCATATCATATAAAAATCCCAACTGATTGGCCACTAGAGATTTTTCTTTCATATTCAAAGAATTTAATTTCGAACTAATATTTATTTTAGAGCTTCAGGTACGTAGTCCCACTAAGTACGTAATTGGCTTTACGGAATATAACGAAAGAAACGTACCTACTCTTTTACGTTGGTGGTACTTTTTTTTTTCGTGCGGAAATCCCTTCGGATACCCCCCCGCCGGCCAGCGGGGGCGGTTACCAACGAAAAACCGTAAAAGGCTATTATGGTTCGGTGACAAACATTTTATGTAATTTAGTAGGTTAGGTTATGCAGGATTTTGCATGTATTTTATTTGCATTTATATAACAACGATTTAAATTTACTGATTAATTAACTGATCGGTACTCAACAAAATAGATATCCAAAATATCTATTTTGTTTATTCTGATGTAACGTAACCATCAACTGTAATTTTTTAAATGAAAAATATATAAATTTTATGTTAAAACCAATCTCTTTATTTTGTAATAATCTAATTTATTTTGGAAGAGTTTAATGAATATTTGCTTAATCTGTGTTGATATCAAAAATTATTTTCCCTTTTTACCTACTCCGTAATTAAATCTCTGATTTATTCATTACTTACACTACAAAATCGTACAATACTGAGTAAATATGTGTAAATATTATATACGTTTGTACATCCTACTCGCATGTGATTTGACGAGGTGATAATAACTCTATGTATTATAGTTATGAATAAATATTGACGTCTAATGACTCCAGTAAAGGCAATGTTTCATACCTTCAGATACATTTAGCACATGGGTTTCAAAATAATGTCTGTATGAATTAACCACAGAACTTTTAATAATAGTAGGTAGAAACGTTATCGTTTGAGTTTTCATCCAGAACCTATGTCGCTACTTCATCCCAAGTTTGAATCCATAACTCTGCGATCATGTACGCAACTATACCTTTCCAATAAGAGATAGGTAGCGTTGAATAAACACAAGCTAAGAATTTCGGTACAGACTGAGGCGACAAAAAATAAATAAATGGTTTTTACCAGATATGCTCGCATTTCCAAGTTGCATTCGGATTTCTATAATTCTTAATATATTCTGTGGACGGCACCTACCGTCAAGTGATAATCTAAAACGCAAAACAACCTCAGAATGAATTATAGCTATCTGTACTACCGAATAGTGTAGTTAGAAGCACTACGTGGATGGGGACTTTTAGTAGATGCTCGCATCTCAACAGAAACACGTACAAACATACCGTACTCACTTTCAAATACCTTTCGTGTGTCATGTTTGTATTTACTTAAACCGTGATAAAGTTAATTTCCGTAAACATAATTATAATTCGTAGTCACGTGCACACTTTCAACGGGAACGCTATCACGTAAAAAGCAAAAACTAATCATACCAGTACACATCCTTTACAAAAACATTCGGTAATAAATTTCTGCGAAAAGTTTTACGGTAGTGATTCTAGTCTTTATAATTAATATCTCAATCCTACTCTTTTGATATCGGACGTTCGTAAACAACATGTATAGGAAACCTTTTAAGGATTAGAGGCCGGGACGGTGGGGCGACTAGCGCCCCTCCCCCAAACTGGGGCAAGACGAGGACACCGTGGTTCCCAAACCCGAGGGGGCCATCTCGAAACCGGAGATGGCCCAGGGTCAGTCGGAGTGCGAGGGATATGCTCTATGGGCAGCCTTACACCCCGGCGTCTGTAGACCCGAGACGGCGTGCGGTTTTAGTCGATTCAAGCCCGACATAACCGCCCCCGCTAGCCAGCGGGGTATTCCCCCGCTGGCTCCGAAGGGATTTCCGCACGAAAAAAAAAAAAGAAAAAAAAAGGTACGGTGTTTGAAATATGATTATTGTTAAAATGACATGTGTGCACCTGACGTCAAGTCTTTTCACACAAAATTGAGTCGATCGTACTTCTATCTCCATTCTGAGATAAATATCAATAAAATTGTGGTACATACATATTATTATCTTCCCTTTATCATTGATGCCATTACTTACACTACTGCGGGTAAATAAAAGCTACGTAAATATTTTATTTCGAGCCTGCTTGGATTCATGAGTTCGTGACACGTTGCTTTTTCTTCAACAACAAAGACTTCAACAGAAAAATATTACGTGTTTTTTATCTTTAGAATTAAATCTGTAAAGATTTAAAGATTTAGATCGGAAAAAGAGAACATCTAGAACGGGACCTGAACCCGCGACCAGTCCCTTACAGGGGGAATGCTCTGACCAGCTGAGCTATCTAGACACGTCCCAGATATTCGAAATTCTCCGATATATTATATACGTCTTAAGGCGACGCTGGAGCCATCTACCGTAATTCTTGCGAACTACGGAAACAATGAATAACTTTACAGTCATTTTTAAACATTGTTTTTTGATGACTCCGCCTAATTAATTCAGTTAAATTTTTAAGAATTTTGTATGCTTACTTTTTCTAAAGATTTAGATCGGAAAAAGAGAATCTAAATCTTTAGAAAAAGTAAGCATACTGTACCCCCCCCCCCTTTAATGACCCATACCCCCTTTTTCTTATCCCCAACCCTCTTACCTACCCCTACTTACCTATCAACTCAACTGTTCCTACTCCCAGACTATACCTACTCCTACCATGCTCTTATCCTACACACATGTGAAACTCACAACTCCTATTCAACTTCCTTTTTTTTTTTTTTTACGTGCGGAAATCCCTTCGGATACCCCCCCCCCCGCCGGCCAGCGGGGGTGGTTATGTCGTGTCTCGACTAAAACCGCACGGTGTCCTCCCCAAGTGTCTGTTGCCGGGGACCCCGGGTAAGCCCTCGAAAGGATAACCCCAGAGTTGCCGGCGGACTTTGGCCGCCACCGCGGCCTCGCCAGGTGGGGTCGGGTTTTATCCCGCTTCGGTGAGTTGGCAGGCGTGTGTAGGGCACACACGACACGCCTCCGCCACGGCCTGCTTCTGTAAGGACGGCGAGTCGGCCAACTGCCGTCCTCAGGCCCCGATCATGGAGGTCGGTAGTCCCGGGCGTAGATGAGTCTGCGGCGTCCTCGCCGCAGACTGCGAAACTCGGGGGACAGGGTTCTCTCCCGCTCCCTCTCCGCCGTCTCTTTCGCGCGCATTACCTGCTCGCAGAAAGAGGCGGCGGCGTGCCACTTGCTCCCGTCGGAGTCCACGGCCCTCACCATGGTCTCCAACGAGAGAACGTCCACGTCCAGGACCGCAACGAGATCCCGGCGTTGACTCGCCCACGCAGGGCACTCCACCAACGTGTGGAGCGCCGTGTCTTCGCCAGAATCCTCGCAGTGCTGGCACTGCGGCGTTATCTCCCGGTGGATGCGCCACAGATACTTACCGAAACACCCGTGTCCGGTAACCATCTGGCACATCCGGTAGGAGAGGTCCCCATGGTCCCTCTCCAACCACTCCTTCATGATCGGTCTCACCGCCGCAATGGTGGATTCCCCCCACCTTGGGTGCCCTCCATGTCTCCATGAGTTCCCGGTGGAGCTGGGACCGTTGAGCCCTGATTTCGCGGGGCTCCGGCCTATGGCCCCGCTCCAGCGCCTCCTTGTGCCACTGGTACAGCAGCGCAAGGGCTCTCGCTTCCAGGTCCGATATGCCGATATGTCCGATATGCCGCCTCGACTGAGATCGTGCGATACCCTCTGATGACTCTGACGGCCATCGCTTTTAACGGGTTGTTTAATACAGCCACGTTGCGGGCCGCCAGAGTCTCCGCCCATACGGGGGCCCCGTATAGGGCCATGCTTCGCACGATCCCCAGGTACAGTCTCCTAGTGGGGGCGTTGGGTCCCTTAACGTTGGGCATCAGCCGCGATAGCGCGGCCGCAGCCCCCCTCAGTTTCGGGACCAGACTTCGGAGATGAGGTCCGAAGTTCCATCGGCTATCGAGTACGAGCCCAAGGTACTTCATCGTGGGCTCGATGCCGATGCTTACGCCCCCTACGGTTATGCTGGTTCCTGCAGGTGGCCCCCTCCGGGGCCCGTGAAAACACATAGCCTCGGATTTGTGGAGAGCCACCTCGAGTCCCAGCCGCCGTATTCGACCCACGACTTGAGCAACCCCTGCCGTGGCCTTCAGTGCCGCGCTTCGGTACGTTGCTCCCCGCGTCGTAACGAGGGTGTCGTCAGCATAGCAGACTATGCTGACACCCTCGAGCAACGTACCGCGCAGCACCCAGTCGTATCCGATGTTCCACAGGAGTGGCCCTAGGACCGACCCCTGCGGAACACCGCACAACACTTCTATTCAACTTCCTAAACTAACCCTTGATATCAATTTTGTCAATTCAATTCTTACCTACTTATCAAATAACCCTATCATGATCTACATTAATTCTGTTACAACTTAATATTAATTTGGCCAATGATCGTCATAGTGAGAAAGAACCCTTATCATGATACGTAGTTACCCTTAGCTCTATAAAGGGATTATGTGCTATTTCTCCGTTAAAATGAATGTCTACTTAAATCCTTATACTACTTAACTTGTAATCATGAATTGTTATAATGAATCTCTACCTTTTTTTTTTTTTCTTTCGTGCGGAAATCCCTACGGATACCCCCCCGCCGCCCAGCGGGGGCGGTTATGTCGGGCTTGCACCGACTAAAACCGCACGCCGTCTCGGGTCTTAAGACGCCGGGGTGTAAGGTTACCCATAGAGCATATCCCTCGCACCCCGACTGACCCTGGGCCATTTCCGGTTTCGAGATGGCCCCCTTACTTGCACTCCACTGTGCCATCTGCTAATCAGAGGGACATGTGGAAAGCTTCCGAACAGCCCTGAACAGGGCCGTCCCCGCCTCGGTCGGAGTTGGCCGTAGGCGGCAGCGTCTCTGCCACCCTAGGAGAGAGGCGCTGCCGTCTCCGTTGCCCAGGGTGCACCGCGTGGAGGTCCCCAACCAAGCACCCCAATGAATCTCTACCTACACAATATATTACCTGACCTATTTATACTTTGATAAATTGGATACCTACCTAATGATTTACTTGAACTAACTTTACTTGTTATAATGAAAATCTGTCTAGTCATGATATTACCTAACTTATTAAATATTTGATTATAGTAATACCTACCTAATCTTCTAATAGGTCTAGTTTACCCTATAGGAACAGAATGTAATATCAATTTCATATAATTAGAGTTTAGAATTTATAATTTTATTCTACAACTAATTGTATTTACTAAATTCCATGTTTCACCTATAAAGATACATACTAAAATAATCCAAACTTAACTTTGTTCCAGTTATTATACAACTATTGATTTCAACATGATATTTGTTTATTCGGTCCAATACATAGACTAATTGAGTTCTGTACTTATGAGATTTAGGTATAATTCCTAATCTTATTGGATCAAATACTTTATATGAGTTCTTAATTTATTACTAATAACTTTATACAGCATGATATATTTGTTTTTCGGTCTAGGGCCCCATGAACACACGCCCAAGACAGTACAGTTCACACCAACAGGAATAACTGTTCCTATGTCTACTATAGGTATTGGAGTAGCTTTACCTACTCCTCCTGGCCAAGACATCTGGCACCCATAAATAGAGAAACACCAATTCGAATGGCGTGGAATTACAATATATCATTCCCTTTACTTAATTAATAGCTTAAGATAAATTATAAGAGTATTCTCTTTTGTATATCCACCTACTATATATAGGTATAAGGGAATTATAGAGATGTATATAATAAACTTGGAGAATAATAAATATCCTTTATATTTTATGTTTTTTATGTTAGAATGCATATTTGCAGTAAATGTTTATATAATCTTATAATAGATTTCAACCTGGAACTACTGTCCATTCCACCAGAACACAATCTAATGTTTAGGTAGGTAAAGTTGAGTTATAACTTATTAGTTACCCACATCACCAAGTTTAACACAAGTCCTTACTAGACTATATATGTGTAAGGGTCTATTGCCCAAGTCTAAGAGATTTGAATCCATTCCATAGTTGGAAAATATCATCTATTGTGATAAGACTCTCATTCTCTAGACCATACTCGGCTAAGTGAGCAAATACTAAGTCAATTGTTACAATTGAGAACTATCCTCAGTTACAGTAGAATAGACATAAATTCTGTTATAAGAAAACTAAGCTTTATCGGTTTTCTCCGGTTATTTGCATATAGAATATAACTAACTGCAACCAACACATGACACACACATCCACAATCGTTTATTATTCACCAATCTCATAACGTTACCCTTTCTGTTATCTCTTTAGGTTATCTTTTGTTCATAATATTATCATATCTGATTGTTTATACGAATAGTCTAGTAAATGATTGAATACTAAAAATGTAATACTATGGGATATTCTATCTGACTTTTAGATTTGTTTGTATTCAAATGACCAATTTGACACCTTTAATTACATTACAAATTAGTAGTTTCTTGAATTAGAATAATAAGAATAGTAATAACTTTCTATAATGTAAATTTAGGTAAGCATTTCATCCTTTGTCAATGAACTTGAAACTAATTATACTTGAATCAGCTCTTAGCTCGTTTGTTTGAATAATTTCTGTATTGAACTAAAGAGTTTCACAATCAAAATTCATGAAATATTACTTTATCGATAATTTGGACTGACCTTGAGGGAATTCATGGGTGTATCATAGAACTTATAAGTCAAGTTCAGACACAAACCTACACACACTCATAACTTCTTATATCACGGTATTATATTGGTCATAACACTGAATTACTGAAAATAATCTAAAACTCTTTCTACGACAAACTTTGAAGGTTATCAAATTATGAATAACATGTCGCTGTCTAATACGTTCCGTTTCTCTATTGCGTTTCAAGCCTGAGGGTTACTTAACATAACTAAAAATTAGATTTCAAAAAGACATAATTATGTGTAAATGCCAGTTTAATTCCTAATCCCGGTTTATTATGTGTACCTACACCTACCTATAAGTCTAATCCCTGTTTGAACAAATTTTACCCATTTAGACTGAATGTGTGGTGTGTGATGTTCCTAGATAAAGCATAAAGATTACAGGAGAGTAAAGCCTGATTTTGACGTGCCTAAGACCCGTGTATTGTCATAAGACCACGACCGTAGTCTGGGATGTAGCCTTACGACCTTTCCTACCATATGTACTGTGTGCATAAATAAATATATATTTATATAAGACTGAGCTGCTGACTCCAATAAATGTGACTAGGCCAATCTACTGGATATCAACACTCAGATGGCTATTTCGACCCTGAAACTCAGGTAAAGTCGAAAGCTGTCCCGCCATTTTGGATTATCAGCCATCTAGCTAAAAGGTGGACGCAAGCTTAGTTATCACCGTCAGGTTTCCACTTGTGGCTGCCACATCGACAGTCTTACCTAATGGGATTCCCTAGCTATTCCTAACTTCTTAATACTACTATCCCCATTCGAACTCCTAAAACAACATTTCGCGTCAGGAATGGCCGTTGAGCAGACTCACTCGAACGAACTACGCTTTCATATCTGAGATATTCAGCGTCGCCAGGAAAGGTGTCTTGCTACCATTCCAACAAAATGCTGTTAACGCGACATTTCAACCAATGTTCGAGCTAAAATTCACTAAAAGAATTATGATTCTACACAAATGTAACGCGATTTTCAATGTAAAAAACGTTCCAATCAATTCACAAAGCAAGGTTTCACTAGTTTACCCCAAATTTTCCAAAACTTCGCTTGGTAACCCGCCCACCGGTGACCCACGTTAGA
Source organism: Cybosia mesomella (assembly GCA_946251805.1). NCBI lineage: Eukaryota > Metazoa > Arthropoda > Insecta > Lepidoptera > Erebidae > Cybosia > Cybosia mesomella. The sequence goes on along the minus strand of OX276393.1, from coordinate 18,071,331 downwards.
TGTCTCAAAAGAGAATGCTCGAGGATAGCGCCAAAAGGTACCCAAATCCCATCTTTTTTCACTATTTTCGCGGTCTACATCGGCGGGAGCCTCTTTCCACTTTTTTTTAGTTTCTACAAACCCCGCAATATTTCTAGACCAATCCAGTGTTTTTCCCCCAATGCTCCCAACTTAATAAATATCATTTTTTTAATTAATAATATTAATTCCCTGTGCGAAATATTTACTTTATACAATTTAAAACGTTTAACTAAATTAAAATTTCTTCCCTTTTAATTTAATTCCCTTCTTTGTAATTCATTCTATTTATTTACTATTATAAAATAGCCTTCAGACCGGAAGTTATCTACATATTTTATAAAACAAGCTACCTTAGAATTCTTTTTTTTTTCTTCTGAAAAGTATTTCTTTCATTTATTCTTTCAATTTAGTTAACTAAACCCCATTTATTAAATCTATTCCTTATTATTAGAATATATCTTCAATAATATTGTAGCAATTTAAAATTATTAATATTTAAAAGAACTTACAAATAATTATAATTGCTGAGAACAGCGCCATCTCTCAGAAACCCAAATTATTACTTACATCAATCGCTACTATGACGCAATGTGGTAGATGCTTCCTTTCATTCCACTTACCAAAAAACCTAATTTCATTTATTAGATTCTTTCTTTAAAACAGATTATTTCCTGAATTGTATTGCAACAATTCATCGTTATTTAATTCTAAATATCATATTTCTCAACCTAATTCTTTACTAATAACAGCGCCATCTCTTAGAAAATCGATTTATTACTTATAAAGACATGTGACATTCTGTCTCGTTACAATACAAAATGCTTAAAAATTTAATTGAATTAAATCTGTAGTTCAGTTATTTTACTCGTTTCAGTGTCTTTTTGGTTAAATAATATACTTATTACTCATTGTCTTCTCTTATATTTACATCTATTGAACACATCTGCATACCCTTGTATCCTACAGACGTGACGATGTATAACATCACGTCTGTATCATATCATATGTGATTATGTAAAAAATGCAAACAATGATATAGCAACAATCATGGTTGATTTGCTGCTATTTATTGAAGAGTTCCGTTATCTGTTTCCGAAACTTTTCATCAGATTTTTACGAAATTTAAAGGGGTCCATTTTAGAATAAATGTCTGTCTAACAAAAGAAGAATTTTGCTAATCCATCAGCAAATAAAGGGGTTATGCCTGAACATACATAAAAATATAAACATCCAAATTGAGAACCACCTCCTTGTTTGAAGTTGGTTAGTAAATATTAACATTAAAAACTGTCAATTCAGACTAGTGACCCTTGAAATTTGTAGCCCTAACTTCGGCTAGCCGGCAAATTAAACTGTCTCGGAATTTGCAACGAATTCAGTCAGAAGTACGAAGTAAATTAGACAGTTTGGAAGTAAGAAATTTTCTTCTTTCTTTGTTTTCTTGCGTACAAAGCACGTCTTTGTACCCCAGGAGCACCCGAAAACTAACCCGCCATAACAGGAAAAGCTTCAACGCTAATTGTTATATTGCTAAATTTGATATACGTTGTTGATTCGAGACTTCCTTTCAAAAGTAGCTGAAAGTTTTTGTAACGCCCGAAAACTTACGTTCACCCCAGTAGATACTAAATTAAATCATCCATAATTATGCTTAAAGCTCTAGTGCAGGCTCAGGTTGAAAAAAAATACCTGGTAAAAACACTTCCTGTTTATGTGATACCGAATTGAAATTTGTACAATGTGGGTATTTACTCACTGCTTAACCTTTCTGTGATAAGTGTGATTGATGTACCTATCTAAGACGTGATATATAATATAAATGACCGTCTATAAGAATAGACGGTCATTTATGCTATTCTACAATGACTTATAAGTATAAGTCATTGTAAAATAGCAGAAACCTGTTGTGATCTTAATTGCTCTCTCACGGCATATGCAGCATATTGTGAGTAATTTTCCATTTCAGTAGATCATATGTACTTTTGCTGAAGGATAATTGTTGGCATGTATGAAAATTATTATGAATGTAGAAGAAGCAAAAGGCGTATGCCAGGATCGCAGAAAGTGGAAAGATGTTGTTTCAGGCTACCCCAAGAAAGAGGCGTGGCTGTACGTATATGTGTTAATAATAATAATTTTATAAACCTTGTATATGAAACAAAAATAAAGAAATTTATTGCGTTAAACATTTAGAAATATGACATTAAAAGAAATATTTACCATTAATTGAAAATACATAAAACAATAACTAAAGAAAAATTAAAATAGGTCTGAAGCAAATAAAATGATAAAATTTTGGGCAAGGTCAAATAGGTTTGGATTAAACAAATTGTCTAACACAACTGTATAGCGAAAATGAACGATATAAATTCTGTTCACGTACGGAAAGACTGAGGGTTTTTTTTAAATGGAATGTACTTAAATTAAGCAAAACCAAATCCATGTTAGATAGAAAAAAAATCCAGAAAAAAAGAAAAGATTCATTGCCAGTCTGAAATCAAAATAAAATGTTCATTGTTATGACCTGCAAACAAGAGCCTCAAAACAATCTGTAATCTTATGATTGAGAGATTACGTAAACGTAGACAAGTCGTGGCTTGTAACTTTCAGGAATATCTGGCGTTTTTGTAACTTCAACCTACCTACCTACATTTTATTCTTCTTTGTATTTACGTCCACAATTTTTAATTAAATTGTTGGTCTTTACATAGTTACTGGACGGAGAAATTGAAAGACTTCCACTGGCTGTGAAAATCGGTGAATTTCTTTTTTAACCGACAACTAAAAGGAGGAGTTCTTATAGGCGCAGAGGTTATAGGCACAGATGGATATCATTACTCTTCCTCCGAGCCTTTTCATAAAAACACTCTCGGAACTATATCTGCAAAAAAATAAGCGAGACGTTTTACATGAAAAATTTACTATTGTATGGGGACAGGGAACCTGTTAATTATTGTTTATATGAATACCTATCTAATAAAGTTTGGAATGTTTGGATGGATGCATAATGCATAGATGAATCAGCAGAACTCGGGGTGGAAGGGTGGTTAAATTTAAATTTGGAAAAAAGATGAAATATAGTCTGGATTAGCAACAGACTTAAGAGACACAGACCCAATATTTGCGACTTATTTTGATGCCTTTACCACATAAGCAATGTAGCTCAGATGGGGCCGTACTAAGGGTGACAACCTCTACGAATTACTGCATAACTGCATACGTTCATAAAATAGAGTAAGAAAGACCAGAATTAAACATTTTATTACCCAAAATATTATATATTCGGCATAATATTTGGCAGGTCATTGGAATTAGAATTGAAACGAGTGGAATTCTTGAGTTATTTAATTATTTAATTTTTAACAATCTTAGTCTTTTCAAGTTACAAATTATTATTAGCACAGAATCCGTTGCTGTCTGATAACTGACAACTAATACGTCAAAATTATTATGTTTCTTACTCGTCACCATGGCAAAATTTGCTTCAACTCCATATCTATGCTTGAATGAGTATGTGTACGTAAAGGGCAAAAAAGGGTATTGTATATTAGCAAATAACTAGAAAGAAAGAGATCGTGCGTCTAGACCCAATTTAAATTTAGTATTCCGATTGGTATCATATACTATCATAAGTCTACCAGTTCATGAATATTTGTCAATGGTGTTAATTTTTCAGAAATAAATCTTAGAAGGCTTTCATTATTTATTGGCTGGATGGATTTCGTTGTAATTTTGCACATAGGCAAAGTGTCATCGGGAAGAGAAACAACCAATTCAATACAATAACAAACACTATGTCAATTATAAGTGTCAAGAAAGATCTCGATAAATGAAAGAGACAATATTTATTCTCAAAGAAAAGTCAGGAGATACATGTCAATAATAATAAAATGATATCAAGGAAAATTATTAATTGTAGGTACTGTCCATTAGCACAATAACCAATTCAAAATAACAATAAATATTATCAAATATAAATGTCAAGTTTATTACAAATTCATTTATGTACTGCATAATATTTCTATAGGTATCAAATAATAAGATCCAGGTACATCATGTTAATTGCCTGCGAGAAAGTCACTTACTGTATAGTAGCATTTCTTTGATAGAAACTCATGTAGACGGTTCTTAAATAGATTGCAATTTAATGTTTTAATTTCTGGAGGTATTCTGTTAAAGCTTACTGGCGCCATACAGTAGACACTTTTATGCAATAGAGCCGTATTTGCTCTGTGTATGCGTAGCCTATCACGTGTATTTGCTCTTCGGTTTCGGGTGACTGTATCTGCCAAAGTCTCGAAGAGTTCAGAATTCGACTTTACAAAAGTAGCCGTTTCAAAAATAAACAATGACGGTAGTATCAGTATGCCATGTTTAAAAAAATATGGTTTACAGCTATCCCTCCTATTTAAGCTAAACATTGCACGGATACATCGTTTCTGGACTCTGAAGACGGTATCCTTATGTGTCGAATTACCCCAAAACATTATACCGTACCTTAGATGTGACGCAGTCATTCCATGGTACGCTGTAAGTAGAGCATCAGTATTTAATATTCGCGCAAGTTTATACAAGGCATATGCCGAGCTGCTTACTTTTTTACATAATGCTTCCGTGTGTGATTGCCAATTCATCTTATTGTCTATAGTAAGTCCTAGGAATTTTGTTGAATCAACTTCTTCAATTTCTATATTTTCATAATTTATATTCAGATTTGGTACAGTGGGCAGTCTTTGTGTGAATTGCATTAATTTCGTTTTAGATAGATTGATCTTTAAATTATTATTATTTAGCCAATTTATAATATTCAATAGTACAGTATTAATTTCATTTTCATAATTCTTTCTATTTTGACACTCAATAGCAATTATACTATCATCTGCAAATAATGTAACCGGATGATTAGTCACTTTAGGCAAATCATTTATATATAAAATGAACAATAAAGGACCCAAGACGCTACCCTGACCCACGCCATATTTAACTGAGCGTATATGTGAAACAAGTGTTTCTTCACGTTTATTAAAGTTATCAATATGTTTGAGCTCTACATATTGCTTTCGATCAGTCAAATATGACTTTATTAGGCTTAGGACATTTCCTCGTATACCGTAATGATTTAGCTTTGCTAGTAGGATTTCATGATCCACATAATCGAAAGCCTGAGTCATATCGCAAAAAATTGCGCATACCGGTACCCTACTATCCATTCTTGTCATAACTATATTTAAAAAGTCATATATCGCTCTATTTATGATCTTATTCTGCCTAAACCCTTTTTGCTCTATGGCTAAGATTTCATTTTTCTCTACATATTTATTAATTTGATTATAAATATACTTTTCAAAAACTTTAGAAAAAACAGGTGTAAGTGTGATAGGTCTGTAGAACTCCATAAGTTCTCTATTTTCTTTATTGAAAAGCGGTTTTACTACTGAAGTCTTTAGTTCACTTGGATAGATACCTGTTATAATGCTCAAGTTTATTACATGACTCAAATGTTTCAATATGCATTGGCTTGTGCAAGGAGGCGCTGGAGCGGGGCCATAGGCCGGAGCCCCGAGAAATCAGGGCTCAGCGGCCCCTGCTCCGCCAGGAACTCATGGAGACATGGAGGGTGCGACTTGAGCACCCAAGGTGGGGGGAATCCACCATTGCGGCTGTGAGGCCGATCATGAAGGAGTGGTTGGAAAGGGACCATGGGGACCTCTCCTACCAGATGTGCCAGATGGTTACCGGACACGGGTGTTTCAGTAAGTATCTGTGGCGCATCCATCGGGAGACAACGCCGCAGTGCCAGCACTGCGAGGATCCTGGCGAAGACACGGCGCTCCACACGTTGGTGGAGTGCCCTGCGTGGGCGAGTCAACGCCGGGATCTCGTTGCGGTCCTGGGCGTGGACGTTCTCTCGTTGGAGACCATGGTGAGGGCCGTGGTCTCCGACGGGAGCAAGTGGCACGCCGCCGCCTCTTTCTGCGAGCAGGTAATGCGTGCGAAAGAGACGGCGGAGAGGGAGCGGGAGAGAACCCTTTTTTTTTTTTTATCGTGCGGAAATCCCTTCGGATACCCCCCCGCCGGCCAGCGGGGGCGGTTATGTCTTGCTTGCACCGACTAAAACCGCACGCTGTCTCGGGTCTTCAGACGCCGGGGTGTAAGGTTACCCATAGAGCATATCCCTCGCACCCCGGCTGACCCTGGGCCATCTCACCACTAACAGCATCGCTCATCCTGTCTCCTCTGAAAGCAGAGGAGTACGGAGAGCGATGTGTTCCCCCCACGTTGGGTATTGGCCGACGATCAATGCCAACCCTATGAAGGGGTGAAGGGGAAGCCATACGCCGCCCAGGGTGTACCGGCCGCTCCGATTCCGTTCCCCCCGGACTGCAGCGGGATCGGAATCGGAGCGACACTCGAGGAGGTTACCCAACACACACCCCGAGCGGGAGAGAACCCTGCCCCCCGAGTTTCGCAGTCTGCGGCGAGGACGCCGCAGACTCATCTACGCCCGGGACTACCGACCTCCATGATTGGGGCCTGAGGACGGCAGTTGGCCAACTCGCCGTCCTTACAGAAGCAGGCCGTGGCGGAGACGTATCGTGTGTGCCCTACACACGCCTGCCAACTCACCGAGCTATTTGCCATGTTATTCCAGACTACAGTCTATCTCTGTACATAATATCCGTGAGTGAGTAATATAAAAAAATTATCATCTTCATCTCTTGCATTCGTGGTTTTTTGGAGGCATTCATTTTGTCCCGGGGTACGATGTTCCACAATTTGGTTTCAATGAGTAGGTGTACTAATTTTACCCTACACCCTACCCCAGTTGACCGAATCGCCGTCGTTACAGAAGCAGGCCGTGGCGGAGGCGTGTCATGTGTGCCCTACACACGCCTACCAACTCACCGAAGCGGGATAAAACCCGACCCCACCAGGCGAGGCCACGGTGGCGGCCAAAGTCCGCCGGCAACCCTGGGGTTATCCTTTCGAGGGCTTACCCGGGGTGCCCGGCAACGGACACTTGGGGAGGACACCGTGCGGTTTTAGTCGAGACACGACATAACCACCCCCGCTGGCCGGCGGGGGGGGGGGTATCCGAAGGGATTTCCGCACGTTAAAAAAAACTGCATTGGCTTGTAGACTTAATTACTTTAGTTATAATACCATCAAACCCCACACTGTTTGTGTTTTTCAATTCAGATATAATAGTCTCAATATCTGATGGAATACACGGCGATAAGAACATAGATTTTTTTCTTCTATCGATAAGTGTTGTAACGTTTGTGCCGCGATTAGCTAAAGGTACAATTTTATCAACAAAATAATCACTGAAAGCGTTAACTATCTCATGTGGATTAGTAATTACGGTGTTTTCACTTATTCTTAATTTAGAGATTACATTTGGAGGATGGTTTCCTTTGGCCTGAATTATTATTTGCCAGGTGGTTTTTGACACATTTTTTGAGGTATTAATATTATGTATATTCTGAGAACGCTGTGTCAGCCTTATAATATTTTTATGTCTACGTACATATTCTTTATATTTGGCTTTATTCGCTTCATTTGAGGTTAACCTATAATTCCATAAGAGTTTTCTTTTAGTCTTGCTGCAGAGTTTTATACCTCGAGATATCCACTTAACTTTATTTACAGATTTTATAGTGATAGTTTTATATGGGAAACACAAGTTATAAAATAGATTAAATGTATCCATAAACTTATCGTAGGCTACATTTGCGTCCTCAGTTGAGTATATGTCAGAGAACGATAGACTACCAAGACAGGACTTAAACTTATTGATATTTTCTAAATTATATCTACGTCTTTTTATGCGCCAAAACTTAACTTCACCTTAAATTATAATTGGACACTCTATTAGTTGCGCAGTGTGGTCCGACAACCCATATTCCAAGATTTGAGTATTGCATTGTTTCCCGAAGTTATGCATAAAATTATCTAGGCATGTTTTAGTTTTAAGTCTCGTAGGTTTTTGTAAAGCTAGTTTCAAGCCATACTGCGATAATAAATATTCAAATTCCCTAGTAATACGATTGTTGACTAAAACATTAATATTATAATCGCCTGCTATTATAACATTTTTATTGTGCTTACCACATAACATTTTAAGCCAGCTTTTCAAAAAATATATCCAAGTTACCTGCAACGGGCACTCTATACAAACATATTACAATAACCTTACAATTGGTCAACTCTACAGCACAACATTCAAAAGTACCAGTAATAGCTAGACATAGGTTCATACTTTTTATCTTGATAATAGGTTCCTGTCGGTCGCAGGAACGGGATTAGTAATTCATATGGGCGGAGCTGCGAGCTGACGCTAGTGATAAATAAATAGAGAAGAATTAGTTCTTGCGTAGTCTGTCTTACCTTAGATAAACTACAGTATATTGTAGAGCATAGATGCTCAAAACGAAAATGGTCTATATACTTCTACCAGCTGGAGCAAGATAGTAGGTACTTATCGTAAAATGTCTGCAGTAATTCTGCTCCACCCTATATTTATCTAATCTAGGCTAACCACATAATATCCTATGACTAAATTTGACTCAATGTCTTTCCACGTGACAACTTCCATTTCGATTCTGAACTCAATCGATTTATATAGCCCCGACCCATAGATATAACAAAATTCAATAGCTAGGCTAGTTTATCAGGATATTCATTTAAGGTTACTGATATTCGTAACAGTTGGGGCACACTATTTTACATGTTCCCCGAGACAGCCTTACGTATTAAGGCTATGTTTTCTTGTAATGTAGGTAGGTATATTCTTATATCCCTATAGATTTGGTTTCATTGTTCTGCCAGGAAATATATTTATAACGCAAAACGTACGAAATGGAGATGCTATACGGCTATGTTCGCCTCACCATCTGATGATACTATTTCAAATGATTCACCTAGAGCTTGTGCCTATTGTGGGATACGAACACCGTTCTCTAACTGGGCGAAGTTCAGCTTCAAGACTGTTACGCCTATTAATTAACTTTCGAATTACCTAAAGCAATTTCACAGTTGTTTATTTATTTTTTCTTCTAATTTTGAATTTGTTAACCAAATGTGAATCAAGTACAATGACTAAGAGAAAATGATTGGTCAACAAAATCACAGACATCTGCCGGTAATTATGTAACTTATGAAAATAATTGAATCGAAAAAAATAATGAGGGAAAACTATGTTAGTTGTTAACTTCTTTGGGCTGTTATAGAGAAGCAAGAAAAATAATATAGGTCAAGTAAATTATTTCTGGCCATATTCTTCAGTTAAGCATTTATCACTGTCAAGTTTAACTAAATAAAAGAAAGTCTAGATGTTGCGCAATTTGTATGGGACTTTTATTTCTGTCATTGTCAGTTTTATTCAAGGCAAATGATTGGCATAAATTATTATCACACTTCCTTTTGTTCTAATTAATATCGTGACCCTTTTACCTACTTTTCGTATTATTTATATGACTTATTTATGACTTTTTGAATGCTACTAAGCGCCATTATGAGTTAACAAATGAATTGTATAACGTCGTGTCATTGACACCACATCCTTAGTACAGTGTGCTGGTGTAATACAGAGTAATTAAAATATACTACGTAGGTATAAAAAAATATTATCACTGTGACGCGAGCGAGGACTCAGGGCTGCACACGCTGGCAGACTGCCCGGCGTGGGAGACGCCGAGGCGTGACCTCGTGGCAGCCACCGGGGTGGGAGTCCTCTCGCTCGGCAGCATGATTGCGGCAATAGTGCGGAGCGCGAGCACGTAGGCCGCCGCCACCTCCTTCTGCGAGCATTTAATGCTCGAGAAGGAGATGGCGGAGCGCGCCCGGGAGTGGTTTAGAACTCTCCCGGCCCACCGAGCCCGCAACATGCTCGCCGCGCGTCGCAGGCGATTTAGGCACCGGAGGTCGCTTAACGACCTCCGTCCTCCATGAGCGCAGGCCTGGGGGTGACAGGTGAGGCCGCCTGTCACCCCAGCAGAAGCAGGCCGGGACGTCAGAGCGACTAGCGCTCCTCCCCCAAACCGGGGCAAGACGGGGAACCGTGGTTCCCGAACCCGAGGGGGCCATCTCGAAACCGGAGATGGCCCAGGGTCAGTCGGGGTGCGAGGGATATGCTGTAAGGGCAACTTTACACCCCGGCGTCTGAAGACCCGAGACAGCGTGCGGTTTTAGTCGGTTCAATGAATATTGCCGCACATGTTTCTGCCATTGTTCATAGTTTCTTCAATAAAGTTAGTTACTTCCACCAATGCAAAGATTCATAATTATTTCACAGTTATATATGCTTTCTTAGGGCATACACAACTTGTAATATTCTTAATGAAAATTGTATACCACAACAATTTGAAAAATATAAGTTAGTGTATTCTTATAGAGTGGGTTTTTAACCCCTGACGAAAAACAACGGGGTGTTATAAGTTTGACATGACTGTGTGTGTCTGTCTGTGGCATCGTAGCTGCCAAACGAATGAACCGATTTTGATGTTGTTTTTTAAAGCGAAAACTTCACGTTGAGCACTTTCCATATGAGCACTTTTTGGGTGAACTAAAATCATGGGAAAATCAGGAAGTGAGGGAGGTAGTGAGGTAGGGAGAGAGGGATGGATAATTACGATTCCAGAAATACACGTAATTGTTCCAGTTTTCACTTGAGTGCACCTGCATTTATTTGTTGTTCGAAAGCCGATATGATCGAAATGACTCTTAGCTATAAATACATTTATGCCGGGGATTTTTTAAAATCAAATAAAATGATAAAAATTCTGATGCTTTTTGTAGCTTAAAAGCATTACACTCCCCTCAGTGTGCCCTATATTTCTGAACAATAAAGACGCACCCCGTTCTGCAAGTTCACATAACGGAAGAAACAGTAACAACTTTGCTTAACGAAGACTGTTCAATGTTTGTTTTTGGTTTTAATCCAAACACATAACCGCAAACATAACGTGTAAACACAAGTTCGTATGTTTTAAAAGCAAACAAAGTCTTTACGATCTTATTTTATATATTTTTTATGATTACAATCATTCATTGGGTATGCAGATTAATAGACTACGTTAATATGAAAGATGTATAAGTAAACATATTAAATCGCTGGGAACTAGTAGGTACCTATAATTAAGTGATAAAAAGTACTGAACAAAGTACATAAAAAGTACTGAAATTATTCATGAATCACACAAATAAATTTTCTATTGTAGGTGGCTCATTGCAGTGGCAATTGAAAAGTTCACTTCAGTTCACTTACGAGTTTGATTACACTACTTATAAGTGTGTAAACATGTTAACTATATATATTATAATGCCATCCGCGCCAATATGTTCGAATCACTGTTGTGTGTCACAAGCTCAATTTCAATCAAACCGTCCTCGTAGGTACACTATTCTCACCGTTCGCTTGACTTCATATCACAGATACGCGCACGCAATGAAACGACAATGTCAATATGATGAACATTTCATTTTGATTTATACCATGGTGATAGGAATGTTGAAAGTTTTGAAATTGTTTTTGGAATTACGTAATAGTCTAATACTTTTGTGGCGACTAGGTTTTCTAGGTTAACATTTTTACTTCTGTTCTTGCAGATATTTACTGCACAAACCGACAACTTAATAATAATAAGGTCCGCTCAAGCATTATGTACAGTTAAGGATAAAAGTAGTTGAACACTAAAATATTTAAATTTTATAAAAAAATATATTTATAGATGCCTTTTTTTTTTTTTTTCGTGCGGAAATCCCTTCGGGTACCCCCCCCCGCCGGCCAGCGGGGGCGGTTATGTCGGGCTTGCACCTACTAAAACCGCACGCCGCGTGCAAAACTTGTTTTGCTCGGTCGCAGCAATCGCCCGCTCGCCTTATCTAGATATATATTGTTTTAACCTTCCCTGATTTGAATTGTATACTTTGTCTTTCTTTTCTATTATGTTATTTCGTTCACTTCCAACACTTATTTTAGGCACACTTTATTTATAAATCGCATACCAGACAAACCCTTACTGGTTTAAGGTGTGCTAATGTGTAGAATGTATGTCTTATACTTGGTAATATACAAAAAAGAAGAATTATAACACTTTAGCCAAGCAACCTTTAACAAACCAATAACTGATCTATAAGTACTTTTATAATCTCCAGCGGAAGAAATTAACAAATATGATGTTTAATTTATTATTTTACAGAAGGTTTAAGAGCTAAGGCAATTCATTAATCTCAATTTGTTAAGTTACATTTGTCGTTGACTGTACCAATTGAGAAAAAATAATTAAAACTAACTAGGTATCACTTTTGACCTTATAGCCAACTCATACAGTGTGGATACATTTTATCTCTATAGTATAATGATTTGCTCTAAGTCGTTAACAATACCTACGTCATCACATTACCGGGACAGACCCCAGATAACGACATGTAATGGCATTTGGGATAAATTTTAATCGTGCTTGGAAACTACAGGGTCTTTTGGTAGAGATTAGGAGTTGAACTCATCATCATATCATATCATTTGCCCAATAAACCGCTGCAAATGTGGTCACTTTATCTGTAGTAGCTGCTACCCGCGGCTTCACCCGCGTGGAATTCGGATGCCGTGCCCGCTACCCTTGGGACCCTATTTCACCACCACAACCTATATAAGATAGACAATTCCACCATACATCATTTTGTTATATCTCAAAGGGTTTAAGCAGCGTTTTCGTTGAAAGCTCCCAGACGGCTTATTTTTTCCGACACCTCCAACAAATATAATTATGTTTCAGTCAATGTATTAAAAAACTTGACAAATTATACACGATAATCTTCACTCTATTCATTGGTGAAAACAGCATGATAATCGCGTGAAGGAGTAATGTAGTTTATCGCGAACAAACAGACAGGCAGACCCGGCGGAGGACTTGGTTTTATAATATGTCATGATAGTGATTTTGTGGATCTTATTTTTAACAGACAGATAAAAAAACTAAAAAATGCAATTTTTGTTAAAGTAGAATAGAATAGAATAGAATAGAATATACTTTATTGTACACCAACAAAGAAATTTCACAATTACTTAACTTAGCTATTTAATATAATTATGTACAATGGGCGGTCTTATCGCTTAAAGCGATCTCTTCCAGACAACCTTAGTTAAGTAAGTTAAAGTAGTGTGTTTACATCCAATTTCACTTCTCATGCTCGTAAAGTTCGACTTTTAGTCGTGCGTAGACGACATAAAATCGCTTTTAAGCTCTAGTGCGTAAAGTAAATTTTTCTTCTAAAACTAAAAGGGTCGAAACTAAGGCTCAACAGCCAAACAGTCAAAATATATTGCACAATTTAATTGAGCAGTAAAATTTCGTAGAATACTGTAAGTTGTTGTTTTATTTTATTCTTGCTATAATTATTTGAATTCCGTACGTTTTCTATAATTAAATTAATGAAATCAGATAAAATAGGAGTTGATATTTGTTTAAAAATGCGCCGAAATGATTTTATGACTTGGCTTAAACAAGTATCTAAGTCTAAATTCACATGGTGAAAAATTAAAAAAAAACATTAAAAAATAAATTGCCGGGAATTAGTTATTTTTTATGTTCTTTCACTGTACGACTATTTTGTTGTTCAAATTGAAGTGAAAAATATCATGTTTTATTCGTTCACAACCGAAATTTTCCTCGCAATCGAAGTGAAAAGCAGAGTGTATAAATTCAGGCATAAATGTCCATTTTTATCCTCGACTACGAGTATATTGGTCCTCGCTGCGCCCGGACCAATAAATTGGCTCGGATAAAAATGGATCGCTTTATGCCCTTGTTGTACAATCTACTATTGCAATCGTTAAAGATCTGTTATTTAAATATTGCAAACTGACACTTCAATTTTATTTATTTGTATAGATGTATAGATACAGATTATTTGTATAGATAACATTAGTACGCCTGAGTGCCTCAAATACCATTATACTATATATATATATTATGGTAAGGGCTTACCCGGGGTGCCCGGCAACGGACACTTGGGGAGGACACCGTGCGGTTTTAGTCGAGACACGACATAACCACCCCCGCTGGCCGGCGGGGGGGTATCCGAAGGGATTTCCGCACGTTAAAAAAAAAATGGTAATATACGGCAATCAATATTGTGCACCAAACAAGACCTTATTAAATAATATCTATATATCTATAACATAACATAACATAAACTCACGCCTATATCCCCGAAGGGGTAGGCAGAGGTGCTAGCACCCACGTTTCGCCAGTTTATGTTTTAGGTCCCAATGTAATAGGTGGCGAGCCTATTGCCATTAACCGGGCACTTATAAACCTGCGATAAATACACACATAACTCGAAAAGCATCGAAAAGTCATTGGTGTGTGCCATGGTAATACCTGGGATCGAACCCGAGACCTCGTCTCAGCAGTCCTTTACCCATACCACTAGGCTACCTATACTATTATAAAATAGTGAATTAGTTGTGTCTGTACATTAGCGATATTTAAAAAAAGAAACTCGGGTTATGTTAGATGAGCGATTCTGAAACCGATTCTTTTTAGGTAGATTTCGATGAAATCGATCTACCTATTGGTTTCTTGACTACTGTCGAATTTTAAAAAAAATTCTTCATAGGAGGTCTAGTTATGACCCCCTGAGTCCGAAATGACCACTGGTCAAAAAGTAGTATGTATATATATATTATATATGTATGTATGGTTCCACTTCCCAAAATTTACGGCACTCTCACGGTCGCATTTTTGCCCCGATCGCTTTCAAACTGCGGTCAAAAATTACTTGGGTGTAAATTTAGTTTAAGTTCGTGAATTGGTGGAATCCGGCCTAAGGGGACGGTAGGGCCTCACTTTTTGTGAAATCAGTTTTTCCTCAAAATTTCACGTTCCATGAAAGATATTCGAACCGTTCTAATTTTATCCCATAGTATACATGAATACCAACAACTTTTAATCATAAACCTATAAGATTAAAACTTTAACTAAAAGTGGAGGGGGGGGGGAAACCAAAATTTTTCGGGAAAAAATTCATAACTTCTAACCGGTGAACATTCTTGGAGTCGGAAACATTTTTAATCGATAGGCCAATTTTAAGTCTAAAATAAATGTCTGAATAGATTTTCGCTAAAAGTTACCGTTTTCGAGAAAAAAAAATTAAACATAAAAAAATAACATAACATAACATTAAAATAATATTAATTGCTTCACGAAATCTACCTGTGCGTTCCCCCTGCGGGTCCGGATTTTTTTGAAATTCTTGTCTGTTTGTCTGTTTATTCGCGATGGACGCAAAAACTGCTGAACGCGCATTTTGATGCGATTTTTCTGTAAGAAAGGTCTTGTTCAAACTTAAAATCTGCTGAGATATAACCAAAAAACTAAAACCGAACTCCGCACGGGTGGAGCCGCGGGCATCAGCTAGTACATAATAAGAATCATGAATCCGTTAGTGTGCCCATCCAGTTTACAGCATCCTATTTTTTATTTTGTACATTGTACATGTATTGTGTATGTTTAGTTCATATATAATCACATAGAGCCGCAGTAAAATGCTTTTTATATAAGGTGTCACCAAATTAGGTCTCTTTATTTGGTGAGATGACTTGGTATCGATAAAATAATATATGTATTTGAAACAAAAAAAAATCGGGTAAAATAAAAATAAAAAAAATAATAAAAAAAACACCACCAGCGACCACAGCTGGTCGCGATTTAGGTATTTCCCACACATCTGCTTGGAGAATACTGCGAGGAAAAGGACTGCACGCCTACCACTTTCTGCGGGTGCAAGAGCTCCTTACCACAGATTTTGATCCGCGGTTAAGATTTTGTAGGTGGTTAGTGGAAGATCCTACCAGAAAAATATTTGTGGACAGATAAGTCCACTTTTACAAGAGTGGGCTTGTTTAATATTCACAATGCACACTGGTGATGTTTTTTTATATTTTTAATATATTTCTTTTTTATTTTACCCGATATTTTTTTTTTTTTCAAATACATATTTTGTCGATACCAAGTCATCTCACCAAATTCAGAGACCTAATTTGGTGACACCTTATATACATAATATCTATGTTTTAAGGTGATTGTAAAAAGGACTTATACCAAAATCTCTTGTTATAGGGTGTAAGTGTACATTAAAAAGTAGGTAATACCGGTCTACTTTTACCAATTTGAGAACTTTAAAGAAAAAAATATCAAAATACTAGTCGAACTATTGAAAAATACTGATTAAACATGTTATACATGTAACACCTTTAAACGAGCAATTCTTATAAATATGTATATATATATATATATACAATTAAATTTTTAAGCATTTTGTATGCTTACTTTTTTCTAAAGATATAGATCGGAAAAAGAGAACATCTAGAACAACATCACCTTAAGACGTATATAATATATCGGAGAATTTCGAATATCTGGGACGTGTCTAGATAGCTCAGCTGTTCAGAGCATTCCCTCTGTAAGGGACTGGTCGCGGGTTCAAGTCCCGTTCTAGATGTTCTCTTTTTCCGATCTAAATCTTTAGAAAAAATGTATATAATATAATGTGAATCTCGCAAACGGCTCACCGCTATTTTCATGACATTTTGTACGCAGGGGTTTCGGGGCGATAAATCGATCTAGCTAGGTTTGAGTTTTTGAAAACGTTGAGAAAAAAACCTAGAAAAGCGCGGTCATCCAGGTACTACAATATTATACATACATACAATAAAGCCTCTTTAACATTGGAGTAGGGTAGGCAGAGAAAATGATTTTCATACATCCTCGCCGGTTGCGAGCTACTAGAATCATTTTTTGTGTAGTATTAAGTATATCTCAATAAATAAACGTAGTCTTTACATCAAAATAGTATAATTATTACGATGTATTTCTGACCAGGAACGGAATATGATTCATATGGTTTGAATCTACATATAATATGCTTCCGCAGTAAATCTAAACACAGTAGCCTATCATAATATTTATCAATTTTATTTACTTACAGGGCTTCCCTATATACGTTGCTGGTTGATATTTGATATTGTACTCGTACGCACAATATTTTTCTGGTAAAATCTGGTGGAACCACACTTCGCTATTCGATATTCACCCACATACGACGAAGTATGTACGGCTGATTCGTCTATATTTGCTTTATTCGTACGCATAGCGCATAAGCCCGAATAGCGAATACGAATAAGGCCGTAATAAGTGGCCGTGGAAATCGGCACGAATCATTCCAGTTCATAAAGGTGGGGGACGTACCTCTGTCGAAAACTACCGCCCAATATCGATACTACCCACCCTGTTGAAGCTTTTCGAAAGAATAGTGCACCATGCAATATATCCCTTGTTACATAACATCCTTATACCACAACAACATGGATTTGTGAAACGTCGATCCACTACCACAAATTTGTTAATTTACACAACCTACCTGTTTAAAGGTTTAGACGCTAACAAGCAAGTTGATTGCGTGTACACGGACTTCCGAAAGGCTTTCGATGGGGTGGATCACAAATTATAATTGGACAAGCTCGCCATTAATGGTATACGTGGCAACTTGTGGCGCTGGTTCAAATCTTATATTATGAATCGTACGCAAAGGGTTGCTATCAATGGTTATGAGTCTGATCTGGTTTCGATAACCTCCGGCGTGCCCCAGAGCTCCATTCTGGGCCCATTACTGTTTAATTTATTTATGAATGTCACTGTTTCAAATGTTGTAACTTCCTCCTGTATGCAGATGACTTAAAAATGTACCATATAATTGAAAATGATGATGATCAAGCTGCATTCCAATCCGACCTAGATCGCTTCTTGATATACTGCACCAACAATAGGCTAGTGCTTAGTATCAACAAGTGCAATAGTAAAACCTTCACAAAGAAGAAACATATAACCTCAAATTTTAAATTAGGTGGCGCACTACTCAAAATGGTGAATTATATCAGAGATCTTGGGGACAGTAAATTAGACCTTAATCTGCACATAGATAACATAATAAATAAGTCGTTGAAATGTACGGTTATGTAATGCGTACAAGTGCCAAGTTCACACAAACTTTCACATACCTTTACCTATATAAAACTCTAGTACGTTCTCAACTTGAATACGCTGTATGTATCTAGAATCCATTTTATGAAAAATATAACGAAGCCCTTGAAAGAGTTCAAAGGAAATTTCTAAAGTGTATGCAATACAGATGTTTTCGTAATTACTTGACATACGAACAATTACTAGACAAGTACAAACTTTTAAGTCTTGATCGCCGGCGTACTCAACTTCAAGCCATGTTGCTATTTGACTTGTGTCATAATAGATACGATTGCACTCCTATTATCAATAAGTTGTGCTATAGGGTGCCTACTAGGACGCACTGTCGTAACCCGTGTCAGCTATTCGCTACTACCAGATGCCGCACAAACGCTGGTAAACGTTCGCCCCTGTATGGCATCGTACAGGCTTATAACGAGAACTTCAACTCTATTGATATAGCTGCAACGCGTCCAGGTACGTTCAGGAGATTAATATTGTGGGTGCCTACTAGGACGTACTGTCGTAACCCGTGTCAGCTATTCGCTACTACCAGATGCCGCACAAACGCTGGTAAACGTTCGCCTCTGTATGGTATCGTACAGGCTTATAACGAGAACTTCAACTCTATTGATAAAGCTGAACGCGTCCAGGTACGTTCAGGAGATTAATATTGTGGGTGCCTACTAGGACGTACTGTCGTAACCCGTGTCAGCTATTCGCTACTACCAGATGCCGCACAAACGCTGGTAAACGTTCGCCTCTGTATGGTATCGTACAGGCTTATAACGAGAACTTCAACTCTATTAATATAGCTGCAACGCGTCCAGGTACGTTCAGGAGATTAATATTTGAACATTTAAGTACTTAAAACTCATTGAAACTCATTGTAACACTCCGGTTCCTCATCCGCGTGGACTTAAATCTCGGTTTTAATATTCTTTGCGCAGAACACTAATTCTTTTTCTAAAATAAAAATAACTGGTCTAAATGTAATGTCTTGTATGTCTGATGCTGCCGCCATCTCAATCTCTCTCTTTCGAAATCGGCCGAGCCGATTCGAAGATTAGCGAAGTCAAATAAATACACAGAGTGACAGACAGACGGACGGACTAAAACCTTAAAAACTGTTTAAGAAAAACCAAATAGGTTATTTGGTTTTTCTTATTTAAGGGTACCATTATTTATTCGTGCGGATATTCCCTCGGATACCCCCCGGTATGTCCGGTTATGTCGGGCTTGTACCGACTAAAACCGCACGCTGTCTCGGGTCTACAGATGCCGGGGTGTAAGGTTGGCAATCTGTATAAGTATAACTACATAGCTATATTTTTATGTATTCATAAAAAAACTGTTTTTTTTTTACCCTCCCAGACACTTAAAGATACCAGATACTTAAAGATCTAGGCCTATCGAGAGCTACAATAAGCTCATTACTAGGACGAATGTCTAAAGCGGCACTAGTAGGTTCGTATCAAATTTGGTTAGGCAGGGAGGGGAACTTGGGTAGTGAAGGTGAGTGTTGATGTACTGGGCGATGTACTGATGTGTTGGGCCCCTTCTAAACCTACACTTGGGTCGCAAGTCCCAGGCACTGTCCCGAGCACAGAGAATCCATGGATTGCTAAGAATATCGGTCTCATTTTTACGGACAGACACTTCAATTTGAATTATCTGTAAGAATTAATATTATATTCATTGTGTAAAGCCAATAATAATTTCCTATACCTTTTTTTTTTTTCGTGCGTAAATCCCTTCGGATACCCCCCACCCCCCCCCCCCGCCGGCCAGCAGGGGCGGTTATGTCGGGCTTGAACCGAATAAAACCGCACGCCGTCACGGGTCTGCAGACGCCGGGGTGTAAGGTTGCCCATAGAGCATATCCCTCGCACCCCGACTGACCCTGGGCCATCTCCGGTTTCGAGATGGCCCCCTCGGGTTTGGGAACCACGGTGTCCCCGTCTTGCCCCGGTTTGGGGGAGGGGCGCTAGTCGCCCCACCGTCCCGGACTGCTTCTGCTGGGGTGACAGGCGGCCATTGTAATTTTTGTTCAATTAAGTCACAACGACTGCTAAATGATTAATCTGTGGTAAACGGTGTTGGTGGTAAATTTAATTCTACCTATATCTAAGTTAAGCAACCCTTTTTTTTTACGTGCGGAAATCCCTTCGGATACCCCCCGCCGGTCAGCGGGGGCGGTTATGGTTCGGTTGGTACGACTAAAACCGCACGGTGTCCTGCCCAAGTGTCCATTGGGCACCCCGGGTAAGCCCTCGAAAGGATAACCCCAGGGTTACCGGCAACCTTGGCCGCCAGCGCAGCCTCGCCTGGTGGGGTCGGGTTTTATCCCGCGTCGGTGAGTAGGCAGGCGTGTGTAGGACACACACGACAAACCTCCGCCACGGTCTGCTTCTATAAGGACGGCGAGTCGGCCAACTGCCGTCCTCAGGCCCCGATCATGGAGGTCGGTAGTCCCGGGAGTAGACGAGTCTGCGGCGTCCTCGCCGCAGACTGCGGAACTCGGGGGGCAGGGTTATCTCCCGCTCCCTCTCCACCATCTCTTTCGCGCGCATTACCTGCTCGCAGAAAGAGGCGGCGGCGTGCCACTTGTTACCGTCGGAGATCACGGCCCCCACCATGGTCTCCAACGTGAGAACGTCCACGCCCAGGACCACAACGAGATCCCGGCGTTGGCTCGCCCACGCAGGGCACTCCACCAACGTGTGGAGCGCCGTATCTTCGCCAGAATCCTCGCAGTGCTGGCACTGCGGCGTTGTCTCCCAGTGGATGCCCCATAGATACTTACCGAAGCACCCGTGTCCGGTAAATGTGCGGCACATCCGGTAGGAGAGATCACCGTGGTGCCTCTCCAACCACTCCTTCATGATCGGCCTCACCGCCGAAATGGTGGATTCCCCCCACCTTGGTTGCTCAAGTCGCACTCTCCATGTCTCCATGAGTTCCCGGCGGAGCTGAGACCGCTGAGCCCTAATTTCTCGGCGCTCGGCCTATGGCCCCGCTCCAGCGCCTCCTTGCGCAATTGGTACAATGACGCAAGGGCTGTCGCTTCCAGGTCCCATGGAGGGGTCCCGGCTAGGAGACATGCCGCCTCGAAGGAGATCGTGCGATACCCCCTGATGGCTCTGACAGCCATCACCTTTAACGGGCTGTTTAGAACAGCCACGTTGCGGGCCGCCAAAGTCTCCGCCCATGCGGGGGTCCCGTACAGGGCCATGCTTCGCACGATTCCCAGGTACAGTCTCCTAGTGGGGGCGTTGGGTCCCTTAACGTTGGGCATCAGCCGCGATAGCGTGGCCGCAGCCCCCCTCAGTTTCGGGACCAAACTTCGGAGATGACTTCCGAAGTTCCATCGGCTATCGAGTACGAGCCCAAGGTACTTCATCGTGGGCTCGATGCCGATGCTTACGCCCCCTAAGGTTATGCTGGTTCCCGCAGGTGGCCCCCTCCAAGGCCCGTGACAACACATAGCCTCGGATTTGTGGAAAGCCACCTCGAGTCCCAGCCGCCGTATTCGACTCACGACTTGAGCAACCCCTGCCGTGGCCTTTAGTGCCGCGCTTCGGTACGTTGCTCCCCGCGCCATAACGAGGGTGTCGTCAGCATAGCAAATTATGCTGACACCCTCGAGCAACGTGCCGCGCAGCACCCAGTCGTATCCGATGTTCCACAGGAGTGGCCCTACGACCGACCCCTGTGGAACACCGCACGACACTTCTCGCCGCCCTGGCCCTAGGCAGCTCGGGTAAACTATGGCCCCTCGGATAGGTATGCCTCGACAATGCGGCGGAGGTAAGGAGGCACTCCGTGATACGCAAGAGCCTCCGTAACGCAGCTCCAGGGTAGGGTGTTGAAGGCGTTGGCGATGTCGAGCGACACCGCCACCACCACCCCACCCCGCGAGACTACTTCCTCCGCCAGGCGCCTAACGCGCATGATCGCTTCCACGGTGGAGCGCCCCCGGCGGAAACCGAACTGGTTGTCCGCCAGATCTGGCCCCACATTCGTGAGTTGCTCGACGAGGCGCTCTGCAATAATGCGCTCAAAAAGCTTGCATACCTTGTCGAGCAACACGATCGGCCGGTAACCGGATGGCTGATCCGCCGGCCGCCTCGCCTCCCGGATAAGGACCAGTTTCCCCGTCTTCCACGCCTTTGGAAACTGGCCCCTTTCGAGGCATGCGCTAAAGAGCGCCACTAGTCGAATGCCACCCATGCTCGGCCTGGAATGCCGTCGGGTCCGGGGGCAGTGCATTTTCGAGCTTTAAGCCAGAACACTGCTACCCCAAGCTCACTCTCCCTGACTCCGGGCACATCGCTCTCGCTATTATCAGCGTCAGACGCCTGAGGCGGAGCCATACGCGGAGGGACATGCTCCTCCGCTCTCACTGGGAACAGGGAGCCCAGGACCCCTCCAGCCGAGTTAAGCAACCCTACTGTAATTTATCACTGTTTGTTTATCCAAATAAATGAAAAAAAAAAAAAAGTTGCATATTCGTGTGTCCACTCCACAGATTAAGCAATATACTCTCATTTATAAGTGAGTCTGAGTAGTCTGTGCACATGTGTTCGCTTGCTTATGGTCGCAGACCAAGAATCGTATAATCTCTTTGTCGTGGAGCAAGCAGCGTTCAAGCAGCTTATTCGTGACATTGGAGTTTTCAAAGCCAGGGGATAATTTTTTTTTTACTTCCAGGCTATGAATTTCACCCAGAATATGGGTAATAAAACCTTTTTCATTAAAAATTTACTAGGTGGTTGGGCTCACAGGGATATCCTTTCTAGTGCGTGATTTGTTTTCCACCTACACGGACACATGTGACGAGAAACATCGTGCGGATTTCATAGGTCCGAGTCCGATGCACCCACTTCGTCATTGTTAGCCCTAGGGAGACGAAGCCCTATTGCGTTTCCGCTCAAAAAATAAGGCAGTTCACTGGGATTAGAATAGAAAAAAATCTTAAACCCCTCCCCCCCCCCCCCATAACCGCCTTCTCGAGCATTATTTGCTCGCAGAAGGAGGCGGCGGCGGCCCACGCGCTCACACTCCGCACCATCGCTGTCAGCAAGATGCCGAGCGAGAGGACTCCCACTTCGAGGGCTGCCACGAGTGCCCTTACCGTCACCTACTGACATTTATATGTCACAATCAAGCATAAAACCGCATAAAACCGTAAACAACACATATATTTTGCCAAAGGACATAATTCACCAACGAAAAAAAAATGGTTATATCGGTTAGAGAATGACATTCTAAGATTTTTTCTTTAGACGGCTAAGAGCTCAGACCAATTTTTTAGTTTTTTTTTTACGTGCGGAATTCCCTTCGGATACTCCCCCCCGCCGGCCAGCGGAGCCGGTGGTTATATGCATACATACGAGTTCGTCTGAACAATTTTTACTTCATTACTAATACCAAAAATTAAATTAATAATATAATATGACAAAAAGCCTAATTATATACAATCATCATTAGGTACCTAAGAACCTATGTAGGTATTTATGTGTAGGTATTAGTGTTATAAAATATATGAAAGAAAAAGACTTCATTTCGTTACCTACGTGGCTTTATTCATATGTTATAATTCCGCAGGTCTTACGATAACATTTTCTAAACCTAATGCAGGTGGATTTATGGGAGGTTGTTGGTGCCTTGCGACCGTCATGTTCTGCGGCTGCTGTTCCCACACTATGCACATAGTGTGGGAACAGCAGCCCACCGTTCTTTTGCCAACATTGCATGAGCAATAATAATACGGTATGGCATCACGGCCACTCAATGATGTGTCGATGCCCGAACATGCCGAGATTGTACTCTCCCTCTTATAATTATTATGTTTTCTCCCAATTCTCTGACGTGTTCTGTTAAAAGTCTGTCGCCAAGCTCGACCGTAAAAACACTATTTGGATTGATGTGCTCACCGTAATAGCTTTTAGCTTGTTTTATTTGAAAAATACCCAAACTAAATTATATTAAATCCTCTTCTGAGAGCCTTGGAAAATCATCGAACTCGGGCATATCGGCGGACATCGGCTGAAATTCTGCTCGTCTTCTATTATAATTATGCCTTACAACTATATCAGCCAGCGTGTTAGGGATTAACATTCTATGGTTTATTATGGGTAAAAAGGATTGGGCATGAATATTGTCATTCATTAGTATATGGTATGCATTAATTATAGTAGCCGCTATCTTAAAACAGTCAAACATGTGCGGTAGAGTATGATTTGTATTGACATGTCTCAAAAATCTAAAATCCCGTTTAAAACACCCATTAACTACCTCCACAACCCATCCACAGATAGTTACAAGGCGAGTTTTATTTGCTTGCATCGTTGTCAGCTGGGTTTCATTTCGGAACTTGGCTTCAGGCATATGTGCAGAATAGCCCAGTGACTCCATTGGTGATATGGCATCTCTGAAGCCGCGATCCAAAATAAATACATCACCTTGTCTAAAAAACCAATTGAAAACACCATCGCCGTTGTCAGTTTCATTAGTCATAATGTCGTTCATAACTTGGGCATCGGATGTGGTAGCAGCATGAGGTCCAGATACGTCAATAATGTGTCCATCACAACAGACTATCAAAAAAGGTTTTAATAAGTTGCGGAATTTATGCAGGCTGTATGACTTTCTCTGAAAAAAGTACTTACTACTTTTTTGCAGATATATATGGTTTTAGTCGGTTCAAGCCCGACATAACCGCCCCCGCTGGCTGGCCCGCTGGGTATCCGAAGGGATTTCCGCACGAAAAAAAAAGTACCATCACAAATTGCGATTGCCTTTCGTTCAGATAGAGGGCTATCGGGATTTCCAAAAAGTGCTTCTGGTAATGTAAGGTTTCTCTGTGCTACATCCTCTCGCGTTAAATGTTCAAACCCTAGGTGCAGCGGGACAAAATCTTCTATCAATGCCACACGGCCAGTTTTTAATATACGCGCAAAAGTGGATTTACTTGTGCTAAATATCGATGCTAATCGAGCGTTAGAATCTCCAGTTCTGAGTTTCACTAGTACTGCTGCCAATATTTTTTTTTATTTTTATTATTATCTAGACAGGTTGTTATAGACAGCAAGTCAGCAAACTGAGCATGTGTAAGACCTGTCCAAGTATGGAACTCATTATCATTTATAACTTCGTAGTGTTCAAAGTTTAAGACTGCTGTAGTCACATGAGCTTTTAATATAGATAAGGCTCGAAATATTGCCGCATTTACAGCGAACCATATAGTGGTTCGCTGTACCAGTCATTTTAGCGCGAAATATGTGGGTAGCCTTGCATTCATTCCAAAGAAGCTGGAAATTTTCATGAATGTTAGGAATACGATTATAATGAAATAGTGAAAAATCGCATGTCAAATATTTGTACCCATAGCATCTATGAGTACAAATATTTTTATTCACAAATATCCATCTTTTGCATTTTTCTCATAAACTGCAATTTGTATCGTAAGAATTAGTAAGATAAAGTTAAAGATCATGCAATTATTTATGAAAATTGTTTTTTTTATCCTACGTTCGTGGGACTGCAATAGACTTGTGGAGGAATGAGGTGTTCCTCCAACACAAATGGTGGATCCTCCGACTAGGTAAGGTGATCTCGCCTGGTAGGTCGCGGCCCAACGGTGGTCGTTGGGATGCTGTATATATGTTATAACAGTGCGCAAACTTCACTTTAGCGATTGTGTCGGCTGTCTTAGCTCTCTTGTGGAGCGTGCCAGTGCCAGAAATGGGTAGTTCTGGTGAGCCGAAAGTTGATAGTCCTTTGATGGAACAATCTCCCTAACTAGTCCTAGTGGATCGGGACTACCACTGATAGTAGTCGATGATAGTACTGGAGTGAGTCGAGGCAATTCCTCAGTAGGTCGAGGTGAGTCCCAAGTCGAGGTGAGTTGCTACGTAGACAGCTTTTATTAGTGATTAAATACACGATGATTTTAATTCAATTTTGGTATCGACAGTAAATCCGTAATACGAGAATATGAATATGCGTACTTGCCTACGCATATTCATATTCTCGTAACAGTAGATAGGTATGTACCTAGTTATGGCAATTGGGTTAGTTATCTGATTAAATAAAAATATTTCTTTAAATAGGTAAATAAATGCTTAAGTTTTGGTGTATGGGGACCCCACTCAAGCTGTTCAGGGCTCAAGCTAACCACACCTGCAAGGTTACCACACTGGTACACCTGCTGATTAACGGAAGTGGCTCTGGCCCAGGCTTTTCTCTCGGTCAGACTGCAGTCGCTCCGGTAATAGCCAAACGAAGAGAAGGAGTGCTATCCTTCTCTTTCTTTGTATTTGGCACCTCGGGCTCCAAAGTGCAATCTTTGAAAGCAACCGGGACTATCGCTGTGTTGATGATGACAACAATATCCGGATTCGTGATACCTAAACAGCCATTAATTGTAGAAATCACTCACTCCATTATGATTTCATGAGAAACACGACGTCCACTCGAGATTTCACAGTAGCAGTGACAGTAGGCGGTTCCTAATCTTATTGTATAGACCTGATTAAATTTTTCTTTTGGAAATTTAATGAGCATGGACCTATCTCGAATGATTTAGAGCCCTGTTTTTATTGTAATAGATGCTAGATTCTGCACTAGATCAACATTTAGATCACGCATGATCACTCATTACAAGTTGTGAAGATGAAGGACATCAACTTTCACACGAAGCGTGATAATGAACTAACTTCTAGAATATCCAAAGTTGAGTTCAAGAATGAGACTCTTAATAGAGAGTAGGTATTGTATTTTGTGCCAAGAGAGACTATCATCTATTTACGCAATCGTGAATAATATTGCCTTGAACACTCTTAGCGTGTGAACACAAAGGTGTGAATTATTAGCAGTTCGATATTACAGACAGTGTGGTCATTACGCTGGATGGGATAAACCTAGAATATGAATTTCTCTCCATGAATCGTTAATACAACCCTAGCATACCATTTTAACCAGTTAGGTTCTCCTGTTTAGTCTTTAGGAACACAGATTTAGATTAATTTATTAGCAATACACAGGTGATGACAATATTTTAGGTATCGATAAGCACTTAAATATTAAAGTAATACTAGCTGTGGTTTTTGTGTGAAGTGTCGGGGCATTTCCAAAGCATGCGAGAACCCCCTCGGGCTTCACCTCACCGGAGCTAACGATAAGGTGAATATTTTGGACTCAAACAGATTAAAACCGCACGGTGTTTCATCTCATCGACCTGTGTGCCCGGGGAATCAGATGTGCCTTTGCGAAACTAATATTTTTTTATTACAAAATGCGTTGTAAATTATATTATATATTTATACTTTCAAATAACTTCTTATCACAATGAAAAAAAAAGCAGCCAAGTGCGAGTCGGACTCTCCCATGAAGGGTTCCGTAGCAGTAAGCAACATAATAATGCTTTTTTTTTAAATTTTATACTTGAGTTGATTGAATGAAAGGTAAATTGTGTTTTACGATTTATGACGTATTAAAAAAAACTACTTACTAGATCTTGTACAAACCAATTTTCGGTGGAAGTTTACATGGTAATGTACATCATATATTTTTTTTAGTTTTATCAGTCTCTTATTTTAGAAGTTACAGGGTGGGGACACACACACACACACATTTTACTACTTTGGAAGTATCTCTCGCGCTAAATGTTCAGTTTAGAGAAAATTTATATTAGAAGCCTCAATATCATTTTTGAAGACCTATCCATAGATACCTCACACATATGGGTTAGATGAAAAAAAAAATTTTGAGTTTCAGTTCTAAGTATGGGGACCCCCAAAATTTATCGTTTTTGTTCTATTTTTATGTGAAAATCTTAATGCAGTTCACAGAATACATCTACTTACCAAGTTTCAACAGCATAGTTCTTACAGTTTCGGAAAAAAGTGGCTGTGACATACGGACGGACAGACAGACAGACATGGCGAATCTATAAGGGTTCCGTTTTTTGCCATTTGGCAAAGGAACCCTAAAAATTAACTTAACGACGGCTTGCACTCTGGGAGTGCCGGCAGAAGTGAAAACTTGAATATCAACGTTGTGCATTTCTGATATTTTGGAATGGTTATGAAATAATTTTGCACGAATGGCTTTAATTATCAGTATAAAAGTATCGTATATCGTACACAAACATGACAATTTATATTACATTAAAAATTCAACAATTCAGAACTATTACAATTATTTACATTAAAAAGTTTATCTCTCAGAAAAATCAACTTCCATCCATAATTTCCACGACTTTTTCACCATCATTATTACCGGAACCATCATCGCCAATATTTTTATAAAGTACTCACTCATTTTATTTTCGCTATTTCTTCGTCACTTTTTTCATTAATAGATGCACTTTGTTTAATTTCCGTTTTATATCAATAGATTTATGACACAAAATAGAATAAATATTACAAAAAGTTATATGATGACAAAAAGTGTTTCTTGGGCCTCAGTCGGAATCGATATCAGTTTTGACGAAGTCAACGCACTCATTAGACGAACGCGCCACCAAGTTTTAAGTACAGTGTGAAATTAGCGCTTCTATATATGTTGTCTTACGACCAGGTCACGTGTTTACTGACGCGAGTTTAACCTTTTTTAACCATTACAAAAAGTGCACAACGCCGCTAAAGAAGTTTTCACTTCAAAAATTTCATCCAAATCCGTTCAGTAATTTTTGCATCAATTTTATAATAGTATAGAAGACAAAATTATAAAAAAAACCCGCCAAGTGCGTTTCGGACTCGCCCATGAAAGGTTCCGTAGCAGCAAGTAATAAAAGTAACTAAATATTTAAGTTCTTGTTATTTCGTCGTAACAAAAAACAAGTTGAATTCCTGAGACGAGCTCAGCCGAATACAAGGGATTTTCGATTTTGCGAAATTTTTGTTTTGCGATTTTTTGCGATTTTTTTTTATCTTGCAATGGTTCACCCCAGCACGAATCTATTACCGAAAACAGCAACTCGATAGCTCATCTCCTTCATACCCAAAACCGTGACAGAAAATTGGCAACGACGACGTCGACGACAACTCGATAGCAATAGGGCTTTTCTAAAGAAAATCCCTTTTTTTTTCTTTTTTTTTTATCTTGCAATGGTTCACCCCAGCACGAATCTATTACCGAAAACAGCAACTCGATAGCTCATCTCCTTCATACCCAAAACCGTGACAGAAAATTGGCAACGACGACGTCGACGACAACTCGATAGCAATAGGGCTTTTCTAAAGAAAATCCCTTTTTTTTTTCTTTTTTATCTTGCAATGGTTCACCCCAGCACGAATCTATTACTGATAACAGCAACTCGATAGCTCATCTCCTTCATACCCAAAACCGTGACAGTTTTTTTTTTATTTTTTTTTATCTTGTAATGGTTCACCCCAGCACGAATCTATTACCGAAAACAGCAACTCGATAGTTCATCTCCTTCATACCCAAAACCGTGACAGAAAATTGGCAACGACGACAAGTCGATAGCAATAGGGCTTTTCTAAAGAAAATCCCTAAAAACTACTTACTAGATCTCGTTGAAACCAATTTTCGGTGGAAGTTTACATTATATTTTTTTTAGTTTCATATATTTCTTATTTTAGAAGTTACAGAGGGTAACTCGATATACGAGGTACGGGAGGGGGGGGGGGTACACATTTTACCACTTTGGAAGTGTCTCTCGCGCAAACTATTCAGTATAGAAAAAAATTATATTAGAAACCTCAATATCATTTTTGAAGACCTATCCATACACATATCCACACGGGTTTATGAAAAAGAAAAATGTTTCGGAAAAAAGTGGCTGTGACATACGGACGGACAGATAGACATGACGAATCCATAAGGGTTCCGTATTTTGCCATTTGGCTACGGAACCCTAAAAATGTGTAGATCGTAAACTGGAAATGAGAACATATAATATATCAGTTTCCAAAAATACCCTGTGAAAGCAACTTAATCAAGAATCGTTTTCTCTTTGGATTACAAAGATAAAAATCGCTGCGTTAAAAATCGATGCTACTACCCTCGGGAATGCGTCAAAAGTATCAAAAATCTTATGTTCAAGATGACCGAATTATTGCGCCCTGGAGGAATATAATCAACATAATATTCAAACGACATTGACTTTTTTGTCGAACTTTCTCGCTATACATACTTTATGAGTATGTACCTATATCGAGAAAATGTGACGAAAAAAGTCAATGTCAATGAAAAGATTTGTGTGGATTGTAAAACATGGGCATACCTTTTTTTTTTCGTGCGGAAATTCCTTCGGATACCCCCCGCCCGCCAGCGGGGGTGGTTATGTCGGGCTTGAACCGACTAAAACCGCACGCTGTCTCGGGTCTTAAGATGCCGGGGTGTAAGGTTATCGTTAACAAGTTTGAAATGCCCATAATCACGTTAACACATAGTACAAACCGAATTATTACGTGCGGTATACGTACAGCTATATATACCTACTACCCACACCGCTCTAGTCTGTGTCCGGATGAAACGGAAAGTTCAATTCACAAAATTAACCACCATAGTAGTGAAGTGGATGTAGATAACGGAAATGTACATTAGAATAGCGGTTAAGAGTTGTTGAGTCTCGGTGATTCGTTTTAAATTACTTATTTCATACTTGCTGTTACCCGCGATACCGATCCCATTCTTGCGACTCACGGGAACGGATTCTCAAGATGAAAAGTAGCATATATGTTATTCCGGACTATGATCTAAGTGTATGCAAAATTTTATCCAGATACGTGCAGCCGTTCTGACGTGCTTGATTACTAAACATCCATCCATTCATCTAAACTTTCACATTTAGGTATGTAGTAAAGGGTGTCTCAGTAAGAGTGCACTTTTTCATTTTAAAATAAAAACAAGTATTTTATGACAGAGTTGTGATATTTTTATTGTATTGTAAAGAAGACATGTTACGATTAAGTATGGAATAAAATATCCGGCAAATGACTCTCACGGCTCCGATGACAGGCCATTACTCTTTTCATGAAATTTTCCATGACTTTGGCACAGAGATGTGGCTGTATTTCACCGATGACGCGTTGGATTTCCGATTTGAGCTCAGGAATTGTTTCGGTTTTATTCGCATAAACCTGAGATTTCACAAATCTCCAAAGAAAAAAATCGCACAGCGTTAAATCGCACGATCTTGGTGGCCAGCTGACATCAGAATTTCGTAAGATAATGTGTTCTGGAAATCGTTGCTGCAATAAGTCGATTGTTTCATGCGCGGTGTGGCAGGTTGCGCCGTACTACTAAAACTACATGTTGTCCAGATTCATGCCGTCCAGTTGAGGCCACAAGAAGTCCGTTATCATATTCCTGTAACGAATGCCGTTCACAGTCACTGCAATTTCGGCCTCAATTTAAAAAAAGTGAGGTCCAATCACGCCACTTGACCAAAATCCGCACCAGACTGTAACTCGTTATGGGTGCATTTGTTTCTCATGGATTGCATGAGGATTTTCTGAGTCCCAAATTCGACAATTTTGTGTATTCACGAAGCCATTCATATGGAAATGCGCTTCATCGGAGAAAATTACTTTTTTCGAAAAATTGGCATCGACTTCACTTTGCTCCATTACCCATTGAACGAATTGCTGGCACTTTCCGTGGTCTGCTGGTTTGAGCTCCTGAGTTAGCTGAATCTTGTACGCATGAAGCTCTTTAGTCAAAATTCGCTGCGTAGTGCTTCGTGAAATTTGAAGTTGTTGAGAACGATGCCGAATTGATGTTTTCGTGTTTTCGGCGACACTCTCGTTTACAGCAGCAATGTTTTCAAGAGACCGACCGGTACGTTGACGCAATGGATTCTTATTATCCATAATCGACCCAGTTTCTTCAAATTCTTTGACCACTCTTCGAATGGTTGACACATTAGGTGCACTTTCTCGGCTGAAAATTTGGCAAAGTTTGCGAGCGGTTTCAACTTTCCCCATTTTTGTAATGCGTTGTTCTTTCGAAAAGCGCTCCATTTTTAATAATCGGAATTAACAGAGGAAAAAAAATCCAATTTTAAAAAGTGCACTCTTATTGAGACACCCGTTAGTAGTAAGAGCCAGATTTTTATAAAGCTACTTACGCTTGTATATCCACAATGGGATGAAAAACGGTGTATGAACAACAACTGCACTTGGGTAACTATGGTCTTGGTTCTACGTTATAGGGAAGAACTTATTGCCAGCACTTTTTCGAACTCTATAAAAGAGTTCACTCAAAGAGTAGCCCAACAACACTTTGCCTAGAAATTGTGCAATTCCTGGGCAAACAGCTTAGGACCTCATGTACGTCGTCGCACTTGATATCGCAAGGTGTAGTTCTAATGGAAATTCGGCATGGCTTGTTTTCTGTTTTCTAAGCTGCATGACAACGAATTCCATAATCTTGCCTGACAGTTTTTGAAATACATTGCTTCTTATTTATCGAATGATTTAATAAAACATGATATCTAGTCTACTTAAAAGGAACATGATATAATATGAAATCTAGAGATTAAGTCGATTTTTAATATCTATCAGCCGCTACACTAACCAAAATCGATGACAAAATTTTCGTAGTTTTATGTGTGCATTATTAAATGTTAATTATCGCTCGCTTAATAATGTGCCTGGTAGATGGCAATAGGCTCGCCCCCTATTACATTGGGACCTTAACATAATTGGCGAATCGTGGGTGTGTAATACACCTCTGCCTAACTCTTCGGGGATACAGGCGTGAAGTTATGTATGTATGTATGTAAAATAATAAACATTTCTATATCTATGAGAATTGGCGCCCCTCGTGTTCCGATTATGTTAGAAGAATACAGTCAACGACAAAATTGGCTTAACAAATTCTAATTTTAAATTTCTAGTAGTGTACTTAGACATGATCCATACTAACAATTTAAAAAAGTCATAATTTTAATTAAATGCACCTGAAAGTTCAACGTTGATTGATATACCGATTGAAATTTTTTGACGGCCTGTGTGGCGTAGCGGTAGTGCATTCGACTGCTACAACAGGGGGCGCGGGTTCTTTTCCGGCTCAATGCAAATATTTGTATGCATGAATATGGATAATAATACCATAGTGTGGGTGTTTCTATGTATAATATGTATGTATTTACAAAAAAAAAATATAAAAGGATATTTATCCGCATTCTTTAACCCATAACACAAGCTAGTTAAACTGTGGTTACTTTGGGTCTAGAAAGCGCTGTGTAGAATGTCATAAAATATTTTAGCTGTTAAACCTTTTATAAAATTATAAACGAAACATAAAGTATATCAACTTTGTCCTCTGGGGATTATAAACTACATCCATTTGTATTATTAGGTTCATGTTTTCCAATGTAAAAAACGTTTGTAAATATTTAACTGTAAATCGACTTTTGTTGATGATTATAGTTTAATCCGAATTTTTTATCATCACATTTTAATTTTACACAATCTATTCATTGCATGTTTACTATTACAACCGAAGAAATTCCCAAAGCGTAGGTATCTATTAAAATAACAAAGAAAGTTTTCAAAGTAGAATAACAGTCTCTTATTCTTCATAATTTTTGCTTTCTGTCCAATTCTAAAAAGTTTACTTACTAATAACTTTATTTGGACCCTCTGGGTCCACTTAAAGTTAGATACTTTTGACAACATGAAATGATATAATAATAAAATAAAAAGGGTAATGAGTAAAAAAATACTTCAAGAGCTTCAGTCATTATATTTGAAAATGAAGACCTTACCAAAAATAATGACAAGATTGACCGTTTATTGTCTGATTCTTTTCTTAGGCTTCGATTGGCCTTGGAGACATGGAAGATGCAACTTGAGCAACCAAGATGGGGAGAAGCCAACATCACGGCGGTGAGGCCGGTCATGGAGGAGTGGTTAGAGAGGTACCATGGGGACCTATCCCCCCGGATGTCACAGATAATTACCGGTCACGGATGCTTCAGTAAGTATCTGTGGCGCATCCACCGTAAGAAAACCCCGCAATGCCAGCACTGCGAGTATCCCGGCGAAGACACGGCGCTCCACGCATTGGTGGAGTGTCCAGCGTGGGCGAGTCAACGCCGGGATCTCCGGGGTCCTGGACGTGGACGTACTCTCGCTGGAGACCATGTTGAGTATCGTGGTCTCCGAAGGGAGCAAGTGGCACACCGTGGCCTCTTTCTGCGAGCAGGTAATTAGCGAAGTGGCGGTGAGGGAGCAGGAGAGAACACTGCCTCCTAAGTTCCGCAGTCTGCGGCGAGGACGCCGCAGACTTGTCTACGCCCAGGACTACCGACCTCCTTGATCGGGGCCTGAGGACGGCAGTCGGCCGACTCGCTATCCTTACGGAAGCAGACCAAGTCGTGTGTATTCTACATACGCCTACCAAGTACCAACACACCGACGCGGGATCAAACTCAACCCCAAAGGCGATGCCGCGATGGTGGCCGAAATCCGCTGGTACCCCTGGGGTTATCCTTTCGAGGGCGTACTCGGGGTGCCCGGCAATGGACGTTTGGGAAGGACATCGTGTGGTTTTAGTCGGTTCGATTCCGATATAACCACCTCATCGCTGGCACCGGTCGGGTGAAGCCTGTGGGGGTTTCCGAACGTAAAAAAAGGCACGAATGACTTACGAATCTGGCTAAAAACGTAAATGCAGCAGCAATATTTTTTGCGTTTATAAGTGGTACTTTTTACTTTATTTTATCATTCATATTATAACAGATTATACTCTGAAGAATTGTTAAAGAAGATGCCGACAGCTACCTTTTATTACTAAGCACTACCGCTCTACACAGGCAGGAAGTAAACCCTCATACTTTGAATCTAGTACGGTCACGTACTACCCAGTTCGAATGAAATGGAATTTCTTCCCGTGGTTTCTCTATTTGTTGTATGACCTCTTTCTACTGAAAATAATATAAAGGTTTATTAAAAAAAAGCATTAAAAGGCTTATACAAGGTTGGCAACTTGAAAATGCCATCTCTAGTCGGGTCAGAACCCATGGTGGATTATATTTTATTATTTGGGTGACCGAGCATTGCTCGGTTTTTTTCGATACTATCTAAAAATTAAACCTAGCTAGATCGATTTATCGCCCCCGAAACCCCCTATATGCTAAACTTCATGAAAATCGTTGGTACTGTTTCCGAGATTCAGATTATATATAAATATACAGGTTGTTCCACGGCTATGCCACATGGAGGGAAAGTATCTTAAATAATGTAGATAGACAACCTTACTGAAAGAAAACAGTCGATTTTGATTTCAAAAACAATTTAAACTGCATTCATAGATTTTCAAAACTCGATTGCCATCACTCGATAATCGAACCGGCTAAAACCCGAAAAAATAACATCCTGTACTTTCATGGCATCAATCAATACGGTTGATCATAAGAATCAAATCTCTCTAACAAACATAGTTAATTAAAGAAAAGGAAATCCATGAAATTAAAACTTTGAATTTTGAATTTTGAATTTCGTAGCTATCGAGTTTTCGAAAATCTTTCGAATGCATATTTAAATTGTTTTTAAAATTAAAAATTTTCGGTCAAATTGTTTATCTTCACTATTTAAGATACTTTCCCTCCATGTGGCATCGCTGTGGGACGCCCTGTATATGTGGGTCGTATGTGTATTTATCACATTAGTGATAGTAAAGATAAATTAATAAAATTTCTCTATTATTAGACTACGCTATTTATCTCCTTTTTCCCCTCTGGGTTAGTATAGGTTACAAAAAACAGTTTACAATTCAACATAACGACTCAGATTTCCATCACGAGACTCGAACTAGTTATAAAGAAATCCATTAATAGAGTTGCGTGAGTATTCCTTATTAGTGATCCTACACTAACTACAACTTCTACCCAAACGTTATTAGGAAATCTCTTCATCAGTGTTGTTTTTGTTTTAGTTTTTTTTTCCTTGTTCCGATTACAGATGTTTAACGTGAAATATAGCCTTGAATTTGACGGTCGTGAAGCAATTTCTATCGATTACTTTTAGCTACGTATAATGGTTAGTTAAATTTTTCAGAAACATCTGGACTCCTGAGTAATTCGTTATATTAAAAAAGAGAAATAACATTGGATTACAATGCAGTTCAGTTTATTTAGTAGAACCAATGTGGAATTTCTATAAAATTTAATGAATATATTCTGTTTGAAGAACTACTTTGACACAGACGAAATGTGATACTAGCGAAAATTGAAGAAAACGTTGTTAACCTTAGGGAATACGAGATTTGTTTCATGAAATTTATGTTTGAAATTTAAATGAAAAGTTGAAGAAATATCGCAATAAATGAAATTCGTTTAGCAAGATAATGCTCTCTAATGATTGCTACAGCTCAAAAACACAATTCTTAGTTAAAATTCACGAAAACGAAACAAAATATGAAACGAACACAACTGTTTTTGCTTTTTACAAAGCATGAATAGCTCAACAGCGATCGAAGACTCATCTCATTGGATATATGGATACATAGATATACGATTCGATGAGACGTTACCCCCCACCCAGGACTCCAGGACTCCAGTCCTGGACTGCAAATGTGCTGTCCTCGAAGTAGAGTGGAGCTTGGAGTGGACAAATGTGTTCATTCTAAGCTTCATGCTGATGTCGCCGCTGAAATCAGAAGTGATATACAGCTGCCGCACGAGGCCCCGAAGTGCGTGGATCAAA
Organism: Cybosia mesomella; assembly: GCA_946251805.1. NCBI lineage: Eukaryota > Metazoa > Arthropoda > Insecta > Lepidoptera > Erebidae > Cybosia > Cybosia mesomella. Next base: position 18,034,592 of record OX276393.1, on the reverse strand, counting down.
TAACTTTAGGTCCTCCTTCGGGCTCACCTCTCCGGAGAAGAAAACCCGTTCCTGACTCATCCTGAAATATGCTTAAAGGATTTTTATTATTATTTATGTCTCCACTGCTAGTAAGTAAGAGCATCCCTTACGCGACGCATATAGTGTCGGTGACTCGACACTTTGACTACAGCCTTTGTATATTTAAATTAATCTAAACATACCTACCTACTAATATTGGCTACCCTAATCATAATCATAATCTTTATTGACAAAAATATACATTTAACATGTGTGAGAATCCCTGGCTCCCGAGCTAGTTTCGAAAAACTGTATTACCCTGATTTTCGAGCGAGAGTAGAGTAACTTCACGCAAGTAAAAACTAATAAGCAACTAAGTATTGTAGTCAGTCAATATCATTTGATTTTTTCAAAACCAATATGTTCGATATAATAATAAAGCTTATATAGAAAATAAACAATGTTTTTTTATTAAGTATCTATGTTATCGGTTGATAATAAAATATACATCAGACGGTTATTTAAAACTTCGCGCTAAGTTGGACATTCTTCTTTTGACCGTACGGCGCGAGGTAGCTGATGTTACCTTCATTATAAAAGTATTAAACGGGCCTATCGAATGCCCAGTTCTACTGCAAATAGGCTTTAATGTTCCGCAGAGTTTTTAGATAGTATACTTCTATTCATCTCCCTATAGTAGCAACCGACTACATACAGAATTCATTTATACGGCGAGCGAGCAGTTGTTTAAGCGATCACTTTAAGCGATTTAAATATGATATATTTAATGCTTGCATAGAAACTGTAAGACGGGTGCTCAGGCTGGATTTTTTCTTGAAGCATGACTTCTTTTATGTAAGTATGGTATCTATTGATATCTTTTTTCACATAGATGATTGGTGTAACATTGTTAACTTATTTTTCGTTCATATATTAATTTCATAGTAGCCGCGGGCATCAGGATGCCCGCGGCTTCACCCGCGCGGAGGTTGGTTACCGTTTTTTGCTCATATCTCTGGTTCTACTTAACCATTCAGCAGCAATCAAACATACAGCAGATTTTAAGTCTGACCTTCCTTATAGAAAAAAAATGCATCAAAATCCGTTCAGTAGTTCTTGCGTCCATCGTGAACAAACAGACAAGAATTTAAAAAAAATATTTTTGTGTGCAGAATGGATCATTTAACATAACCCAAGTATTTTTTTTAAATATCTCTAATGTATAGATTTAGATCGGAAAAAGAGAACATCTAGGACGGGACTTGAACCCGCGACCAGTCCCTTACAGGAGGAACGCTTTGACCAGCTGAGCCACCTAATATAAATACCATTCTTCGAAAAAAAGTGGCTATGACATACGGATGGACAGACAGACAGACATGACGAATCTATAAGGGTTCCGTTTTTAGGGTTCCGTTGCCAAATGGCAAAAAACGGAACCATAAGAACTATGCTGTTGAAACTTGGTAGATGTATTCTGTGAACCGCATTAAGATTTTCACACAAGAATACAAAAAAAAACAATTAATTTTGGGGGCTCTCCATACTTAGAACTGAAAAGCATACTTTTTTTTTTCATCAAACCCATTTATTTGGGATATCTATGGATAGGTCTTTAAAAATGATATTGAGGTTTCTAATATCATTTTTCTCTAAACTGAATAGTTTGCGCGAGAGACACTTCCAAAGTGGTAAAATGTGTCCCCCCCCCCCTGTAACTTCTGAAATAAGAGAATTATAAAACTAAAAAAATATATGATGTGCATTACCATGTAAACTTCCACCGAAAATTGGTTTGAACGAGATCTAGTAAGTAGTTTTTTTTAATACGTCATAAATCGTAAAACGCAATTTACCTTTCAATCAATCAACTCAAATATAAAGTTTTAAAAAAAGCATTATTATGTTACTTGCTGCTACGGAACCCTTCATGGGCGAGTCTGACTCGCACTTGGCCGCTTTTTTGCCATTTGGCAACGGAACCCTAAAAAGGGAATTTGAGCTACACTATTTCTTGGGAACAATACTACACCATTCCGTAATGATAATAATTGTAACTGAAAATTTAGTTAATTTCAATTTCCTTAATTTCGAGTCATCATTTATTTACTCTTTGGATCCAATGCTTGCACTGGGGTCCACTCTCTTACTCTTTCACTTGATTTGGCTTAACTAGGCTTTAACTGAAGCTATTGTCGTATGTATCTCTAACCCCGAGAGTTAAGTTAGCAAAGAATCTTCTGCCGTCTGGATTTTCTATTATCTATACTTTCATTTTTATATTAAGAGGAAATAGTCATGCATGAGTTCTACTGAACTATTCAATTTTGTGAAGATATAGGTATGTGTGTCAAAATCAATAAAATTTTTGATCGACTTAACTCTGCTTATGCTGCACCTATAAGAGCATGATAATATATAGCGAAGCTTATGAATACGCTTCTGGAGAATATTCGTGCAAAATATCAGCTAAATCTGTTCAGTGGTTTTCACGTGACTGTTTAGTCAAATAGAGAAACAGAAAAAGACAAAAATCTAAACCATAAATTTTTGTCATCGATTTTGCTCCTAGAACACATAGCAGTGTTTTTAAATATTCAATATACATTTTCTTTTCCTCGTTACAGTTTTATTGTATGGTTAAGTAAAATATAGAAGTATTCGTAAAAATTAATAAAAAGACTTCACAATTTTTATGGGTATAAATTATACCCATAAAAATTGTGATATATATCTTCACAAAATATTGTGATTGTCTTTTTATTAAATATTATTAGCTACCCATTACACATTGAATTTTTAAAATTAAAAATATGTATCATACTTACTAATATTTCCAATTTTTATAAATAACCATTGTTAAACCATGACAACCAACCCTTCCACTGTTTGTGAAAGTATTTTAATGAATGCCCCAAGGCTCCAAATGTCACGAAACAAATTCTGGCATATAATATTACATGGCTGAAAACGTTTCGTTATTGAAGTTATCGCTGAATTTAAATAACAGCCTTCTTAAATTGTTGAAAGCAGAGTAGCATTTAATCTATCAAACTAGAAATTGATTAAATAAATAAATATTCTGTCGTAGAATATTTATTTATTTAATCTATCAAACTGCGTTTTCAATCACTGAAACAGTCCCGTAGTTCAGAACTACTGGAGTTCTGAACACTATTAGGGTTTCCATAAACGCCACAGCGGCTATACACAGGCCAAAAAAGAAAAGGTTAGGTGACGGTGTATTCATCTTAGCCAGATTGCAGCCATTTGATTGGATTGAGTGGGAGTATCTAGATAAAAAGAAGCCTATGCTATTCAGGGAAAATGTAGCATTCCAATGGTGAAGGTAAGAAAATAATTTCAGAGTTTATCGATTACAAACAAACAACTCTTTCCCTTTTATAATCTACTAGCTTAGAATCAATAACGAATAATATATCTAATCTATCAAGTAATGTTAGTTACCTGATCAGCTGAATGTATTTCGTGAATGTCTCATATTTTTATTGTTCCTAATTGCTAGTATAGGCACAGTATCCAGAGGGGGGCATCTCAAAGTCGTAGATGGCCCAGGGTCAGCCGGGGTGCGAGGGAATTGCCTTATTGGTCCACCTTACACCCTGGCATTTCAGACCCGAGACGGCGTGCGTTAGTGGTCGGTACGAGTCCGTCATGACGACCTACGCTGGCCGACGGTAGAGAAGAATCCGTGGGGATATCCGCACGAATAAACACGAAATGGCACATTATAGGCGGAGATAAATCTAAAAAATTAAAGATCATGAAAATCGGTCCACCTGTTCTCGAGATATAAAGGGTATCACTAACCCGACTTTATTTTTTAACGTATATAGATATCTATACATATATAATTCTGATTCAAGGTTCAGGATTCTGATTGATATAAGGCTGATTCATCATCGCAGAGCTTAAACCACTAGACCTACAAACTTGAAATTTCGGCAGTAGATGCCTTTCATTGTAGGCATCCACTTAGGAAGATTTTTGAAAATTTAACTTCTAAGGTGGCAATATAAAAGAGATATACTACCTTAGAAGTTAAATTTTCAAAAATCTTTTGAAAATGATCGTTTTTATGGAAGTACGTCATTTTCAAAGTAAAAAGCACGAAATTTCATACAGCTACTTCTAAATAGCGTACGTACACGTGTATCTGCGTTTTTCGTAATTTCACCCGTAAGTGGGTAAATAAGGAATGAACGGTTGAATGAATGTCGTTTTTTATAGTTTCGTTTATTTTTATATATATATGATTTTTTACGAATATCTCCGGTTCTACTTAACCAATTTTACAATCAAACAAAACGGAAGATTTCAAGTCTGACCAAGACCTTTCTAATAGAAAAGACCGCAGTAAAATTCGTTCAGTAGTTTTTAAAAAATCCCAAAAAAATTTAACATAACCTAAGTTTTTTTTTAATATCTCCAATGTAGAGACACAAATAATTTACAATTTTATAATAGTATAGATGGATATCATATAGATACGGATAAAGCAGTGATCGGTATATATCTAAATAGATAATATTATTATATTTAATAAATAAAGTTTAACTAAATATAATTATAGTATTAAGCTATTGTAGGTAATTTGTGTATAATGTAATTTGCTGTAAATGTTACCTTATTTTCACATTACAGATCATATACCACTAGCTGATGCCCGCGGCTCCGCCCGCGTGAATTCTGCTCCCGTTCCCGTTACCCATGGAAACCTATTCTCGGCATGAAAAGCCTATGTGTTATTCCAGACTATAATCTATCCCTGAATTGTATTTGAATGAATGAATATTTGTATGAATGAAGCGTCGGTAGCTTAGTGGTTAAGGATTCAACCTTACGATCGAGAGGTCCCGGGTTCGAATCCTGGCCATTACACTACCGACGTGAACCCACTCCTAACACAAGCAATTTAGCTTAGCTGGAGGGGTTAGGGGGGATATTAGTAATTTCGGTTACTAATATTCTTAAAAAAAAAAAAAAAAAAAACAGATCCGTTCAGCCGTTACAGCTCGATTGAGTAACAAGCATCCAAATATCGTCACAAACTTGCACATTTATAATATTAGTAGGATAGGATAGGCTATGATTTACTGACAAGCTACGAAAATTTGGCCTGAGTAATAATGTTCTGTCGTCATCATCATCATCTTAGCGTGGTTTTCGGTTGTATCCGAGGTATTCACCTCCGAGCCTGGGGTCTGCTTACTCCGTATACTTCTATTGGCGGGGCTTATACGGCTCATAATCTTCTGACGTGTAAAGTAATGAAATAAGTATTTTTGGTGTTGGTTGGTTTAGATTTATTTTCAATCAACGACGTGATAGTTTTTGCTAATATTATATATTTAGCTAGACCCACGACACCTAGTAGCCGGGTTAACCACAGCATATTTTGTCTCTTTAATTTTTAATAATCCCAAAGAAATGACAATATTTTGAAATAGTGGAGCCACAGTCTATAGAAAGATAAATAAATACATGATGATTTCAGTACAAATTAAAATAAAACGCAATGATATTACCGTATAACGTGACCATGTGATAATTCATTGAATCTATTCAAAAACAACCATGAACAAAATCTAATGAAGAAGTGTGAAAAATACAAGTTAACATGTTGCTATTTTAGAGAAATATAATATATATACGAAGTAAATTTCCATAAAGTAAAGTTGCAAACAAATAACATTGCGTTGAACATTTTATTTATTTAAGGCTTTAATAATCTTTATCCAAAATGAAAATTACTTATGTATAAAACGTGAATAGTGTGGTTAATAAGTTTATTTTCTATCATGAATTAACATAAAAAATTCAAGAACTTTCGTGTTCACCTTCAATTTTAATTTCAGAATCGTATTTTTTCTATTTATAAATGGAGTTAGGAAGTTGGAATTACAGGTTTTTATTTCCCTGCTTCATCTAAAAGGAGTTGTTTTATTTAACTTACCTGGTATCCATTGCAAAAACCGAAAAAGTTACTGAATTCAGCAGGTTGATGGTTGTTTATAATGACAATATCTTTCTGATCTTTTACAATAAAACCTTCTTAGTTCACTGTGCTAACATACAAAACACAAAGGAGTGCACAACTCGACACCGCTTTACAGCTTGTTTGCAGAACGATTAGCACACCTATTCCAGCTCCCAAAGTTGACATTGCGCACTTCCAATTTTTTAGCCTTCACATAGAAATTAGTTCTGCCAACTATACTAAAAAAATGGTATCGTTTCACTTTAAATGGTGTATTATTTTGCATAAACACAATAACATATGTATTATTTCACACACTCCAGTTTTTTCAGCAGTAAGTCATTTAAGATCACTAAAATTATTCTATTAGCAACTTCTAAGCTTCCTTAGTAGTTTTTTCAATTTATATAGACTAAAAATATTGACACTTTTATCATAATATTATTTAACATGTTAATCTAAACATTGGTAGTATTAACGTCTGTTTAGCGTTTATAGTTACAGTGAAATCGCGAGAGAAAGTTTCAGGACGAATCAGCGGAAGCGGTGCGCCGCGTCGCGTAGTCAGAGCCGAATGGGGCACGACACAGTCGGCGTCCGGCTGGCACATTTTACAACATACTTACCCCCGAGTAACACGGCTCGTGAAAATGTTATTTGTCAACTTGGTCGTGTTGACTTATTAATTAGCTCGTGTACACGAAGATAGCATCAACAATGAACTACCGGTTTGTTTATCTACTTAATGCGCCTTGCAACATACAAGACATTTTTCATATGATAAACAAATATTCGAGTTATTGGTTAAATTAGAATATGTCGCTTCAGCATCATTTGTGTTCATTTATGTCTTCTAATTCTACTTTATATATTGCTATATTATAGTTTATTCTGAATATTTATTACACAGGAAGCAGCCTTTATTTCCTACAATACCAGCTTATGTGGCGCAGTTATTATTGTCGTAATAAGAATTGCAGAAAAATACGTTGGACATCGTATCTATAAAAGAAATTAAGGGATAATTCTGGAACAAGTCTGTGTGCATTTACCTAATATAAGTGCTAGCTAATCTGATTAGATTCACCCTGATATAATTATATTTATGTGGGGTGAACAGATATATCGATATACATAAAAGAAAGTCGGGTTAGTGATATCCTTTATAACTCGAGAACAGGAGCACCGATTTTTATGATCTTTGATTTTTAGATATGTCTACGAAATTACTTGACACTGGCAAAAAAATAGCACGGTATGGGCACCGTGCTATTTTGTGATATTTTTTCCAGTGTCAATTCACTACATAGTATAAAACAAAGTCGCTTTCTCTGTCCCTATATCCCTATGTATGCTTAAATCTTTAAAACTACGCAACGGATTTTGATGCGGTTTTTTTAATAGATAGAGTGATTGAAGAGGAAGGTTTATATGTATAATAACATCCGTTGCACCCGTGCGAAGCCGGGGCGGGTCGCTAGTAATTTAATAAATGAAGATATTTGCATATGAATTCAATACTATGCAGCGTTTTCGTCATTTAGTCACAGTCAAGGTCAAGTAAATTACGTCATAGTCAAGTACAGAGTAATTGAAATCAGGAATTATGTATTTTGTGAGTAAAGTTTATATTTGTAATTAATTATATAATTAATCTGTCGCCAAAAAATTTATTCATTATCAGAAAAATAAATTTCGTTCTCAAATACATAAAAATTGTCGGGTATTTCCGTTTTTCACCAGGAAAATTTTTACTCACTACGCATTTGTTTCATAATTACCAAACAAAATCGTAGTGAGTAAAAATTTTGTTCTCAGAATAAAACGTTTACCACATCAATAATAGATTGGTACTCAGTATGGTAAGGGCACGCCGCAATAGCGGCGGTAAGGCCCATCATGGAGGATTGGCTAGAGAGGCGACACGGAAGCCTCTCGTACCGACTGACGCAGGTGATCTCCGGGAAGGAGTGCTCCGGGGACCACCTGCATCGGATCACGAAGGAGCCAACGCCAGAGTGTCATCACTGCGACGCGAGCGAGGACTCAGGGCTGCACACGCTGGCGGAATGCCCGGCGTGGGAGGCGCCGAGGCGTGACCGCGTGGCAGCCATCGGGGTGGGAGTCCTCTCGCTCGGCAGCATGATTGCGGCAATGGTGCAGAGCGCGAGTGCGTGGGCCGCCGCCACCTCCTTCAGCGAGCACGTAGTGCTCGCGAAGGAGCTGGCGGAGCGCGCCCGGGAGAGATTTAGAACTCTCCCGGCCCGCCGAGCCTGCAACTTGCTCGCCGCGCGTCGCAGCCGACTCAAGCGCCGGAGATCGCTTAACGACCTCCGTCCTCCATGAGCGCAGGCCTGGGGGTGGCAGGTGAGGCCGCCTGTCACCCCAGCAGAAGCAGGCCGGGCCGGTGGGGCGACTAGAGCCCCTCCCCCAAACCGGGGCAACCCCGTCTTGCTCCGAACCACACCGTGGTACCCAAACCCGAGGGGGCCATCTCGAAACCGGAGATGGCCCAGGGTCAGTCGGAGTGCGAGGGATATGCTCTATGGGCAACCTTACACCCCGGCGTCTATAGACCCGAGACGGCGTGTGGTTTTAGTCGGTTCAAGCCCGACATAACCGCCCCCGCTGGCTGGCGGGGGGGTATCCGAAGGGATATCCGCACGAAAAAAAAAAAAAAAAGATCTATCGACAAATATGTCAATTATTTTCCGCAGATCACGACACCGCGCGCCCCGACGCAGATAGATATAGGTTAGAAGTGTATGGCAGAGACCTCCGCTATACACTCCGTGCTTGGTTACTTGTGATAATGCACTAAGAAAAAGGGGACCCGCGAACCCTACATTTTGGCAACAAATCTACTATTCAAAACGTCAAACCCAATTCAAATTCAAAAAGTCAAACCTATTATTTAGTAAACTCAACACCAATTTAATTGTCGTTAGCTTAAATCATACCCAATAAAATATACTACGTACACGTAAATGCCGGTCCGTTATTTCACCATACTGGGTTGTTTTCTGAGATTATATATTTAATTGCACAAGTGCCTCAAATCTCTATCGGCCAGACCTAAGACCTTTAAACAAGTGCATGATTTGTCCGCCAGTCATTAACACACACGTTATTGAGTGCGCCGAAAAGGGTTAGTGGTGTTTTTCCCCAGTTGTGATTTTCCCAAAAAAAAAAAAAATTAAATCTAGTGATGTTTTTCCCCGGTTTGCTACCCAGTACTGTCGTTCTCAAGATTCTAGGCAGGTAAAATAATCACAGAGCCCGCCTCTCCACAGAGTGGTGAGAAAGAGAGAAAGGTGAAGACCAACTCAAGGCCAACGACGGCCTCAAGCCGCTCGAGATTACTCATATAAACACACGAACAGGAGCCCGGCTCCTCCAGGTCCCCGGTTCCACCCGTGGCCCCAAGTTACTGGAAGAAGCAAGATATCCGGTGTACAGGCCCATTAAATGAAATGCACTGAGGTGGCGCAGGTGTGCATCACGGGTCTGGATGATTCCATTACGGCGGAGGAGCTTAAGCTCGCCGTGGTGGAAGCCACGGACTGTGTTCCACCGCCGGCGCTGGGACCAGGGAACCGACAACCATCTCGAGTAGCTTTGGCTGGAAACACCGAGTCAACGGCGGGGCCCGTGAGCTCACGCCTAACCGTAAGGTAGGGCCATCCCCATGGATCCCGCTCCAGCATATCCAGCACTTCCAGGAGACGTTCCCGATCTAGTCGCTTAAGCGCCCAACGAGACTGGGGTGGAGTCGGTGTGGCCAGCGTGTCGCTTGCGGGCGAGGTGACATCAAACCGAATGTATCGGTGATCCGACCTTATCTCCTCCTCCACAACGACGCGCCAGCTCTCAAGACTATGTGACAGTGAGGCGCACGCGAGCGAGATGTCCATGATAGAGCTGCACTTCGAAGTTACGAGGTTTTCCAATCTATAAAGGTAAAGGTTTGCAGCAAGAATGCCATAATCATCGCGGATCAGCCTTCTAAGTGTGGTTAGGAAATTGTATGCCAAAATATTGATTGATAGGGTAGTAAGTATAACTGATGAAAAGATTTGGGATGCGCTAGCAGGAAGGTTTTCGTAAGGGAATGGGCCTACGGATTCATTATTTTTCTAACGCTGCATTGCGGAAAAACACCTTTTCTTTTTTGTTTTTTATCGTGCGGAAATCCCTTCGGATACCCCCCCCCCCCCCGCGTGCCAGCGGTTATGTCGGTTATGTCGGGCTTGAACCGACTAAAACAATACCTGGTCGAAAACCAAAAAGTGTTTTGCGCATTTGTAAACTTGGAAAAGATGTATGATAAGGTGAACAGGAATGAGTTGTGGAATGTACTATCCATGTATGGAGTGGACGGTATCTTCATACGGGCTCGGAAGCCATTATACAAGGGCTCCAGAGCCTGTGTTATGATTAATGGCGCCTACACGGACATCTGAAAAGGTGTCAGGCAGGTGAGCGTTAAAATGATAAGCACTTTACAAGCTCTGCTTATTTCAATAAGCTTATAAGTACGTTGGTAAGTATAAGCTGTAAACCTTTAAAAGGAACGCGTCGTTGCCACGTCCTAGGTATGTCATACCGCCGATCGCGTTGACGGCGCCGGCGCGCGGCGCTGCACTGTCATGAAATGCGGTCGAAAATAAACTGTATTAGTCAGATAGTAAAGTCGAAAATTGGAAAATTTGATCATCATGATTTTGCGGATAGCATCGAATTTAGTTTGATTACATAATATTTATTAGTGTTTACAGTATATTATTTTATGACGCATAAATATTCGTTGTGTTTATTTTTTTTATTATTGTTTCGTTGTAGGTTTTCTTTTAATTCAATGCAATGAACGTAGTTTAGGTATGTTTCGCTATCGAGACGAAAGCACTTTAAAAATATATTTTAGGTGGGTAGAGACCTTCCGTAGGAGGCGTCGCCGCCCCGCAGATGCGGAGGCCCGAGAGGCGGAGTTGTACGAGGGATACAGGGAGGCCAGACGAGCCCTCCGAGCGGAGATAAGGCGTTCCAAACGGGACGCCTTCCGCGAGCTGCTGGCGACACTGGAGCGGGACCCTTGGGGGCGGCCCTACCGGATGGTGAGGGGCAAGCTGCGCCCCAAGGCCCCGCCGTTAACCCGGTGTCTCCAGCCGGATCTGCTCGGAGGAGTTGTTGGCTCCCTGTTCCCAGCGCGGGCGGTGGAACATGTTCCACCGCGGATGACTCCGCCTCGGTTGCGCATGGCGCCCGACGTGGAAGACGACGACGTGCCCGAGGTCACTTGGGTAGAACTAGAGCTGGCGGTGAGAAGGCTAAGAGCCAAACACACCGCCCCGGGACCCGACGGCATTCCAGGCCGAGCGTGGGTCCTAGCTCTAGTCGACGACGCTCTCGAGCCCCGACTGAGAGGGCTTCTCAGCGCATGTTTGGAGTGGGGCCAGTTTCCGAAATTGTGAAACTGGTCCTCATCCGAAAGGAGGGGCGCCTGGCGGACTCGCCGTCCGCCTACCGGCCCATAGTGTTGCTCGACGAGGTGTGCAAGCTCTTTGAGAGAGTAATTGCGAAGCGCCTCGTCGAGCACCTCTCAAGAGTGGGGCCGGACCTGGCGGATGGCCAATATGGCTTCCGCGCTCCACCGTGGATGCCATTATGCGCGTGAGGGCTCTGGCGGAGGATGCAGTAGCCCGGGGTGAGGTGATGTTGGCGGTGTCCCTGGACATCGCCAACGCGTTCAACACCTTGCCCTGGAGTTGCATTAGGGAGGCGCTCGTGTATCACGAAGTGCCTCTCTACCTCCGCCGCATAGTCGGGGCGTATTTGACGGACCATATACCCAACAGTGACCGGTCTCGGTCGGCGTGAAATGTCGTGCGGTGTTCCACAGGGATCGGTCCTGGGGCCGCTCCTGTGGAACATCGGATACGACTGGGTGCTTCGCGGTGAGCTCGTAGGCGGTGCCGCCGTCACGTGCTACGCGGACGACACGCTCGTGACGGCGTGCGGGGCGACGTACCGCGAAGCGACCCGAAAGGCCACGACCGCGGTTGCCCAAGTCGTTAGGCGGATCCGGCGGCTGGGTCTCGAGGTGGCCCTGCATAAAACCGAGGCCCTGTTCTTCCATGGGCCTCGGAGCAAGCCACCCGAGGGATCCAGTCTCATCGTGGGAGGAAATCGCATCGGCATCAAGCCCCAAATGAAATATTTGGGGCTCGTGCTCGACGGCCGATGGGACTTCGGAGAGCACATCCGAAGTCTGGCCCCCAAATTGAAGGGCACAGCTCTTGCTCTGGCTCGGCTGTTGCCCAACATGAGGGGGCCCGATGACTCCTGCAGGAGACTCTACGCGGGGATCGTGCGGTCCATGGCCCTGTATGGGTGCCCAAAATGGGCGGAGGCCCTGAGGACCAGAACTGTGCAGATGCCGCGCGCTCCGCAGCGAGTTCTGGCCATCAGGGTCATCCGAGGGTACCGCACGATCTCCTTCGAGGCGGCGAGTCTCCTTGCCGGAACTCCGCCATGGGACCTGGAAGCGAGAGCCCTTTCGCAACTGTACCAGTGGCGAAAGGAGGCGCGGGAGCAGGGATGGAACCCCGAGCCTCGAGAAATCGAGGCCGTGCAGTCCCAGCTCCGCCAGGCCATCGTGGTGGAGTGGAAGGAACGACTTGGGCAACCAAGCGCAGGGCACGCCGCAATAGCGGCGGTAAGGCCCATCATGGAGGATTGGCTGGAGAGGCGACACGGAAGCCTCTCCTACCGACTGACGCAGGTGATCTCCGGGAAGGGGTGCTTCGGGGACCACTTGCATCGGATCAGGAAGGAGCCAACGCCTGAGTGTCATCACTGCGACGCGAGCGAGGACTCAGGGCTGCACACGCTGGCGGACTGCCCGGCGTGGGAGGCGCCGAGGCGTGACCTCGTGGCAGCCATCGGGGTGGGAGTCCTCTCGCTCGGCAGCATGATTGCGGCAATGGTGCGGATCGCGAGCACGTGGGCCGCCGCCGCCTCCTTCTGCGAGCATGTAATGCTCGCGAAGGAGGTGGCGGAGCGCGCCCGGGAGAGACTTAGAACTCTCCCGGTCCGCCGAGCTCGCAACTTGCTCGCCGCGCGTCGCAGGCAACTCAGGCGCCGGAGGTCGCTTAACGACCTCCGTCCTCCATGAGCGCAGGCCTGGGGGTGGCGGGTGAGGCTACCTGTCACCCCAGCAGAAGCAGGCCGGGACGGTGGGGCGACTAGCGCCCCTCCCCCAAACCGGGGCAAGACGGGGACACCGTGGTTCCCAAACCCGAGGGGGCCATCTCGAAACCGGAGATGGCCCAGGGTCAGTCGGGGTGCGAGGGATATGCTCTATGGGCAACCTTACACCCCGGCGTCTGTAGACCCGAGACGGCGTGCGGTTTTAGTCGGTTCAAGCCCGACATAACCGCCCCCGCTGGCACGCGGGGGGGTATCCGAAGGGAATTCCGCACGATAAAAAAAAAAAAAAAAGGTGGGTAGAGACCGATATTCTTAGCAATCCATGGATTCTCCGTGCGGGTGCCGAATCCATCGCGTTGCTGAGTTGGGAACTCGGGACAGTGCATGGGACTTCCGACCCAAGTGTAAGTTTAGAAGGGGCCCCTTTTGTTGATGTACACCAACACTCACCTTCACTACCCAAGTTCCCCTCCCTGCCCAATCAAATTCGATGCGAACCTACTAGTGCCGCTTTAGACATTTGTCCTAGTAATGAGCTCATTGTAGCTCTCGATATGCCTAGATCTTTAAGTAGGTTATAGAGAGATTTTGCTGGTATGCCTCTCGCTCCCACTTCCACTGCATACAAATCAACCACGTACGTTTTTGGTTAATTCGTTTGTGAGATCATAGTATTTATTTTTCTTTATTGCGTGGTACTTCGGTATATTTGTTTCTCACGGTACAGTAAGACCACGTATTTTATCGTTTTCGAGTAAAGAAATATGTCAGGTCTAGATGACGTAGTCTCCGATGGGAGCAAGTGGCACGCCTCTTTCTGCGAGCAGGTAATGCGCGCGAAAGAGACCGCGAAGAGGGAGCGGAAGACAACCCTGCCCCCCGAGTTTCGCAGCACTTGTCTACGCCCGGGACTACCGACCTCCATGATCGGGGCCTGTGGACGGCAGTTGGTCGACTCGCCGTCCTTACAGAAGCAGGCCGTGGCGGAGACGTGTCGTGTGTGTCCTACACACGCCTGCCAACTCACCGACGCGGGATAAAACCCGACCCCACCAGGCCAGGCCACGATGGCGGCCAATGTCCGCCGGTAACCCTGGGGTTATCCTTTCGAGGGCTTACCCGGGGTGCCCGGCAATGGACACTTGGGAAGGACACTGTGTGGTTTTAGTCGGTCCGATTCCGACACGTCCACGCCATCGTCGGCACCGATGGGGTGAAGTCTGTGGGTGTTTCCACACGCTAAAAAAAAAGGTCTAGATGACGAAACCCCAACATCCTCCGGAATTTTATATTGTTTTTCATATGTGTCGATTAGGAGAGTCCAATCTGGGGCAGTATCTAAGATTGAATAAGGTTTGTTCCTGGATTTTATGGATGAACCTTCAGACACAACTTTAGTTAGTAGAAATTAAATTAAGAAATAAATACCTAAGGAAGTATCTACATATTAGGCATTTTTTGAACTGTAAAATATAGTTTGTACAACGATTTATTAAGTAAAACAAGATTGCGCTCAATTTACGTACAAATGACACTTTTCTAAACGACTTATTCAAAAATCGTTTTAAGTGAAAAGTTTTCAGGTAAGCCTGCTTAAAAATATAAGCACAACGTTTAAATGCGCTGTGAAGCTGTTTGTCCCACTACTAGGTGTGTAGCTTCGCCTTGGCTGTCCAAATGGATAGCTGGACTTCGCCCCGGTGCAATAATAGCACATTACCCATGGACTGTCCAAAATTTTTTTTCATACTAATCTCGTCCTTACACTATTGAACACAAAAAAAAATATTATCCAATTCAGTGCAGTCGTTAGGACGTTATGCGCGTACTTACATTGAGAAGATCCATTTTTATTTATTAAAGATAGATTAGTGTATAAATAAAATCACAGGAATATTAGGTAATGATGTGAGCCTCTCACATCATTAATTATAAAAATAATGAAGTCTTTGTTCCCTCCTATTCCAATGACAAATAGAAATTTGGTGGACCCAGCTTTTGAATAATAGATTGAAATTGTATAAATCAATTTCAAGAATCACTATTGGATAGATACGTAAATGTCTTAAAAAAACAATAATTATAATAATATGAAGTGTTTATTTTGTCCCTATAACGGATTACCCAAATGAATGTTGTTCCATGAACCATCGATGTAGTAAATGGTTGACGAAACGATCTGTTGATGTAATAAACTATTGAACTCGTAACTTATTGATGTAGTAAACTGTTTGTATCTTAAACTGTTGATGTAGTGGTGTTGACATACTGATCTAATGAACTGCTGATCTCTACTATATACCCCCTTTTTGATAGTCTCATGATCGGTCCTTGATGTTCCCTACGGTTTTTTGCCATTTTGCAAAAGAAATTATATATATATAAAGATATATTTAAAAAAAAGGTTATATTATAATAATGTTATAAAAATTATAAATAAAGGTACAAATCATCATTACATTTTTTATGGGATCTAGTGACATGTAGCCTGACAGGCTAGGCTCAATCTTTTGATATGTATTACTCACGTTTTACATAACTATCAACTGCACGGGCGCTTTACTACTAAAACTAAAGCTACTAAGACGCAGGGTCGCGACAAGCAGGAGGAAATAGCCAATTCTAAGAATTTGCAGAATGGGCAACGCCTGTGAGACTCCATGTGACTGGTTAAAGTTTAAGCGTTTCCTTTTGCTCGTCTAAATCAAAGATTTATTGATGTATCAGTCCGCCCGTCTCCGCCCTGGTCACCGTAAGAAGGATAACTGTTAATAAATAGGAATTGAATCACACGCAAACAAAATCCGGCGAATAAGGAATGAAAGTGGACATTTATGATTGCAATCTTAATCAGCGTCATCCGAGCACCAATCCCGGTTGCATTCAAAGTTTGCGCTTTTGAGCCCAACGTCCGCTCTTCTCCTCCTCCTTTTCTTCTAGATAAATTAACCTTAGCTTTTACGGGTATGAGTAAAATCACTATTTAAAGCTTTTCCTGAGCGAGATTATGTGGAATTGCGGATAGTCGAATCATATCCGCCTCTTCACCCAGTGATAGGTGATTTAGTTTGATTAAATACTAGCGGTTGCCGACGGCTACGCTGGCGTAAAATATTGTATTGGTAATTTTAATTCCCTCAATAGTATATTAACAGATGCCACAACAATAAGAGATAGAGAACAGCTGGGATTAATCCTATATTTCCTAGTCACGAGTCACGACTCAATTCATAAACTTACTTTACGACATAAGTCAAAAAAGTTAGGTATAGGTAACGTAATTCCAATATTATTCGCTAGATTGTTTCATATCCCATATCGTTTATTGTGGTAAATAAATTAAAATAATATTACAAAATAGCACACTCAAGCAAGCTCTTGCTACTTGATAAGTATCTCCGATTTCGCCATTAATTACGTCGCGTATATGATCTTATTTTCTACAACTACAGCTTCATAGTATATCACTATCATAACTTGAGCTATTGTACGCTGACCAGGGCAATAATTAATCTGCAAGGAAATTTTACATAGAAATGTTAAAAGTCATCTAGTTAATATGTTTATACAACAATGATGATGCATTTTTGTAGCTAAGTTAATTTAAACTTCATTCGGCTAGCGATGAATCTATCATCGCTAGCCGTGGTGAGGCTAAAATACCCATGAAAGTGTTATGAATAATTATATTAGTAAAATGAAAAAAAAAAAACATTGGTGAAAAACAATAATTGTAAATAATACTTACTTATGTCGCGCACATATATCATTAGATATGTGTGTGTGTAGATTTTAATCACAAAGTATGAACCTACGATATCACACCTATGAACGTAAAACTCCTTTTACATTTTCAGCCAGATTCGCAAGGCAATGGGTAAAGCTTGTAAGAAAATAATATGGCAATAGCTAAAATAGGTAGAATTAGTCAATAAATACAAGGTAATAGAAATAGGAAACTTGTTAAACAAGTAAATGAAACTCTAGAACTATAAAATTCATACATCACACGAATAACCTAACACACAACTCACCCACTTCTTAGACACTCTCATACAAAAACTTACAGTTGTAAAAAGTAGGCTTAGTAGATATACAGCATGCACTCAACGTAAATCAAAAAACAATCAATTTCACAATAATGAAGAACAGTTGAATCGAAAGTTAAAGCAATCAACAACAAACATACATACACCTAACAACACTGAAAGCATCATAAACTTACCACAACTTAATGAGTTACAAAGTTTCTGGTCTGGCATATGGGAGAACCCTGTCAGACATAACACTAATGCCGAATGGATAAAAAATGAATGGAATGGAAATTAGCTACACCAATACGGCTGAATTGAATTTTGAATGTGTACCAATAGAAATTTTCCAAACCACTATTCAAAATTTACACAACTGGAAAGCACCAGGTTCCAATTGTCTACAACTACTGGTACAAAAAATTCGCCAATTTACATCCATACCTGCACAATCACATTAACAAGTTTATAACAGACTCTTCAATAATGCCTCAATATATTACCGAAGGTGTAACGTATATGATCCCAAAAGACCCCGAAGATACTGCAAACCCTGCCAAATACAGACCAATAACATGTCTACAAACAATTTGTAAATTAATCACATCATGCCTTATTCACATGATTTACAAACATTTGGAAACCACTAACATCACACAAGGATGCAAAGAACAAGTAACTATAGATTCAGTAATACATCGACAGACTCAACGTAGCAAAAAAGATTTATGCACTATGTACATTGATTACAAAAATATGACTCAGTACCTCATACATGGCCAATGGAAGTTATAGAGATATATAAAGTAAATCCACAGATAATGAAATTTTTAAGTAACGTTATGGAACATGGACAACACATACATTTGAGTACCCCTACAGAAACCATACAACGACAGACCCAATTAAAATTAAACGCGGAATATTTCAAGGAGATTCACTTAGCCCGTTATGGTTTTGCATGACTCTAAACCCTCTTTCTAAATACTTAAATTCATTAGACTCAAGATATCTACTTGATTATTTAGAAAACCCAACTGACAGATTAACTAAAAAACATAAGTTTAAAATCATCCGCCTTTTATACATGGATGATACGTATTAAACTCTAAATTAAAGTCACTGAAACATTTTCCAGCGATATTTTAATGGAGTTTGGTATAGATAAATGCAGAATCAATTCAATTATCTCAGGAAAAAATTATAAATATTCTTAGGCAGGAGGTACAGACTGGCGGGGGTGTGTGTTGGGTAACCTCCTCGAGTGTCGCTCCGATTCCGATCCCGCTGCAGTCCGGGGGGAACGGAATCGGAGCGGCCGGTACACCCTGGGCGGCGGTCAATGGCTTCCCCTTCACCCCTTCATAGGGTTGGCATTGATCGTCGGCCAATACCCAACGTGGCGGGAACACATCGCTCTCCGTACTCCTCTGCTTTCAGAGGAGACAGGATGAGCGATGCTGTTAGTGGTGAGATGGCCCAGGGTCAGCCGGGTTGCGAGGGATATGCTCTATGGGTAACCTTACACCCCGGCGTCTGAAGACCTGAGACAGCGTGCGGTTTTAGTCGGTGCAAGCCCGACATAACCGCCCCCGCTGGCCGGCGGGGGGGTATCCGAAGGGATTTCCGCACGATAAAAAAAAAAAAAAAAAGTACAGACTGGCGGAACTATAGACTCTCTTGACGAAAACGGTACTTACAAGTATCTAGGTTACATTCAGTCCAAGCAAACACACCATAAGGAAATAAAACAAACTTACTCACCAATTTAAGCATCGATTAAATATCGATTAAATTATATTTTGAATACACAGTTTAATTCCCAAAACCTAATTAAAGCTGTAAACACTTACGCTATTCCCATACTCACGCACCCTTAGGTATAATTACTTGGATTAAAACAGAGCTCAAAAATTTACAGCGAATCATAAACACCACCATGACAAAGCATAGAAAACATTACCCTAGTACTTGTTTGTAGAGACTTACATTACCCAACAAATCACAGGTGCATGCAAAGCAATAGTGCAGACCGATTACAACTACAGACATGTCCAAATAGCCAATATTATCCACCAGAAAATAGCTATAAAATACAATCTCTTTTCTACAACACCTACGCCTTATTATAAATATGTTGCCGAGACCGTATTAGACAACAACACACACAAAGTATATTTTGACCGTGCCTATTGAACGACAAAACCGCTCACTTTAACAGACCAGATATCATTTTAATTGACAAAATAAACAAAACTGCACAACTCATAGATATTGCTGTACCTTTTTTTTTTTTTTTTTTCGTGCGGAAATCCCTTCGGATACCCCTAACCCCCCCCGCCGGCCAGCGGGGGCGGTTATGTCGGGCTGGCACCGACTAAAACCGCACGCCGTCTCGGGTCTTAAGGCGCCGGGGTGTAAGGTTACCCATAGAGCATATCCCTCGCACCCCGACTGACCCTAGGCCATCTCCGGTTTCCAGATGGCCCCCTTACTTGCTCTCCACTGTGCCATCTGCTAACAACACAACTCACAACTCTGGACATGCTTTCTGAGCGTGTAAAGTTTGGTTACAGTGTCTCGAGCGGTTATTATGTAATTTCATCTGGAATTTTTTTAACGGTGATCATTCTTCTGTGGTAGCATTAATTTTTTCAAAATATATCCATAAACCTTCCTATGATTGACCTCATCATGCCAAATTTGGTTCTGATTGGATTAGTAGTTTAGGAGGAGACCTGTGACAAAGAAAATCCTGAAGTCTGGTATGAGAAGCTTTCGCTCGACTTCGTCTCACTCAGCTCAATTAAGACTTTAAATTTACCCTTCTCAGTTTATAAAATTCTTCATAAAGCAGCCATACTCAACACTTGCAAAATAGTAAGGAAATTCTCACAAAACGACAATAGAACGAACACGCATGCACCCACATAGACTCAGCAACACGATCCCACAAACGTAATGTAAAAAAACACACACAATTGGGTAAAACTTGGCTTAGGACCGTGTCTTCCTAAAACGCCGGCAGGAGCCAAGTTCCTAGAAAGAACTACAACAAAATAATAATAATAACACGGTTACTCTTTTTAATAAGTAATTGCAACGACTGTTTATAAATTTATTGATTTTGCAAGTAAGGTACTAATATTGACGCAGTACGTGACCAAATCGTGACTCCTAAAATAACACAACAACTATTAAATTTTAAATATATGATATCAAGTCCAAGAGTCTACCAGTCCAGACCAGTCTACCATGATACCAGTCACCCCAAGTAGCACTCGTTTAGGAACATGACCCACGAAACTAATACTCGACGCCAACACCATTTATGCCTCAAAGTATACATAAGATAAGAAGTAAAAAATACTACTGTATAAATATGATGCTTCAAATAAATATTCCATCGACATATAGGTGGTAGAAAATACTCGCATAATAAAGATTAATTGTATTCTGTGTGAGTTAATGTTACCACTGATGGCGCTTGATGGCACTTACTCAATGCCAAGTATCAATATATTGTATTTTGAATTCCTTTTTTTGAATTCCTGCATACTGTTGACTATATATTTTATCTACTGATTATTGTATTATATGAATACGCTTACGCTTACAGAAGTGCACATACTTCATTTAATAAAGTAACTTCCCAAATGTTTGTTGCTAAAAATAATAAGTGCTTATGTTTTGCATAATGGAATTTACTCAGCTTCACCAAATGAAATAAGTCCAGTTTAGAAATAGATTTCTCGGGCTCTTTTTTAGATTTATTCAATTTATCTATCTCTGGCATATTTTGATTTCATACAGCCGTACTGCATTTAGAGAGCGGATGCAATCAATTCTGTTAACTGCTTAATTGACTATCCATAATAAAATAATGGATGGTTTTATTCGAAAGGAAATAAAAACATCATATAGAAAATGGAAAAATAGTCCGGTTATGTAATGAAATAAGAAGGATGATTATACTATCCTTATTAAACGGTAAATCAGATAAACCCCTTTGCAAGCGGTTTGAGTAAAAATTGTGTCTGAAGTTGTGAAAGTAGCAATTCTTCTCTTCTTTTCTTTTAGCACCTTAATGTATTGATGAATGTTTATTAGCCCTAGACACATCCGTGTACGTATCCACTAACGTTTATACGTCTCTGCCGGCAATAGATACTGTACCAACTCACGTACACGTACATGCGTAGGTACAGTCTATTCTGTAAATACTGTAAGTTTTGAAAGTAATAAGTACACGTTACTTAATAAATTCCTTAAAAATGCCACACAATCTATAGTCATCGACAAAAGTGGTTTATTAAATTCTAATTTCCATAAAATAATAAACAAAAAAACCCGACTGCCCTGAAAAGACCGAAACACGTTTAATAGTAGGCGGGACCCATTAATTTTCTTTCGGTTTATGATTTACAAATGGGTCCCGCCTTGTTATATTATATATATTTTTGAAATCACCCTTTAAAGTTGTTCATTTTGATACCCTACTCGATAAGCTTGAGTGTAAGTATTTTTAACAACATACATTTTAGCGCCAAATTTCCACCATTTCATATCATATCTAACAACACCTCTCAAGCTAAAAACCGTCGGGCCTTTCAGGCTGCAGAGCGTACCAAACAATTATACATACATACATACATACTCTAGAAAAATATAACCCTCCTTCGGGCGCAGTCGTGTAATTAGAAATAATTATTATTATTTCTACGATTTTCGATATTTCACGATCACATGAATCTCGTTTATTTTCCTTAGAAATTTTAAACTTTGTTGTACCTTAAAACTGTAACATGTAACAGGTACAGTTTTAAGGTACAACAAAGTTTAAAATTTCTAAGGAAAAGTTTAAAATATTTAAAATAGTTGTTTTATCACAGTTCAGTATATTATGAGGATCTGGTGTCTGAAGTAGGTTAATTCCTGTATTACAGATCACCAGGTCCCCATCACAAATAATTAAAGAATACAGCTAAGGTTAACAAGTATGACACAAAACATTACAAGAGATTACTTTATCTTTGTTCAGGGAGTTATCGAGGTGTGTATTTTAATAATAATATTTTTATATTTAGGTACTAAGAGCGCGAGGGTGAGCGAGGGGGTAAGTGTGTGCGTGTGTGTGTGTGTGCGGATGTGGTTACATGTGTGTTTATTTCTAATCACCATGCAAATGCAATAAACATGTAAAAATGCAAACCTTTGACTTTCCATTAACTAAAATATATTAACTTTGTCCTCTGGGGATAATAAAACTACATATAATATATTCATAATTAGGTTCATGTATTCCAATGTAAAAAACGTTTGTAAATATTAATTGTTAATCCACTTTTATTGTTCACTGTACTTTAATTTTAACTAAATATTGAATGATAATTTTACCTCATAAACGAAGTAACTATCTGAAACTTTCAAGATCCTAGCAGGCTTCATATAGCTGTTGATGTTTTTCAACGATATTATATACATTTGGGCATTCCTAATCATTGCGAGACTTAGGTTATACGAAGCCATATACGTAAAAAAATCTTTGAAATGGAATGGAATTTAAAAGTCAATAATATTTCTATAAAACTTGTACTGAGCTTATACTCGTATTAGTGTATAATATCTGTGAAAATAGAAAACAAAAGGTGGCAGGGAGAATTTAATGTAGCTGCAAGTAGTGTTTTTATAACAATTACGAAATGTGATAAAGTTGTAAAATGGTTTTTATTAGTTTCAGTGGCTATAGTCCAATAATAAGAAGAGACTGAATATGTACCTGGAGCAGTGGATTCGAACAAAGTGGCAGCATGACAATATAATAATGGTACGAATTAGTAGGTAAAATAAACGTTAGAAGGTAAAATAACGACTGGTTTATCTCTTCATTAGACTAACTTAACTCTCTGGGGGCAGAATACATTGCCTTGAAGTCATTACGGCCCTCTGTTATTAACAAAGCAATGTATCACAGGGTAAATAGAAACCTAAAGCAAACTCTGCAGGGCAGTTTTTGATGAACTCAATGAGCGTGAACTTTTCGGTCAGCTGGATACCAGAGCTTTATGTTCGACAATGAAAGTGTAATAGTTATGAATTATTTTAATAATATATAATAAGCTTGTTGGCCCTCTGTCCCCAGTAAGCTTCCTAAAAGACCAGCTAACCGGTCTTTTCTTCCTCACAACCTGAAATAAAGAGGCATAAGAATACTGTTGGGCGTGATGGCGTACCAGAGAACCTCTTAGGCTTAGTAGAATATACATAGATACAACCAAGAGGTCAGAATTATACTGCAGTACCTTGCTCTGTAAATATGGAAGTAGTATACCACATACCAAAGGTATATGGTCGACCCACTTCTTGGAAGTAGCTGCGTAACATTACTCGTATATTGGAATCGATATATCATCACGACACAACTATTTGTCACAACTAAGCCTGATATATTCTAGTGGTGACATCAACTTTTTATTGTAACATTGATATAATAACATGGTCTATTTTGCATTTACATTTAGTATTATCATACATAACTCATGCCTATATACATCTGAAGGGAAAAATGTGTGTTTGCAGTAGAAAGTGTACCATTGACGGTAATAGGCTCGCTCACTATTACGTGGGGCTAAAAAACTTATGAGGTATAATTTGAGTGTTCATACATGATTATCTTATTCACAAAAACAAGATTTACTACATAGTTTTTTTACATACGCCACTTGTATATTTTTAAGAAAGTACAAGTGTAATGATGTTCTATATACAATACTCCCCTCGTCTACTCCCCCCTTTTTAAGAAAGTACAAGTGTAAAGATGTTCCATATAAAATACTCCCCTCGTCTACTCCCCCCTTCCGGATCGTCGCACGGAGCCGCTGAGGAAGACTGCCGCAAGACATCTACCTCGGACTCGCCGCTCGGACCCGCACTCGCGCGCTGACTGCCGGTGCATGCGGTCGCGTCTGTTTTTGACGCAGCCGTAGTCACCGGACGTGTCGCGCGCGCTCACGCCCCGCCCAACGTTTTTCGTTGTCGGATCGCGGTCGCGCTCCTGCCTTCGTCATGAAGAAGACTACTGCCAGCAAGCTGCCTCCTCGGGCTCGGAGTCCCCCCCGGGACCCCCGACCCCCCCCAAAAAGCCCTTCTAAGGGCTCAAACGCCTCCAAGGGACCGGTAACCAGTCCCAAAGAGACGTCGACGCTGCCGCGCGCGCTCGCCAGTGCGCCGACCGCATCGACATCGTCCGCTCCCCCCCGCGCGCCGCCGGGCGGGTTGAGCGCGTCTCGCGCTGCGCCAGCGAAGGCGCCCGCGTCGCGTGCGAGCCCGAGCTCTGCCCCGCCGCCGCGCGCCCCACCCGCCGCGACTCCGCCGTCCGAGACGGCGTCGACGTCGAAGGCGATACGGACGCCGGTGGCGAAGCACCGCACCGCGGCTTCCCCGCGCCAGGACGCCAATGAGTCGCCAGCCCCGCGCGCGTGGGCTCACGCACCGAGCGAGGACTCGTTCGCGTCGCTCGAGTCCTTTCGCGACTCGCCCAGGACGCCCGCAGCCTCGGACTCACCTGACCTGCGCCTCATCGTCAGGCGTCGCACGAAGCCGGCACCGACGATGCCCATGGAGACCGACCCATCGGCCCCCGGACCTGAGCGCCGCCCGCGCAGCCCCGACTCTGCCGAGAAGGGGACAAAGCGTCCAAAGACGCGCTATTCAGACGCCGCCGCCGCAAGCAGCCCCGCGTCCCAAGCCGACGCCGCCCCCGCCGTTGCTGGAGCAGCGACCGCAACACCCGCAGCCTGTCAGGGCAAAAAGAGGTACCCCCCTATTATAGTGGAGGAGTTGCCTCACTTCGCCCAGCACCTGCGGGAACTGAAAGCCCAGCTGGGAAGACCGCCAAACGTGCGCCCCTACGGGAAGGGGCTGCGTTTTCTCCCTCTCGACGCCGACGAGTACCGCCTATTGCAGGCGTAATTCATCGCTCTGGAGAGCCAGGAGGGGATCGCCTGGCACTCCTACTCTCCCCCCTCGGACAGAGGGGTAAAGGTGGCAATTCGAGGGCTGCCAGTGAACGGCACGCCGGAAGAGATCACAGACGAGCTTCGCGAGCTGGGTTTCGACCCCGAATACATTCGTGCTATTCGGGGTCGCGGCGGACGACCCGGCTGCATCTTCCTGGCAGTCCTGAAGAAGACCCGTGGAGTCGTGCCCGACATCTACGAGGTGAAGGAGCTCCTCGGCATGCCCGGAGTACGCTTCGAAGCCTGGCGCGGGAAGCGCAAGCCCGCGCAATGCCACCGCTGCCAGCAGTTCCGCCACAGCAGCCATCACTGCCACCGCGCGCAGGCCTGCGTGCGGTGTGGCGGTGAACACGCTGCGCGGGACTGCCCTCGGCCGCGGGAGCAACCCGCCACTTGCGCAAATTGCAAGGGCGAACACCCCGCCAACCACTTCCGGTGCCCCGTCTTCCGACGCGAGGCCCGGAACAAAAAGGCGGGCACAGCCGCCGTCACCGGCGGACCACATCGGCCCGCACCGGTGAACTCACAGCCTCTCGGGGAGAGGCAAGGCGCCTCGCTCATGGCGGAGGCGAACGCGCCCTCTACCCGAGGGACAAACCCCGCAACCTCTTCCGCTGGAAGACGCCGAAGAAGACGGGGCAAAAGGTCCCGAAAGACGCCTGCGACGGAGGAGGAGGCCGCCGCACCAGCAGCACCCACGTCGCAAGACGCGCCATCCGCCCCGCCGCAGCCCGCCCTACAGCTGGTGGAAACGGCGAGCCAGGCGTGCCAGACCGACCCCACGCCGAGGAAGGCGAAGCGAACGCAGACGGCCACGGCAGCGGACGCCCCAGCGACCAGCCCCTCCGCCATACTGGCGGCAGCGCAGGCGCTCATTGCGGAGCTGACGCTGGCCGATTTCGAAGACGACGACCTCGCGGCGTCGATACTAAATTGTATCAACGTCACGCTGGAGAGCCTGGCGGAGCGCCTGCCGGACGCCCGCCCGTGAGGAGAAGAACCAGAACGGACGCCGGAGGTCGCAGGAAAGCCGCCGCCCCGTCGCTGGTCGCCCGGAGCTGGGCCTTCACTGGGTAACCAGTGATCTCACCCGGCTCGGGCTGACCGCCGGGCGGCGTGAAGTCTAGCGGCCTACCTGCGTCACAAGCCAAAGGGGGTAAACCCCCGCCCCCAGGACCGGTGCCTTTCCAGGCACTGCGAAGGACGTCTCTCCCCCCTTCCAAAATTTGGTTTATTTTATTTTTTACGGGATACACCTACAATAAAATTGTGCCTTCATCAATATTACGAAAAATGATTATATTGTATGCGATAATGTTAACGGGAATAGGTATTATACATACCTTTGAATTGCCTGAGTTTACACTAGTCGAAACGTCATGCAATGCGAAGATATATTATATGTGCCTACTTATACTATGATCGCGTCAATCCCCGTTAACATTATAAATGTAAATGTTATTGTATGTGCCTTAGTGGCTAACGTTTTTACTAACTTATAGGGTATATATATCTTTACTAGTTAAACCGGCAAGCTTCGTTCCGCCTTAGAAGTTTTGGAATGAAATTTGATGATGAATTTGATGAAAGAAAAATGAAAAGAATTATGTTGGTTACCTTATCAGCTGAATGTATTTCGTGAATCTCTCATATTTTTAGTTATCCTAATTCGCTAGTACAGGCACAGTATCCCATCGCAAAGCTGTAGATGGCCCAGGGTCAGCCGGGGTGCGCGGGAATTGCTTTATTAGGCCACCTTACACCCTGGCATTAGAGACCGGAGATGGCGTGCGGATTTTGTCGGTTCAAGTCCGCCATAACTTCCCTCAGTAGCTGTCAGTGGGGTAGCCGTGGGGTTCTCCGCAAAAAAAAACCACAAAATAGCTCAGTATGTAGTGGAAACAAATTTAAAATCAAAGACCATGAAAATCGATCCACCAGTTCTCGAGTTATAAACGGTCTCAAACACGACTTTGTTTTATATATATATTATACCTTCTTTTGCAATAGGATTTGACCCTGACTCTAAACGGTTACCTTTTATGATAAGTACTTGAGACCCTACACACCCGCAGGAAAACAATTCTAAATAAGTAGTATTTTCAGATGCGGCCTTCTGTGTAGGTATATAAAAAATCCTGTTACAGGTAGATATCGGGATATAACAGTCTCAACTATGCACCGTTATAAACTTGGTGCAGTATTGCATAAAAGCACTACTACACTTAGGCAATACGTGAAACAAAAGCAACGTAGTCATTCCATTGAAGTAGGTGGTTCAACTTCAGTTCGGAGCGAAAAAGAACGAAATAATGACGAGAACGTTACTGCACATAGTTATTGTTATTCTAGTGGAGATGAAAGGTAACCCAAATCCTACTAATATTTGAAATGTGAAAGTTTGTGAGGATGGATGTATGGATGGATAGATGGTTGTAACTGTTTCACGCAAAAAATGGATTGATTGATAGATTGATTTGTAGTCTGGAATTGCGCATAAGCTACTTTTTGTCTCGGGAGTTGGAGTGGCGATCTTTACTTGACACTGTTGGCCATTACTTACAATCAACAAAATAACCGTAATCTATTTTGAATAAGTGATTCTAACTCTAGTGTTGTATTTTCCTAGAAGAAATTGAGACCTATACAAATATTTAAACAAATACTAGATATAAAAAAACCGCGGTAGCCTAGTGGTATGGGTAAAGGACTGCTGAGACGAGGTCTCGGGTTCGATCCCAGGTATTATCATGGCACACACCAATGACTTTTCGATGCTTTTCGCAGTTATGTGTGTATTTATCGCAGGTTTATAAGTGCCCGGTTAATGGCAATAGGCTCGCCACCTATTACATTGGGACCTAAAACATAAACTGGCGAAACGTGGGTGCTAGCATCTCTGCCTACCCCTTCGGGGATATAGGCGTGAGTTTATGTTATGTTTTATGTTAGATATAAAAATAATGATACTTTTTTTTATACCACTCAAGTCGCACACAAGCTCACGGCCCACCTGATGGGAAGTGGTTACCGTGGCCTATGGACGTGTGCAACACCAGGGGCATCACACTCGCGCTGCCGACTCTGTAAAAACCTTCTAATGCCCTTCTTGAAGAACCCCATATTGTAGTCGATTGGGAAAACCACAGCAGGGAGATCATTCCGAAGCTTAAGGGTGCGCGGAATAAAGTGCCTTTCATACCTAACTGTACGCAACGTTTCCGGTCGCAAAGTGTGAGGATGAATTCCCTGTCTGTGGCGAGCGGTACGATGATAGAATGTGGTAGCGAAATCTCTCCTAAGGTTAAGAGGTTCTACGCTGCCTGTAAGTATGGGATCGTCGACGATCCTCAGCGCCCGTCTTTGCACCGAGTCGAACGGGTCAAGTTGGTATGTAGGTGCTCCGGCAAAAAGGTGACAGCAGTACTCCATCTGCGGCCGGACTTGCGACTTATAAAGAAGAAGTCTTTGCTCCGCAGTGAAGTACTGCTTCGCCCTGTTGAGCACTCCAAGTTTCTTAGATGCCAACTTGACCTTGTCTTCCAGGTGACTGAGGATCCCGACACTCTTGGAGATTTTAAGTGGTGTGTCTAGGAATTGTGGCGCTACAATAAATGGCGTTTTCTTAGCGGTAAATGCACATACTTGTGTCTCAGTAGGGTTGAATTGAACCAGGTTTAGTCCACCCCAATCGGACACTCTTGTGAGAGTAGTCTCGATTTCAGACACAAGTTGTTCGCGCCTTTCTTCCACTGCGGACCGAGGGATGTTAGCCCGGCCCGTGTAAAATGCGTCCCCGGTACTGTCGTCGGCATAGCAAGGAATGGAGTTATCAGACAGCATGTCATTTATATGCAAGAGTGGAGTGGATGCTGGAGTTGTGGCCGTGCGAGAGGCATCTTGCGCCCAGACGAGGCAATGGTCCGAACTGCCAAGTGGTGCTTCCAGAGTTATGGAGTATTCATCCGGACGCGTAGTCAGCAGAAGGTCCAGTAGAGAGCTTCTATGTGTCTTGATATCTGGTATTCTAGTGATTGAATGAACCACTTGCGAGAATCCATAGGTCAGGGCAAATTTGTGAGCAGCCCTTCCCGCAAAATTAGTGTTCGATGACCCCAGCCACTCAATGTGATGAGCGTTGATGTCCCCCAAGAACACTAAGTCCGTAGTGGGGTGCTGCTCAATTGCCTTGTCTGCCGACCGCTGCAGGTACTCAAACAGTTGAGTCGTTCCCAAGTCACCGCTATGAGACCTGTAAAGGCACGCATAGATACGGGTGTGGCCACCGTGATCTATGCGTACCCACAAAATAGACAGGTCCGTGTCTTCAAGGCCAATAAGATGGTGGCA
The DNA here is from genome assembly GCA_946251805.1 of Cybosia mesomella. NCBI lineage: Eukaryota > Metazoa > Arthropoda > Insecta > Lepidoptera > Erebidae > Cybosia > Cybosia mesomella. The sequence continues at coordinate 18,004,983 of OX276393.1, read as the reverse complement.
ACAAATATCATCCCAGACGTACAAGCATACCCCGACCTCAAAAAATTGTGCTCGAGTTTGTACCCAGTGTACATTAGGTAGGCTGTATCGGCAGGGAATGATATTTGTGTATCCGTTAGGAAAAACAAGGTCGGCTGAGCGGTTTCAAGGTGTTGGTAGACCGCGTTGACGTGATGTTAGTATGCAATCCCCTGATGTTGCAAAAGTCCACTTGTAGCTGCTCAGCGTTTTTAATAAATATAGAATGAAATTTCTTACTTTCCTTATCTCCATACAAAAAGCAAATAATAGTGTCCTGTGACATCTAAGAACTATTAGACTGTCCCCCTTATAAAATACAAAAAGTGCTCCTGAACGAATCAATAAAAGATGTGTTGTATTTATAATTATAAAACTTTATTTCTCGTTTATCCGCATTATCGCACTCTGGCTATTATTGAACGATGCCTTCACAAAATTAGTAGAATGAAAGAATGAAAATAAATGTACGTTATGAGTTGTATAAACTAGGAAAAGTGTTCAAAAAGCTAAGTCGTATATGTTCAATAATTTTAGTCATACTCAAAACAGTGTTGGCTTCGCACAAGTTTACATAAAGCCAGCGTGCCTTGCCCAGGATAATAGCGCCCCTTTATTTTATGCCAGCGTTCCAGGCAGCTGAAGCACCATGTGACTTGAACGCGTGTGATGTCTTTGAAATGTTTACGCGTAGAAGTCGCGCTCTGCCTCCGACTATGAGTGACTGTAACACAGATCTTCATTGGAGACAACTGGACCGCAGGCTACGCGCTATTGAACAACCCGGTAAGATAACTTTATTAACTTGAATACTCAGAATTTCCCAATTGCAAATGATCTTAAGAGTCAATCACTAAATTGTAAATAATCAAAAGGTGAAAACAAAAATGACGTTAGTTTTGATAGCTTATATGTAGAGAGATTATGTTTAAAAATATATATTAGTGATTATTATATTTTCCCGTAATAAATTTGAAGACATCAGGCCCGACTTCAGAAAGTAATTCTAGTCTGTAGTCAGTAGTATGGAAAATCGCAACGTCTGCATTGGTGGTAAGAAGGGTCACCAGACGTCTTTGGGAATGGAAAATAAAGTCACCAACGAGCGGGTGTGTTCCCTATAACATACTGAAATCAACTTCGGCCACTAACATTGTACAAGTATATATTATATCGATCACTGACCTATGTCTATTTTATTAAAAGTTGTTCCTATTTATTAAATATATTAAAATAAAAATTCTGAAGCACAAGTTCAGTCAAGGCTGCTGACGTGTTCTATATCCGTAAAATATTTAGGCATTTTAGTAAAACTTTTTACAACGGCTCTACAGTTTATAGCTTTTAAAGACAACCTTGATTGAAGCGAATAGATAGTCGTTGTAATCTTTGTGCACGCTATAGAATTAGAACCACAGGATTTTTTTTTATTTGAGAATAAATTTAATTTATACTAGCTTTTGCACATGTAATACTGATCCCGTTACTGCAACCTACAGGAACCTATTAGCCTTTATGCTATTCTAGACTATAATCTATATCTAAGATAAATTTCATATTGATCTGTTCTGGCGTCATTAAGTAACCAACATCCATCATTCCAAACTTTCGCATCTGTTTTTGAACCTAGTTAGATCATTGCTCAATATGCTTTCTAAACCTTTTCAGTACAAATACATTTTCTGTTCAGTTTTACTCGCAAACTCCTTGTTTTTTTTATACTTGTTTAAAAAAACTGGAATCCATTTTGAAATAACAAGTACACGATGCTGTTTTAAGAAACTAAGAATCACACAGAATAAACTATACTTATGCATATGAGCAGGATGATTGCTCTAGAGATCACAACAAATTTGAAGTTTGTGATTAAGCTTTTGGTCTAAGATCCAAATGTTGGCAGAACTCACTTATTTTTACAAGGACAAATTAATGTATGGGATAAAGTAGTGTAGGTATGCATATTTGCTATCTTGTCCCGGTGGCCATTTGTTAGTAATCAGGTGCTAAAGGTAGGTAAAAATAGTACAGTTCACTTAAATTTGCAGTGTTAATTTTAACGTATGTGTTAGTTAGTGTAGGGAATTATTGGGTTTTTAATAAAAATGCAGCGAGTAGGTATGTGCTATTGCGTTGAGTTTAAAAGTGACATTGAATGAACTTTATTAAAAGAATAAGTACAAGATTGATGCAGTTAGTATCACGTGGTTATCATTGCTCATATAAAACTAGCAGGAGTTCTCAACATGCCCCCGGGCGTTGAAAGTCGTGCTTTCAACCAGACTTAGATTCCGTTGTGACAGGTAATGGGCATATCTTGTTGAAGGCCCTTCGAATGACTCCACCGGATGTTCTGATGTCAGCTACCCTGACAATCCCGTCAGATCCAGGATGAACACCGACAACTCTCCCCAATCTCCATTTTAGAGGCGGAAAGTTCTCCTCCTTCACTACCACCAAGGAATCCAATTTCAGGCCGTCCTTACAAGAGCGCCACTTAGTTCGTAGCTGCAACTCTGCAACGTACTCCTTACTCCATCTTTGCCAAAAATGCTAGCGGAGCTGCTCAATCCTTTGGTAGCGAGACAGATGAGTAGTAGTATGGTCTTCGTAACCGTCCTGTGGCAATGCTGTGAGTGGTCGACCAACAAGAAAATGACCTGGTGTCAGCGGGTTGCAATCGGCAGGATCTGATGACAGCGGCGTTAGTGGGCGCGAATTTAATATCGCCTCGATTTGGACTAAAGTGGTGTATAAGTGTTCAAATGTTAAATTATAATTACCCAACACTCGCTGTAAATGGTATTTAGCGGACTTGACGCCCGCCTCCCAGAGACCACCGAAATGAGGGCTATACGCGGGGATGAAGTGGAAACTAATTCCATCGTTGGCTATATTTGCACTAATTGAAGTGCTATTTAATTTTAAAATTTTTGACAATTCGTTATAAGCACCAACGAATGAGGTACCGTTGTCGGAATAAATGTGACTGGGTTTCCCCCTGCGAGAAATAAATCTGTACAATGTTAATAGATAAGTGTGGCTAGTTAAGTCACCCACAAGCTCCAGATGAACAGCCTTGGTGGTGAAACATATAAAAATGGCAATGTACACCTTTACGAGTCTACATCCGCGACCCTGGCGACTAGCACACATAATGGGGCCGGCATAATCTACGCCTGTACTGTCAAAGGGATAACCTCCTGGTAGAAGACGTTGGCGTGGCAAGTTACCCATCAACGGAGCAACGACCTTTCCCTTCATGCGATTGCACAGAATGCATTTATGATAGCAGGCCTTAGCTAAGTTACGACCTCCTATAGGCCAATAGGATTCTCTAATTGACGCTAATAATTGTTGAGGACCTGCGTGCATTAACCTCTTATGCTCAAAATTAAATATTAACTTTGTTAATTTATGACTGGACTGTAACAAAATAGGATGACGCTTATTATACGAAAAATCGGAATTATCGAGACGTCCTCCGACTCGTATTAAATTATTATTATCTAAATACACATTAAATTTTATTAGGGCGCTCTTTTTTGGCAAATATTGCTTATTTAAAAGGAATTGATGCTCTGGAAAGGATTCTCTCTGACTGTTATAGATTAACACGTTTAATGCTTGCCTTAATTCGTCATTTGATAATAATTTATTAGAGGGTGATTCTCTTCGACACAACTTAATAAACTTTAGTGCGTAAGCTATTGCCTGTAAAAGACGTGAATAATTAGAGAATCGCTCATAATCGATAAGATAATCCTTATCTTTCCCGTGAACAGCGTTCAACGATACATTAGGTCGAATTTCGGGAAGTGAGTCCAACTTTGAAGATTTGATGTGAGAAGGCCACAGACACGAGGCTAGCTGGAGAAAATCAGGACCCGACCACCACAGATCTGAACCCTGCAGATTGCTAATGTCCATACCACGAGATATTAGGTCTGCTGGGTTTTTGTCAGTTCGGACGTGCCTCCAGGTACAGTGACCTGCCTGATCTAAAATTTCAGCAACGCGATTGCTTACAAATGGCTGAAGTTTTGAAGGCAACATCTGTAACCATCCCAAGACAATGGTCGAGTCTGTCCAACAGAAGATGCGATTAAATTTCAACCTAAGTGACCTTGACAGCTTCTCGCACAGACGAGTTCCCACCACCGCACCACACAGCTCCAACCTCGGGATTGTTGTGGGCTTAATGGGTGCAACTCGGCTTTTGGCCATAATTAATCGGACTAAACATTCCCCATTACCATTGATGCTACGGATATATGCACACGCACCATATGCGCGCTCAGATGCATCGGTGAATATATGGAGTTCTACCTCTTTATATGCATGACAAACAATAATACGTGGAATGCGATAACGATTTAAAAGTGGCAGAGCTTTGACAGTGGCCTGCCAGTGAGTACTAACTTCAGAAGTTAACGGCTCATCCCATGATAGTTTGTCTATCCACATTTTCTGTAAAACCATTTTCAGCGTGATTACAAAGGGAGCTAAAAGTCCTAATGGATCAAAAATCCTTGCAATCACGGACAGTAAATCACGCTTAGTGTTACCAGGGCAAGATTTTAATGTGGTGTCCAGGGAATAAACCAGCTCATCGGAACTTGCATGCCAACCGAGGCCTAGCAACTTAGCAGGCTCGCTGGGACATATATTCAAGTCTAACGAAGATTGAGCAACGTCTGTCAATAGTTGAGGTTCGTTGGACTTCCACTTCCGTAGGGGCATGTGAGCCGATGCAAGTACCTTAGTGACTTCCTCACGAATGAACCTTACCTCATCCAAGTCGTCACCACCAGAAAGTAGGTCATCAGCGAAAAAATCATGTTTTATGACGTCAGCAACTTTATCATTTTTGCAGTCGAGGCCTAATTGATGTAAACACCGAAAGGCTAAGAATGGCGCACTAGCCGTGCCATACGTGACAGTGTTTAATTTATAATACCGCAGAGAATCAGACGACCTTTCGCGCCAGAAAATCTGTTGTAGATACCTGTCAGACGGATGGACGATTATCTGTCGGTACATCTTCTCAACATCCGCAGATATGACATATTTATACTTTCTGAACCGGAGAAGAATCGACAGCAAATCGTCCTGAATGGTGGGTCCTACCATCTGTAGATCATTGAAAGAAACACTAGATGAAGAGGGACAACTCGCGTTAAAAACAACACGAAATTTGGTGGTACTACTGCCTTCACGCAATACCCCGTGATGAGGTATGAAATAACCAGATGGACTTGAATTAAGAATAAACTCGGTCATATGCCCTAACGACTCATATTCAGACATGAAGTCATTATACATCTTACCGAAATCCGGTTTAGTCTTTAGCCTACGTTCTAACGAATGTAAACAATGCGTTGCCCTCTTAATCGAGTCTCCTAAAAGAGAAGGACTTTGCTGAAGCGGAATACGAACACAGAAGCGACCATCCTGCAACCGTGTCGTATTCTTAACATAGTGCTCCTCACACAGCCTCTCTTCTGGTGAATAATAATGTGAAGACCTGTTACCAACCTCTTCCAGCTGCCAGAAACGAGCTAAATCAGACCGTAATTGATCGATATTATCGTTATGATAAGTATCAATCTTAGTAAAATTACACCTTATATTACTAGAAAGTAATGTGGCATAACTACGAGTATGACTGATAGGACCTGACACTATCCAGCCTAACCTGGTCTCACAAAGTATGGGCTTACCTTTACCCAACTTAATACTTTGTGATTCTAAAATGTCCCAGAAAACATCAGCACCGATCAAGACATCGATGTCAGCGGGCTTGTAAAAGGTAGGGTCAGCTAAACATATATGAGAAGGAATATTTAAAGCAGATATATTTATTTCACGACATGGCACATTATTTGTTATTGACGGTAAAATAAAACAATGCATGTCAGTCGTAAAACAATTGTTTAATGACGTTATACGAATTCGACATGTCTTACCTACGTGGGAGATCACATTATTTATGCCCAATATCGACCTATCTACCTGTCTAGCCTCCAAACATAACCGCTTACACAAGCGCTCCGTTACAAAGGACGAAGTGCTACCACTATCTAGCACTGCACGAACAACATGCTCGCTCCCAGAAATATCTCGTATCTTAACTAACGCGGTCGACAATAACACATCACTGGTAATGCTACCACAAGAAGATGTAATGTTAGCCGATAATGCGACATTGTTCGGCTCACTGGTGGCAGACGTCGAAGGCGAACGCGCCTGGTTATCACTCGAGTTGTTGTTGTTTGTGTTCTTTACACTAATGCTCGCAATATTATTCGAGTCTGCTAAATGAACAAGCGTATTATGTCTGCGCTTACACAGTTTGCAACCCGGCCTTTTACAATGGTTTGCAAAATGTCCTGAACGAAGACAGTTATAACAAACTTTATAACTTGGCAGCAATTTCATTCGGGCTTCGTTAGATAAGGCGAGAAACTGTGCACAATTACTTAAATAATGGTTGCCCTTGCATTTAGGACAAACCATTGCACTGACTTCAGTATCAGAATGCTTCCCAGATTGAACCGCAACCATAGACTTTAGCTTAGGTCCTAACTTATTAGTAACTTGAGATTGATTATTACGAGACAATTCTAATGTCTCAACTAAATCAGCGTGGTTGCGCATGAATTGAAGGAATGTCTCGAACGTAATATTACTATCCTTGTCTTCGCGACCCTGGCACTCCTCCCACTCACGGAACGTTTTGCTATCTAATTTACGAGTAACAATATAAATTAGAAGAGTGTCCCAGTGCTTCACGGGCTCACCCAACGTTTCTAACGCACGCAGGTTTTTATTCAACTGGTCAATTAAACCCTTTAGCGTCCCAGAGGATTCCTTAGTTATTGGCTCAATGTTAAAAATAGCCGATACATGATTGTGAATTATTAATTTTTTATTATCGAAGCGTTCACATAATACTTTCCATGCCACAGAGTAATTAGTGGCCGAAAATTCAATTGCCTGTATCACTACAGCGGCGGATCCTTCCAGAGACGTTCTCAGGTAATGGAATTTGTTGATCACGTCAATACCATCATTAGAATGAATGAGACTCGTATAGGTGTCACGAAACTCCAGCCAACTATTATATGACCCATTGAACTTTGGTAATTGGATTGTGGGTAGCTTAACCGGCCTAAAGGTACTAGTACGAACTGTACTTTTAGCACTATCAACAGATTCATCATCTTTATTAAAGTCCGCGATCAAGTTCTGAGCCCTGGACAAAGATTTAAAATAAAGTGACTCAAAATCAGAACGTTCGATAAACTGTGTTTTAATATCTTCGACAATGCATTCAAGCTGTAACTGTACCTCATCGTATTGCTGATATAACAATTCAATTTTGGCTACACGCAGCTGCAGCTCCGTAATATCATGACTTGTTAGTGCCTTTCCATCCAGCGCGTCAAGGTAATTAATAAAAATAGTTAATCGGCCCTTGAAGCTGCCTCGCTTCTTTACTAAGTCCTTTTCCTCGGCCATACTGGGAGCTGAGCGACTAAGTCTGAAATTTACAAGTAGTAGACGTAAGAAGAAGTTAACAATGAATAACTAAGTGCTTACTTAGGCACCTATACGTCTTACTATACACCTATTATTGTTATACACAAATTTCAAAATATAATGTATTACGAATACCTACAAAATAAAAGAAACGCGATAAATTTTTACACAACTCAACTGTTGGGGCTGTTCTGTGTCCCAACAGGAATGTTGTAAAATGTTAGGGTTGGTTGTTATGTTGTGAATCAAAGATTCGAAACGTTACTTGTAGTTGTTTATTAATAATGACAATGTCTCAGTTTAACATACGATTTATATAATAGTGAGCGCGGGCGCGCGTCAGCGTTTATTTAATACAAGTAATATCCTATGTACGTACTCATACATGCTCCCGACTCAAAAGAAAAGGAACAAAGAACATAGGTAAAAGACATTAATGTTAAAGTTAAGTTAAAGTATACATTATAAAGGTAAGTTAAGGGCTAGGTGAGGTAGCTTTATCCACTACATTGTTCATTGAAACACTATGAGTCGAATCACTATCACTATTTAGACGAACGTTGCCCTGCGGTATCCCGTCGTCATCATGGCCGGGCTCCGCTATGACCCGCAGTCTATTCTGCAGCAGGTGTTTCCTGAGGCGTAGAATGCCAATAGCCCCGATGATGATTCCAGTCAGCAGCAAACCTCCATATATGCCGTAATGGTGACTTTCGTGTCTGTCTGCCAGTTTCTGTAACTCATCCTGGTGTACTTTCACAAATTCTAGGTTGTTTTTGATGAGGTTTAGCTGTTCGGAGTGATCTTCTGGCTTAAAGACATAGGTGCTGCTGTTGATGATGTGGTTTACTCCGCATTCAGGTAAATAGTCAAAATCACGATTGACTTTCAGTGTAGTGACTAAGTTGTTGTGTGCATGAATGAGTATGTTGTCTCCTTTCAGAGTGCACCCTTCCGCAAGCGTCACGATTCCAGTGCTTTGGAGTGTCAATAACTTTATCCCAGCTGGGCAAAATATGCGCACCGAGCATTCTTCGCAACATGAAAATAGCCAGGCGTCTTTATTGTGTAACTGAAGCCATTCTTCATTACAATCGGTGTTAGCTATCTTGCAATTTGATATTTGTTCATTGTTTATGATTTGAACTTCACATAACGCCGACGTCGATGTCCCTTTAATGTTGTATATTGGAGAGGTCAGGGAACAAATCAGCTGATGCTCGTTCAAGTGTTCGCACGATGTTACGTCATTACTTGTAAGTGGAAATAGTAAATCCTTTTTCAGATAAACTGCCAAATAATCCGCTGTTGGTATGATCTTTGTAGTAGTGCCGTTATGTATTGTTGGAATAGGTATCAACCTACTCAGCTCATATTGCTCGTTCGAGACAAGGGGCAGCTTCACTTCGAAGATCAGAAATTCTTCAATAAGTCTCATGTGGACACGAGACAACTTGTACATTTGTTGAATGCAGTGATGATCGTCAATACCTATACAAGGCACGGAGAGGTCGTTAGGTATTTGCCTAGATATAATATTCAGCTGTTGTTGAAACTCGTCTGGCCGTAATAAGTGGGTATCCATACGTCCGTTTCGTACATCCGTAACCAAATCCAGTAGTAATTGTTGTATGCGATGCAAGTTTGAAATGATCATGTTTGCTGCGAGAACGCTTTTCGTGAAGTACATCATCCTTTGGTGGTCAGATCTAGCTCGAATGTCGAACGACTTCAGGTGTTCACTAATGGCAGAAAATTGCTTGTTCATCACTTCTTCATTCCTTCTCAGCATGTTATATTCGCCTTCAATGATCGTCGTATGTCGTTTGTAGAGATTTAATAGGTGATCGTCGTTATCTTGTAAAACCTTGATGTCCTTACGATATTTTGTGGCGAATCTCTCATCCAGTACGCCAAAGAGGGTGTTGGCTACATAGCCAACGCCATCAATAAGTCCTCTTGTACGTCTTCCATGTTCTGACTGCAGCATGTCGTTATAATGTTTGAGCTCGTCGATCTCATGTTGAAGCTGCGTGGCAATAGTCAGGTCGGCAGCCTCCGCATCGTAAAGGCCTTGTAGATGAGATATGTATTTCTCAATGTTTTTCGTGCTCTGCCAGTAAGACGTCATGTTGTAGTAGACCACCATAGTCCACTCTTCTTGTATCACGTTCATATCCGCAATTTTGTCGAAGTAAATTAGTTTACTTCTATCTAAATTGGTGATATTGCCGAATTGCTCAGTTGGTGATCCTGCGCATATAGTTAGACCCATAAAAAACATAAGGAATAAGCACAGGTAGTTGAAGAACGACGTTTTCTTCCTTCTTCTTGGTTCTTTTGTCTCTAGCACCTCAGGATCAGCCAGTGTTTCTGGATTGCTCCTTTCTAGTGGGAGCCGTGACAGCTTAACCACGGGTCGCTTTAACGTACTGTTCTTTGTTTGTAACGTTACGACACGTACTCTGCCGTCTGCTCCCGGATGTGTTTCTATTACTCTTCCAAGAATCCAGCACGAGGGAGGGACGTTATCTTCCTTTACCAAAACGATGTCGCCCACTTCTAAGTTTCTTATGTTGTGGTGCCATTTACCACGGGGTTGTAATGTTTGAAGATAATCAGAAGACCACTTCTTCCAGAAGTCTCGAAACATCTTAGTTGTTAGTTTCCATCTGGTAGATAATCCAATGTTGTCATCCCCTGTTATCTGTGGGGGTGCGAGTAACGGACCTCCAACGAGAAAATGTCCAGGTGTGAGGCAAGCTAAGTCATCTGTGTCTTCGGTAATGGCAATCAAGGGTCGGGAGTTCAGGCAAGCTTCTATTTGAATCAGAAGTGTTGTAAACTCTTCATATGTGAGCTTCTGTTCGCCAAGAACTCTCTTCAAGTGGTGCTTCATACTTTTTACAGCCGCCTCCCACAATCCTCCAGCGGATGGCCATGCCGGAGAGTTGAAGTGCCATTGAATGCCTGTTACAGTCAGATAGTCGAATGTGTCGCGGTTGACGTAGTGTTGTAGAACTTCATTACATTCCTTCCTTAATGTTCTTGCTGCACCCACAAAGTTGGTCCCATTGTCACTATACATATGACTGGGTGTACCGCGTCGTGAACAAAGACGTTTCAAGGCAGCAATGAAGGTGTTAGTACTCAGGTCCGACACAAGTTCTAAATGAATCGCCTTTGAACATAAGCAAACGAAAATAGCTATGTATCCACTCGTCGTCTTGATGCCTCTGCCCTTGTTCGCTTTCACAGTTACTCGACCGGTGAAGTCCACGCCAGTGTGAGTGAACGGGCGAGACTGTGTCACTCGTGGTTCTGGCAAGTCAGCCATCAGCTGGCTCTCTTGGTTGTGTTTGAAGCGATGACACTTGACACATTTGATTAACTGTTTCTTCACACATCTCATGCCTCCAATTAACCAATACTTGTTACGTAAATGGGTAAGGGTTAGTCTTGCGCCGCCGTGTAATGTTTGTAGATGTGCCTGTTGTATCAATAGTTCAGTCAGCCTGTGTCCGCTTGGTAGTATAATACGATGTTTCTGCCACTCATTCAGTTTTGAATAAGCTAGTCTTCCACCAACTCTCAATAGTCCATGTTCATCCAAGCGGGGGTTCAAACTCAAAATTTTGCTAGTTGACCGCAATCGTTGACCGTTTTGTAGTCGAGTTATGTCATCCTCAAAACATATGTTTTGTATTGTTTTGATAATAATGTTGTGCGCATTCAGCATTTCTTCAGTACATAAAGTTTTTTGCGTAGATTGCACCTTGCGACGATAAATGTTAGCAACACGAATAATCCAACCTAGTACTCGTATTACTCGTACCATAGAGCTATGTTTGTTTAGAAGTTCCAAGATTAATGTTGCATGGGTCTGTACAGCATTCACCTTTATTTTTTTCACCTCTTCAATGGTACTGTAATGTTCTAACTGGTTTGGTATGTCGTTTGTTTTCAACCAGGTAGGCCCTTCCCACCACAAGGAATACGTGGGGAGGCGCGACGGTGATAACCCTCTGCTTGCACAATCTGCAGGATTATCCATGGTGTTGACGTACTTCCAGCATGACTCAGGAATCATAGTGGTGATCAATCGTACTCGATTTGCAACAAATGTTTTCCAGCGGCAGGCATCGCCGCGTAACCAACCTAGTGTTACCATCGAATCCGTCCATGCGTAAATCGTATGTGTCTGTACGATTATGCAGTCTGTGACCTTTTTCATCAATCTTGATAATAGAAGGGCCGCGCAGAGTTCTAAGCGAGGAAGTGATGGCCTTTTCTTCATGGGTACGAGTTTAGTTTTCCCAACCAGAAGCTGAATAACTGTTTTGTTATTTTCATCAGTCGTCTTGCAGTAGATCACACACCCGTAGGCCTTCTCCGAAGCGTCGCAAAAGCCGTGTATTTCAGTCGGTTTTTGCGTATCACCCAACCACCGTGCAATAGTAATGTTTTTGATACACGGCAGCTTCTCGCGAAATAATCTCCATTCTTCGCTTATTTTTTCAGGTAGCGGCTCATCCCAGGTGGCTCCAGACGACCACACTTGTTGGAAAATTATTTTAGCTTTGACTGTTACAGGTGATAACCAGCCTTGCGGATCATATAACTTCGATAACTCCGACAAAAGCGAGCGTTTTGTGATGATGACGTCATTGTTGTTTTGATCAATGACATGGTTAAATGTAAAATGATCTGTGCACGGATTCCATTTTATGCCGAGTGTTTTGTTTGTTTCAGCCTGTTTGAAGTCAAACATGTTTTGACTTATCAATTCTTGAGGTAGGTTCTCCAGTAACTTAGGGTTATTACTGGCCCATTTGCGTAGTGTGAATCCACCCCCGCTCAACATCTTGATTAACTCAGTTTGAGTGTCGCAGGCTTCGGAGATAAGGTTACAGCCTCCCAAAATATCGTCAGTGTAAACTTGATGACTCAGCACCTCTGCGGCAAGAGGATATTGGTGTCCATCGTCTTGAACAAGTTGTTTGATAGTTCTCATCGCCAAATACGGTGCGGCCTTTGTACCGTAAGTTATGGTGCAAAGTTGGTACTCCTCGATGGTTTTGTTGCAGTCATCTCGCCATACGATTTTCTGTAAGCTTTGATCTTCTTCACTAACATGTATTTGTCTAAAGAACTTCTCTATATCCGCTGTGTAGACGAATTCGTAAGTCCTCCATCTCAAGATCAAAGATTGTAAGTCCTGTTGCAGGTTAGGCCCGCCCTCCATGAGTTCATTAAGGCTGTAGCCCGACCTTGTTTTAGCTGACGCGTTGAAAACTACGCGCAGCTTGGTGGTTGTGGAGTCCAGTTTTAGCACTCCATGGTGCGGTAGAAAGCAACTGGGTTCCGTGGGCAATGTACTTAACTTCATGTGGCCCAAAGATAAATATTCTTGAATAAAGTTTTTATAGCTGTCCGATAATGTGTTGTTGTTGGTTAGACGTTTTTCTAAATGTCTAAACTGTGCAACTGCCTGCGACTTAGAAGCGCCTAAGTTTTGTTCAAACTGTATTTTCATAGGTAGACGTACTTGGTATCTTCCGTTAGGCAATCTAATTGTTGTCTCCTGGTACAGGGTCTCGCAGTACTGTTCTTCCGAAGTCATGTTAGCAGACTCATTCTCAGTAATCTCTTCCGACTCCCAGAATAACGATATTTCATCAAGGTTGTTTAGGACCGCGTAGCAGTTTAGGGTGACCATGTTACCCAGTAGGACCCACCCCATCTTTGTTTGTTGGGCAATAGGTGAGTCTGGAGGTCCACGTAGTATTCCGCCTAGCACAATCTCGGCATAGACGCTTGCACCAAGAAGAATATCGACGGGTCTTGAAATATTGTATTGGGGATCCGCCAAATTAAGATTATGTAAATGTGGCCAGGTTTGTTTTTCAAAGCTGTAGTTAGGCAAATTGTTGATTACTTTCTTCATGACCAATGCGTCCGTAGTGAACTTGTAGTCAGTGTATAGTGACCCGCATACTAGGTGTACTGTTCCATGGCTTTGGTTAGAAGATATCCCAACTCCTAGGACGGTTGCGTTTTGTTTACGTCGGGGTAGTCCCAATCGTTGAGCAGCAGTCTCTGTTATGAGACTGATTTGAGACCCTTGATCTAAAAGGCATCTCATTAAATGGTATGTTCCATCACCTGCCATGATTTTTAGTTGTACCGTGGCAAGTAAAACTTCGCCGCAATTTCCATTTGCGTGGTTTACATTACGTTGTAAAATGTCTACGTTGGACATAGCACTCGCAGGAATTTCATTTGTCAGCATTTGTTGGCAATTGACAAATACGTCATGTAAGATCGTATGATGTTGTTTACCACAAGTTTTGCAAGTTTTGTTCGAAGTGCAATCTTTTCCATTATGCGAATACATGCAATTTTGGCAAACATGTAATTGCTTCATTGTTTTTAGTTTTGTTTCCGGCGTCATGCTCCCAAAGGTTTTGCAATACGCTAATAGGTGATGCGTTTTGCAGAGTGGACACTTTCTATCCGCCTGTGCGCTGTATGTGTTGGCTTTATTAAGGCGAGGGCTTCTTAAGGCGACTTCTTTCGTGGGCGTGTTGGTTTGTTTTGCCGGAACTAACTTTGGTTTTTTGACAGGTTCCAAAGCGGTAAACTTGTTCTCCAAAAATGTGATGAACTCGTCAAATATAGGTAAGTCCCGTGGAGATTTTCTTGCCTCCATGTAGGATGTGTATGTTTCGGGGTCGAGCTTTCCAGTTAGGATATGGACCAAGATAGGGTCCCACGTCGCTGTGTCGACGCCCAAGTTGTGGATAGCGTGAATTGTCTCCAAGCTAACGTCATGTAGGCGCTTAATCTCGAATGCCGTTTGTTGTTGCACCGTTGATTGATTCATGAAAATATGAATCTGCTTCGTAAACAATAGTTGAAGATTGTTGTAGCGATGCGTAAGTATCTCCCAGCATGTATCGTAATTGTCGGCAGATACATTCAAATGTTGAACGAGCCGCTCCGCTTCTCCTCTAAGCTTCCCCTTAAGGTGTTGCATTTTCTGACCCTTTGTTAGTTGGTTGTTATTATGAATTGCTTCCGAAAATAAATCCATAAAGGTAGGCCATTGTGTGTAACTCCCAGAAAATGTAGGTATTTCTATTTGGGGTACAGATTGATGTCGATGTTTGGTGGCATTTAAGGCGTGGTTCAACTCTCGCTTCGTACTCTCAAAAACCTTCTCGTGATCCGTGTACTCTTGTTCGTACGTAATGTCGGCACCTATCAATAGGTTATCGATTTGCCAATGTAAGTCGTCGATTGTTTTCCATCTTGCTTGCAGCATCTGGAGCTTATCTTCGAGCTCCCATCTCTCTTTTAGGTCCGAGATGTGGATCTGCTTGATGACGCTCATAAATGCACGAAAATTGGTACTCTGTTGAGTAATAAGCTCGTCGCCCTTGGACATTACACCTGCTTCTTCGGTAGTAGAGGGCTGCCACTCCGATAACAGCTTGCGAATAGCTTCATAGTCCTGTTTAACCTTGTTATAGGCCAATGTAGTGAAATAGTCGTCAGTCTGATCTTCGGAGGCTGCGAGGACGGTGTTAGTCAGCTCAAATTCAGACCACAGGTCTTCTAGCGCGTCCAGTCTCTTTTTAATGTAGTCAGGAGTCTTCCGCTTGGCTGAATCCTTTTTGAAGTTCACTGCCACCTTTCGAATGGATTCTGCTACTATTTGCTGTCTTATGAGATGTTTCTCCATAGTTGCTAGTATATTGTGGTACTGTTTATTCGGTAAAATGTGAAATCGCAATCTCACAAGAGTATATGCGCTTGATTGAACTGGTGAGACCCGCTTGTGGGAGGCCAGTCAACCGATACGCCACTTTCGTTCCACTACGATACACTTTTCACCAAATATTCCTTAAAACTCGAAGGACCAAATGTTGGGGCTGTTCTGTGTCCCAACAGGAATGTTGTAAAATGTTAGGGTTGGTTGTTATGTTGTGAATCAAAGATTCGAAACGTTACTTGTAGTTGTTTATTAATAATGACAATGTCTCAGTTTAACATACGATTTATATAATAGTGAGCGCGGGCGCGCGTCAGCGTTTATTTAATACAAGTAATATCCTATGTACGTACTCGTACACAACTGTAGAATAAAGACAATAACTATATCGTAACAAGTACTTATTACACAATTAATAATTCAGTGACAATTACACTATAGCAAATAATATGCTTCTAAAAATAACTAGTACCTACAATAATGTATGTTGTACATTAACCATAAGTATGCATACCAAAGTAACGTGAGTAGTTAACAGCTTTCAATTCTGATTAAATACAATAATGTAATATCTTATTATCAATATTACCATACTTTAAGGAAGTATAATGCTATTTAATCAAATCTATGACTTTAATAAGAAAAAATCTAATCACAATGCAATGTATGGTAGGTAGGTATGTTAAGAAACAAAATTAAAAACACTGATTACATGTACATAGGTAATATTAATTACACTAACCTGTTAAATCCTGAATTCGGTTTAAAAATACTACCTGATTGAGTGATGGGTGAATATATTGAATAAATAAAACTTAACACCACAGTTTTTTATGTACTTGTTTCACGAATCACACCGCCGACTTATATCTCAATTGCAGCTTAATTATCTTCTTAATAAATCCGCTAATCAACGAAGATCCTTAATAATAAATGCAGATTCTTGATGATTATTCAATCCGGCTCGTAATGGACCAATATGTAGGGAATTATTGGGTTTTTAATAAAAATGCAGCGAGTAGGTATGTGCTATTGCGTTGAGTTTAAAAGTGACATTGAATGAACTTTATTAAAAGCATAAGTACAAGATTGATGCAGTTAGTATCACGTGGTTATCATTGCTCATATAAAACTAGCAGGAGTTCTCAACAGTTAGTGTACTTATCAATGTGCTTACACCTTACCACTTACACCTACAATACTTTATCCCATACATTTTATCCTTGCAAAAATAAGTGAGGTCTGGCGACAGTGAACACAGACATTGGTGGCAGAACTCTATTTATTCGAGTTTACTTAATTTTCTTCACAGCATGGACAATAAGCTTCAGCCAATCTCGTTGGAGGCAATGTGCTAAAAGTGCTTGTCGTTGCGATTCAGCGCGGCGTTCACTTAATTGCTGGCGGGCTGGATTCACTGCACTCACTTCGGATCTGATTGTCCCTGCGGACTTAGTTAATATGTAAGTATAATTTACGCTATTGTACAAACATAATTATTGTGTTCTGTTAACAATAAACTTTAATAACATCGGTATTTCTGATAAATAGGATATCTAGAAAATTAATTTATGTAAGTCATAAACGTCTAAAGGCGACGCTGGAGCCATCTACCGTACCGTTGCGAACTACGGAAACAATGAATAACTTTACAGTCATTTTTAAGATGTTCTCTTTTTCCGATCTAAATCTTTAGAAAAAGTAAGCATACAAAATGCTTAAAAATTTAATTGAATTATATAAGTCAATTATTTATTTATGCAGGAGACTCTGTGGAAGGGCAGTAGATCCCGGCTTATTGGGGACGGCTACAAGCTGATCTACACAGGTGCACCTAGTGGGGAGAATGGGGTAGCCATGGTGCTCTCCCGGGATCTTCAGCTATCGGCGACAAGTGCGTTGATGCTGTAGATGAACACGTTCAGAACTCCTGGGAAAAGATTCAGGCAGCTATCCTTGAATCGGTGAGGGCAGTGCTCGGTATGTCTAAGGGCGGGCGCATGTGTGACAAGGGCACTTGGTGGTGGAACGACACAGTCCAGAAGGAGACTAGGGTGAAGAAAGATCTCTTTAAAAAGTGGTACTATGTACTAATGAGTACTAGCCGATGGAGTCCCCATCGAGGCCTGGAAGGCCATGAGTCCCCGTGGTATGGGCATCCTTACAAACTTCCGTAACTGCGTACTCATCACCGGGAAGATTCCAAGCCCATGGAGGCTGAGTATCATTACTCTGTCTGCAAAGGCAAGGGGTCGTTGCAGGATTGTGGTAACTACCACGGTATAAAGGTAATGTCCCACGCCATGAGGCCCTTCGAGAGGCTAATTGACTCCCGGATCCGACAAGAGTGTACACTCTCGGAGTGTCAATATGGGTTTCGCCCCGGTCATGGGACCATGGACCCTGTTTTTACACTAAGCATTATTACGGAGAAATGCAGGACGAAGACTAGGCCAATTTCTGAATATGCAGAAGGCCTTCGACTGTGTTCCTCGCGCGATGATCTAGTGGGCATTGTAGGCCAAAGGGGTTCCAGTATCTAATATTGACATTATCCGAGACATGTACCACAATTCCGATTCCGTGGTTCGGACCGCTCTTGGTGACACTCCTTTTAGACATCACAGTCGGGGTACACCAGATGATGAATGTTTTATTACATTAAAACTATTGCGGTAAACGTACCGGGTAATTATAATAGATCAAGCCTTCTATTATTACAATAGCTTGTCATAATGACGATTAAGATAATGATGTTAAAACAATAGGCAAAAATAATATAGTACAAGAACAAAAAAATGGTATTTTAAATGAAACTTGTACGTTTTTATGTGAGTTCACTTTACGTAAACTGGGAGCGTTCGACGTTAGGACGTTTTATAGCATGAGTCATTTTAATAGCATTCCTATGTATTTTGCATGCATGCATGTGCTAATTGCGTCATGGATAAATGACCACATAAAAGAAATGACCTGACCTGACCTGACCTAAGAAACACTGTACAGACGATATCGGTACACACAATAAGGAATGGGTAAGTTTCTTAGTGGAATCAAGATCGAGAGTTCAGAGCTGTGTATTCCGTGGGTTCCTCTAAATCGGAGATGGTAAAGGCATCTCTGCTAAATTTGGTTAGCAGGGTGCGTGTTTCTGCCGATTTTGTCACATATGGTAGAAACCAAGGACAGCCACGCACCGCGTATCAATTCCTTTTCACGGTGCGTGTCGGTCGATTTGGAAACCGTGGATTTGATGTACAGTTACGTATAATACTTATCTGCGCTTCCACCAGCTTCTGTTCGGCCCTTTTTCACGGTGCGACAGTGCGAGCGGAACCGCGTCCGTTTACAGAATCACGCATCGTGGAAAACCGCGTTGAGAGCAAGACTTTTTGTTGGTTTGTGTGTAATTATATCTTTTTTGGGCGAACCTGGCCTAATTTTGTATAGTCTATGTATTTTTGAAACCACTCATTGCACCTACGAAGAACTCTAGAACTAAAATATCATACTTCAGAACGAACTGGTTTAGGCTCACAATTGTATGTAAATCAGTGTAAGAGGTAATATAATTTCACCGAGTGCTATTAATTTTTATCAGGCGTTTTAATGTGACAAGAACAAAGAAATTTCAATTCCGTTGTAAAATACGCTTTCAGTTCTAGTGACAAAAAACGCTTCCATCTGAACATCAAATTTTCACTTAAGCAACTAATAAACTATAATCACTGAAGAGTTCAATTAACCACGTTAGTTCAATACCCAATTTGATTCGTTGTGTTTTTGACTTAGTAAAACTATGCAGATCTGGAGTCAACTAGAGTCAATGAATTGTTTTTAGGGTTCCGTTGCCAAATGGCAAAAAACGGAACCCTTATAGATTCGTCATGTCTGTCTGTCTGTCCGTCCGTATGTCACAGCCACTTTTTTCTGAAACTATAAGAACTATGCTGTTGAAACTTAGTAAGTAGATGTATACTGTGAACCGCATTAAGATTTTCACACAAAAATAGAAAAATAAACATTAATTTTTGGGGGTCCCCATACTTAGAACTGAAACTCAAATTTTTTTTTTCATCTTACCCATACGTGTGTGGTATCTATGGATAGGTCTTCAAAAATGATATTAAGGTTGCTAATATATTTTTTTTCTCTAAACTGAATAGTTTGCAAGAGAGACACTTCCAAAGTGGTAAAATGTGTGTCCCCCCCCCCCTGTAACTTCTAAAATAAGAAAATACGTCATAAATAGTAAACCGCAATTTACCTTTTTTTTTTGTATGGAAATCCCTTCGGATACCCCCCGCCTCTCAGCGGGGGCGGTTATGTCGGGCTTGAACCGAATAAAACCTCACGGCGTCTCGGGTCTACAGACGACGGGGTGTAAGGTTACCCATAGAGCATATCCCTCGCACTCCGACTGACCCTGGGCCATTCGCAGTGTCCCCTCTGATAACAGCAGAGGGGTACCTGGAGCGACCACGCCCCCCGCGGGCCTTGCAGGCCCACCATACCCCGACCCCCTCGTGCAATGGGGTCAGCTGGCCCTGAAAAGGGCCGGTTGGTCAGACTCTTGGCCGTTGACGTTGACGCCAGCTACTCCAGAGGAGCAATCAATGATGCGTCATCGCCCACGTTGCCCAGGGTGCACCAAACTTGGAGGTGATCCAACCAGTCGCACCCCAACCGCAATTTACCTTTCATACAATCAACTCAAATATAAAAATTATACAAAACATTATTATGTTACTTGCTGCTACGGAATCCTTCATGGGCGAGTCCGACTCACACTTGGCCGCTTTTTTTTTCTACGTTTCGTTCTCTTTTATCCCTCATATATAAATGAAAACAATTATGAAAGTAGAAGAATCGAAAGGTTTATGCCATGATCTTGGCTAGTGGGAACAAGTGGCCACTGCCTACCCCATTGGGAAAGAGATGTGACTATATATATGTTATCTTTATTTCCTTTGGATTCTATGTGTTCCGGGTTCAACTAAAGAATATGCTACTTACGGAATATTTCTTAGTTCCTTTTACTCCCATCAAAAAAGCTATTATTGTGGGAAGAGCAAACTACCTAATCTAACCTAAACTAAACTAATTGCTTATATAATTGGTGGTGTGCTCGGTAATATTCAGCAATATTTAGCTTAATAACATTACGTTAATTTATCAAATATATGACAACCCTTGTTTTAGTTAAATTAGGTCATTTGAAGCTCAAATTACTATACTGTGTGTACAGAATTGTACAGAGTATCGCAAGCCTGCTATTAGCCTGATGACACCTAAAAAAAACAAGGCTAGTAAAATCTTATTTAAGTTTATGGTTACTCTAATTAAACTAATTACGATGGTGCATATAATATATATAGTTGTATTTTTGTACGATACACTAGTATCGTACAATGTTAAGAAAGTAGCTGCAGCAAAGCGGAAACCTGTAAAGTCACATTGCTTTTAGACTGTTTTGTCAACATGGGTTGGAAGGATGTGTGGTTGCAGAATTAGTGCTTAAGGATCTATTCCAGTAGTTTACACTTAGAAGAATATTACAGAGTTTTTTCAATTGGATATTTATCAATATATATACAGTCTATATTGATAAATATCCAATTGAAAAAACCTCTCTTATCGAAGATTTAATACAAAAAAAATTAAGATAAAAATATAAATTAGAATAATTGTTCGATAAAAATGTATGGTAAACATGACCTTGAATTATATTTCAAACTAGCTGACCCGGCAGACTTCGTACGGCCTCAATCGGTAACAACTTATTCACCTTTTAAACCTTTTCTGGACCTCCACAAATAATTGAAGACCAAAATTAGTCAAATCGGTCCAGCCGTTCTCGAGTTTTAGCGAGACTAACGAACAGCAATTCATTTTTATATATAAGAGAAGAAGAAGATATAATTATACAGCTAAGAGATAACATCACGAAATCTTATGAAAATATATTTGTATATTGGCCATATTATTTATTAGCTGTGGAATTAGCTTTATTACTTACTAGCTGTAGCCCGCTTCGTTCGCGTGTAATTCTGATCTCGTTGCCACTTTCCATGGGAAGCTATTCCAGGAATAAAACGCTGTGTGTTATTCCAGATTTCTCTCTTTACCAAATTTCAGCCAGATCCGTTCAGCCGTTAGACCGTGATTGAGTAATAAACATCCAAACTGCCAAACATCTTCACAAACTTTCACAGCTGTCTGTCTATATATTAAAAAAAAGTCGTGTTTATAACACGAGAACGGGTAGACTGATTTACATAATATTTATTTGGTTGGATTCGTCTTCGCAACTTGAAGGAAAATTTCTATTAAAATATCTGAAACATTTACGAAAAAAAATAACTCGATGTTATGTAAATAAAAATACAGATGAAATTATCATTTAGACCTGTTTGAACACCGCCATTGTTCGCGCTCTTTGCATGACATCACACAGTTATCTGCTATACTCGTATGCATAACTAGCTGACCCGGCAAACTCCGTTCTGCCTTAGAATCAAGTTATGTTAGTTACCTTATTAGCAAAATTTATATTATTAGGTTTTATGACCCGGGACAGCATGAGGATTTGGTCGGTTCGAGTCCGACATTACCATCCCCGCTGGCCTGCGGGGGAGGAGGGGGGCGCGTTTCGATCTCCGCAAAAAGAAACACAAAAGGCACAGTATAAGCGAATACAAATCTAAAAAATCAAAGATCATAATAATCGGTACACCCGTTCTGGTCATCACTAGTCTTTTTTATATATATAGATATATAAGGTGTCACCAAATTAGGTCTCTGAATTTGGTGAGATGACTTGGTATCGACAAAATATGTATTTGAAACAAAAAAAATCGGGTAAAATAAAAAAATAAAAATATAAAAAATAAAAATAAACAAAACACCACCAGCGACCAGCGTCACGTGACGCGACGAGCACACGTGACGCTGGTCGCGATTTAGGTATTTCCCACACATCCGCTTGGAGAATACTGCGAGGAGAAGGACCTACCACTTTCTGCGAGCGCAAGCTCCTTACCACAGATTTTGATCCGCGGTTAAGATTTTGTAGGTGGTTAGTGGATGATCCTACCAGAATCTGCCTGTACATAAAGGTAGTAGTATTTTCCAGATATCAGATAGTGCTCTTTCTTTTACAAGGAGTTCGAAAATAATGCTGTAAACGATGTGAAGGGATGAAGCATCTCCAATATTGCGTTACATTATAATAATAATAATATTCTACACCATTCTACACAGCGCTTTCTAGACCCAAAGTAAGTATAGTTTAACTGGCTTGTGTAATGGGTTCCAGAATGCAGATAAACATACTTATATACTTTTGTTTTTGTAAATACATTATATTATACATAGAAACACCCAGACCAATGCAAATAGACATATTCATGTATACAAATATTTGCACTGAGCGGGAATGAACCCACGCCCCCTGTCGTAGCAGTCGAATGCACTACTGCTACGC
The DNA here is from genome assembly GCA_946251805.1 of Cybosia mesomella. NCBI lineage: Eukaryota > Metazoa > Arthropoda > Insecta > Lepidoptera > Erebidae > Cybosia > Cybosia mesomella. The sequence goes on along the minus strand of OX276393.1, from coordinate 17,982,160 downwards.
CACAGAGGCACATTATTATGAAAACAACTGATTGCTTGCAAATTTAATTGAAAAACCATCAGATGTAGTCGACTAATCACTTAAAAAAATATTGAACATTGAAAAGCTGTTCACCTAAATTAGGTTCTCACGTTTTAGTCGATGAAATTATTTGGGTAAAATATGATAACACAATTTAGTTATTATTATTTATTTATTTAACACAATCATGCTGCCGAAGAGGACTCCCACGTCGATGGCTGCCACGAGGTCATGCCTCGGCACCTCCCACGCCGGGCAATCCACCAGCGTGTGCAGCCCCATGCACACATATGTACATACGTACCTATAGATATATAATACATCTTTGGTGTCTATAACGTAAAAGGTTTGGTATTTCTGCCTATTTGAGTTGCAATATGACATTAGGTGGGTATTTTGTTTTAATAAAACCATTCAATTAAATTTTTAAGCATTTTGTATGCTTACTTTTTTCTAAAGATTTAGATCGGAAAAAGAGAACATCTAGGACGGGACTTGAACCCCTGTAAGGGACTGGTCGCGGGTTCAAGTCCCGTCCTAGATGTTCTCTTTTTCCGATCTAAATCTTTAATAAAACCATTTAGAACAGATAAATTATTTTGTAAATAGCAAGTAAAGTTAAATTACCTTTGCATTTTTATTCCTCGCATTTCGGCGACAACGAAATCACTATTTGTTGATCAATAATGGGCAACCATTAGTGCATCTATTTTAGGCAGACTATCCGACTGCCCTTTTTCGAATCCTTCATCCATTTCATTAATCGAATATAAAGACTATTAACGTAATGCGCGGATGAAAACAAAACAAAATACTGCACAAGCTCCTTGTGTAAGCGGAGCGTTGTAAATTGACGTCACATGCGGTCACGTGACTGTTAGCGGGACTCGATATTTTTCGTAAGTTGTAAATGCCTGTAAAATCAAAACTAATAGATATTTTTGACCACAACAAAAACTAGTGTATTTGTATACATGCAAGCATAACAAACTTTCAACCGATTTGGCATACCTTTTTTTTTTTTTTTTTTCGTGCGGAAATCCCTTCGGATACCGCCCCCGCTGGAGAGCGGGGGGTCTCCAGCGGGGGCGGTTATGTCGGGCTTGAACCGACTAAAACCGCACGCCGTCTCGGGTCTTAAGACGCTGGGGTGTAAGGTTACCCATAGAGCATATCCCTCGCACCCCGACTGACCCTGGGCCATCTCCGGTTTCGAGATGGCCCCCTTACTTGCTCTCCACTGTGCCATCTGCTAATCAGAGGGACACGTAGAAAGCTTCCGAACAGCCCTCAACAGGGCCGTCCTCGGTCGGAGTTGGCCGTAGGCGGCAGCGTCTCCCCCGCCCTAGGAGAGAGGCGCTGCCGTCTCCGTTGCCCAGGGTGCACCGCGTGGAGGTCCCCAACCAAGTACCCCGATTTGGCATACCTATCAACATTCTTCATTGATTGGACTAAAATGTGACAACGCAGTTTAATTGTTACTGATCTCAGTCTCTATCATTGATGAAATGCGGTCTGATTTTCCATATTGCTTGCCCATGTTTGTGTTTAATATAATATAATTCTTCTGTACATGTATTTATCACCTAACTCCTTCTAAACAGCTGTACCTATTTGGATGATATTTTGTGTGTATAGGGTGCCTAGATGCTTTGAAACACAATTGGGCCAGGAAGCTGGCACTGCCTAATCATAATCATAACGAATTGTACTTATAATAGGTCTTTACCTATGAAATGGCCGAAATTTTCTTACAAATTCATGAGTTCGTTATTCCTGTAATTTAATAGCTATTTCCATTATTTATATTTTGTTTGAAAGTGGATTTCAAGATTTTACAACTCTGTATTAAATTTTGTTTTTATTGGCCGCTTGATAAATTAATTCGATCTTCAAAAACAGTACTTCCTAAATGCTATACATTTTGATGATAAATTTCGTATTACTTAACAGCTGTCACTTTTCAAAAATGTAATAAAAGTTGCTGTTTGTTAGCTTAATGTTGTTTCATTCATACACAAAAAAAACATAAAATTTGGATTTGTCATTCCTAAAAAAAATGCAAAAATGTTAGTACTGAAAATTGGATTTCCTCCAATTTCTTCAAGAAAAACGGCAATTTCATATGTAGCGACCTAATATTAACTAATATTACTGCTGTCGATTATAATACAATCTATAACCATTCAATGTTCCTGGTTTACGGCTTTGTATTTCCATATCCATATGGAAATACAATTTTTTTTTCATCATTCATTAAATCGGGTATTTCCTAGTCACCTCAGTGTTCTGTCTCTATCTCATATTTGGAACTTTTTATTGCAAGTAGGTGCGTGCCTATATATCTTTATTATCGGTAGATTTTATCATATAATAAAACAGAAATAAAAATACAATCTATAAGGAAACGAGACATTACTTTTGCTTTATACAACGTTATTTTTAGTATATCCTACCAATATTATAAACGCGAAAGTTTGTGAGTATGGTATGTATGTATGGTATGTATGTATGTATGTATCTTTGTTGCTCTTTCACGCAAAAACGGAAATATTTTACAATTGGAAAATATTTAACACAATTACAATAAATTAATGTCAGACAAAAATAATTTAATATAAAATTAGTTCAATTAAATTTTTAAGCATTTCGTATGCTTACTTTATTCTAAAGATTTAGATCGGAAAAAGAGAACATCTAGGACGGGACTCGAACCCCCGACCAGTCCCTTACAGGGGGAATGCTCTGACCAACTGAGCCACCTAGACACGTCCCAGATATTCGAAATTCTCCGATATATCATATACGTCTTAAGGCGACGTTGGAGACATCTACCGTAATTCTTGCGAACTACGGAAACAATGAATAACTTTACAGTCATTTTTAAACATTGTTTTTTGATGACTCCGCCTAATTAATTCAATGAAATTTTTAAGCATTTTGTATGCTTACTTTATTCTAAAGATTTAGATCGGAAAAAGAGAACATCTAGGACGGGACTCGAACCCGCGACCAGTCCCTTACAGGGGGAATGCTCTGACCAACTGAGCCACCTAGACACGTCCCAGATATTCGAAATTCTCCGATATATCATATACGTCTTAAGGCGACGTTGGAGATATCTACCGTAATTCTTGCGAACTACGGAAACTCAGTTGGTCAGAGCATTCCCCCTGTAAGGGACTGGTCGCGGGTTCGAGTCCCGTCCTAGATGTTCTCTTTTTCCGATCTAAATCTTTAGAATAAAATTAGTTGTTAACATACATTCGATAAAAAAGCAAATTTTGTAAAATAAAAGCACGAAGGATGTTGTATTCATAACTCCCTCCCCAAAAAAGAATACTGTATTTCAGTTTTCACTCCACTAGTGTATAATACGTCATTTTTAAATGTTCAATGTTGACTTCATTTCGAAGATTGCGTAAAACATAACTAGCTGAGCTTATAGTCCCCTCTAAATAGGACAGATCGTTTTTCCAGTTTGAAAACTCATCCACATTGTTTTTTGCAGTTGTTTTAAATATGGCATTGGTTTTAATAACATTTAGTTTAAGACTGTTTACTTAAAACTAAGTTAGGAATACAGTCAAAACCTCATTCACTTTAGACTAAGAGTGTTTACATCGTCTGCGGATATTACCGCATTAGTATCATCAGCAAATATTACCAACTCGGTGTTCGCCGGCGATATTTGAGCTACATAATTATTTAAATCATTTACGAAAATTATAATAATAATAACTCTTTATTGTTCACCAAAGACATTAAAACACGAACGAATATACATTTTGTGGTATTAGTACAATTGGCGGCCTTATCGCTCTGTGGCAATCTCTTACAGGCAACTATAGGATGGAGAGTAAAAAGAGGAGAAAGAAAAGTTTTGGAGTAGTTGGGTGTACTTTGGAATAGTAAATAAATACACATATAAACATTATAAATACCTAGATATATGTAATATATAGTAAAACTTACTTAAATCATACATACACTACATACTATTCAATACACATATAGATAGAAAGAAAATCGGACCTAGAATTGAGCCTTGCGGAACACCTTTTTTATTTGTCATTTTTTTTTTTTTTTTTTTATTTATTACCATTCACAATATACAATTTGCGTACATAGAAAGCAAACCATAAGCTACTTGAGCTTGTCTGTGCTGTACCTTTCCTATATGTTTATAACAATACTATAGTGAAATATAAATAGGAGATATTCTGGTATAACATAAAATACTATAAAACAAGAAAGTGAGCGAACATTTAGTTAGACAATACAATACTGATTATAGGAAATAAGTAATAATAATAATAATAATAATAAGCAGTTGTGAATCTTTATCGGTTATTTCACCGATAAAGATTCACAACTACCCACAGATTTAGGCACTCATACGCAGGTACACAGTCATAAGACATAAGCGGCAGGCAGGCAGCGTCATCGCTGCGCAACCGGCGCAGCGCATGGAACCAGTTTGTTTTGGGGCGCATCTACAGGTTGTTTAAAAAGTGCGAGCGTAATTTGGATTTGGATGACATATTATTAATAAAGGATGGATCCAAACTGTTCAATAGGCGGGGAACCAGATATTTGGTGGTTCTCTCGCGTAAACTCCACACACTTTACCTTGCTATAAATGGTGGCTTCGGTGTTAGTGACAGCTTGGACTTCAAGGTACATTTTTGAGTAAGTAAACACGATTTTAAAAGATTCCCTGCTGTGCCTCTAATTCCGTAGTGCTCAAGTTTTAACAACAGCAACTTATGATTAATGGTGTCAAAGGCGGCGCTTAAGTCAAAGAAGAGCCCAGTGACTTTCTTCTTTTGATTCAATTGACTCACTATATCTTCGATCAACGTCCCTATAGCGTCTTGTGTACTTAAGTGCTTTTGATATCCGTACTGCTTTGTCACAAGAAACCTAACACGAAGGGTATACACATCCAACCTGATCTTTCCGTGTCGGGTTGCGCTGTTTTGGTAACTCCACTCCAATCTCCACTTCACTCTTCTCTCCACTCTATTCTCCACATCACTCTACTCTCCACATGACTCTACATATCACTCTCCACGAACAGGGTATATTCCCAGATCAGTTTAAGATAGCTAAGGTCATTCCTGTATAAAAAAAAGGAGCAGAAACGGACCCATGAATACACCTATTTCACTTCTGCCAACACTGTCTAAGATTTTTGAAAAGTTGATAAAGGTTAGACTCGTGCGACATTTCAATTTAAATAGGGTGGAAAGTGGAATGGAGTGGAGAGTGGAGTGGAGAGTGAAGTGTAGAGTAGAGTGGAGAGAAGGGTGAAGTGGAGATTGGAGTGGAGTTACCAAAACAGCACATCCCGACACAGAACGATCAGGTTAGAAGTGTATACCCTTCGTGTTAGGTTTCTTGTGACAAATCACAAAGAAATAGGTGCCCTGCGATGCAGGCACTGTCTACATCATTCACTAAGCTAAAAAGTCAGCCTCACCAGTAAACTGGTACTCCTACTGATTGACGGACGAGGCTCTGGTGCAGGTTTTCCTTTCGGGGTTGGAAGGTCAGACGGCAGCCATTCCCACGAAAGCCGTATAAGCCAAATTAAAACGATGAGAAATAGTAAGTGATCTCCAGACTCCGAGGTGACAGTCTGGGAAGCAACCAGGAATCAACTTAAGATGTTAAGTTACATTTACTAAAAAAGGAGAGAAAGGAGAAGGAAAAAAAATCGGGATACCTGGAAAACGACAGGCCCTGTACGTAGCAGAACAACTACCACCTAGCTCTAAGAAGCTATTTTACCTAGCCCGGGAATTTGCCAAAAACAACCAGTATACTTTCTGTTGGATAACGAACGGAAACATCTTCCTTCGCAAGAAAGAGGGTGACAGGCAGGTGTTAATAACCTCCGAGAAATGTCTACAAGAACTCGTGAATACGACTTTGTGACTCGTACCATGGCTTTTTAGGTTCGCAATGCATGCTTATATACCTAGAATTGCTTCTCTTTTATTTAAAATACTATTTATTATGTGTTTTAACACTGCAAATAAACACTTCACTATTTTTATACACTACTCATATACACTACATTTTCAAATTAATGAATTTAATTGTATTTTAGCACATTACAAGAACACACATAGAATTTATACCTTCTCTGAATTCATAAATTCAAGAAGCCCACAATTGTTATCCTTCTCATTGAGCTTTTTTCTATTACTTCACATTTATTTGTTCTCTGCCTGTGAAAGTTACCATTATATCTAATGGCTACCATAAATGCTATAAATAATGAATTGGATAACAATGAATTCACACATTCAGCTTCGTGTGATCCAGGGACATGCTTGAAGTATATTAAGGTCAGTGATTCCAATATAGTAATGCTGCACATGAATATCTATAGTGTAAATAAACATTTTATCAGCCTCCAAGCGTTATTATGCTCAACTGGAATGGATTTTGACATACTTGTACTCACCGAGTGTTTTCTGAGTAAAGTTAATAACTTGCCTATCCTATCTGGTTATTAACCCCATGCTACACAGAATATACATAACCAAAACGATGGTGTTATAATATATGCTAAAGAGGGGTTGAATGTTTCGTTTCGCGAACCGTTCTTCACTTATGCCTCTTGCCTTATATGTGAAGTGGATGGGAGGTTCACGGTGGTTGCGATCTATCGATCTCCATCGTACTCCTCTAACCAACATCTAGAAGGATTCTTTACTTGCCTTAACAACATCTATAAGGAGCTATCAAACTATCCTAACATCATCCTTGTAGGGGATAGCAATATTAATATACGGCAGGGCGTACACGACGACTGCGCTTTGGACTATCCTTTCCTGAATGCATCAGATGGCCTTCTACGCATCAACTTCCTACTAGGATTGAACGATGCTTAGATCACTATTTTGTTATAACTAAATTAACCTCTTCAACCTTAATATTAAATTCTCACATTACGGACCATAAACCCATTGTCCTCTGTATCTCTAATGCAAACCTAGCTCGAGCTTGGTGCATCAAAATTTAGAATCCATCAAATCGGAGATAGAATTGCAGATTTTTCAGAGATATATAATATGAATGATCCTAACACTGCTATGAACGTGCTTATATCGACAATATCAATAATTGTGGCTAAAAATTCGAAACTAGTGTATATTCCGCGTAAACGCTGAACCCTTAAGAAATGGATTACCCCAGGCCTCCTAAAATGTGGGGTGTGTGTTGGGTAACCTCCTCGAGTGTCGCTCCGATTCCGATCCCGCTGCAGTCCGGGGGGAACGGAATCGGAGCGGCTGGTACACCCTGGGCGGCGGTCAATGGCTTCCCCTTCACCCCTTCATAGGGTTGGCATTGATCGTCGGCCAATACCCAACGTGGCGGGAACACATCGCTCTCCGTACTCCTCTGCTTTCAGAGGAGACAGGATGAGCGATGCTGTTAGTGGTGAGATGGCCCAGGGTCAGCCGGGGTGCGAGGGATATGCTCTATGGGTAACCTTACACCCCGGCGTCTGAAGACCCGAGACGGCGTGCGGTTTTAGTCGGTGCAAGCCCGACATAACCGCCCCCGCTGGCCGGCGGGGGGGTATCCGAAGGGATTTCCGCACGAAAAAAAAAAAAAAAAAAAAAAAAAGGCCTCCTAAAATGTATGCGACATCGTGACAATTTGCATAAAAAATCTAAAGGGGCACCAGATGATCTATTATTAAATTTAACCTACAAACGATACAGAAACTTCTGCAATGCCCTACTGCGTAAATTAAAAATTGCATTTGAAAAAGTGAGTTGGAAAACTTTAAAAAGAATCCCAAGGCCTTGTGGAAAACAATCAAGGATATCACTAACTAGCAAGCCAAGGTCTTATCCAGTTGAACTTCTCAAATAATGCGATAGTCCAATAACTGCAGCGTTGTCGACTTGTGTTGTTGACTTGAGTCGTTATCGTAACTTGATACACAACGCATGTTCTCAAATATTATTTTGGTGAATACCTACCCACGAAAATGCAGAATGTAACTAAGTGTGATAATTGCAACAGAAATATCTCCAAAAACTCACCGGGGCTAGAATGCAGTAAGTGTGAAAAGATAGTTCATCTTAATTCAAAATGTACGGGTCTAACCAACAAACAGATTGCTGCACTGAAAGCTGCGACTAGTCTGGAGTGGATATGCCCTGAATGCCACAACTACAGAATGCTTCTAAGTACAAAACATGCGTAAATAACAAGAAATTTGTGAATTTATTGAATCAAGTGGTCTGGGATGAGACATATGACATGAAATGTCCCATTTCATTATACGACTACATACACACGTGATTCAAACAGTGCCATGAGCGGTCAAAATATGTAATCAAAGTTAAAAATACATCCTCATAACAATGAGTGGATTAGTCAAAAAATAATCAAAGCCTGTGAACACCGAGATAATCTATATAAAACATGGCTAAAACAACCTTATAACATAATCCTAAAACAAAACTATAACAGAGCGAGAAATAATGTAAATACACTAATCAAAAAGGCCAAAAACAATTGCATTAAATCGAACATTTTATCAAACATGTTTAATATGAGAAACCTCTGGCAAATTTTGAACCGAATAACAGGGCGTATCAATAATTCCATCGATGATATTGTAATAAATGCTTTTAAAAGTGCTCAAAACTCTTGTAAGGATATAGCTAATAACTATGCACGGACGTTTGTAAACAGCGTAAAGGAAATAATTCCAAATTGCTCGCTACCACTGTTAGAAAAATCAAACTATTTAACTACCGCTAATGTAACAATGCGCATCAAACCAGCCGAGCCACACTCAATCAAAAAAATCATAATGTCTTTGAATAACAACAAAGCTCCTGGTGTTGACGGCATTAAGACTATTGACTTAAAATACATATGTAACAAGATAACATCGATTATTTCTAATTTAATCAACCTATGTATAGAAAATGGCAAGCATCCTCCTTTATTAAAAACCGGCGTTATAAGGCCAATTCATAAAAAAGGCAGCCGAACTGATTATGGTAACTATAGACCAATAACTATTTTGCCTACCATTGATAAAATTGCTGAAAAATACATATGCAAACAAGTCTATGAATTTTATGATAAAAATAGTATATTATCTAAAAAACAATATGGCTTCCAGCCCCATAAGAACACTACACAACTTCTCTCAGCTTTTACAGATAGTGTATACACACCTGGATAAAAAACATCACGTCCTCGTCGTATTCATAGACTACAGCAAGGCATTTGATACGCTTAAACACGACGGGTTACTAGAGTGCCTCTGTGATAGCGGAATCAGAGGAAAGCTGCTAGCGTGGTGTAAAGACTATCTTAAGGATAGAAAGTTTATGGTCAAAGTCGGTGACGCGCTTAGTGAAAATACCTTGGTCACAGTAGGCATGGCTCAAGGCTCTGTACTAGGACCCCTTCATTACCTCACCTATGTGAATAGCCTTGAAAAAGTAATACAAAATTGTGAAATCTATCAGTTTGCAGACGATACTTGTTTGGTCTCGGCTGGAAGCAGTATTACCGAAGCTCAAAGACTACTACAAATTGATTTCGATATACTATCAAAATGGTCGCATGATGCTGGTCTTGTATTAAACACAAAGAAAACCAAAGTGATGTATATTTGTTCTAGCCAAAATAGAAACGCTTTTATACCTAAACTTGTTGCACACTCCCACGATTGCCTGCATAAGAACAATAAAGTCAATTTGACCATTCCTTGTACTTGCGACACCATAGAACACGTTAACAAACAAAGTTATCTAGGGTTAATTATTGACAACCGGCTTAACTGGAAAGAACATATAAACCAAGTATGCAACCAACTAAGAATAATTCTTGCCAAATTCTCCATCATCAAATATAAAATACCCTACCAGACACTTCTGCTACTCTATAAATCACTGGCAGAATCAATCATTTCATACGGACTGTCAAGCTACGAAAGGACATTCAAATCCCACCTTGACCAAATCTACTCACTCCAAATAAGAATTTTAAAACAGTTAGTTCCGAATAATATAAAAATAATATATAAAAACGGGATAATTTCTGCAAAATTATCCCTGTACACCGGAAAATACAACTTACATTATTAACTGAGGAGTATTTTAACGAAGACCTAAAAAATGTCAAATCCAATGATAATCAGCCGTAGTGTAATTAATGCAAAATTATTACTTCCCAGATACACCAATTTATACGGAAAAAGAACACTAAAATTCATTGTACCATACCTAATAAATCAATTACCTAAACCCTTAAAAACTCGATAACCGTTCGAAATATGAAAAACAAACTAAAAAACATTTCCTACAAAATAAAATTAATTAGTAAAATTATCATTTACTCTCCTTGGAGCAGCCTGTATATCATGCACTTCACGGAAGCACAGTTGCGTTTGGATCAGTGCGGCCACCGATAAACGCTTTCTTACTTTTTTGTAGTCTACCTCCTATTCTAGTTAATTTTTGATCGCTTGTGTTTCTTAACCTACTTTTATTTACCCATTGACGGCTTAAAATGCACAGTAAAGCTCGAATGAGTTTATGTGGCATTTTTATGTAAGTGAATACTTTATAATGTACCTTTTGTTTTAAATAAATAAATAATAATAATAAATAAATCAGGTCTGCTCCTTCTTTACCAACGTGGGCGAAAATTTGGCTGCTGGGATAGTAAATGATACAAGTAGAGCTATATCTGACCGTAATACTATTTCCAACGACGATAAAAACTCACTCTGGCCACCCGTAAATTCCCTCGTTATAGAGCACATCGATGAAAATGATGTTCATACTATCATACAGTAACTCAATAATGATTCTGCCGTTGGCTGGGATCGTATATCACCCATGCTACTCAAAACGTGTAGTCATATTCTAGTGCCTCTCTTGACTTATATTTTTAATCTCTGTATCCAGGTAGGCATCTTCCCCGACGCTCTAAAAAGGCTATAGTTCACCCCGTTCATAAGGGTGGGAGCAGAGACTGTGTCAACAATTATAGGCCAATTACTGTATTGTCATCGCTTTCAAAAATTCTGGAAAAGATTTTAAGTAAAATCTTAAGAGTTTCCTACATAATTTCCACATACTAGCCGATTTCCAGTATGGTTTCAGAAACGGCATCTCTACGGAAGATGCTCTATTAGATCTGACGCAAACTGCTGCTTAGGACTAGATGCCTCGGTATATTCCTGGACTTATCCAAGGCTTTCGACACAGTCTCTGTTCCCAAACTTATAGCAAAATTGGAGTCCATTGGTGTAAGGGGGATAGCATTGGAGATCTTTAAAGATTATCTGAGAAACCTTTCGCCACGGGTGAAGATAGCCGGCACGTTCAGTGGTGAGCAAACTGTATCACACGGAGTACCACAAGGTAGTATTTTGGGACCTACACTCTTTCTGATCTACATAAATGATCTCTGTAAAATGACCATCCCTGCGTGTAAGATCTATTCCTATGCCGATGACACCGCAATTCTTGTTAGTGGTAGCACCTGGCAAGCTCAGTCCTCCAATCCTCAGTCATAAATTGGCTTAACAACAGTTCCCTATCACTGAACTTGGATAAAACTTCCTTCATACCCTTTGCTATCAGCCGAGTCACCGAACCTCCAAACACCTTTACAATAGTTGCCCATTCCTGTAAAAATTTAGTCCGGAGAGACTGAATTTTTACAGGAATGTTCATGTATTCCGATAGCTAGAACAAACTGTGTTAAGTATCTGGGGATTCACATTGATAGTGGGCTAAAATGGAGGGAACAGATTAACACCCTGACTCTGAGACTGGTACGCCTTATCCACATTTTTAAGACTCTCAGAGAATCAGCTAGTTTTGAAACAATAAAATTAGTTTACCTCTCACTATGTCAGTCGATAATTGGCTATGGTATCACTGTTTGGGGTGGTGCGATTAAGACACATTTTCTGAAGGCGGAAAGAGCGCAAAGAGCTGTGTTAAAAGCCATGATCTACAAGCCTTACCTATACCCTACAGGTTTTCACGGTACGACAATTGTATATCTTAAGATCAGTCATCAAGGTTCATGGATTCTTCCCCCTTTCTAACCCCACCAAACGTGTTGATATCATAAGAGGAGTAAAACATAAAACTACTTTAGCTGAACATCAAAATTTTGTACTAAGCACACACATATATATAAAAATACATAAAGAACTTAATATCATGGATCTCAACAACTTTACACTTAAAACTAAAATTACAGAATGGCTATTACTTCAGGACTATAAGTCTACAGAATCTCTACTCACCTTTATTAAATAACCCCATTCACACGCATACAATCACCAATATAGCTGTGCACATGCGTACACGCCCACGCACACACTCACGCGCACACACACACACACACACACACTCACCCACTTACTCAATTGTACACACCCTCCCTTTCACACATAAACACACCCTCACCGTCTCTTTGACTCATACACACACACACATTTATTAAGATATTTATATATATATATATGTTTAGTTTTAATCTTTGTTTTATTATGTTTTTCTGTTGGTACCGCGTATTGATAGGACCAACACCAATCATATTTTTTCTTTGCGTACTCGCGCATTATTGTACCTGAGCTTGACGCCGGTACATGGCGAGTTGAGCGCGGAGCAAAGCGAGACGCCGCTATACTCCGATTTTTTCTCGTGATTTTTTAGACTTAAGTTAATATCGTTGACTTACGACGATATCGGTGCCTCGTAACGCGGTTTCCGAGCGCGAAAGCGACTAGTGGGGCTACGGTTTGAAAACCACCTACTCGGAGTCGCATTTTTCGCCTTTGCTTCCTCCTAAGTGAGGGAGCTGGTAGCAGAGCTGCTTCGGAATCATTGCTCCGGCTACGTTCGCGTACAATATATATTATGTATGTGTGTGTATATAATTATACATGTATATACCAGGCCACTCAGAAAGTATTGCGAAAAAAAGTTTTTAAATATGAGAGACTGGTCAGTTATAATCTATTTCTAAAATATGATTATTTATGAGTGAAAATAAGTACGTTCCAATTTCAAAATTTCTCTCTGCATTTTTTGCAAGATAATTTCAATTATTGTGTCTCATTGAAAAATGGATCTGCGTCGGGAACATTTTCGCGCTATGATTTTCTACGATTTCAAGTGTCGCCTGAAACCAGACGAATCGTACGATAGACTTCAAATGGCATTCATGGATGAAGGCCCTTCCAAGGCGACCGTGTATCGTTGGTATAACGAATTCAAGCGCGGTCAACTGACTTTGGAGGATGAAGAAAGAAGTGGTCGCCCTTTGACGGCTGTTACGGAAGAAAACGTGCTAGCAGTGTAAAATTTAATCCAAGATAATAGACGAGTCACATATCAAGAGATTCAGCACATTCTTCAGATTGGATCGGGAAGCCTTCACGAGATTCTACACGTGCATCTTCGTGTGAGAAGGATAGTTTCACGCTGGGTGCCGCATAATCTCACCGATGCTCAGAAGCAGGCCCGGGTGGAATGGTGTCGTGATATGATAAACAAGTTTGAAGCAGGCGCGTCTCGGCGTGTTTATGACATCATTACAGGTGATGAGTCGTGGATTTATCAGTATGATCCAGAAACAAAACGCCAGTCGACGGTTTTTGATGTTTCAAAACGAATCAACACCTACCAAAGTGAAGCGATCTAGAAGCGGAGGGAAGATTTTGATCGCGAGTTTTTTCAATTTGTCTGGCTACTTGTTATCAATCCCTTTACGAAATCAAAGAAGCATCAACGCTGAATGGTACACTACCAAATGCTTGGCAGAAGTTTTCTCTGTAGTGAGCTACAAGCGACCAAACACAGGGCTCCGCGGGATACTACTCCACCATGACAACGCGCCCGCACACACCGCGCTTAAAACGAGGGACTTCCTGGACAGCACTCCGGTTAAACTCCTAGGTCACCCCCTCCTTACAGCCCTGACCTTGCACCGTGCGACTTCTTTTTATTCCCGAAAATAAAAAATCAGCTCAAAGGGATACAATTTTCGTCGCCGGAAGATGCGCTGTCAACGTTTGAGCAGGCTGTAAACGAGGTATCAGTGGCGGATTGGAAAAAGTGTTTTGAAAACTGGTTCAAACGCATGAAACTTTGTATAGAGGCTGGTGGAAAGTACTTTGAAAAGATTTAATAAAAAAATATTTACCTATAGAACACTTTTTTTTATTTTCGCTAAACTTTCTGAGTGTCCCACGTATATATATATATATATATATATATACATATATATATATTTTTTTTTTTACTAAACCTTATTCTTCATAAATAATGTCCAATCGACAAATCGAGCTACCAAAGCGATTTAACTGTCTACTTCTTGTACATAATTTAAAGCACTATTAGGACGAACACTGTTTCCTAAGATACAGGCTCTGAGCCTAGTTTAGGTAACAGGGTTTACATTTTCCTGCACTATTTCTCCTAGTTAAGCAACATTTTTACATTTGTGTCGAAAAATTTAAATTGTATAAATTTGTCTTTCCATGCAAATATGTTAACCTTTTTTATGTATTAAACTAGTAAATAAATAAATAACATAACATAACTTCACGCGTGTATCCCCGAAGGGGTAGGCAGAGGTGTATTACACACCCACGATTGGCCAGTTATGTAAAGGTCCCAATGTAATAGGGGGCGAGCCTATTGCCATCTACCGGGCACATTGTTAAGCGAGCGGTAATTAACATTTATTAATACACACATAACTACGAAAAGTCAGAGGTGTGTGCCCGGGGCGACTGGGGATCGAACTCGAGACCTCGTCTCAGCAGTCCGTTACGTACGCCACCGGGCTATCGCTGCATTTCATAAATAAATAAATATTAAAAAAACAAGATATAAACTATTTTAATTAACTAAATTCAACCGACTTCTATATCCAAAAACGCACTGAAAAGTGCTAACTAACTAAACTAACTAACTAAAGATAAAAAGCACGTAAGCCTCTTCTGTTGCAGTCGGTGCCAAGCCCGAAACACAACGTTACAAAGCTTCATAAGTTCAATAGGGTGTCTACCCATATGAAGCCACGATATACCCGCACGCACAGAGTAATTGAAATATACTACACTACGCACGTGATCGGCTGTATTTTGCTGCAGAAGTGGAGACCTCACTCACGCTTACACTTTTTTATCGCTTGCACGGGGAGACACATGATTTAGTGGAAGTGAATTACGTAATTCCCATTTGGCTACATATTCTAACTTCTAACTACCGCACAGTGACCCCGCGCATCTTGTGCTTCCCTTAGCGGGTAGCCGTTTGAATTTTCTTGACTATAATTTTTCAGTTTCATGGTATTATAAAAGTATAGTGTGTATACTGCTGATTATATGAAGTAAAAATAACTCTTTTTTATGAGATTAAGTGTATAGTTTTTCAAGATAAAATTAATAAATTACGCACTTATATTCAGACAAATTCAAAGTTTTTATTATACTAAATCTTACAGGGCGATTTTATATGATGATATAATATACTATATCCATTGACTTACCAAACCTAATATACGAGTATATTCAATACTAATAAGACTTATTTGACATAAGGACTTTTTAATATTCTATAACATTAGTGACGTGAGATTTTTCTGAGAAGTCACATTGTGAATCACGTTTTCTTTGCGTTTACTATGCTACCTCCTGATGGCTCCATTATAAAATTTCTTTAAAAATTCACAACAGTTAGATTAGATTTACACAATGTGTTGACTGTTTGAGTTTTTCAAGAACTAGCGTAAAGTTTAAATTTCTTTTGCTCTTAATTTTTTTTTTCAATTCTGTAAACATTATTACATTTTGTAATTAATTTCATTGTTCTTTGTTTATGCGAAATTTTGCAATTAAAGTTTTATTTCTTGAAAAACCTATAAAAGCTCTTAAATTTACTTTTTAAGAGTATCAGAGCTAAAATGTCTACACATTTGAATACTTGTAGGACTATTTTTAAATTATTATATATATAAATTATTCCTCTTAAAACATAACATAACATAAACTCACGCCTATATCCCCGAAGGGGTAGGCAGAGGTGCTAGCACCCACATTTCGCCAGTTTATGTTTAGGTCCCAATGTAATAGGTGGCGAGCCTATTGCCATTAACCGGGCACTTATAAACCTGCGATAAATACACACATAACTTCGAAAAGCATCGAAAAGTCATTGGTGTGTGCCATGGTAAAACCTGGGATCGAACCCGAGCCCTCGTCTCAGCAGTCCATTACCCATACCACTAGGCTACCGCGGTTACATTATTATTCCTCTTATATTATGCCTTAATGCAGTTGATGTGCTCATGTATCGTATCCTAGTCTTAAGATTGTCACATTAATTATTTCCAGTGATCTGGGCACTAACAAACTGCGGACATTACACAAGACGACATTCAAAGGTATGCACTCGCTTACCGAACTTGATATGTTTGACAATCACGTAGAATATCTACCCGCTGGTATATTTGACTCACTAGTCAGCTTGAGAATACTGTAAGTGTAAATAGAATAAATGTCTCTATACATAAGCTGAATCCTCTACATAATATTTACAAAAAGAAAACGATTCTGTGTCATTCGCTAATATTTCATCTTGGATTTAAAACAAATATTTGTTCTTAAAATTACTATTGAAGATAAAGCATTCTAGAAAAATATTTTTATCGGAGTTTAACGTTTTTTTTTGCAGGCGTCTTCAGCGAAATTATCTGGAAGAAATTGATGGCGATGCTTTTAGATCTACCAAGAAACTTTTTCACGTAGATTTGTCGAATAATTTTTTATATTCATTACCAGAAAAATTGTTCGCTAACAATTCACTCTTAGAAACTATTGATATTTCGAATAATCACATTACGTACATACCGTCAGACAGCTTTGTGGGACTCGAATCTGTACAGATTTTAGATTTATCAAATAATAAAATTCAACAAATAGAAAACGGAACCTTTTGGCTGACGACTCTCCAGATTTTGAAACTCTCGGACAACAAGATATGCAATATAAGCGAAAATGCCTTCGAGAGTTTACAAGCATTGGAAACTTTGTTGCTGGAGCGGAATAAATTACGGAGAATACCAACTCGTCTTTTTCGCAAATTGAACTGTTTGACCTTCCTAGATTTATCTAGTAACAATTTGATGAGTGTGAGTATAACCTTGTTAATCTTGTGCGTTTGACTAATATTATTTACTATACGAAGTTAATAATTTCACCTATATTTCAGCTAACAGGCGTTGAATTTGAAAAACTTCATGTATTACGTACATTGGATTTAAAGGATAACGTCCTCACAGAGTTGCCGAATAACTCCTTTTCAAATTGCCATAACTTGGAAAAGCTCGACTTATCCAAAAACAAATTGCGTTTCTTAAATATCTCATCTTTTACTGGTTTAGAAAATCTTACATCGCTTTTGTTATCTGAAAATAAATTGTTTGAAGTTCACTTCAAAACATTTGCCACGTTGAAGAATCTAACTACTCTGTAAGTATATTAAACTTCCTACGCAACACATATCGAGTAAAAAAACATACAAACTTCACACTTATATTATTAGTAGGACACAATATATTACCGCTTGATCATCTATACGGGCTGGCCACTAACACACTGCAAAGTTAAGCAATATTAGCCAGGTAAGTCTTAGGTTAGTTATTACTGGTGGTAGAAATTTGATGATACAAATTCGTCACAAAATTCGGCCGGGTAGGTACCACCGTGCACGATTGCGAAAAACCCTCCATAGTAATCCAATTTCGGTTTGATTGCGTTCAGGGGTCAGCGAGTGCATAGCCGGGCAGGGGGATTGTGGTCGCAGCACTAGTGGGACCGGTGGGTGTCACGCGGTGCTGCGACGACAATCCTCTTCTGATGAGGTCGTCAAGCTGAGTGCCACCATTGTTAACATGGTACGTGTATGTAATGGTGACCCTCTTTCCTGAGACTTTACCTTCAGCTTACCATCAGGCGAGGTGAAGTGAAATTGACGTGTCCTAAATATATAAAAAAAAAAATAGGATGGGTACCCATTCTTAACACAATGAGACCCTTCCGTGTCTTGGACGTTAAGTCGTCGGTCCCGGCTGCCATACGAACGTCTATGGCAGTCGTTACGGGTAGTTGGAGCCCTAAAAGTCCGACAACTGGTCTAACTACAGAACTATGATATCGCCAGTGGGTTTGTTGAGGTCAGATGGCAATCGCTTCACGGAAAATATTGAAGTCCGGCCGCTTCGTAGTTAGACTGAAAAGCCGACCCCAACTTAGTTGGGAAAATGCCCAAAGGATGATGATGACACTCCATCATCGAACTTGCACTTAAAACTTACATGGCACTTGATATGAGGCTTGCATTGTATCTCGTTAGGCTTAAATATAACTAGATACTTTACTTTTTATTTCTATAATACTTTATTATTACTAAATAGGTCAAATAAGTTAGAGTAGTGAATAGGTTCCTACTAGGCAAACGTGCTTTACCGTTAGTCCGGGAAGTAGTGTTGCATTTTAGGCAGTGACTTTACGCCGATTGCTTGCCATCTTTTTCAATAGATCTCGAATTACTTATAACTGAACCGAGTGTCAGTTGGCGTAACCGCGGTGGGTGTAGAATTGGGAAGTTGCGAAAGTGGTAAAAAAATAATAAGTATTAGCACGTCGCCGGCTAGAACTTTTCCCATAAATAGCTGTTATCATATTGAACTGAAAAAAAATCGTTGGTTGCATCGTGGAGAGAGGACTATGTGTCAGCTGCTCGCATGCACTTATAAAAAAAACATAAAATTAAGTTATATTACGCCGCATGAAATTTAACTATATGATTCAGTGCGATATTATTAGCATACATGAAAAACCATGAAATCTGCTCATATAAGTTTCTGATGCTATTCGATAAAACATCTAATACCACGCTAAACAGAAACGAACTAAGGACGGATCCTTGGTGTACCCCGTCGGTGATGAGCAAGGGTTTCATGTTACTACGGAATCGCAATAAAATTGTGGTATCCATCGCGCTAGGTATACAGTCGAAGGCCTTCTGCATGTCCAAAAAAAGGTTAATGCGCTTGCGTATTATTTGTCCTGTACTTCTTTTGGTCATATGACCGGAGCAAAACCCATATCAGTACTCCGAAATCCGACAGGAGCATATTATGCTCCTGTCGGATCCGGGAGTCAATTATTCTCTCGTAGAGCTTCGTGTTGTGGCATATTATATTTATACAGCAATAGCGACACTCCTGAACCGACCTCTTCCCTTTAAAGAATAGAATAATGATAATTTGTTTCCATTGGCTTGGAATCATACTGGTAAGGACCGTATTCGGTACGTGGTTTTAAAGGTTAGTAAGAACGCCCATACCACGGGGACCCATCGTCTTCCATGCCTCATTTGGATCGTTGCTTAATTCTTTACGATTCGTCATACGGTGAAGCACAATCTACACTTCTGCAACTATTATCGGTGGCATTAGTTCTTGATTTTGGGGAGATTTAGTGGCTGCCTCTCTTTATGATGCTTTTTCAGCAGCTCGTGGATGTATGAGTGCCATCTCTCCTTCACCACGATTTCCACGTATAGCAAATGCCTAAATCGTATCCTAGTATTTCTTAACAGTTACGCTTTCGGCACCGTTACACTAGTTTCCGATAGCCGAAGCCATTTTCTGGGACGTGATTTCATCAACGCCACGACTTGATTCGGTGCTTGACGTGTTTGTCTTTAGGTTTCACACAGAAGCCGCATGCATGACAAGAAGACGATGTTGATCAATGAGACCTTGCAGTCGGGCACTATGCTATTATTGTGTCTCCTAGTGAGTAGGAATTCGTTCTGACTAGTGCGCCTCCTGGCTCATGAAGGTGATAAGATGTACGGACTTCTTTTTGAATTACGTGTTCACGATGACAAGATCAGTAGCCGTACATTTTTCCTCAGAACGTGTGCTCTCCATCTCCGCGTTGTGACCTCCGTAACCTAAACCACCATGGACACAGTCAAAGTCCTTACACCCATCACCAAGATTCATATCACCACCCAGAACAACCACCTGCATGACGGTATGTTCTGAATACTTCTTCGAGTTGTTCTAAGAACGACATCTTTTCAGCTTCGTTACGACCGACCTGCGGGGCTTTGGCAGATAGGTAACAATCCCATCGATAAGCACTCAACTGTAAGATATCGATCTGAAACTGCTCGGAGAACACCACGACTACTCCATTCTGCTTTTGCATTCTGCTGCTGCAAATCAGCTTGTAAATATTCCCAATAAGCAGGAATTTACTGCCTTTCTACCGAGTTTCCTGCAGGAACATCACTGCCACCCTCCGCCTGAAGAATATGTCGGTCAACACCATCGCACTGCCGCTCAGCGTGCTCATGTTCCATGTTGCAAAGTGGAATTTTTGGGCTTTACGCTTTAAGCCTCTTTAACTGTACCCTATCCTGATACTACCTTCAGGATAGGGCCCTTGTCCTTTGGATAAAGGTTGTGAGAAGCTCCTGCGCGGTGTTTTTGGGCGGTGCCCTATTAGTAGCGTGAGCTTCTTTTATTCGAACCATAATGTATGATTTGGGTATCTGTCTTCTCCCTGGGGCAACTATCAAGCGACTCCTCAAACCCGAAAGGTAAGCCTATGCCACAATTGGTTCGTCAATCAGCAGGTGTATCAGCTTGTAGGTGAAGTTAGCCCTGTAAACACCCAATAGTTGATTACTATAACATAGTTTTGTTTTAAACCCCGGAATAAACGTTCAAGATTCTATTATCGTTCCATGTATTTCTAGTCGTGTTCGCTAAATGATCTTCAGTTCATAAGGCTTCACTTCTTTATTTACTTCCTTTTTGGTAATCTTAATTTCTTTTTAATAAGATATGAGCGTATTCCAATTCTTACCATTTTTTTTTATTTACCTAACTCCTGTCACATTAACAAAAATAAAGATAACTGCATAAGAGGGGTGATAAATTAATATTTAAAATATTTCCGAACCCCAGAGGATCGATACAGTTTGTAATTTTTTTAGAAAATGATAAGCGCAGTGCAAAGAACAACAAACCATATTTCATAGGTTGTTCATACGTTTAACTATAACAACTTGAAATGGTGGTTTGCAGAATTGCTACATTGGCTTCAAATAAACTCTGATTTAGTAAAATACTTTTTATTCCCACTAAATATAAATGCTTTACAGGCACTTGGACAACAACATGTTCCCTTCACTGCCGTCAAGGACACTGGATTACACACCTAAACTTGCGATTGTCAAACTGTCCGGTAACCCGTGGCACTGTGACTGCCATGCATTGTACATTTCGGCGTAAGTATCTAACATTTCAAATACCACTGACATTATCTCCCGATACTGACATTATTTCCGAAGTGAAACTGTCAAACATAACGCTAACTTTGCACATGCATTTCCATGTCTCTGACGGGCGTACCCGTTTTCGTATTGTAGTAAGTAAATATATGCAATTTGCAGTAAGAAGAAATATAGAAGTCACTGATAGGGATAAATGCAGTGCAAGAAGCTTTTAGGTCAGTAGTTTTCAAAATCTTTCGGTTTATGATTAATTTTGGTACATGTAATGTAATGTAAGTCAGGACACTTATGAAACAAAGCCGTCAAGCGTCGTATCCAATAGAAAAGTATGTATGACCCTGTACCACCCCCCCCTTACTAGCCTAAGACCCCTCTTTTCCTTTTTTTTTGTCTCCTACTACTCCGGAACCAACTCATTCACTCAATCCTTCTTCACACTTTCTACCCTAGATAACTACCTATACCTACTACTTATTCACTCCTCTCTTACAGCTATCCTAATTCCTATTCCACCTACTTGTTGTCATGTATCATTCATTCAAATAACTCACTAACCTACTTAAACTCACTGAATAATCGTACTTATTTCTAATATACTTGGCCTGTGATCAATCTAGTGGTTAAAAGGAACCCTTATCATGATACCTAGTGTCCCTAGTTCTATAAAGGTGAAGAATGCTGACTCCTATTTTAAACCTACGATAACCTAATTCCAACTATATACAGGATGGAATTTTGTAATGCCACCTGGAGGGAAAGTACTCTTAATACTGCAGATAGAAAATTTTACTCAAAGGAAACATTCCTTTATTTTTGAATAGAAAGCAAACTGCATTCAAAGATTTTCGAAAATTCTCTTCCACACCCGGGAATCGAACCGGCTAAAATCTGAAAAAAATATACCCTGTACTTTTATTGCATAGATCGTTAGGGTCAATTATAAGGATGAAATCTCTCTAACAAACATGATAAATTAAATGAAAGAAAAACCAGGAAATAGAAATAAATAACCATGATAAATAACCATTTTAATACCTGGATTGGTACAAACGGCACAATCAGATGGCCTGCGAGATCGCCAGATCTCGCCCCATTAGATTTTTTTTTGTGGGGATATGTAAAAAATCAAATTTACAAGAAATCTTATGCGAATGACAACTGCGAATGAAATGACGCGTTGAGAGTTGAAGTTCAGAATACGATTTATAATATTCACCACAACACTTTATTAAAGGTTACTAGAAATGAATTCGTTAAAAGAATAAATTTGTGAATCCAAGAGAATGGCGTCCATTTCGAGCAACTAATTAGTTAGTTTACCATTTTTTGTAAATAATTAAATTAATTTAAGATTTCCTGGTTTTCCTTTCATTAAATTTATCATGTTTGTTAGAGAGATTTCATCCTTATAATTGACCCTAACGATCGATGCAATGAAAGTACAGGGTATATTTTTTTTCAGATTTTAGCCGGTTCGATTCCCGGGTGTGGAAGAGAATTTTCGAAAATCTTTGAATGCAGTTTGCTTTCTATTCAAAAATAAAGGAATGTTTCCTTTGAGTAAAATTTTCTATCTGCAGTATTAAGAGTACTTTCCCTCCAGGTGGCATTACAAAATTCCACCCTGTATAATCGCAAACCCCAATTATTTTACTTATCCACATTAAAACTTTAAACCTATATTGTTCGAAACGCTATCAGATAGATTCATCTATAACCTTTCCTTACAACCTACCTTCCAACCTAACCATTATGTACCTATTTCATTCCTATCCAATCTACATAAACTTCTAATGATACCATATTAAACCATGAATTAACCAAATAAGCCTTCCTAAACCCTATAGTCACTGGTAGTTCATAATCTTGCATTACGTGAACGAACATAAGTACTTCCTTAAATAATCAATAAAAGTCTCATTCAAGTAATCCAAAATTAGAACCTTACTCCTTCCATATTTACTAACAATCCGTCAAATCCAATGATACCTACACAAATTCCTTCCGGATTAACCTAATGTCCTTAGTGGATTTGACGGGAGCGGATGGAAACAACCTTTATTAACTCATTCGCCTCAATCTAACATGTAACAAACAAACTCCTTCCTCTATAATCTCTGTAATACCTTTTAGTGGCTTTTATGGGAGCGGATGGAAACAACCTTTATTAACTCATTCGCCTCAATCTAGCATGCAACAAACAAGTTCCTTACTCTATAATCTCTGTAATACCTTTTAGTGGCTTTTATGGGAGCGGATGGCGACAACGTTTACTAATTCATTCGCCTCAAACTAACATGCAACAAACAAGCTCCTTCTTTTATAATCTCTGTAATATCTTTTAGTGGCTTTTATGGGAGCGGATGGAAACAACCTTTACTAACTCATTCACCTTAATCTAACATGCAATAAACAAGTTCCTCCCTCTATAATCTCTGTAATACCTTTTAGCGGCCTTTATGGGCGTGGATGGAAACAACCTTTATTAACTCATTCGCCTCAATCTAACATGCAATAACAAGTTCCTCCCTCTATAATCTGTGTAATACCTTTTAGTGGCTTTTATGGGAGTGGTTAGAAACAAGCTTTATTAACTCATTCGCCTCAATCTAACATGCAATAAACAAGTTCCTCCCTCTACAATCTCTGTAATACCTTTCAGTGGCTTTTATGGGAGCGCATGGAAATAACCTTTATTAACTCATTCGCCTCAATCTAACATGCAATAAACAAGTTCCTCCCTCTATAATCTCTGTAATACCTTTTAGTAGCTTTTATAGGAGCGAATGGAAATAACCTTTAACTCATTCGCCTCAATCTAACGTGCAATAAACAAGTTCCTCCCTCTATAATCTCTGTAATACCTTTTAGTGACTTTTATGGGAGCGGATGGCGACAACCTATACTAGAAAGTATTTATTAGAAAACTGAAGCATCCCGGCCATTTACATCGTTTATTCAGATACCCATAACTATTTGCAATTATGTAGGTATCTGCAGTTCACCGAGTTTCAGTTCATCATTCACTACTTCTTTCATAATAAATTCATTATTGTAATATCAATTGAATTAGAACTTACTAGTTCTCCTTCCTATAGTGCCAACTCTTTTAAATTAGTACTTTGAATAATAAAAACATATGGGTTTTTACTAACTTTATTAGGACTATTACTTTATTGACGCTCACTTTCCTACACAAAGGTATCTACTTATTCTGAGGTTTCCTCCCCATGGTGCTGACCCTAAGTACCTAGTTAAATTGAGGTTTCACCCCGAGGTGCTGGCTCATTAAAACTATTACTTTCCCATACAAAAGTACCTACTCATTTTGAGGTTTCCCCCCGAGGTGCTGGCCCCTTTCACGCTAGTCACAGTAGGACTCTGCCACTAGTATCGTATATATCGCAGTCTTTCCTATGTCTGAGTCTGTAGACCCGAGACGGCGTGCGGTTTTAGTCGGTTCAAGCCCGACATAACCGCCCCCGCTGGCTGGCGGGGGGGTATCCGAAGGAAATTCCCCCCAAAAAGAAAAAAAAGGTATTGGAAGATTCTCATAATATCTTCCCCCTACTACACCGAGACATCTGGTAAATAAAATTCCCCACACTCTACTCAGAGTAAGTATGAACCTGACAGAAGAACGTACATATTTTACTGCCATAATATTTTGATTATAATAACTTTCGTAGTAACTTACAGCGCCTTTTGCTTAAGCCGCTTTAAACATTGTTCACGAATAATATGGTTATTGTTGTGATACTTCACTTGTTTTAAAATGTTAAACGATAAATTGAGTCTGTACACAACTCGGATGTTAACACAAAATGTTTAATTACGAAACTAACAGAGGAGCATTCTTTTCCTACTGTCGTAATATTTTGATTACGCTAGCTTTTTTGTAGCAATCTACAGCGCCTTATGCTTAAGCCGCTTTAAACAATATTCACGACTAACACTACGATTATTGTGATACTTCACTTGTTTTAAAAGGTTAACGATAAATTGAGTCTGTACACAGCTCGGTTGTTAACACAATTGGTTTAATACTATAAATGGTGCTAGTAACCAATTCACTTCAGAATGATGTGGTTAAAAAGGTTTATTGTAAGATATAATACACTCTCTGATCACATAATCGAACTGGTATAACTGACCCATGATAAAGGGCTTTGGTATACAGGAATTACACTCCCGGGGTTCTTGATTCGAGCAGTATCCACTTGGATAAGATTCCCAACTACCGTGAGATGGCTCTTTGAACCCTGATTCGAACACATGCAATGAGAGATAACACTGAATTTAATTATGTTCTCTAATCTTTTCAACAAGGGATTTCAATAATTACGAACGATATACCCAAGTAATTCTGTATATTTCTTATCAAACTTTTTATTGCGCCGAGGCCTAATTAATTCCCCTATTCCCCACTGTGAGGTGCTGTAGTCCCTTTTTTTGAACCCGCCTTAATCAATTACCCATCCAATTATAATTATTATTAGTCTCTATGACATTCTTATTTCCTAAGACTTTGTCCTCATCCCTTAATTAATCCTAATAGCTTTTTTAATTTTATTACTCCTGCCCAATTTCATATACAAACTAAATATTTAATATTCCACCCATGGCTTCCAGTCCAAACTTCCGCCATTTTTGTGTTTCAAATAATACTATCACATTATTAGAATGTATTATTTACAAACAACCATGTAATTATTTGTGATATTATTTAAATGTTTCCTTTTACATAGCTATTATTGATTAAACTTTGTATTAATCTTTCTTTAGATAAATAATATTTAAACGACTAACCTAAACCAAATAGTTGCCATGTAACATTATATTAATAATCAAATTTCACTATAATCGATATAATCATAAATAGTATTCTCCCACAACGATTAATATTTATATATATATATGCATATATATATATATATACATATACATATATTCTCAACCATAATTTACCCTATTAAACACTATTTTTAATTACTTCTCCATAAATATTTTTATTTTCTGGAGTCTGATTATTCTATATCATTTACCGCCACCACATAGGCTTCAACTAATTCAATCCTCTTCCCGTTCAATCGAATTATGAAGTTCGCATCGCCAACTGCTAGATGACTCTCTAATACAAAATCATAATTTTACATTATTTAAATTTTTTATTACTTCGGTAGCCCGGTACCACCTTACTGACGACTTCAACTTCGGCTACGCGGTGGCGGCGCGCGGTAAGAACAGATAATGGTACAATAATACGCGTAATAAGTAAACAATACAAAAATCACGGTGCCTCGCGTCGTTCCAATTCTGTGAACATACTATTGTATGAGTGTACTTCCTAGGAAAAAAAGCGTGATTTGGAAATTATAATATCCATTTATTTTATCATTGATCGATGTAGATTAGATAACAACAGTCAAAGTATGAAACCATGAATATTACTAATATGGGACGATCTGAAATGATATCAGTAGATTATATTGTTTTAATGGTAGTATCTTTCCCTTATGGTCCAGGAGCCAGTGACAGATTTTCATGACCAAGTCCCTCCCAATCGAAACTTCGTAAAATGCATAAGGGACTTATACTATGAATACTCGCGACCGTCAGCTGCGACTCCGTGGGTGGGGTGGGCAGTGGCAGCCTCCCACGCATGGAGAAAAAAAAAGTTTTTTCAGTCATTTCCTCTCATTTGAAAATTTATCAGAGTATAGTTTATGTAGTATTTTGAAAGAAAAACATAGTCAGCTGACCATAACACGGTGGATTATACGTCAGCTGGCTCCTTGAACATGAAAAAAAAAATTATATTTTCAATGATTTCCTCTCAACAAAAAATTTACCTGGTGATCGTTTATATGTTACTATGAACGAAAATTAATGTCAGCTTGCTGTATCTCAGTGGAAAGTTTGTCAGCTGGTACCTTGAAAGGTGTAACGCCACAGCATCTATGACCTACTGAAACTTATCAGCTGACGACTTTTCCCTTGGCTTACAGCTAGCTGATTTTTTTTATTATTTTCTAGAGTATTTTAACAATTCTCTGATAAATTTTCATCCGGGAGGAAATAACGTTTCTTAAGTTATTCTTTACTTCTATATTGCAGCTAGATTGTAAATTAAAATTACCTTCTCCAGATGCTATACTATAGCAAAAGGTGCACTTGGAGAGGGTAAAGCTCCGTACTCACATACGGTTTTACTCGATCGAGCTATCATGTCGAGTAAAATCCATGGCATGGGCTTTCGTCCACACATTCAGCATTAATCTATCGAGTAACGTGCACCGTTCAGTATTCACCGAACCGTTCGAGCCAAAACATGTCTGTTCAATAAAGGAGACGGTGGCTGCTACATTTAGCAAGTCTCGCAGTTATTAATTATAAAAGAATTAAAGAAAATGAAAAAGCTCGTAAATCCTTTGGAATAAACTCGTAAATCCATTTTTTTTATTCTACACCTGTTTTCACGACGATCAACAACGGCGGACTAACGCTCGATTCGCGCCACTCGCAGCGACGTACACACGTTTGAGTCAAGCTCGACGGCTCGCTTCGAGTAGGTGCGAAGGAAATTACTTTTATTTAATTATATCGAGCCGGCTCGATGCGAGCCTTCGAACTGTGAGTTTTGCGGTCCACACGTTCATATTTACTCGTTTTGGAGTAAAACTATCGAGTAATACCGAATGTGAGTACGGAGCTTAAGTTTTACCCATGACTGCGTACAAAGGCCCTTTGTTGTGTATAGCGCATGCAGAAGATTTTCGGTAGAAAAAAAAAGGTGGGGACCAATATTAAACCAATTTCCTCCAATATTAAACTTCATATTTGTTATCACAACTCTCAAATCAAACATACTGCCAAATAACTTATGAGACCGATATTCTTAGCAATCCATGGATTCTCCGTGCGGGTGCCGGGTCCATCGCGTTGCTGAGTTGGGAACTCGGGACAGTGCCTGGGACTTGCGACCCAAGTGTAGGTTTAGAAGGGGCCCCTTTTGTTGATGTACATCAACACTCACCTTCGCTACCCAAGTTCCCCTCCCTGCCTAACCAAATTTGATACGAACCTACTAGTGCCGCTTTAGACATTCG
The DNA here is from genome assembly GCA_946251805.1 of Cybosia mesomella. Taxonomy (NCBI): domain Eukaryota; kingdom Metazoa; phylum Arthropoda; class Insecta; order Lepidoptera; family Erebidae; genus Cybosia; species Cybosia mesomella. The sequence continues at coordinate 17,953,620 of OX276393.1, read as the reverse complement.
TCCTAGTAATGAGCTTATTGTAGCTCTCGATAGGCCTAGATCTTTAAGTAGGTTATAGAGAGATTCTGCTGGTATACCTCTCGCTCCCACTTCCACTGCATACAAATTAACCACGTAACCGTTTTTGATTAATTCGTTTGTGAGATCATAGTATTTATTTTTCTTTATTGTGTGGTCCTTCGGTATATTTGTTTCCACAAGAACCACATGTTTTAACCTCTTAGAATAAAGGAATATGTCAGGTCTAGATAACGAAACCCCAACATCCTCCGGAATTTTATAGTGCTTTTCATACATGTCGATTAGGAGAGTCCAATCTGGGGCAGTATCTAAGATTGAATAAGGTTTGTTCCTGGATGTTATGGATGAACCTTCAGACACAAAGTTGATATGACATCTGTTAGTAGTCAATCCTTTTTGGGCTCTTGCTACTGCCAGACTCATTGCTTCACGTATGATGATAAGCACTTTATCGCGGCGGCGTGAGTAATGGCCTCTATCGAGAAGCACCCTACATCCTACTAATATGTGTCTAGCCGTCCCTATTGCCTCACCACAAGTATAACATTGTTTTTCTGTGGCCTTCCCCCACCTTACCAGATTACTCTGGTCTGGGAGGGTCATCTGAAAGGCGTTAAGATAGAATTTTAACAGGGCCGGCGACCAGTCATAGATCAAGGTGCGCCAGTTTAAGGCCATCGGTATGCAGAACTCTCCCATTGTCAACCATTCATTTTGGATTTCCAAATTCATCGCGTGCACTCGATATTTATCATTTTCGTCTTGTTTTAGAAAGGAATTAAGTATATCCTGGTCCCTCTGGCTTTCGTACTCCCAACCCCACTCTGTTCGACTGGGCCCCTATCATAAATCGTTTATGGAATAGGAGTCTAGATTCAAGCTCGGACGCGTTATTATCTTTCGGGAGTGCCCTGACTGTGACATCTTGGGATTTACCTAAGATGTGGGCTTTGGTAACTCTAAGGAGCTCCGATGGTTTCTTAAGTTTCATCCCAAAATTCAGCAGAGTGCGCTAGTCCAAGCCACGATTTTAGCGATTTTATGACAGTTGCATCTATTTTCGCCAGTAAGGTTTTACCAAATTCATACACCAGAAAAGGCCAAGTCAGACGTGATGTTAAGTAGTTGTCATATATCCAAGCTTTTTTAATATTGTTTAGTGGTAGCTGGATCTATCTTATTTAGGTCATTTATAAACGTATCGACAACTTCATCTAAGGATGTTGTGCGTCCTTTCTCCCAAGAAATTTAAATGGCACCGATTCAGCGACTATGGAAACTGGTTTACCCCCAATGAAGAGTCCCGGGTCGTAGGAGGTAAATTTGGTGTCCCGTCTAACCAGACACAGACAGTGACACTTACTGGGCTCCGTCCTCAGTCCATTTGTCCACGAACAGAACTCATCGACATTATTTCCTCCCGGATGAAAATTTATCAGAGAATTGTTAAAATACTCTAGTAAATAATAAAAATAATCAGCTAGCTGTAAGCCAAGGGAAAAGCCGTCCGCTGATAAGTTTCAGTAGGTTATAGATGCTGTTGCGTTACACCTTTCAAGGTACCAGCTGACAAACTTTCCACTGAGATACAGCAAGCTGACATTAATTTTCATTCATAGTAGCATATAAACGATCACCAGGTAAATTTTTAGTTGAGAGGAAATCATTGAAAATATAATTTTTTTTTCTCATGTTCAAGGAGCCAGCTGACGTATAATCCACCGTGTTATGGTCAGCTGACTATGTTTTTCTTTCAAAATACTACATAAACTATACTCTGATAAATTTTCAAATGAGAGGAAATGACTGAAAATACTTTTTTTTTCTCCATGCGTGGGAGGCTGCCACTGCCCACCCCACCCACGGAGTCGCAGCTGACGGTCGCAAGTATTCATACTATAAGTCCCTTATGCATTTTACGAAGTTTCGCTCGAGAAGAAATAATTGACCAAAAATGTACCTGGCTCCTGGACTATTACAGTTATTTTTTTATAAATTTGCTACAATCTTTTTTCCACATTCATTCAGTATTCTGTGTAGTCTAACGCCTGTGAGTTACTGTTTGCAATGCTACCTAACGATGGGACTTTTAAACAAACCAAATAAACCCAACCTCCGGTTTTTAGTAGCCATTGAAAGTTCCACTCTTCAACCCTGGTTCCATCATCAGATCAGCTCCAAGATATGTAATTATAGTATTGTGATCAAAACTACATCTATATAGACAAAAAGGAATCGCCGAAATGTATGTACGCGCATAACGTCCGATCGACTGCACCAAATTGGATAATTCTTTTTTTGTGTTCGTTATTGTCAGGACAAGGTTTGTATGATAGAAAAATTTAGGAAAGTATACAGATAGGGACTGGAATATACGGGAATTCGAAGGTGGTGATGCAATTGAGACTCAGGCTTAACAACGACTAACTTGAATATATAAGGTCGGTAGGTACATAATATATTGTACAGGCCTACCCACATTGAATGCCATGTACAGCTACACTACAATCCCCCGCACTTAATAAACAGCACATATACCTAAAATATATTATTACTTATACATTATCTATTTATGGCATACACTTAATACATTATTAATACTTAATACATAAATTACATTATTACAGTTAACAAAGTGACCCTACTCAAATATATATCGGCTCACCGGTTTTCTGAGACGCTTATGTATGTCTGGGACGGTAACGGGAGATGTTTGTGTTAGCGTTGAAGGACCTGAACCCTCATCAATCACTCCCACCTTGACTGGCGACGTCCCTGGGCACGAGTCCTCGCTCGCCAGCAATGACTGCCAAGATCCAGCCACCCCGCTGGAGTCGGTGCTCTCATCCGGGAAGACGCAGGTGCTCCTCCGTTTTACATACATACATACATACATATAGTCACGCCTTTTTCCCGTAGGGGTAGGCAGAGACAACATCTTTCCACTTGCTACGATCTTGGCATACGCCTTTCGCTTCTTCCACTTTCATAATTGTTTTCATACATGCACGCCGGTTACGGGTACTTCTGACCTGGCCCTTCTTCAAAACGTCATCGATCTGATTGGAATACGTACGCCTAGGTCGACCTTTACCGGGTTGCCCAGTAGCCCTCGCCTCATAAATCTGTTTCGTTAATCTCCTTTCATCCATCCTCTCTACATGACCGAACCATCTAAGCATCCCTTTCTCTATCTTGGTCACTACATCTTCTGCCATACCACAACGTTCCCTTATCACACTGTTCCTCACTCGGTCCATCAGGGTCACTTCAGCTATACTTCTCAGACTTCTCATTTCAACAGCATTCAGCTTACTCTCATGTTCCTTCTGCCACACCCAACATTCACTACCATACATAAGTGTGGGGACGAGTACTCCTCTGTGAACAGCCAGTCGCGCCTCTTTAGACACTTTCTGGCTGCTCATAAAATTATGCAGGGCCCCATTCACTTGATTACCAGCCAAAACTCTTCGCTCAATATCACAGTCATACTTTCCATCCCTCGTAAACTTTGAACCCAAGTAAACAAACTCTTTCACTTGTTCTACTGTTTCTCCTTCAATCAGAATTCTACAATTTGTCATGTTTTCTTCTCTTTCAAAAATCATCACTTTCGTCTTACTTACATTTATTTTCATTCCTTTGTTTGTTAAGGCCCCATGCATAATATTAACCATCGCCTGCAACTCCTGTTCCGATGATGCCAATATTACTTGATCATCAGCGTACAGGAGGCATTTGACGGTCAAGTCATTCATTCTTAATCCGTACGCACTCTCTTTCAGTTCTTTCAAGCAATCGTCTATAAATAAGTTAAACAGTCCCGGCGATGCCACACATCCTTGTCTAACACCTTTTTCGATGTTAAACCAGTCTGTGCAAGCTCCGTTTATCCTGACACAAGCACTGGAACCCTCATATAGAGATCTCAGTGCTCGTATCAAGCTGCTGCTTACCCCATTCATAGACAATGTTGACCACAATTCATTCCTCACCACTCTATCATAGGCCTTTTCCAAATCTACGAAAGCGCCATAGACTTTTTGGTTGTGAGCCAAAAATTTCTCGGCTATACTTCGTAGGGAAAAGACCTGATCCATGCATCCCCTTCCTTTCCTAAATCCCGCTTGTACATCCCACAACTTTTCATCAGTTTCATTCATCACTCTTTTCATCAAGATTTTTGCATACAGTTTGCCAACGATGCTGAGTAAGCTAATGCCTCGGTAATTCTTACAGTCTTGCTGTGACCCTTTTCCTTTGTACAGCGGTACGATGACGGCTTTGCACCAGTCTCCTGGTACACAGCCGCTCCTCCAGCAAAGGTTAAAAAGGAGGTACAGCTGACTAGCTACCACGCCTTGTCCAGCTCTCAGCATCTCAACCGTAATCCTGTCACACCCTGCAGCCTTGCCCAATTTCATGTTGTTCAATGCTTCCACAATCTCTTTCATACTGATATCGCTTTCATCACCTACTTCTCTCAAGTCCCTGGGAAGAACTTGTGCCGGCACATCTTCTTTCTCAAATAGGCTTTCAAAATATTCCTTCCATCTCTTTAGCATGCATTCTTCTCCTCTCACAAAACTTCCGTCCTGGTTTCTGACTTTGGCCAGTTGTGAAGTCGTATTTGCACCTCTGGATGTCCTTATTGCCTTCCAGAAGAACTTTCTGTTCTGCTGGAAGTTGTCAGATAACCTTCTACTAAACTCATCTCTCTCACTCTCTTTCTTTCTTCTCACAACCTCTTTTACCACAGTTTTGTACCTCTTATACTCATCCCTTGCCAGTTTTACCTCTTCATCCGTTGCTTTCTGCACTCTCTGATTGGCTCGTACCGCCAACCATTTCACCCAAGCTTTCTTCTTCTCAGACACTGCCTTTCGGACTTCCACGCACACAGTCTCTAGTTTACACCCTTTTCTTATCTTGCATACACCACACGTTTCAACTGCAACTTCCACAATTCCTTCCTTAAACAACTTCCAGAATTCTTCAATCTCGCTTATTTTGTTCAAATTGACAAACTTCTTCCTCAACTTACTCACAAACTCCTCTTTCATACCTTTCTCTTGCAAATTCTCAACTTTTATGCGCTCTAGTTCACTAATGGACTCATACACACGATGCCGCCATCGCTTAAATAGGCCTCTTATGCGGCTTACCACCAGGAAGTGGTCTGTGTCAATTCCGACACCGCGGTAAGCCCGGGTGTCTAGCACTTTCTTTCTCAACCGTACATCTACAATTACAAAGTCAATCATACTTCTCCGATTTCTTTCTTCTCTAGTATACAAATGAATCTTTTTGTGGTCGAACATCGTGTTTGTTACCACCAGATTCATTTCCAAACATATTTCTAGCAAACTTTCACCGTTTTCATTCACTCTTTCATCGCCAAACTTTCCCACCACACTCTCATATCCATCACGTTTCACTCCTATCCAACTATTAAAATCACCAAGCATTACAATTCTTTCATTTTGATTACATTTACTCAAGACATCTTTCACACTAGCCCAAAAGGTCTGCCTCTCGCTCTGGGCTCTCGAGGACCGGTTCCACGCCGCATCTTGTGGAGCATATACTCCTACAATGAAGATGCGGGTAAGGCCAACCTTCAACCTCACCCAGAGGAGTCTTGGGCTCACACACTCAAAATCAGTCATACATTCATTCATTCTGGCGGAAAGTAGTACACCAACACCCTTGCTGGCTCTGCAGGATTCCGCCACTCCTGACCAATAGGCTGTATACTGGCCATGCGTGGTGATGTCACAACCTTTCCGCTTTGTCTCATTCACACATAGAACATCTAGATGTCTTTTACTCATCATCTCACATACTTCCTCAATTTTATCATTCATGCTTCCCCTAACATTCAGTGTAGCAAAGTGGCTGTCCGTAGCCCACTTTTCGCCCCCTCTGGAAACAAGACGTGACGGGTTGCGAACCACGTCGCCGTCATTACGGGAGTTAAAAAAATCCATTGAGTTCCCACGAGGAGCTAGGGAAATATGTGGTCCACCCAGACAGAGCCCCGCATGTCTGGGTAAGGCTAGCCTAGTTCTGGGGTCGCCCGGTCCCAGGGCATGACCTAACCTAACTTATATCTACAACGCTAACAACTAGGCTCGCCCCTAGCCACGCAGCCCTCGGCACGACAACCACTGGCTTGGCATATACACTCCTATATTTCCGTTCTTCGTTCCAAATATTCCAGCATCCAGGACAGTTATTATGCTCTCTACAAATTGATCTCTGCAGTCCGTTTTACCTGGTCGATATGCCTATGCGCTGCCGAGCCGTCACCTACCATGATGGTATAATTGACCCTACCTAAACGATCAAAAACTCGCCCCTCTGACCACTTCGTATTCGTTCCAAAAGTTTTATACCAGACGGGATCTCCCGGTCTGAGTTGCCTCGACTGACACGCATTTTCATTCGCTCCTAGCTCCCTGTTTCTTAATTTACTGCCGGGCTCCGGCTTAATGACATCTAAGCGAGTCCTTAGCCTCCTACCTTGTAACATCTGAGCCGGGCTTTCCCCCGTTGTATAGTGCGGTGTGTTATGATATACTAATAAGAATCTTTGAATTGCTAGCTCGGTGTCAATACCGTCTCGGCGAGCCTTCTTTATTACATTTTTTATAATTTTGACAGCATTCTCGGCTGCTCCGTTTGACGCTGGGTGATATGGGGCGGAGAAGGCCTGATAAATACCATTACCTTTTAAAAAATCTTTGAATTGCTTACTTGAGAAGGGCGGGCCGTTATCGGAAACCACCTGGCGTGGAATACCCCACCGTGCCCACGATTCCCGCAATTTAGAAATTGTGGCATCAGCCGTGGTTCGTAGCATTTTAAACACCTCGACCCATTTAGACCTAGCATCTATGGTGACCAAATAGGTCTGCCCGTCAATTGGGCTGAGAAAATCCATATGCAGTCTCTCGTATGGTGTGTTAGGCCAGCGCCATGGTGCGGAGGGTGCAGCAGGCGGAGCGGGCGCCACCGCGTCGCACGTACTGCACGCCCGGCACTGTGCTTCGACCGCCTCATCGATACCAGGCCACCATACGTATGAGCGGGCATACGCCTTGGTTTTTACTATGCCCATATGCACCCCGTGCAGCTCTCGCAGGACCCAAGGCCTACACGTCTCCGGCACGACAACCCGATGTCCCCACATAATGCATCCCACTTCTATATACAACTCAGCCTGCCTCGTTAGGTACGGTTCAAGCTGGGGTGTGTGTTGGGTAACCTCCTCGAGTGTCGCTCCGATTCCGATCCCGCTGCAGTCCGGGGGGAACGGAATCGGAGCGGCCGGTACACCCTGGGCGGCGGTCAATGGCTTCCCCTTCACCCCTTCATAGGGTTGGCATTGATCGTCGGCCAATACCCAACGTGGCGGGAACACATCGCTCTCCGTACTCCTCTGCTTTCAGAGGAGACAGGATGAGCGATGCTGTTAGTGGTAAGATGGCCCAGGGTCAGCCGGGGTGCGAGGGATATGCTCTATGGGTAACCTTACACCCCGGCGTCTGAAGACCCGAGACGGCGTGCGGTTTTAGTCGGTGCAAGCCCGACATAACCGCCCCGCTGGCCGGCGGGGGGGTATCCGAAGGGATTTCCGCACGATAAAAAAAAAAAAAAAAGGTACGGTTCAAGCTGTTTCACGTCTACGCTTCTAGGCTAGCCACTTTCTATATACCTATAAACCCTGCTCAGTAAAGGATCACGCGCCGTCTCCTTCTTTATTTTATCGTTATCTAGCATCATCGCGTCCGCGGCGAAGTGTAGGTACGTCTGCTCGGGCGGCTCGTGCGCAGCACTCTCAGTGACCGGTAGCCGTGACAGGATATCGGCACCGTTATCACTCGTATTTATGTATTCGATCTCAAAATCGTACGCAGAGAGAATCAGAGCCCACCTTTGCGTCCTACTCGCGGTCATGCTTGGTATACCTTTCTGCGGTCCAAATATACTAACAAGAGGCTTGCAATCACATTTTAAACGGAATCTCCGGCCGAACAAATATTGATGAAACTTTCTCAAACAATGTACTATAGCTAGTGCTTCCCGATGTATCTGTGCATACCCCTGCTCGGCCTTGGTAAGCTTCCGAGAGATGTACGCGATCGCGCGCTCCTCCCCCGCGCCATCACGCTGCGACAACACGCCTCCGACCCCGACCGCGCTCGCGTCGCATGTGAGCACTAGCTCGCGCCGCGGGTCGTAGTGCGCCAGCACGCGGCTGCTCACCAACAACTGTTTCACTCGCTCGAACGCGTGCGCGTGCCGAGCCTTCCACTCCCATCGGATACCGCTCCGCAACAGCTCATGCAAGGGATGAAGTATATCACTGAGATTTCTAACGAACCGTGCGTAAAAGTTTACCGTTCCTAGGAAAGATTTCAATTCTGACACGCTACCCGGACTCGACATGTTTTCAATAGCAGAAAGTTTTTCGGGGTCGGGCCGGATACCGTTCTTACTGACAATAAAACCTAAGTACTTTACCTCTTTTACTAGAAACGAGCATTTGCTCAGCTTAATTTTCAAGCCAGCCGCCTCCAGCCTATGCAACAGAGCCTCGAGCGAACGCAAATGCGTACTCCTATTTTTGGCAGTCAATATTATATCATCAGCGAAACATTGAACCCCAGGTACGCCCTGAACGACGCTGCTGATAATTCGTTGAAATATTCCGCTACTGGAAGCTAGTCCATAAACTAAGCGGTTATATTTGAACATCCCGCGATGAGTGTTAATAACCGTGTACTTCTTAGAGTCCTCTGAGAGACAAATCTGATTGTAAGCCTGAGATAAATAAATTTTTGTAAATTCCTCACCCCCCGCTAGGTTAGCCAGCAGCTCGTCTACCCTCGGCAGCGGATATCTATCGACCATCAATACGGGATTAAGCGTCACCTTGAAATCGGCGCATATGCGCAGTGCGCCGTCTCCCTTCGGCACCAGCACGAGCGGCGTGGCCCAGTCCGAGCAGGCCACGGGCTCGATGACGCCGGCGCGCAGCATGGCGTCGAGCTCGGCGTCCACGCGCTCGCGCATCGCGAACGGTACGGTGCGCGCGCGGTGGAACACGGGTGCCGCGCCCGAGCGCACCCGCAGGCGCGCGCTCCCTCCCGTGTACCGTCCCAGGCCGCCACTCCAGACCTCTTTATGTCTGTCGAGAATAACACGAAGCTCATTAACAGGTTCTATTTTAAAATTATTATTTATTTTGCTTGGTGGCGTGCACGGTTTTGTGACCTGCCTGGTGATGCAACGTGAAGCGCATGTACCGCGCTCGTGTGCACCGTTGCTCTGCTACCCGACACCGCCGAAGCATCCACGGCAGCCGCGTCCCTTTCCGCCGCTTCCAGAGCCGTCGCTAACGTCATTGCCTTGGCGTATGTGAGCCCTATCTCGGAAAATAACCGCTGACGAATAAGGTCACTGCCTACCCCGCATACAAACTGGTCACGCATATTTTCATTGAGCGGACGGTTTTGGTTGTAGGTGGTTACGAACCAAAGCGATGACCTTATCGTAACCTAATTCGCTGGGTTTTGTCGGGCTGGCGAGATTCACCATCAGCTCGTAAACTTCATCACCCACCAACGAGATAAGCGTAGGAAGTTTCAACTCATCCTTTATAGCATTGGCACAGAAATACATGCCGACACGCTCGCAGTACAAAGTCCAGTTGCCGGTACTCACGTCAAATTCTTTAATTTTGCCTAAACTCATTGTCACGGGTTTCTTGAATATTTACTTAGTTCTTATCACTTTACTACCACGGAACACACATTTACTTGTAGTTTATCCTCGTCGCCATTGGAATATACGGGAATTCGAAGGTGGTGATGCAATTGAGACACAGGCTTAACAACGACTAACTTGAATATATAAGGTCGGTAGGTACATAATATATTGTACAGGCCTACCCACATTAAATGCCATGTACAGCTACACTACAGGGACAAGTAGATAACATTATATTTCGATATAACAATTTTATTAGAAGCTTAAAAGTTACTGCCAACTTTTCATGACATTGTTTGATTATTAGTTACAAGTGAAACTAGTATTGGGTTCCTATCTTATTACGAGTAATATTATAAACTAGCTAATCTGGTCAACTTCCTTCCACCTTAGAATAAAGTTATGTTGGTAACCGCTTAAGCTGAATTTATTTCGTAAATGGGTCATATCTTTAAATATCCTAATTACTAGTATAGCACAGCATTCCGAGAGGTGATCTTAAAGCCGTAGATGGCCCAGCGTCAGCCGGGGTGCAAGGGAATTTTCTTATTAGACCACCTTCAATAACAATAAAACCAGCCACCTTACACCCCGGCATTAGAGACCCGAGACGGCTTGTGGTTGTGGTCAGTTCGTGTCCGACATAACTACTCCTACTGACCGGCGGTGGGGTTACCGTGGTGATTTCCGCAAAAAAAAAGCACTCAAAATGGCACTGTACAGACGGAGACAAATCTAAGAAATCAAAAGTCATGGAAATCGGTCCACCCGTTCTTGAGTTGTAAACGGTATCACTAACACGACTTTGTTTTATTTATAGATGTGAAAGTTTGTAAAGATGTTTGGCTGTTTGTATGTTTGGATGTTTGTAACTTAATCACGCTCTAACGGCTCAACTTATCTGGCTAAAATTTGGTACAGTGATAGATTATAGCCTGGAATAACTAATACTTAACTACTTAGCAACCCTGGAATAGGTTCCCATGGGTTACGGAAACGAGTACAGAAGTCCACGTGGGCGAAGCCGCGGGTAACAGCTAATAATAATTGGGTTGGGTCATGCCGGTTTTAAGGTACTCCTTCGGCATACTCAGGTGGACTCAGACCGAACTAGACACAATGGATAGGAGAGTTCGTACGCTTCTTGCTGCATACCGAATGCATCATCCGCGTTCATCTGTGATGAGGTTGTACATACCGCAGAAATGCCTGGGACGTAGCTTTTTAAATGCCAAATCCCTCCATAACCGTGAGGTGTGCAACCTCAGGGAATACTTTCCACACAATGAAGCTGATATGCATCGTGATGTAGTAATGGTGGATAACGGATTTACCCCGCTAGCTTTCGCTAAAGATAACTGGCGCAAACCTGTGGTATTAAGTATTAATGACCATATGGAAGAGCAAGGAGTTGCATGGACGTTTCTATCAGGCTCTCCATGCACATGATATAGATTTGCCAGCATCTGTGTCTTGGCTACGCTTCGGTGACCTATTTGGGGAAATAAAAGGTTTTATTTTTGCAATTATGGACGAAGTTGTGATGACGAATAACTATCGGAGGTAGATTGTAAATTGATGGTACGTTTGACATATGTCAGGCGTGCCACCGTCCTAGAGAATCCCTTAGACATATAATTTCTGGTTGTTCTCGTCTTGCCAACGGCGAGTATTTACATAGACATAACCAAGTAGCCAGGATTGTCCATCAACAGCTTGCTCTAAAGTATAACCTTTTGGAATCAGAGGTACCGTACTATAGGAATGTGCCCGACGCAGTTGTCGAAAATGGCCATTAGCCAACAGGTGCGTCGTAACCGTGAAAATCTGGCGACATGTTGGATAGATTATATGAAGGCATATGATTCTGTTTCAGTTTTGTTTTCAGACAAACGATGCACCGATAAGAATCGAGAGGGGTATATTTTCTTGATGAATTCCTTTGAGGGAGCCAAATAAAAGTTCTATTTTGCATTTCCATCATTATTATTTCTCACTTCACATTCATACTCATTATTTTATTAACAAACATTATCAAATAATTCAATACATCTTTTTAAACAAACATCATAACTCAAAAGACTATCAAAACTAAAACTCTATTTTCTGTAAACAAGACTAAACGACTGAAAAACTATTCAACTGTTTATTTCCTTTTTTTTTTAAATTTCAAAATAATCTCTTCATAAAGTTTGACCAGAGACAAACATCAAAAAGTATTTAAACTTCCACCCTTATTTCCAACATCCCCTCTAAGTTTAAATTACAAACATCTTCTTAAACTCCTTCTTAAACCCATATACTACTACCATTAATACTCTATATTTATGTATTACCTCAACCTATCCTTCAACAAAACAAAATTTGAAATTCACTAGCCAACAATCAAAAAATAAAAAAACCAACTAAATTTCAAATTAATAACCTAAACCACCTTAACCCTACTTATTCTATCACAGAGTTCACAGAAATGTCACTGGGCACTCACAATACTCTTTCTTAATCGTAAAAACTTCGTTCTGTCTAATCCTTTAGTTAAAATATCCGCAATATTAGCATTGGTTGGACAATAGAAAATTTCTATCTGATTCTGTTCTATTTTTTCTTTAATGAAATGAAATTTAACATCTATGTGTTTACTCCTTCGATTCAAAATTCCCTTCTTAATTAAAACAATTGCTGATTGATTGTCAATATATAGTTCCGTCTTAGGAACTTTTCCAGTAATCTCTTTATATAGACTCTGTACAAACAATAAGTCCTTAATACACTCTGCAGCAGAAATATATTCAGCCTCTGTACTGGAAAGAGCTGTTACAGACTGCTTACGTGAACACCAATGAATGGGTCCACCGGCAGAAAAGACTATAAAGCCAGTCGTGCTCTTACTAGTGTCAGGGTCGCCTGCAAAATCTGCATCACAATAGGCTCTTACAGTTGTATCATTACCTCGAACATACCTAATACCAGAACTAGTTGAACCCCTAATATATCTAAAAATATTTTTAATATTCGCAAAATCATTTAAATTCGGACCCTCCTGATGTCTGCTACAATATCCTACATGAAACGATAAATCTTATCTTGTTTTATTCACTAAATACAACAGAGAACCAATTAACTGCCTATACCGATGCACATCACTACTATCAACTTTCCCCTCTTGATGTGTATCTACTAAAATATCTGGAAAAACCATTTCTTTTAAATGATTATAATTAAACTTGTCCAGTAATTGATTAATGTATGATTTTTGAAAAATTTTAATACTATCAGTTTTCTTTTCTATGTCAATTCCTATAAATTTTTCTATCTTATCAAATTTTTTAAGTTAAAATTCTTTCTCTTACTTTTTAATTATATTATTTAGCTGTATTTCACAATTCCCTATCAAAATTCCGTCATCAACGTAGATTGCAAGCATAATTTCTTTATTTCTGCTCACAAACAAACAAGAATCTAATTTCAACTGACTAAAACCTAAACTTTTTAAAACTGAAGTCAATTTCATGTTCCACATCAGCGGGGCTTGCTTTAAGCCATACAAACTTTTCTTTAATTTAAAAACTTTATCTTTGTCAACATTAAATCCTAAAGGCACTTCCATGAAAATTTCCTCATTTAAATCACCATAAAGAAAAGCCGTTTTTACATCAAATTGTTTTATTTTATATCCTCTTTGTGCAGTTAACGATATCAATAATCTAACACTAGTTGTATTCACCACTGGACTGTATGTTTCCTTATATTCCACATTATACTTCTGTAGAAAACCTCTTGCAACTAGTGTAGCTTTATATATATTTCCCGATGGAATTGTAAAAATCCATTTATATAAGTTTTCTATTCTTCACTTCAGATCTCTTCACAATCTCCTAAGTTTTATTCTTTTCTAAAGAATCTTTTTCACTTTCAATAGCTTTCATCCATAAATCCTTTTCATTACTTCAAAACTTCACTATATGTCAAAAACGATGTCTCCAAATCATAATCCTTCAATCTCTCTGGTAATCTTCTATTTCGCAGTGGAAGCGTGCTGGGCCCATAACCTCTTGATGAATTCCTTTGAGGGAGCCAAATAAAAGTTCTATTTTGCATTTCCATCATTATTATTTCTCACTTCACGTTCATACTCATTATTTTATTAACAAACATTATCAAATAATTCAATACATCTTTTAAAACAAACATCATAACTCAAAAGGCTATCCAAACTAAAACTCTATTTTCTGTAAACAAGACTAAACGACTGAAAAACTATTCAACTAGTTATTTCCTTTTTTTCTCTTAAATTTCAAAACTATCTCTTCATAAAGTTTGACCACAGACAAACATCAAAAAGTATTTAAACTTCCCTTATTTCCAACATATTTCAGGGCGACAGTCTGAGTCCCCTGTGGCTCTGTCTAGCACTGAATCCTCTAAGTACAATACTGGAGAATTCAGAGCTAGGCTATCGGTTGCGGAGAGAGACATACATACATAGATGACCTCAAACTATTTGCTACTAATAATCTACAATTGATGGAGCTACCAAAGATTACTGAAGACTTTAGTAGCTCTATCAAGATGGAATTTGTTTTAGACAAGAGTGCAGTCATGCATGTGGAAAGAAGTGGTATAGTGGAATCCGAAGAGGTGACACTTTCGGATTCCATTAAACTTAAATCTCTTTCTACAACCGAAACCTACAAATATCTAGGTATGTCACAGGCATTAGGAATCTCCGAGTCTGGTATGAAGCAGGCATTGCAGGAGCGCTTCTTTGGCCGCCTGAAAAAAGTTTTAAAAAGCCTTCTATCGGGTGGCAACAAGGTGCGTGCCTACAATGGTTGGGTCATGCCAGTTCTAATGTATTCCTCCGGCATACTTAGAAGGACTCAGATCCAACTAGATGCCCTAGATAGAAGAGTTCGTTCGCTGATGACCACATGTCGGATGCACCACCCACGATCATCTGTAATAAGGTTGTATATCCCGCGGAAACTGGGGTGTCGTGGCTTTCTAAATGCTAAGACCCTTCATAACCACGAGATATACAACCTTAGAGAATATTTTCTTCGAACATATACGGCAACATATAACGGCCTAACCCCTCTTGCATTGGCTAGAGAGAACTGGCGCCAACCTGTGGTACTAAGTATTAATAATCGTATGGATGTATGGAAGAGCAAAAAGAGTTGCATGGACGTTTCAATCGGGCTCTCCATGCACCTGATATAGATCTACCAGCATGTGTCTTGGCTACGTTTCGGTGACCTATTTGGGAAAACCGAAGGTTTTGCTTTTGCAATTATGGACGAAGTTGTGATGACGAATAACTATCGGGAGTATATTCTAAAGGATGCTACGGTTGACATATATTATGTCGGACGTGCCACTGTCTCGGAAAATCCCTTGGACATATAATTTCTGGTTGTTCTCGTCTTGCCAATGGCGAGTATTTGCATAGACATAACCAAAATGCCAGGATTGTCCATCAACAGCTTGCACTGAAGTATAACCTTTTGGAATCAGAGGTACCGTACTATAGGTATGTGCCCGACGCGGTTCTCGAAAATGGGCACATCACGTTGTTCTGGGATCGATCTATCATCAATGACAAACATCTTGTAGCTAATAAACCTGATATAGTGTTGATAGATTGATCAGAGTGCCGCGCAATAATTATCGATATCACCATTCCACATGGATCTAGGGCTTGATGCAGAAGGCAGTACTCCTCGACACGGCACGTATTGTGAGGAGATTCCTCTCTGTGGAGCCCTAACCACCGGTAGCTTGGTCCCTGTACCCGAAACCGGTGGGTCACTATTTTTTTATTTTTAAATATATTTGTTTTTTTATACATACATACATATACTCACGCCTTTTTCCGTTCGGGGTAAGCAGAGACAACAGCCCGCCTTCTGCTTCTGTCCTTACATACTTCATGAGCTTCCTTCACTGTCATTAAACCTTTCATGCAAGCCCGCCGGTTTCTACTGCTTTTGACCTGCCCTTTTTTCAATATCTCATTAATTTTATCAGTGTATGTCCTGCGAGGTCAACCCCGGCTTGCCTGCCCACTTACATCTGCCTTATATACTTGGCGTGTCATTCGCTCAGTACTCATTCGTTCCAAGTGCCCAAACCACCTTTATACTAAGGTGGTTGGGCCCTTTTCAATTCTTGTAACGACATTTTCTTCTCGTATCTATCTGTATTCCTCTTCCTATCAGCCAACCTTACTCCACATATACTACGCAATGACCGCATCCCCACTGCATTTACTCCACTTTCATGATTTTTCTGCCATACCCAACTTTTACTTCCATACATTCATGTGGGGACTAGCACGCCGTTATTAACCGCCAGTCGTGCCTTCTTTGGTACAGACTAGCCACTCATGAAGGAGTGTAGCGCACCATTCACGCGATTTCCTGCACTCTCCTTTCAATATCTCCATCGTATCTTCCATCCCTTGTGAAAAAACTACCCAAGTATACAAACTCTGACACTTGTTCTACACATTCACCTTCAATCATAACATTACATTCAGTCATCTCTTGCTGCCTCTCAAAAACCATATCGTTAGTCTTTCTTGCATTCACTTTCATACCTCTCACTTTAAAGGCCGCATTCATGCGGTTCACCATTTTCTGAAACTCCTGCGCCGATAATACAAGTATAACTTGGTCATCGGTGTATAGGAGGCACTTAACATGCAGGTCTCCCACCCTTTCATATCACTCACACAGCTATCCATGATAAGATATTATTATTATTCCCTTTATTAAACTTAAATACATATTAAATTATATTTTTAAATACATTCTATACAAAAACAAACAAATATATTTAAAAATATAAAAAATAGTGGTCCACCGGCATCGGGTACAGGGCTATTATTATTATTTCTATTCAACTACATCACGCCTCCCCTATAGTTTGGAAGAGGCGGCAAGACAGCCCCGGCGAGGTGGGCAACAGTCGACCGGGGTGTTAGGGCGATTGGCAAAGGAACCGCCTTACTATTCGGGCATTGTCAAGCAAAACCGCTTTCTGCATCTTGGCCGTAACTGACGTCCCACTGATCCCGAGCCTCTCATGATGGACAGAGAGGCTCCTTGGGATCAAGCCATTGGCTGAGATCACAACTGGGACTATTTCTGTGGATCCCACCCTCAACATGTCGGTAATCTCGTGCGCCAGGTCCAGATATTTGGTCTTTTTGTCTGCTTCGGCGCGAACGAGGTTCTCGTCATAGGGGATAGTGATGTCCACAAGAAATTCCCGTGACTGTGCCCGGGCCATCAGCACGATATCAGGCTT
Source organism: Cybosia mesomella (assembly GCA_946251805.1). NCBI lineage: Eukaryota > Metazoa > Arthropoda > Insecta > Lepidoptera > Erebidae > Cybosia > Cybosia mesomella. The sequence continues at coordinate 17,936,505 of OX276393.1, read as the reverse complement.
ATTCGCTAGAATAGTCCTATCCGTGATAATGGACCGGTCCCAGTAGAGCTTAGCGCGGTCGTTTTCAAGTACGGCTTCCGGTATGTACTTGTAATAGGGCAGCCTCTGCTCGATGAGGCCGTATTTAAGAGCAAGCTCTTGATGCAGTATCCTGGCTGCTTGATTGTGTTATTATTATTATTATATAGAATGTATTTAAAAATATAATTTATATTTAAAGTTTAATAAAGGAAGGAATAATAATAAATGTTTATTTCTCACCACAAACCAATATGCTATTAATTGTAGACGAGCGTGAGCTACGTTCCAGGTCATTTACTTTTTTTCCAATTCTATTATATAATTTCGCTGCTCTAGTTTCTCCTTTTCCAGATTCATAATAGTTTTCCTCAGGTCCTCCTACCCAGCATTCATGAATTCTATTGCTTTTCCGATTTCGTTTTTTGATTTCTGATTATTTTTATTTTGCGTCTTGACTACAGCCATATCGGCTGTGATTTTATTCAAAATCAGGTCTTGGTCAGGATTTCTTATCGAGTGTTCAAAACAGCTAGTTATTAATAAGACATTTGAATAATCTAGAGAGCTGGTGTGATCTAACCGCGGGCGTACCCCAGGGTGGTGTCCTTTCTACTCTTCTGTTCTCGATGTTTATTAATTCTGCCACTAAACTTATTTCTTCTTGCTTTCATCTCTATGCAGACAACCTGCAGATATATCGCCATTTTGTGACAACCGATATTGAGTCTGCTGTTGCTGATATGATTGGGGATTTATGTCGTGTCAGCAAACGGGCTAAGTCTTTTGGCATCCTTTGAAGGGTAGGATTCGTAACGAATATATCCGACATAGCTCAAAGAATTAGCAAGCTGAAGTGGCAGTGGGCCGGCCATATCCCGCGAAGAACTGACAACTGACGTGTTCTTGAATGGAGACCGCGACTCGGCAAACGTAGTGTAGGACGCCCTCCGGCCAGGTGGGATGACCATCTGTGAAAAACTGCGGGCAAATGCTTGATGCGGCAAGCTGAAGACAGGGCGCTATGGCACTCATTAGGGGAGACCTATGTCCAGCAATGGACTAGCATCGGTTGATGATGATGATGATCAACCCAGTCAAATCACAAGCTGTGATTTTTGGCAGTAGGAACATGCGCGGTAGGCTCACTGACTCATCGCTTGGACCAGTATTATTGGACGGCATACAAATTCCTTTGTCCGACTCGGTAAAAAATCTCAAGAATGCTGATATATATATAGTCTCTCGTCTTCCCAACACACAGTTAACTTATTTTCTTCTTTTCAAACTCTCCTCTCGCAGGTCCTAATCCTAAGCAGAGCCTCTGTACTATTTTTTTTTTTGTATTTTTATGTCTGATTGTGTGTTAACATAAATAAATAAATATATAACATAAATAAGCTTCCATGAAACTTATATCCGAAGCTTTGGGCTCGCACGAAACATGGATACCATAAAGTTACTTTAGATTTCTTTGAGTAGGGATTTAGAAATTTGAAAACAAAAAGTGGGTTTTTACCAACTAAGGGGGTTTTTCCTGATTTTCTACAAAACTTCAATTATTAATAAATCTACCCTGGGAAATTGCATTTTTGCTTTCATTCGTATTATTTTGATCTTGATTTTTTAGTAAATACGCACAGTGATAATACAAGGGGTGACAGACGGCTTCACCTGTCACCCCCAGGCCTGCGCTCATAGAGGACGGTGGTCGTCAAGCGACCTCCAACGCCTGAGTCGCCTCCGCACCTCGTGAGCTCTTCGGATCGGGAGAGACTCAGAACCCCCTCCGCCGCCTCCTTCTTGAGTATTATTTACTCGCAGAAGGAGTCGGTGGCGGCCCACGCGCTCGCACTTCTCACCATCGCTGTGAGCAAGACACCGAGCGAGAGGACTCCCACTCCTCAGCTCCTCGCACGAAATGCTTGCATCACAGTGATGGCAATCAGGCGTTGTGAACAAAGCCTTAGGCGGAACGAAGTGTCACGTGTCGTCTTTGGGCCCAAATGCGGGATTAATGCGTTTCATGGTACCAATTGCCCGAATTTTCAGCCTACAAACAAGGCTTAATGCTTTCATTCATCGAATTGGTAATCATCCTTGTGTAAGTTTCTTAATCTTTCTATAATAAATAAGTCTCAAGGACAAGGTTGATATCGATTTACATTACAGATGGGTTCGGTTAAACGAGATGAAGATATGGGACTACTCACCGACCTGCGTGTCGCCTTGGTATCTAGAAAGCCATTTTCTTAAAAAACTGAAGTTTCCCGAACTTTGTTCTGGTCAATGGGCAAGTATGGTGAACCTTTCACCCCGGCTACCTATACAACATCTCTTAGCCCTTAATGTTTCGGTAAATAGGAAGCCTCAAGACAGCATGGAGCAAAATCATGACGTCACTACTATTGATGCTTGGCATTGATTACATTGTGTAAATTTTTTTATTCTTATTATAATTCTCTTAAATGTTTGTATCTAAATAAAAACTAGTATAATAGACTGCATATTATTATTGTTGTCAGTACTAACTATATCAACATAATTATAACATCAGTGATTATACATTATTATCATTACGTCAGAAATAAGTTAAGCTGGCAGTCACCCGTGTTTATCGCTGCAAATAAATGATGATAAAACAGTAACATTGTTGAATGCTATCGCTTTAAATAAAAGTTTTAGAGGAATATCAATAAGGTTTTTTTTTATTTGAAACCCTGTTAATTTACCAGTATACCTCAATGAGCTATTTCCTTACTCAGCATCATCCAAGCACTAATTCCGGTTCCATCAAAGCTTTGGAGCCCGAGGTCCGCTCTCCTACTCCTCAATTCGTTATGCATTGGTTTATCTTTCACTTTACGGTGCCTTTTGACCCTATCCCACCTGGATGTCTCAACTGAGAGGGAAAAGTTTAAAAAAAATAACTGAGGTAAGTGGACACCACGTACAGTCTTTTCCACCTATCCCACCTGGCTATTCCACCTATATATATCTATTTAAATTATTCTTTGAATTTGAGACGTAGGAAAGAATGGAATAAATAGTTTCCACTTATCCGCGCCGAGTGCCAAGATTGGAAATAAAACATTTTTACCTCCTACGTAAGACAGCCAGGTGGGATAGGTGGTAAATGGTTTCCCCTTATCCATCTCGGGTCGGGTGAAAAAAAAAACTTTTTCCCTCCCAGGTTAGGATAGGGGGCAAAGGCGAAGCAACTGCTGTCTGACCCCCAATCCCGAGAGAAAAGCCTGCGCCACAGAATCTTCCATCAATACTTTAAAGATCTTGGTGAATAAGTGGAAACCACTTACCACCTTTTCCACTTATCCCACCTGGTTATCCCACGTATATATATTTATTTAAAAAAAAATTGAATTCGACAAGTAGGAGTGTGAAAAAAAGAATTCCTCTTTTCCCTCTTAGGCGGGACAGCCAAGCCAATTAATCGTATAAATCAATAATACACAATGATATTATACGTGACTCTCTGACAACTGTCATAGATATTAAGCTACAATATACTGTGATGATATATACAAGCTTATTTATTTATTTATTTAAAATTTATGCACACACAATAAAAACACTACAAAAATTGGATGGTGGAAAGCATAGTACAAGCTTCTTGGTGATGAGCAAGAAGGTTAAAGATAATGGAGATTGGAGAACCTTATAAAACGTGAATAAAAAATATGACCTTGAATGAAGTCAACGTATGTGTTGTATCCCTTTGTTCGGGATGACCACTTTTTATTGCAAGGTTGGGACACATATTGTAGTTTACGTCTTTGATTATGAAACTATAAATGGTATCTACGTTTCCATTATATTGAATAAACGCAATAATGTGGTGTGCGCGGCCTGGTACTTAAACTAAGAAATATTAACATTCCCCTGCCCCTCTTTCTTAGACGATTTGTTTATGATGATGATATGTAAGTATTTAAAAAAGAAAATGTGTTTATCCGCATTCTAGAACCCATATAAATAATATTTATACTCAGGGCTATCTAGGCCCAAAGTAACAATAGTTGAACCCAGATTAGTATGAGTAGTAATTTGTAGAATATTATTTATTACTAGCACTGCCACGCGGTTTCATCCACTCAAATCCTAATCCTGTGGGAATATCAGGAGAAAAATAAGCCAATGTTTCCCATAGATAATGTAGCATTCAGCTGGTGAAATAATTTTTGAAATCAGTTAAGTAGTATCATAGTTTATTGATTACAAACAAAGAAATTTTTTCGCTTTGTAATATTAGTAATCCACCTGGCTTAGACGAAATAGAACACCAAATCAAAAAGAAACCAACTAAAACCGCCCCAGGGCCTGATGGCATACCTTACATTATCTATAAAAAATGCCCATCGGTACGTAAACATCTTCTAAGCATATTCAATAGGAAAAGAAACCAACTAAAACCGCCCCAGGGCCTGATGGCATACCTTACATTATCTATAAAAAATGCCCATCGGTACGTAAACATCTTCTAAGCATATTCAATAGGATCTGGTCGAGTAAAGAAGTCCCAGTGGCCTTCGGCAAGGCTAATTTTGTGCTCATTCCAAAGAAAGAAATAGTAACTAGTCCAAAAGACGCTAGACCAATAGCATTAACCAATACAATTTCTAAAATTTTCTTCTCATGGCTTCAATTTAAAATGACAAATTTCATGATCAATAATAACTATTTCAGACCAAACCACCAAAAAGGGTTCCTACCCGGAATTTCAGAATGTCTGGAACACAATTCTTTACTGGCGGAAAGTTTAACAGATGCCAGATCAAATGAAAAGCAAATAACAGTTTGTTGGATAGACCTAGAAAACGCTTTTGGCTCAGTACAACACGAGCTTATGTTGTTTGCATTAAAATGGTATCACTTTCCGTCCATCATTTGGGAAATAATATCCTCTTATTATGGTAAATTAAAGTTTGTGATTAATACCAAAGATGGATACACGCAACCTTTAAATTATAATGTGGGTTTGTTCCAAGGTTGCTGTTTATCACCTATAGTTTTCAATATAGTAATAAATATTTTAATAGACAACATTTCCGCTCACGACAAGAAGTGGGGCTATCGGTTTAAGCTAAACGGTAAATATACGGAGTCTATCCTCGCATTCGCGGACGATTTGGCAATACTGACTCGTAACCCAAAGCAGTGCCAGGACCTACTGCGTAGAGTAGACGATTTCTGTACATGAACAGATGGAATGAGAGCAAAACCTAGCAAATGCTACTGTCTATGTCTGGGTAGGCGGGGTACCAGGTATACTTCATATGACCCAGGGCTTAGTATAGGCGGGGAAAACGTTTCAACTATATCTGAAACCGTGCCTTTTAAATTCCTCGGAAGAAAGATTGACAACAGAGGTTGCACTCCAGCTTTGGACGAATTAATTGATAGTTTCATTATCGATTTAAGAAAGGTAGACCAACAACCAATAAGTAATGTTAAAAAAGCTTGGATCTATGACAATTATTTAACCTCGCGTCTGAACTGGCCGTTTCTTATATATGATATAAACCAGAGCCTCCTCAAAAAACTAGATGCGAGTGTCACGAAGACACTGAAGTCGTGGCTAGGGCTAGCTCAGTCGGCCGACCCGTCGGCACTATATAGATCCGCGAATAATTTTGGAATGACGCTTAAGAAGCCATCAGAACTCTATAAACACCTAAGAGTAACTAAAATGCACGTCTTATCGGAATCTAAAGACGAAATAGTAAAAGTCCTTCCAAAAGATAAAAATGCATCGGAGCTCGGATCACGCCTCCAGTTCCATAAAAGATTCATGATAGGCTCGCAGACTGGTAGAGTAGGTCTAGGTAATATTCAGAGACAAACAGATAAAGAAATAACAAAATCTTTTCTTCAAGCAGACGAAAACAACACCTATAAGGTGCACGCAATGAACCTAGAAATGCAAAACGAATGGTTGACCCTAGGTGAATTTTGTATTCCCATAGCCTTAAAATGGCGTACCATAATATACGACTGGTCACCGGCCTTACTTAAATTTTACCTAAATGCATTCCAGTTGACCCTCCCCGACCAAAGCAATCTGGTCAGATGGGGAAAAGCCACAGATAAAACATGTAACTCATGTGGTGAAGCAACTGGTACGGCTAGGCACCTACTAGTGGGTTGTAAAACGCTATTAGACCGGGGTCATTACTCGCGCCGTCATGATAAGGTATTAGAAATCATACGTGAGGCTGTAAGTTTGGCGGTAGCTAGAGCGAAAAAAGGATTAACCACAAACCAAAGAATTGACATTGCGTTTGTAAAGGAAGGCTGCTCAAAGAAATCACCTCAAAAGCCATATTCAATTTTGATAGCTGCCGTTGACTGGACAATACTCGTAGACACGTATGAGAAGCACTATAGGATACCGGAGGATGTCTGTGCCTCATCATCCAGACCCGACATATTCCTTTTTTCACGATCGCATAAGCGTGCAGTGCTTGTAGAACTCACAGTACCGTGGGAAACTAATATACCTAAAGACCACGCTATAAAGACAAACAAATACTTTGATTTGACTAACGAGTTAACCAAAAACGGCTACGTGGTTAAACTCTATGCCGTAGAAGTAGAAGCAAGGGGAATTGCAGCTAAATCCCTGTACAACTTACTTAAAGACCTCGGATTGCCAAGAGCTTCAGTAAGCTCTTTATTAAAACGTATATCAAAAGCGGCATTGTTAGGATCTTACCAAATTTGGATAGGTAGGGGGGGGGAACACTACTGACGGTGGAGGTGAGCGCTGATGCATCACAAGGTGGCCACCCTAAACCTACATCTGGGTCGCAAGTCCCAGTCGCCGTCATGGTGTTCCTCTCTGTACCACGCTATGGACCCGGCGACCGCACGGTGAGTCCATGGAGTGCTGAGAATCGGATCTCATCTCAAATGATTGTTCCGAGTTGATTGAACTTGAAAATTAGTGATTTAAGGATAGATATTATGTCTTCGGGGCCGTGTCTCCCCTGGTCTCTCCCCCGGGGGAGACAAGGAGAAACTTCTTGTGGCCATGTCTCCCCTGGGCGGGGGAGCCAAAGATACTATAGACATGCGGAGCGCATTTGTCAATTTGCGGGACTATTTGATTAATTTATTGCAATACGGGGAACTACTTCGGCTGTGAGACTGTTCCGTTTAATACGGGATGGTTTTGGTTTTTGGTTTTAGATTTTTTTCAATCAGTGCTGCTTCATTATTAAGAGGCACCAAGGAAGTAAAAAGCTATTTGTATGTATATGTCAATTTTTGTATTGACTTCTATAGGGAGCACCTAATTAATAATAATTAATATGCACAGTATGCAGTTAATTTTTATAAATCTCAACTATAATCAAAACGAAGCTGCAAAGAAGAGAAGAGAGTTTCTGTAACAATTTTGGATTGAGATGTTTTGTACTTATCATGGCAATTGTAGGCGATGTGCGAGAGGGATATAGAACATAACAGTGGTCAATGAACTCGTTTTCAATATATATTCCCTTGCGAAATATCTAGTGTTATAAAGATAGAAAGTTTTTGATGGCGAGTATAATCGACCATATGTTGTAAACTATTTTTTTACATTTTAAACCCCCACGGACTTCACCCCATCGGTGCCGACGATGGGGTGGGCGTGTCGGCATTGGACCGAATAAAACCACACGGTGTCCTCCCAAGTGTCCATTGCCGGGCACCCCGGGTAAGTCCTCGAAAGGATAACCCCAGGGTTACCGGCGGACTTTGCCTGCCACCGCGGACTCGCCTGGTGGGGTCGGGTTTTATCCCGCGTCTGTGGAGCGCCACGGCCTGCTTTTGTAAGGACGGCGAGTCGGCCAACTGCCGTCCTCAGGCCCCGATCATGGAGGTCGGTAGTCCCGGGCGTAGACGAGTCTGCGGCGAGGACGCCGCAGCCTACGGAACTCGGGGGGCAGGGTTCTCTCCCGCTCCCTCTCCGCCATGTCTTTCACGCGCATTACCTGCTCGCAGAAAGAGGCGGCGGCGTGTCACTTGCTACCGTCGGAGACCACGGCCCTCACCATGGTCTCCAGCGAGAGAACGTCCACGCCCAGGGCCTAATTTATATATTTGCCACATTAATGAGGAATAACCAAGAAGTTTAAAGATAAATGACAAATTCTTGGTCATAACTCACCAAAGTTTTATCGCAATCTAATGAACGATATATGAATGTAAACATTACAAACAGTCGTTATTATAGTATATTATAGCAATATAGATTTTATTTTAGAACTATATATTGCAACGTAGTCAAGACAGGTGTTTACATATTTAGGACCATGCTTAAAACTTAATAAAGCATATTTATATATTTTTTTGTGCGGAAATTCCCCCAGATAGCCGGTCAACGGGGGTGATTATGTTGGGTTTGAACCGACAAAACCGCATGCCGTCTCGGATCTTCAGACGCCGTGGTGTAAAGTAGCCCCATAAGGCATTTCCCTTGCACCCCGGCACCATATTTGTAGGTACTGTTTATCTTTCTTTCTACATAATTTAGTTGAACAATGAATCATTTTCTAATTTAAATAAATCATGAACCATTAGTATTATTGACTTTTACACAATAACTGAAATCATCATCTCCGCCTCCGCCTTAGTCCCGGTCGCTTCCGAGGTTCTCAACTCAGAGTCCTGGGTCCGCCTACCGGCTTTCACTCCTCCACCTTTCACGGTCTCAAGCATCCCTGGCAGTGAGACCGTTATTGCGCAATTCACGATTATTCTCACTATACTTTACAATGTTGGTGTATATCTAAGTAATTTTAAAGAATTTGATCGTTTACAAATCTCAAAGTAAATACTAATTTTTCAACGTCGTTGTTTAACGTCAGGCAATCCAAAGGTATGTATCCTATACATGATCGCGTTAATTCCCGTTAAATTATTGTAACTCAAAGTAAATATATTTATGATTTTATATAATGTGTCCTTGGCACGACGGCAACGTTACTTTTGAGCACGGCTTAGTATTCAGAAATAATATGGGTACCTTTTTTAATATTCTTTTTCCGTGCGGAAATCCCTTCGGCGGTTATGCCGGGCTTGAACCGACTAAAACCGCACGCCGTCTCGGGTCTACAGACGCCGTACATGAGCAATAACGACATCCTGCCTCTGGGTACTACCCTTTTTTTTTTTTTCGCCGGGGTGTAAGGTTGCCCATAGAGCATATCCCTCGCACCCCGTTAGGGATATGCTCTATGGGCAACCTTACACCCCGGCGAATTCCGCACGAAAAAAAAAGGGTAGTACCCAGAGGCAGGATGTCGTTATTGCTCATGTCGTTAAGCGACCTCCAGCGCCTGATTCGTCTGCGACGCGCGGCGAGCATGTTGCAGGCTCGGCGGGCCGGGAGAGTTCTAAATCTCTCCCGGACGCCCTCCGCCATCTCCTTCTCAAGCACTCCTTCTCATTACATGCTCGCAGAAGACGGTGGTGGCGGCCCAATCGCTCGCGCTCCGCACCATTGCCGCAATCATGCTGCCGAGCGAGAGGACTCCCACCCCGATGGCTGCCACGAGGTTAAGCCTCGGCACCGCCCACGCCGGGGCCTCTGGGTACTACCCACCCCTTGTAGTGATTTCTTGATTTTTCGTCTCGTAAATCTCTGCTACAGGTTATGGGGTTTTTATAAAGCACCCGCCACTTCTGCTGTAGGTACAAGTACTGTTGCTATTTTTCAATGATGTATACCTACTTTGTTTATTTCTAAATTTTGTGGCAGAGTAAAGTTCTTACGTTTTATCTACTCATATCTATTTGCTGTTACAGTGGTTACTGTGTCTTAATCTATTTATTTTACGCTAATTATTTAACTTTTCAGTTAGATCAAATTTAGAGTTTTACGTAATTGCAGACGTTATGTCAAACTCTGCAGTCAGATATACCATAACTCGCACAATCTTTCGAATATTTCACATACCTACTAATGAATAAGTACTTCACTTTAGAACAAGGCGAACTTATAATACGAAATATATTTGACTAAACGTAATGTATACCTAAACTGGACTTAATGATATTGTTATCAGGTTATTTCCGCAGATATCAATCCACAGATATTGTAATCGTCATCTATTTATTGATATTTATCAACATTATATTTAGTTCGGTGTTCATATTTTTGGAGTGTGACGTTTACCTTTCTGATATTGTTTAAGGGCCGAAGGTTTTATTTTCTTGGAATCATTCATTTGTGTTTAAAGATCACATAAATACCTATTAGAAAATATTTACTCAAAGTAAAATATTTCGATTGTGTTATTCATATTTTGGCAGTCTGAGTCATTTACTGATAGTAATTTTGAAGGTATGCCAGCGCTTAATTTTGCAACACATTCACGATGACGAAAAATAGGAGAAAGGAAATCTCTCTATTGTTATTTATATTTGCAACCTGCTTCAGCGACAGTAATGGTAAGTAATATTATTTATAATGAACATAAACATGGCTTACTTAAAATGAAGCTCACTTAAAGTGTGTAAGTACATCATAATATCTACTTGACGTTCTTCTAATATAAATCTAGAGTCCACCTTCTTCCTTTTTTATTTGTTTTTTTTCTTTTTATTCAACCTTATTCGTTCACCGCTTTGTGTATCTGGACTGTAATGTGTGATTCCTTTATGCCTCGTTTTTTTTTTGAAACACATTAATTATCAGTTCTCATACATATTGATATTAGGACTAATCAGGTCTTCAATTCACCGATCTTAGAAATCTACACCAAACTCTACTTCTTAATGTATCATTAATGTCATGAGAAATCATAATTAAATCGAGTCAGTCCGAAACTTGGCTATATTTTTTCCATTGTCGTTTTATAACGTGCAGATATTAGCTACACTCGATGTGATGATTGCTTGGTTATTTACCTCTTATTTTTCTTTATATGATTATATATCTCAATATGAGATATAATATTACTAAATTACTACCTATATTAATCATATGCCCAAACTAAATCAATTTGAAAGTATCTTCCTATAGTTTATCTGTTTCACAATCAGTGACTTTTCAGGATGTGAGGTGCAAAATGTTGGACCTTTTCCAACTGTGGTCTCAATACTTGACACATTCCGAGGCAATGTTTTAGAAACAGATACATTTAGCATAGAAAGTAAGTATAAATATAAGTATTTTGTATGAATCATTGTGATTCATATGATTATATGTGTTTATCATTATATTTATACTAGATAGAGATCCGTGGGATAGTCGAGATTCACCTATTTTTTTTGTGGTTTTTTGTGGTGATACACTTACATTGTACCTAATTCATATATTCTTAATTGTAGCTCAGGATATCCGCCGACGAAAAACGAAGGGTTGTTATATATGTTTGACCTATTATTTGTGTATTTGTATGTTTGAGTATTCGTCTCTGGCAGTATAACTCCCGAACGGATGGACCGATTTTAATGCATTTTTTTATTATTTGAAAGATGACATGACATTCGAGGCATGAGTCAATTTAAAATTTGGCAATTTATTGGGGTGTGTGTTGGGTAACCTCCTCGAGTGTCGCTCCGATTCCGATCCCGCTGCAGTCCGGGGGGAACGGAATCGGAGCGGCCGGTACACCCTGGGCGGCGGTCAATGGCTTCCCCTTCACCCCTTCATAGGGTTGGCATTGATCGTCGGCCAATACCCAACGTGGCGGGAACATATCGCTCTCCGTACTCCTCTGCTTTCAGAGGAGACAGGATGAGCGATGCTGTTAGTGGTGAGATGGCCCAGGGTCAGCCGGGGTGCGAGGGATATGCTCTATGGGTAACCTTACACCCCGGCGTCTGAAGACCCGAGACGGCGTGCGGTTTTAGTCAGTGCAAGCCCGACATAACCGCCCCCGCTGGCCGGCGGGGGGGGGGGGGTATCCGAAGGGATTTCCGCACGATAAAAAAAAAAAAAAAAGAAGGTACACTTACATTGGTATCTTTTCATACTTTGATTTCAGGAATGCTCTCATATAGTTTCAGTGATGGATTAAATAGAGGACCATATTTTACTGTCTCTCACGAGAATTCTCGTTTTGTGATTACGACAAACAATGCTTTCGAGAACTACGAAGAGTATGAAACCGATATTCAGTCTACTATCACCGTTCATTTCAGATGTACGGAAGGTACACAAATCACGAGAGTAAGTCTTTTCCTGCAATTTTTTTATATCTTATTTTTTTACTATTGCTATTTAATATAACAAAATAAAAAGAATATATCCATAAAAATATATTTAAATAAGATATATAGGTAGGTAAGGTATAGTATAAGAACCCTACTTCCTACGAATATTGTAATAGCGAAAGTATGTATGTATGGTTGTTCGTTACTCTTTTACGCAAAAACGGCTGAACGGATCTGGCTGAAATTTGGTACAGGGATAAATCATAGTCTGGTTTAACATATATGCTATTTAATTTATCCCAGGAATAGGTTCCTATGGGAAGCTAAACGGGATCAGAATTCCACGCAGGCGGTGCCGCGAGCAACATCTAGTATATTATATTAAACATTATTATACGAATTTAAGGTTTTCAGGAAAATGTTGTTTGTATCAGGTACCACCAAAATTTTATCTTTATTATTTACATCTAAAAAGCTAAATATTTTTTCAGGTGTTAATAATGCACATAGAAGACACCAATAACAACCCACCACAGTTTTTGCCATCCAACGATTTTAGTTACACTGTTCCTACGCCAATACCTCCGGGATTTAGAGTCGCAGGATGCTTTGAGGGTTTGACTGTAAGAGACATAGATCTCACAACAAACGGAATTGCTTTCACCATAGAAGAAAATCCATACTTTGAAATCGTTAATGATACTAGTTTTTCAACTGAACCTAAACAGTTTGTAGGAATATTACAGACTACAACCTTTGTAAGAAGTCTACCAGAACCAATTACTTTAAAAATCACTGCTACGGTAAGTTTTACTTTCAACCTTGTAAAGTTAGCAAAAAGTCTCATTTTCTATGTTACCAATCTAGAACCAAAATTGAAAATGAATTTTGAGATTGAATGAGATTTAATTTGATATTAGCCTATTGCAGTCCACTGCTAGACATAGGCCTCTACCAATGTGTGCCATAGCACCCGATCCTCAGCCTTGTATCTCCAGTCTATCCAAAAAAAACTCGGTAGGTGGCAATTAGCTCCCCTTAAATTGCGTGAGCTGAAAAAGAATTTATCTAGCTTGCGATTACATTACAACAGTTTAGAATGTTCACTCAATTGACTAAATCATAAATTACTCACTTGAAAAAAAGAAAAGTGTACTATTTCAAGTGGATGGAGGATGATTATATCAAACCGTTCCACGTTTGATATAATCGTCCTGTTGTTGTTTAACGCTACTGGATAAATTTTAAGCAACCATTTCTACGTGTATAGCGAAAAGTAGTAACAAACATTACTATAAATCGCAGTTTAATGTTCACAGGATGACGACAATACGGGTAATCCTCGTCTAACTGCATATGCTACGGTCACAATCAAAAGTGATACGGCGTCTGAGCTACCTGAAGAGCCAGTATTCGCTGAAGCGTTTTACATAGCCACCTACACCGTGAATCATCAAATTATTCTCGTCGAGCCAATTTCTCTACAAATTGGTTTTGACGAACTAGTTCGTTTCAGTTTGGAAGGAGGTAAAAATGCAGTTTAAAAGTTGAAATTATTTTTTGGCTCAGCAATATTAAGAAAAGCAATTGTATATACATTGATATAAAAAAATAATGGGTGTATAATGGGGGTTCCACCAAGATTTTCAAGAGCCAAGCCAGCCTCACCTGTAAGCCGGCACACCTGCTGTTTGATGAACGAGGCTCCGGTGCAGGCTTTCCTCACGTGGTTAGGAGGTCAGACGGCAGTCGCTCTCATAAAAACCAAACAAATCAATAACAAGAGGAGCAGCAGAGCGAACCTCAGTATACAATAGACGAGCTTGATGCTTAGATGAAGACGAATAAGCAGGCTTTTATATAATTCTAGCCACCCAGCCTCACTTCGCCTCGATTTATAGGAGTTTTTTTAACTCAAGCCATCATAATTTACACATAATATATAGCATATGTCCATCGGGAATAATGTACCTTTTAAATAATGGTAAAAGATTTTTTCCATAAGTGCACTGGTTCCGAAGATTACCTCAGACATAAACAAACTCACAAAATTCGGTCTTTTTCTTTATAATAATAGTCCATCCTGCAACCCCGAGCATTCTCCCAACTCAGTTGGGATCGACTTTTCAGACTAACTGCGAAGTGGCTGAACTTCGATCTCTTGCGTGAAGCGACTGCGAAAAGCCTGTAGTCAAACCTTATGTCGAACTTTTTAGGGCTCCAACTAACGACTGCCATAGATGTTTGTATGGTGCCAGGGAAATGCCTTGTTTGTGGGCCGGGCCACCTTACACCCTGGCGGTGGCCAGCAGGGATGGGGTGGGGGTAGTGGGGGATGTTTATATGTATATACGGCTTAACGTTCTCTACGAGGCACGGAGGGCTCTCAATGTGTCAGAAGAATGGTCACCCATCCTAAGACCGCCTTGGCTAGTGCTGCTTAACTTCGCAATGTGTTAACCTCCTCGGTTTTAAGTTTAGGAACACAAGATTCTTTCGGGGATTTCGCCAGGACCAGTACAGAGTATTCACGCCTAAACTAAGATATTTTTTATTTATTTTTATGCAACAGAAAAACAACACAAATTTTGTACCCTAGTGTAATTAAACGGTAACTGTAAAATGTTTCAGAACACCAATTTATTAAGAATGCACTCCTTGCAATGACTCATTGCAATTACTCATAAAGTTGCTTTCGAAACAGGTCTTGTTTAACTTTATGAAAGTAAAACTTTTGTGATTCTGAACAAAACATTCAAGTTGTGTATGCTTTGCATATTTTTCTAGTATAAATATAATATTAATCATTTTGTAGCTCAAGTACCTAGATCTGACATATCATTTTTTAACATGTGTAACTCGAATAAAATAATACATGGATTCCAGCGATCCATACCCACGTAATACAAGTTTACTTCACTATTCTTTTTCCATTTCGTTTCACAGAGTTTGCCGAAAATTTCGAGTTGATATCTACTACTAACGAGAATAAAGTAACGATTCGAACCGAAACTCCACTTACAGCAGATGTTCTAAGGAAGAATCAATTATTTTTAGTAGTGAGGGCGGATAGAGAAAGCACAAGCGGTGACACAACCACTATTATCGTACAGCTACCAGAAGGTGAATCTTTTTTTTATATAGCGTTTTAGTTCTTCCTTTACTAGCAGACACGATTCTTTTGTAATTTCAATGTTTCTATTCTACTTCAGAGGATATTATTGCACGGGCGTCATTCATACATATACTCCTCTTATATTATACAAATTGTCATGTATATTTATGCGAATTCTATAATATAAGTTAGAATATAAAATTGTATTTAAGTACTTATTAATTTAATTATCACACTGTCTCTATCCACACGCGGGATAGACAAAGTTAAGTTAAGTTAATAATATGTGAAACTGCGTACACAAATATTTATAATTGTATTTTTCATTACTTTATTACTAGACTTTCAAGGCATGACGTTATTTTTAGAAATAAATTTAATGTTACTATTTCAATGTTTGTGATCTTATCAAAATTCTTTTCTACCCTTAATGTTAGAATGCCTGGACATACATTGTTTACGTTTTTGCTCAGAATAATTGCTTACAATATTTTTGCAGGCGCATATTAACTTAAACGTTATTTATTACCGTTTTTATTATTAATTGTTATAGGAGCTTTTTAAAGTTGTATAAAAATATAAGTTTTTAGCTTTAGTTCCTAGCAGGTACTAAATGCTTACATTAACAACGTGGTTAGTACAACGCTAAAACCATGAGAACTTGGAAGCGGTTAACTAATCTGACGTCAGAATGGCTGGCCACTTTATTTCTTTGATAGATTTCTTAACCCAAAGGTACCAAATACTTCATCATAGGTACTAAACAGTGTTATTTGTCTCATGTACATATCTTGCGTGGTCCAACCATCCTGACGGTCACCTAAGTTAATTGTATGTGAAATACAAGCTTTTAAAATCACGAAAGAATCAGTTTAAAATAGCTAACCAATGATCTAAATATATGTGTTTATTGCATCTACAAAATTTCTTCGAATTTTATTAGTCCATAATATGAATTCACTGAATTTTGAATTTAAATTTAGGTTGTGGTATAGGTCTTTGTTATGCAGAAGCAATAACTTAATTTTAGAAAATATTCTGTATTAAAAAACGCAAACAATATTTTTGCAGATGTGCCACTTCAGTTCCAAAGGAGTCATTATGATGGAACGATTGAGAATAATGACCTACGAGTGCCGGAACTGATCTTGACGCAAGGGTACGAAAGCGAAGTTGTTGATGTCCAGATTCTCGGTGGTATGCCAAAGATACATTTTTAAATTTACACTGCCATTATATATACTAGGGCGGATCAATTATATTTTTTCAGTTTTGAGTGCTCTTATGGTGAAAAATGGGTACCTTTTAGACTCAAATTTATCCATCCGAAATATTATTTGATTTGATTTATAGCTAAATTGCTTTGTTGTACATCGTTGATTAACAACCAACTTTTTGAACGTTGATTTTTAGCTTCCATTTTGACAGAAACTATTGCAACTACACTTTAGTATTCAAAAAAATAAAAGAATGCATTGTCTCCTATTTATAATTAAAAATAAGGGATTTAAAAAAGACACCAAAAGTAAAGAGGAGCATGAAAACCACCCAAATAAAATTATTCTTCACCTGTATTATAGAAGTCAGTCCTTCGCCGGCACGATCAGCGTCTGAAAGGCATATTATTTCAGATAATCCCGCTCATCCTCATCATCTCAGCTTTATCATCATTGTCTCGATTGCATCTAAGATCTACACCTCGGAGCTCGGGGTCCGCTTTCCTGCTTTTCCTTCTCCACTTCGCATGATCTTGGGTATTCATGGTAGTGCGACCATGGATACGCATGTCATCCCTTACGACGTCAAACCAGCACTTCTTGGGTTTCCCTCTTCTACCTGGGCCCTGTGGAAGTGGCACGGCCAGACATTTTTTACCCCCGTAGTCGGGCGGCTGATGAACAACGTGACCAGCGAAGGCGTAACTTCAGCATTATTATCTGCGATGTCACGTACACAGAGGTTGTTTGGTGCGGGAGATTCACCACATGCCACTCCTGTTTAAATTTCTTTAGTAATGGCCACGCTTCACAGCCATGAAAACGACACACCTATTGATGGTTTTATAAACCTGCCATTTCAACCTAACCGGCATTTCGGGGTCACAAATGATATCAGTGATCTCACGCCACTTGGTCCACGGGGCAGCAATGCGTGCTTTGACATCGCAGTCAATTTCACCAGAGTTCAATTAATTCCACTAACACCGTAAATGTTGGCCCAGCGAAAAAAAAAGATAACTACGAAGACATGACATGATATTACATGAACGAACAGGGATTATGACATGGTCATCAGATTCTTACCAATACTGCTTAATGTCTTATTTTTTCTGAAAAAATAATTTGCAAAATAAGATAATAAATAAATGCTATATTCTATTGCACTCCATACATTAGCACTACGCGCCAACACGTGGTGACGTCACTTGAGGAGATTATTGAAAGAGCATGTCCTAACTGGACATGCTCTTCAATAAATTTCTAATCTTGCACAGTCGCCTATCACAAACTGCAAGGTTTATAATGTCCAGTGTTTATAATATGTTTGTCACGTCTTATAAAATTTTGAAATGTTTTTGTGGTCAAAACTGATTTAGTAGTAGCACTAGACTAGTTTTCGATGTAACCGGGATTGGCGCTTGGATGATGAAGGAGCAAATTATTTGAAATATTAAATACGACAAAGCATTCGTCCTCACATTCTTTGGACACACAGCCAGGCAAGGCCCGGATAGTCTGGAGATGGCGATTCTCACTGGCCGTGCAGAGGGTACCAGGAGTAGAGGACGCGCGCCGTCAAGATGGACGGATACGATCAGAGAGGTCACCAATAAGACGCTGCAGAAGGCAATACATTTGGCTCAGGACCGAATAGCCTGGAAGAATGTGGTGACTGAAGCTGGTTAGGTCCCTCAGTCATGAAGAAACGACTGAGAAGAAGAATTCGAAACTATATGTACTTGTGATGACCTAAACTAGTTAGGACATTTATTTAACATACGAGTAATCCAAGAGATTCGACAGTATCTCCACCACTTGTAACCCATTACTCTTTCATTACTACATAATTATGTCATATATTAAGAGATTTCACTACGTTGGGTTCAATAAATAATATGTTTGTATCATTTCTCTCAATACGAATACTTAATGCATTTTTTTTTTTCAGAATATTCACAATACTTCGATTCGAGAATTCAAGAAAATGCTATCACATTATTAATGACACCAATATCTGATAGCGTAATAGCCGAAAACAATATTATATATCTTGAAGTAGTGGCTTCCACTGAGTTTAGAACTGGGAGAACCATCGTCACTCTTGAAATAATAAAAGACGACAACGTGACCCCTGTATTCAACAAATATATTTATACAGGATCGTATTTGACTGAAAACGGACTAATTCTTGAGCAACTAGTAATAGGTCAAGGTTACGATGACACCGTTGAATTGATATTGGATGGAGGTACTTCGATTTACATATTTATGGATAAAATTCCTACTAGCCATTTAATTTCTACTAGCCATCTGTCGCGAAGCATCCGATCTTTAACAATTTTGACATTACGCTTGTGCGCTTTTTATGTAGTTATAGTAATTGTAGTAATTATAATCCCCTATAGAGCACAGAACTCTCTTCGAAATAAAGCAAGAGGGACCAGTAGTGAGGCTGGCCACAAGAAGCAGTATTCCGCCTGCAATATTCAACCAACAACGCATTCTGCTAACTTTACAAGCTACTAAGCCAAGAACTGTGGGAGCGAACACAGCTATAGTCATCACCCTGCCTGCAGGTAAATTATAATACCTTGATAATTTTGAGGTAACATTGTAGCAAATAATAGGAACCGAGTCCAAAAACAGCCGTTGCATGACGTCATTTTCATAAGTTGGATACAGAACAATATATTTTATCGACATACAGTAGATAGAATCGACCGACTAACACTCTACCAGTTAACTATGTAAATTAAAATGTTACACAACATACCTACATATCTAAGTCCAGCAATTTTATTTTTTTCGGAAACATCGTAATTAATTATGAAATTGGAACACGGTAACAATTGAAATTCATTAGCGTTACAAGGCTCATAAATTATTCATTATTTCAAAGCTTTTTCTACGGGACTTGATCCTTACGAAGAGCACAAATTAACAGGTGATTTTTAAGCGTTTGGTTATTAATTTACAAAAAAACACAAGAAAATTGTAAAAATGTAAATAAAAATATTGGGAGTTCAAAATCAATCCATGCCATTTATGTTTTAAAGATTATTTCATGTAAATGTTGCCTACGACTACGTTTTAGGTGAATCAATATCCAAAAAGTTACTCTTTTTCGAGCATATCGGCTAGTATATCACCGATAACAAAGTGTAAAGTTGTCCTCTAGTGCTCAGATCGATGCTAGCTTGTCGGCATAAACAATAGATTTGAGGTAGCTTTTCTTTTTCTTTCGTGCGAAAATACCCTCGGATACCACCCCGGAGGCCAACGGGAGTGCCAATGTCGGGCTTGAACCGACTAAAACCGCAGACCGTCTCGGGTCTTCAGACGCTGGGGTGTAAGGTGGCCCCCATAAGGCATTTCCCTTGCACCCCGACTGACCCAGGGCCATCTCCGGTTTCGAGATGGCCCCCTCGGGTTAGGGAACCACGGTGTCCCCATCTAGCCCCGGAAAGGGGGGGGGGGAGCGCTAGTCGCCCTGGCGCCCAGGCCTACTTCCACTGGGGTGACAGGTGGCCTCACCTGCCACCCTTAGGCCTGCGCTCGCGGAGGTCGGAGGTCGTTTAGCGACTTCCGGCGTCTGAGTCACCTACGACCTCCACAAAAATAGACCAACGGAGTTAAATCACACGATCTAGGTGACCATTCAATCGTCCTAAAACGTAGTCGTTGCTAAAATTTACGTGAAACTATCTTTAAACATTAATGGCAAGGATTGATCTTAAGCAGGCCAATTTTTTTTTTTTTATTTCAATTTTACTGTTTTTTTTTTGGCAATTATAAAACCAAACACATCAAACAACCTAACAAAAGTAGCGTAAGAAAAACAACGACAACCACAGTTCTATGTATAAAATTAAAATAACATGTATATGTTCAGGTCTGTACTAAATCATTATAAGTGTCGAATTTATCTACTCTCTAACTTAATCATATATATGTTTTGTTAAATGATATTTAAACATGCTTAAATTTAACTTATTTCACTCGAATAAAATGCATCTTTAATTATTAATGAAACTAATATTTAAAAATTATTAGAATCTTTTAAATTGTATTGCATTTTACTTATATCCTTATGAATTCAATTTGATATAAATAGTTTAACTGAAACTAATTGGATACTTGTAACATTTTTCTAGAGGTATCGATTGAATTTGAAAAGGCCCATTATAAAGGAACAATAGAGGATAACTTCTTACAAGTCCCGACAATATTATTGACGCAAGACTACGAAGCAGAAGTAGTGAATGTCAAGGTGCTTGGAGGTATGTTCAACTTATATTAAATAAATAATTATGATAGTTCAAGCAGTAAGTAGGAAGATGGATAGAACACTTTTTATTGTACCCTACAGTATTTTACAAATTATTTTAGGTCTAAATATATAAATAAAAAATTAAAAAAAACCGCGGTAGCCTAGTGGTATGGGTAAAGGACTGCTGAGACGAGGTCTCGGGTTCGATCGAAAAAAAAAAGTCATTGGTGTATGCCATGGTAATACCTGTTACCATGGCACACACCAATGACTTTTTTTTTTCTTTACGGAAGTCCCCTCGAATTCCCCTACCTGCCAATGGAAGAGGTTATGTTGTGCTTGAACCGACTAATACTGCACGCCGTCTCAGGTCTTCAGATACCGGGGTGTAAGGTGGCCAAGGCATTTCCCTCGAACCCGACTGACCCAGGCCATCTCCGGTTTTGAGATAGCCGCCCCCTCTGGTTTGGCAACAACGCTTCGCAGTCCACCTGCTTCTGTTAAGGTTGCAGGCGACTTCAAAGTCAAAGTCAAAAAGCATTTATTATGTATAGACCATTAATACGGCACTTAAAAAACGTCAATTTTTTTTTTTATCTAATGTTTGGCAAATGGACCACCGGTTATAAACGCGGCCCTGTCCTGAGAAGACTCCGGCAAGAAACTCAGCGGGCAGTTTTCTTTTTCATTTTTTTTTTCACCTATCACCCCTAGGCTACCGCTCATGGAGGACAGAGGTCGTTAAGCGACGCCTCCTTCTCGAGAATTACTTGCTCGCAGAAGGAGGCGGCAGCAGCCCACGCACTCGAACTTCGCACCATCGCTGTGAGCAAGACGCCGGGCGAAAGGACTCCCACTCCGAGAGCCACCAAGAGAGGGCCCGCCTTGGTGCCTCCCACGCCGAGCTCTCTGCCAGCCCGTGTAGCCCTGAGTCCTCGTTTGCATCACAGTGATGGCACTCAGACGTTGGCTTCTTCCTAATCTGACACAGGTGGTCCCCGAACCTCCTCTTCCCAGAGATCACCTACGTCAGCCGGTAAGAGAGGCTCCCGTTTCGCCTCTCTAGCCAGTCCTTCATGATGGGTCTTACCGCCGCTATTACACTACTATGTAGGTAGATGTATTATCCCCTATTGTAACCCGGTACGCCTACTAATTATGGTTAAGATTCTGACTCATGCTTTTCCCTGAGGTTAGGGGAAAAAAACTGAGAGAAAGGATCCTGGGCTCTAAAATGTTGGTTTAAGATGCAATTGAGAAGAAAGATAGTCGCAATGTTTAATTAAAAAATAAATAAATAGGTGGTGGCCTAAATTAACTGCAACATTTAACATAGTAAATTTTTTATACCCCTTAGGGGTAGACAAGCACACGGCACAGAAGCGATTACCGTGGCTTATGGGTGTGTGCAAAACTAGGGGCGTCACACTCGCATTGCCAGCCCTGTATAAGAAACCTTCTAATGCCCTTCTTGAAGAACTCCATATTGCAGTCGCTTGGGAAAACCACAGCAGGGAGATCATTTCATAGTTTCAGCGTGCGCAGAATGAAGTTTTATTCATACGAGTATCTCCATCACTTCTAACCCATTGCTCTTTCATCACTACTTAATAATATTTACATATCATTTCTCTACATACGAACACTTAATGCATTTTTGTTTCAGAACATGCACATTACTTCGATCTGAGAATTAAAGGAAATGTTATCACATTATCAATAAGGCCAATATCTGGGAGTGTAATAGCCGAAAATAATTGTATATCTCTTGAAGTAGTGGCTTCTACTGAGTTTAGTAGTGCGAGAACTATTGTCACTCTTGAAATAATAAAAGACGACAACGCGACCCCTGTATTCAATAAACCTGTTTATATAGGATCATACTTGACCGAAACTGGACTAGCTCTTGAGGAAATAAAAATAGATCAAGGTTACGATGAAACGGTTGAATTGTCTTTAGATGGAGGTATTTTGATTCATATTTTACATTAATTGGTATTTTACTTATAAAATTATCTATTTTATATTGCATTTTTTGCCTAGCATAATACTCACGAAGGAGAATATAAATATTGCCAATAATTAACTAAATAGTCATTGTGTAGTTTCCCTTCAATTTTGCTTAATTTCTCATAGTAGGGTTACGAAATTTTATTGTGTGGGTTTTATAAATTGCCTTGAACAGCCAATAATTTTGGCATGAATAAATAAACATTATTTAATGCAGCTATATTACGTTACAATTAGGCATAATTAATATTGGATAATTAAGACTTCCAGAAATCACCAGAGATAAATTATTTGACAGTGTATTAGCTAAAAACATAAAGCATCAGGCCACTAAATACTGCTCGTGCTATTCTGCTCGTGCACTTTATATAGTTCATTAAATTATTATATTTTGTAGATCACAAAAATCTCTTCGAAATAAAGCATGAGGGATCAGTACTGAGGCTGACCACAAGAAGCAGTATTCCACCTGTAATATTCAGCCAACAACGCATTCTGCTAACTCTACACGCCACTAAGCCAAGAACTGTGGGAGCGAACACAGCTATAGTCATCACCTTGCCTGCAGGTAAATTGTAATAACCTGATTAGTGATCTGATCAGTGCATGAAGTAATTTCAGAGTCAAGTACAATAAATTATCACCGTGCACTATATAAATAGATGAAAATATTTGTTATGTATGTAAGCAACACGCATTAACTTTGTGATTGAAACAGTAACTCAATGTATCATAATAATAAGTTGAAAGAAAATCATCTAGAATGCCCTACGTGTGGTTACATGTTACGCGTTTGACATTAGCTATAAGTAAATGTCTGGTGGAGGGTTTCAATATTATCCACAATATCTGGCTACTAAGGAAGCATCTTTACATAGCTAACCAAGGAATATACCTGCATAAAATTTACACTTCGTACTGCAACGTTTGTCAGCAGCTATTTTATACACATTTACGACCTGTTATTATCGAAGAAACCGCGAACCAAGTCTCATGTAGATACTATAGTGTACTTACGCATAAAAAAGTTGCCTTTATTATATCACGTAGGTTTTTGGTATTCACGGGCTCTTACTATTGAACTATTAGTATTGAAATGTAGAATTACAAAGCCATTGTATTCGCGGTAGCCTAGTGGTGTGGGTAATGGACTGCTGAGACGATGTCTCAGGTTCGATCCCAGGTTTTACCATGGCACACACCAATGAGTTTTCGATGCTTTTCGAAGTTATGTGTGTATTTATCGCAGGTTTATAAGTGCCCGGTTAATGGCAATAGGCTCGCCACCTATTACATTGGGACCTAAACATAAACTGGCGAAATGTGGGTGCTAGCACCTCTGCCTACCCCTACGGGGATAAAGGCGTGAGTTTATGTTATGTTATGTTATGTTATTATCACTTAAATTCTCTATAGTTTTTCCTATAGAATTTCACAATAACAAAATAATTGAAACCACAGTCTATGTTGAAACTAAAATAACGCGGGTATGGATGTATGCTAAATTTAGGTGAGTATCGAATCAATTTACTTTCAAACTTAACAACACATCCCCTTTTGTTATCGTGCGGAAATCCCCCCTATACCCTTCGCCGGTCAGCGGGGGTGGTTATGTCGGATTCGAACCGACTAAAACTGCACGCGGTCTGGGATACCTCAGGAACGCGTAAAGGTATAAAGTTGAAATTTTGACCAAATACATATCTGCAACGCCTTGAAGCTGTGAAAAAAACAAACTTCTAGATCATGCAATCACCCGCAGGACAGCTTAGCAATCTAGGGTTGGCACCAATTTTATCGGCCAGAATGAGCATTGATATTATTATTGCAATAATTATTGTCTTACTGTAGGCTCCTAGGATAGTTGTTTGTGACAATTCTTTGGAAAAAAGCGGCCAAGTGCGAGTCAGACTCGCCCATGAAGGGTTCCGTAGCAGTAAGTAACATAATAATGCTTTTTAAAATTTTACATTTGAGTTGATTGAATGAAAGGTAAATTGCGTTTTACGATTTATGACGTATTAAAAAAACAAGTTGAATTCCTGAGACGAGCTCAGCCGAATACAAGGGATTTTCGATTTTGCGATTTTTTTGTTTTTGCGAATTGCTGTCCTGCGACAGCTTAGCAATCTAGGGTTAGCACCAATTTTATCGGCCAGAATGAGCATTGATATTATTATTGCAATAATTATTGTCTTACTGTAGACGCGGCATAGGAATTAAAATAAAGATGTTGCCTAGGCTCCTAAGATAGTTGTTTGAGACAATTCTTTGGAAAAAAAGCGGCCAAGTGCGAGTCGGACTCGCCCATGAAGGGTTCCGTAGTAAGTAACATAATAATGCTTTTTAAAATTTTACATTTGAGTTGATTGAATGAAAGGTTAATTGCGTTTTACGATTTATGACGTATTAAAAAAAACTACTTATTAGACCTCTTTCAAACCAATTTTCGGTGGCAGTTTACATCATATATTTTTTTTTAGTTTTATCATTCTCTTATTTTAGAAGTTACACACACACATTTTACCACTTTGGAAGTATCTCTCGCGCAAACTGTTCAGTTTAGAGAAAAATTATATTAGAAACCACAATATCATTTTTGAAGACCTATCCATAGATACCTCACACGTATGGGTTAAATGAAAAAAAAAATTTGACTTTCAGTTCTAAGTATGAGGAGCCCCCAAAATTTATTGTTTTTTCCTATTTTTGTGTAGTAAAAAACTAAAAATAATAAAATAACTTGAGTAAAAATTTAAAAAAAATGACTTAGATTTTTGTTGGATCGTCGATCAGTAAAAATAGAAGTCTACTATAGACCCGCCGAGCCAAAAACATCGTTTAAATGTCCAAGGTAGCCAACATGACTTGATATTAAGGCGGAACGAGGATTTACGGGTCAGCTAATATTTTTATATACAAAATCTGAATCCCGGAAACGGCTCCAACGATTTTCATAATATATAGGGGGTTTCGGAGACTATAAATCGATCTAGCTAGGTTTCATTTAATATGGCGAAAATAACCGAAATAAGCTCGGTCACCCAGATATTTTACAAGAATTGCTCGTTTAAGGGTATTAGATATAAATATAATCTGAATCTCGGAAACAGCTTCAACGATTTTCATGAAATTTAGTATGCAGGGTTTTTTTCGGAGGGGATAAATGGTCTAGAATAGAATAAACTTTATTGTACACCAATCAAATTAAGTATACATCGAATACATAGTTAACATAATGTACTTATGGCAGCCTTATCGATAACCCTGGGGTTATCCTTTCGAGGGCTTACCCGGGGTGCCCGGCAATGGACACTTGGGCAGGACACCGTGCGGTTTTAGTCGATGCACGACATGACCGCCCCCGCTGGCTGGCGGGGGGGTATCCGAAGGCATTTCCGCACGTTAAAAAAAAGCCTTATCGGTAAAAGCATTTTCTTACAATTATAGCTAGTAATAGCTTGGTTTTATTTTTAGAAAAC
Source organism: Cybosia mesomella (assembly GCA_946251805.1). Taxonomy (NCBI): domain Eukaryota; kingdom Metazoa; phylum Arthropoda; class Insecta; order Lepidoptera; family Erebidae; genus Cybosia; species Cybosia mesomella. The sequence continues at coordinate 17,910,222 of OX276393.1, read as the reverse complement.
GTCGAAAAAAAACCGAGTTAAGGCTCGGTCATCAAGGCACTAGAAGTTTATATGTAAAAAACGACGAGTTGCACTCCGGGAGTGCCGGCAAAAGCGAAAACTTGAATATTAACGTTGTGCATTTTTGATATTTTGGAATGGTTAGGGAATAATTTTGCACGAATTGCTTTAATTATCAATATAAAACTACTATCATTTATGTGGTAACATACAATATTCTTTTATTGCGCTATCGTACACAAACATGACAATTCATATTACATAAAAAATTTAACACTTCAGAACTATTACAATTAATTTACATTAGCAAGTTTATCTCTCAGAAAAATCAACTTACATCCATAATTGCAACGACTTTTTCACCATCATTATTACCAGAACTATCATCGCCAATATATTTATAAAGTACTCACTCATTTTCGTTCGTTATTTCTTTGTCACTTTTTTCATTAATAGATGCACTTTGTTTAAGTTCCAATTTATATCAATAGATTTATGGCACAAAATAGAATAAATATTACAAAAAGTTATATGATGACAAAAAGTGTTTCTTGGGCCTCGGTCGGAATCGATCTCAGTCTTGACGAAGTCAACGACGACTCATTAGACGAACGCACTACCAAGGTTGTTAAGTATAGTGTGAAATTAGCGTTCTTACATTACATTACATAACATATCTTCACGCCTGTATCCCCGAAGGGGTAGGCAGAGGTGTATTACACACCCACGATTCGCCAGTTATGTTAAGGTGCCAATATAATATGGGGCGAGCCTATTGCCATCTACCGGTCGCTTAATAAGCGAGCGATAATTACCATTTATTAATGCACACATAACTACGAAAAGTCAGAGGTGTGTGCCCGGGGCGACTGGGAATCGAACTCGGGACCTCGTCTCAGCAGTCCGTTACGTACGCCACAGGGCTATCGCCGCTATTAAATATTAGGATACGTATATATGGTAATGAAGTAGTATTTTTCTTTTTATAAGTATGTGAAAAGTCACTAAATGATTCTGTAATTTGCCGGATATGGTACTACCAACATATTTTACATTACAAGAGGCAGTGAAAATTGTATTGCCTTTTTCGTGTAACAAAATAAGTAAGTAATAGTAAATATTACTTATACGTGTATAATGACCAAAATTGAAATTGCATTTCATTATTCACGTTTTAATTGCTATTTGCTGTTTTACAACAAAATAATCAGAATACAACAGCTTGCACTGTTCAAGAGGTAGAGAATATGAATACTAAATACTTTATTATTGAACATTAATAAATATTCATCCTTGAAAATTATATGCTAATAGCGCTAATAGATAACGAACTCAATACAAATAAAAAGTGAATTGACTTCATTTTATTACTAAGATCCTGATACAAATAACTGAAATATACAGTAAATTACCTCCATTCAAAGAAAATTCGACCGTTTCATCATAGCCTTGATCCAGTATAATTTGCTCGAGCGTTAGACCAGTTTCAGTCATATACGATCCTATATAAATAGGTTCGTTGAATACCAGGGTCACGATGTCGTCTTTTATTATTTCAAGAGTGACGATAGTTCTCGCACTACTAAACTCAGTAGAAGCAACTACTTGAAGAGTATTGCTCTGTAACTGAACGGACTCGTTACAAATCTATAAAGGAGAACGTCTCTACCGTCATTAACATGGTTATAAAAAAGTGTGCTAAATGCAATAAAAATGTTACCAAAAAAGTGCCTGGAATTGAATGTAGTAGGTGTGATAAAACAGTACACGCAGATCCTGTGTGCTCAAATTTATCAAATAAACAGCTGAACACCCTCCAAAACTCACCTGGGATAGAATGGAGCTGTGAAGAATGCTTAAAAAATATCTCACGTAGATCCTCTTTTATGATCCGTGAAGAAGAAGAGGACGATCATAAGGATGAGTCTGAAGTCCCTGGATTCACGGAAAGGGCGTCAGTCTTCGATACTAAGAAACTAGTGCAGGACATCAGTCGAGAGGTAAAGAAGACCTTTCGCGAAGAAATCAGAGGCCTCGAAAACTCACTAGAATTTGTTAGTGAACAGCTCACATCGATGGAACAAACAATTAAAAAACAAGAAAACAGAATTAAGGAACTTGAAAGCAAAAATTACGATATTCAAAATAAAAACAAGAGCCTAGAGTTACGTGTCGGTGTCTTGGAACAAGGATATAAAGAGGCGGAGCAACAATCTCTCGCATCGTCTCTGGAAATAGCCGGATTACCTGTGATACCCCCCAACGATATAAGGAAAATAGTTGACACTGTAGCCTCAAAGCTGAACGTGGATAACAGAGAAAGCATCAACATCTAGACGAATGCCGGGAACTAAAGACAAGCCAGGATCCATTCTTGTAGCACTGAAATCGAAGGAGCTTCAGCAACAGTGGGTAGAGGCTGGAAAAGAACATCGTCTCACCGTGGGTCATATAATGCCTGATGTTCCGAAGGAAAGTGCAGAACGTCCCATTTATATAAGAGAAGCCCTAACCAAGTACCAAAAATCTCTGTTGTACAACGCTAAGATCCAACTACTTAACAAGTTCTGTCAATATGTTTGGTGTAAGAATGGCAAAGTTTGTGCTAGGAGGTCCAACAATAGCAAAATTTTTTATATCCGTACAGTACAAGACATTCAGCAAATAGAAAAGTTATGTTCAGTTGAGCTAGGAAAAAAACAAATTGATTTGGAGGCGGAGGTGCTCGCCGAGGTCTATCGACTGACGGTTGAGTACCGGGCGGGGAGTGGCAGTCGCCCCCCGCCTGAGGAGGTCCGCGGGTGGCGAGAGGCCGCTCGCCAGACCATAATGGTCGAGTGGTCGACCCGGCTGGAGGCCCCAAGTGCTGGTCATCGCACCGTGGAGGCGCTCCAGCCGGTCATAGCTGAGTGGGCAGGGCGGCGGCACGGAACCCTTTCCTTCCGGCTGACACAGGTGCTTTCCGGCCACGGTTGCTTCGGGAGGTACCTGTTCTCGGTCGCAAGGAGGGAGAGGACCCCCGCCTGCCATCATTGCGACTGTAGTGAGGACTCGGCGCAGCACACGCTCGAGGTTTGTCCAGCTTGGGCGACGGAGCGTCAAGCCCTCACTACAGTCGTTGGAGTGGACCTCTCGCTGCGAGCCATAACACGATCCATGGCTCGTAGCGACGGGTGTTTTTCCGCGGTCGCAACCTTCTGCGAGGAAGTCATCTCGCGGAAGGAGGCGGCGGAGCGGACCAGGGAGGAAAATAGCCTCGCTGATCCGAACCGTCGCCGGCGAACCGGGCGGCGGAGGCGCGCGTGTCTGCGCCTCATGCCGCCCTAGTGAGGCCGCGGGTGGATGGGCCGGGGATTGCCCTCCACCCGCAGTAGAGCCTCCCGCGAAGGGGTGATGTCCCGGTGTGCCTGGACATCGCCCAACCAAGAGAGGGCGCCCGCACGCCACCTTGCGGGCCAGCGCCGGGTGGACTGTAGAAGTTGTATACAGGTTCCTACGGTCCACTCACCCAAGGCGTAGTGTACGGCACACGGCAGGTTATTTTAGTGTGGTGAGAGCCCCACATAACCGCGCGGCTTCCCCGAGCTGCGCGGTATGCGGAAGGGACATTTTTTCCTGCCTTAACAAAAAAAAAAAAAAAAAAAAAAAAAAAGGAAAAAAACAAATTGCAGGATCTGCATCAATGTAAGGTAATCGCATAATTGTATTTAATTTTAAATAAACTTAATCTTGTAACGTAATTATGGACACAAAAGTACAGGAAATTCATAATTGTAATTCTATTAACTATTTTTATAAACAATTGCCACATAAAACAGGCATAAGTCTGTCATGTTTGCATTTTAATATAAGATCTCTAAAAAAAAATTTCGCTATTCTTCAGCAAACCATTTATAGTTCCAGTGTTCCACTAGATCTCATAATTTTGTCAGAGGTAGGTATATCAGATAATATAGTTAACCTATACAACTTACCCGGCTATAGAATGTACTCACAATTGCGAACGAATAAAAAAGGAGGTGGGATTATTGTTTATGTACTAAATCATATAAAATTCACACAGATAGAACAAAAAACTTATACTTTTGAGAATCTTACAGGAACCATAAAACTGGATTCACATAGTGACGTAGTTGTATGTGCAATCTATAGGCCACCTTCTACACTTAAAAACCTATTCGTTAGCGAACTACGTACACATATCACTGGGTTTGATCTGAAACAAATCTTCATTCTTATTGGTGATACTAATGTTGACCTGAAAACCGTTTCAACATACAAAGACGCATACTTAGAAGCACTTAGCGAATACGGATTAATGTGCGGAATAACAGATTACACCAGAATAGCTACGCAAAAGCACCTTGTAACTAAATCGTGTATTGATCACATTTTTGCTCGTTTCCCCACATTATATCCGTTCACAGCGGTGCTAGACATTGTACTGGCCGATCATCGTGGTATTATCTTTACCTGCGTCGACGAGTCGCATGAGATTCCTGAGTGTGTACAGTTGTTTCAAAAAAAAAAAATAACCATGACATTTTTTGTAGGGAGCTGAAAAACGTTGACTGGACTAAGACAAAATGTATGAATTCCCCACATGATATTTTAAATTTTATTCATAATTCTTTTTATTGCGCAAATAATACAGCAAGTGACAATAATTCGTTTACATCAACAAACCGACGTCCAAAACAACATAAATTGCCTTGGATTGATGAAAATATCGTTCGGTTGTGTCTCAAAAGAGATAAATTATTTTGTAAATGGAAAAATAGTTTAAATGATTCAAAAATAAAATTAGAGTACAATATAATTCGAAATAAAATTTATAAAATAATAGAAAATAAAAAAAATAATTATTATATGTAAAAAATTAACGATAACTTTAAAAACATAAAAAACATATATCAAATTGTTAATCAAATGCTGGGAAGAGTTACACTATCAATTGATATGGCTATTCATAAAGCTTTTGATAGACAGGGAATCTCTTCCAAAAATGTTGCTGACGCCTTTGCAAATTGTTTCGATATAACAGTAAATGACATAATCCAGAATTGTAATGTAAAATTAACAAATTACAATGATACACGTAAATCTCTAGACTCAAGTATTTTGTTTAAAAAAGCGTCAGCTAGCGATGTGCAGAAAATTATTAAGCAGCTAAATTCAAGGAAAGCTCCAGGCTTCGATAATGTTAAAGTGTCTGACATAAAAATGATAGGTGATAGGATTGCTAACCCTATCTCTGACCTAATAAATCGTAGTGTGGAAACGGGTTTATACCCTGATGATCTTAAAGTGGGATGTGTAAGGCCGATCCATAAAAATGGCAAACGAAATGATTACTGTAATTACCGTCCAATAACACTTCTCTCATCTATAGACAAAATAGTCGAAAAATATATATGTCAACAAATACACGATTTCTATAAAAAGCACGAAGTAATTAACCAGTACCAATTCGGGTTTCAGTCTGGTAAAAGTACCACAGCTCTTTTATCCAAGTTCACGGATGAGGTGAATAACCACTTAGACGAGAAAAAACAAGTTCTTGCTCTCTTTATTGATTTTTCACGTGCTTTTGATACACTTGAACATAAACAAATAATTGAAAAGATGGATGACTGCGGAGTTCGCGGTCCATTACTAAATTGGTGTACAAATTACTTGACTAACCGAAAATTCACTGTAAAAGTAGACAACATCTATAGTGAACCCGTTTCCGTTAAGAGGGGAACGGCTCAGGGTTCCGTGTTGGGTCCCTTACACTTTCTTTCGTACGTTAATGATATGAGCAAGTGTATCACAAACAGCACGTGTTATCAGTTCGCGGATGATACTTGCCTTGTGACTGCCGATAGGGATCCGCAAATTGCATGCAAGCGCTTGCAATCTGATCTGGATGCACTCATAAGGTGGTGTCATGATGCTGGCTTAGTGTTAAATGCAAGCAAAACTAAATTAATGATCATAAAATCCCCTTACATTAGACAAACACCCATTCAATCATTAGTAGCTCATGACCACAATTGGGTCACATTAGGTGTCAGTCTGTAGATACTGTCGCAAATATTAAATATCTTGGGCTGATTATAGATGAAAAATTCAGCTGGGGTCCCCACATTGAACGAGTTTGCAGTAAATTAAGGCAATTTCTAGCCAATATATCGATACTCAAAAACCGCATCCCATTTAAAGTGAAGATTATGCTTTATCACGCACTTGCAGAATCCCACATACAATACGGTGTTAGTAGTTACGGTCGAACCTATAAAACTTATCTTAATGCTATATATAAACTTCAACATAGAATTTTAAAAACAATAGTTTCTAATAACATAAATAACCAATATTCTGACAATGAAATCGGTCTCTTTAAGCACTGTCAAATTCTGCCAATCTACACTCAAGTCCGTTTTTCAATATTAAAAGAACAATTTTTTAATCAATCTTTAAGAAATATTATCGAACATCCTGTACGCACTCGAGCAGTTTCCGAGAATCGGCTCCGCACACAGAGTGCCCACAATATGTATGGCGAGCGCACTACTAGCTATATTGTCCCTCGGCTCATTAACGATCTACCTCCTAATATAAAGTCATTTAGCACTGTGTCAGGTATTACAAGCAAACTTAAAGTATATTTTTTGAATTCTTTATAGTGCTGATTTCTATTATTGTTATTTTATTTTTTTTCTCTTGTTATTAATCTAGTTATAATTTGTAATAAAAAATTTTTTTTTTAATACTATTTGTGGGTAGGTAGGTGGAGATTTGTTCTTCTTGGTTTGAATGTTGTCTCACTGTTATTGTTATAGCACAGGTATAAACCTTAGTGGTTTCTTTGTTGCTATTACTGTACAAGAATGTAATGTTATGCTTTAAATAATAAATAAATTAAAAAAAATAAAAATAATAAGATATAATATTGTTTTCGGCTATTACGCTATCCGATATTTCTTTCATTAATAATGTGATAGCATTTCCTTGTATTCTCGGCTCGAAGTAACTTGCAAATTCTGAAAAAAAAATGTTTAAGGTGCCTGTTATTTATCGTTCCTCGATAGCTTAAATGTCAAACAGACCAAAGACTAAACTTCACATGATGGTGATCTAATAAAATGTTGATTTATTGTTTAAATATTCATGATAATTTCATTGTACGAAGAACATACCTCCAAGCGCTACGACATTTACAACTTCGTCGTAGCCTTGCGTTAATATCAATATCGGGGCTTGTAGATTGTTTTCCTCCATTGTTCCTGTATAATGCGACTTTTCAAATTAAACTGACATTAAATCTGGAAAATATAATTTTGTCGTGTTAGTAGCAAGCTAATTTTAATAATAATATTTATTTAAAAAAAATTAAATTAAATATAGTAATAAAAGATAACTAATACTGTGGACACTAAGTTATCATAAGTATAAAATTAGTATAAAAGAACTAATTTTTGTTTTGAAGTGAAAACTTCTTTAATGGCATTGTGCACTTTTTTGTAATGGGTAAAAAAGGTGGAACTCGCGTCAGTAAACACGTGACCTGATCGTAAGACAACAAATATAGAAACGCTAATTTCACACTATACTTAACAACCTTGGTGTTGCGTTCGTCTAATGAGTCGTCGTTGACTTCGTCAAGACTGAGATCGATTCCGACCGAGGCCCAAGAAACACTTTTTGTCATCATATAACTGTTTGTAATATTTATTCTATTTTGTGCCATAAATCTATTGATATAAAATTGAACTTAAACAAAGTGCATCTATTAATGAAAAAAGTGACAAAGAAATAGCGAACGAAAATGATGGAGTACTTTATAAATATATTGGCGATGATAGTTCTGGTAATAATGATGGTGAAAAAGTCGTTAAAATTATGGATGTATGTTGATTTTTCTGAGAGATTAACTTGCTAATGTAAATTAATTGTAATAGTTCTGAAGTGTTAAATTTTTAATGTAATATGAATTGTCATGTTTGTGTACGATATGGCAATAAAAGAATATTGTATGTTACCACATAAATGATAGTAGTTTTATATTGATAATTAAAGCAATTCGTGCAAAATTATTCCCTAACCATTCCAAAATATCAAAAATGCACAACGTTAATATTTAAGTTTTCGCTTTTGCCGGCACTCCCGGAGGTCAACCCGTCGTTTTTTACATATAAACTTCTAGTGCCTTGATGACCGAGCTTTAACTCGGTTTTTTTCGACGTTTTCTAAAAATAAAACCAAGCTATTACTAGCTATAATTGTAAGAAATTGCTTTTACCGCTAAGGCTTTTTTTTAACGTGCGGAAATCCCTTCGGATACCCCCCCGCCAGCCAGCGGGGGCGGTAATGGCGTGCATCGACTAAAACCGCACGGTGTCCTGCCCAAGTGTCCATTGCCGGGCACCCCGGGTAAGCCCTCGAAAGAATAAACCCAGGGTTATCGATAAGGCTGGCATAAGTACATTATGTTAACTATGTATTCGATATATACATATTTTGATTGGTGTACAATAAAGTTTATTCTATTCTAGACCATTTATCCCCTCCGAAAACCGAGATTCGGATTATATTTATAACATAACATAAACTCACGCCTATATCCCCGAAGGGGTAGGCAGAGGTGCTAGCACCCACATTTCGCCAGTTTATGTTTAGGTCCCAATGTAATAGGTGGTGAGCCTATTGCCATTAACCGGGCACTTATAAACCTGCGATAAATACACACATAACTTCGAAAAGCATCGAAAAGTCATTGGTGTGTGCCATGGTAAAACCTGGGATCGAACCCGAGACCTCGTCTCAGCAGTCCATTACCCATACCACTAGGCTACCGCGGCCTTCTATTCTAATTCTATTCTAATACCCTTAAACGAGCAATTCTTGTAAAATATCTGGGTGACCGAGCTTAGCTCGGTTATTTTCGACATATTCTAAACATGAAACCTAGCTAGATCGATTTATAGTCTCCGAAACCCCGTATATATTATGAAAATCGTTGGAGCCGTTTCCGGGATTCAGATTTTGTATATAAAAATATTAGCTGACCCGTAAATCCTCGTTCCGCCTTAATATCAAGTCATGTTGGCTACCTTGGACATTTAAACGGTGTTTTTGGCTCGGCGGGTCTATAGTAGACTTCTATTTTTACTGATCGACGATCCAACAAAATCTAAGTAATATTTTTTAACTTTTTTACTTAAGTTATTTTATTATTTTTAGTTTTTTACTACACAAAAATAGGAAAAAACAATAAATTTTGGGGGCTCCTCATACTTAGAACTGAAAGTCAATTTTTTTTTTCATTTAACCCATACGTGTGAGGTATCTATGGATAGGTCTTCAAAAATGATATTGAGGTTTCTAATATAATTTTTCTCTAAACTGAACAGTTTGCGCGAGAGAAACTTCCAAAGTGGTAAAATGTGTGTGTCCCTGTGACTTCTAAAATAAGAGAATGATAAAACTAAAAAAAAAAAATGATGTAAACTGCCACCGAAATTTGGTTTGAAAGAGATCTAATAAGTAGTTTTTAGGGATTTTCTTTAGAAAAGCCCTATTGCTATCGAGTTGTCATCGACGTCGTCGTCGACGTCGTCGTTGCCAATTTTCTGTCACGGTTTTGGGTATGAAGGAGATGAGCTATCGAGTTGCTGTTTTCGGTAATAGATTCGTGCTGGGGTGAACCATTGCAATATAAAGAAAAAATCGCAAAAACAAAAAAATCGCAAAATCGAAAATCCTTTGTATTCGGCTGAGCTCGTCTCAGGAATTCAACTTGTTTTTTTAATACGTCATAAATCGTAAAACGCAATTTACCTTTCATTCAATCAACTCAAATGTAAAATTTTAAAAAGCATTATTATGTTACTTACTGCTACGGAACCCTTCATGGGCGAGTCTGACTCGCACTTGGCCGCTTTTTTCCAAAGAATTGTCACAAACAACTATCCTAGGAGCCTACAGTAAGACAATAATTATTGCAATAATAATATCAATGCTCATTCTGGCCGATAAAATTGGTGCCAACCCTAGATTGCTAAGCTGTCCTGCGGGTGATTGCATGATCTAGAAGTTTGATTTTTTCACAGCTTCAAGGCGTTGCAAATATGTATTTGGTCAAAATTTCAACTTTATACCTTTACGCGTTCCTGAGGTATCCCAGACCGCGTGCAGTTTTAGTCGGTTCGAATCCGACATAACCACCCCCGCTGGCCAGCCAGGGTATAGGGGGGGATTTCCGCACGATAACAAAAGGGGATGTGTTGTTAAGTTTGAAAGTAAATTGATTCGATACTCACCTAAATTTAGCATACCCGCGTTATTTTAGTTTCAACATAGACTGTGGTTTCAATTATTTTGTTATTGTGAAATTCTATAGGAAATACTTTAGAGGTTCTAAGTGATAATACAATGGCTTTGTAATTCTACATTTCAATACTAATAGTTCAATAGTAAGAGCCCGTGAATACCAAAAACCTACGTGATAGTATAAAGGCTGTTTTTTTATGCGTAAGTACACTATAGTATCTACATGAGATTTGGTTCGCGGTTTCTTCGATAATAACAGGTCGTAACTGTGTATAAAATAGCTGCTGACAAACGTTGCAGTACGAAGTGTAAATTTTATGCAGGTATATTCCTTGGTTAGCTATGTAAAGATGCTTCCTTAGTAGCCAGATATTGTGGATAATATGGAAACCCTCCACCAGACATTGACTTATAGCTAATGTCAAACGCGTAACATGTAACCACATGTAGGACATTCTAGATGATTTTCTTTCAACTTATTATTATGATACATTGTGTTACTGTTTCAATCACAAAGTTAATGCGTGTTGCTTACATACATAACAAATATTTTCATCTCTTTATCTCGGCTCGAAGTAACTTGCAAATTCTGAAAGAAACAATATTTAAGGTGACTGTTACTTGTCGTCACCCGAGTGCTTGAATGCCTAGCAGATAATAGACTAAATTTTACAGGCGGAAAGTGATGATAAACTAATGAAATGTCTATTAACAGTGTACCCCCCCCCCCTACCTGCCCCAAACCCCCCTTTTTTTACCCCCAACCCCCCCAAACTCTCTTTAACCTACTACCACTTACCTATCAACTCAACTGTTCCTACTCCCAGACTATACCTACTCCTACCATGCTCTTATCCTACACACATGTAAAACTCACAACTCCTATTCAACTTCCTAAACTAACCCTTGATATCAATTTTGTCAATTCAATTCTTACCTACTTATCAAATAACCCTATCATGATCTACATAAATTCTGTTACAACTTAATATTAATTTGGCCAATGATCGTCATAGTGAGAAAGAACCCTTATCATGATACGTAGTTACCCTTAGCTCTATAAAGGGATTATGTGCTAATTCTCCGTTAAAATGAATGTCTACTTAAATCCTTATACTACTTAACTTGTAATCATGAATTGTTATAATGAATCTCTATCTACACAATATATTACCTGACCTATTTATACTTTGATAAATTGGATACCTACCTAATGATTTACTTGAACTAACTTTACTTGTTATAATAAAATCTGTCTAGTCATGATATTACCTTTTTTTTTTTTTTTTTTTTTTTATCGTGCGGAAATGACTAACTTATTAATTACTTGATTATAGTAATACCTACCTAATCTTCTAATAGATCTAATTTACACTATAGGAATAGAATGTAATATCAATTTCATATAATTAGAGTTTAGAATTTATAATTTTATTCTACAAATAATTGTATTTACTAAGTTCCATGTTTAACCTATAATGATACATACTAAAATATCCAAAACTTAACTTTGTTCCAGTTATTATACAACTATTGATTTCAACATGATATTTGTTTATTCAGTCCAATACATAGACTAATTGAGTTCTGTACTTATGTGAGTTTAGGTATAATTCCTAATCTTATTGGATCAAATACTTTATATGAGTTCTTAATTTATTACTAATAACTTTATACAACATGATATATTTGTTTTTCGGTCTGGGGCCCCATGAACACACGCCCAAGACAGTACAGCTCAAACCAATTGATGAATAGCTGTTCCTATGTCTACTATAGGTATTGGAGTAGTTTTACCTACTCCTCCTGGCCAAGACAACTGGCACCCATAAATAGACAAACACCAATTTGAATGGCGTGGAATTACAACTTCACTTCAACTTATCATTCCCTGTACTTAATTAAAAGCTTAAGGTAAATTATAAGAGTATTCTCTTTTGTATATCCTCCTACTAGAGGTATAAAGGTATCATAGAGATGTATATAATAAACTTGGAGAATAATAAGTATCCTTGATATTTATTTTTATGTTAGAATGCATATTTGCAGTAAATGTTTATAGAATCTTACAATAGATTTCAACCTGAGACTACTGTCCATTCCACCAGAACACAATCTAATGTATAGGTAGGTAAAGTTGAGTTATAACTTATTAGTTACCCACATCACCAAGTTTAACACGAGTCCTTACTAGACTATATGTGTACGGGTCTATTGCCCAAGTCTAAGAGATTTGAATCCATTCCATAGTTGGAAAATATCATCTATTGTGATAAGACTCTCATTCTCTAGACCATACTCGACTAAGTGAGCAAATACTAAGTCAATTGTTGCAATTGAGAACTATTCTCAGTTACAGTAGAATAGACATAAGTTCTGTTATAAGAAAACTAAGCTTTATCGGTTTTCTCCGGTTATTTGCATATAGAATATAACTAACTGCAAAACAATACATGACATGAACGACTCAATCTACAATCGTTTATTATTCACCAAGCTCATAACGTTACCCTTTCTGTTAATACTAAGTTTATCTTTTGTTCATAATATTATCATATCTGATTGTTTATACGAATAGTCTAATATATGATTGAATACTAAAAATGTAATACTATAGGATATTCTATTTGACTTTTAGATTTGTTTGTATTCAAATGACCAATTTGACACCTTTAATGTACATTTCAAATTTGTAGGTTATTGAATTAGAATAATAAGAATAATAATACTTTTCTATAATGTAAATTAGGTAGACATTTCATCCTTTGTCAATGAATTTGAAACTAATTATACTTGAATCAGCTCTTAGCTCGTTTGTTTAAATAATTTCTGTATTGAACTAAAGAGTTTCACAGTCAAAATTCATGAAATATTACCTTATCGATAATGTGGACTGACCTTGAGGGAATTCATGGCTGTATCATAGAGCTTATAAGTCAAGTTCAGACACAAACCTACACACACTCATAACTTCTTATATCACGGTATTATATTGGTCATAACACTGAATTTCAAATAATAATCTTAAAACTCTTTCTACAACAAAATTTGACGGTTATGAAGTATGAATAACATGACACTCTCCAAAACGTTTACGTTTCGTTTCTCTATTGCGTTCCAAGCCTGAGGGTTACTTAACATAACTAAAAATTAGATTTCATAAACACATAATTATGTGTAAATGCCAGTTTATTCCTAATCCCGGTTTATTATGTGTACCTACACCTACCTATAAGTCTAATCCCTGTATTTGAATAAATTTTACCCATTTAGACTAAATGTGTGGTATGTGATGTTCCTAGATAAAGCATAAAGACTACAGGAGAGTCAAGCCTGATTTTGACGTGCCTAAGACCCGTGTATTGTCAAAAGACCACGACCGTAGTCTGGGATGTAGCCTTACGACCTTCCCTACCATATGTAATGTGTGCATAAATAAATATATATTTATATAAGACTGAGCTGCTGACTCCAATAAATGTGACTAGGCCAAACTACTGGATATCAACACTCAGATGGCTATTTCGACCCTGAAACTCAGGTAAAGTCGAAAGCTGTCCCGCCATTTTGGATTATCAGCCATCTAGCTAAAGGGTGGACGCAAGCTTATTTATCACCGTAAGGTTTCCACTTGTGGCTGCCACATCGACAGTCTTACCTAATGGGTCCCTAGCTATTCCTAAGGCCTCAGCCGCCTAGCCAAACTTCTTAATCCTACTATCCCCATTCGAACTCCTAAAACAACATTTCGCGTCAGGAATGGCCGTTGAGCAGACTCACTCGAACGAACTACGCTTTCATATCTGAGATATTTAGCGTCGCCAGGAAAGGTGTCTTGCTACCATTCCAACAAAATGCTGTTAACGCGACATTTCAACCAATGTTCGAGCTAAAATTCACTGAAAGAATTATGATTCTACACAAATGTAACGCGATTTTATCAAACTATAATGAATTAACGCGATTTTCAATGTAAAAAACGTTTCAATCAATTCACAAAGCAAGGTTTCACTAATTTACCACAAATTTTCCAAAACTTCGCTTGGTAACCCGCCCACTGGTGACCCACGTTAGATGTCTCAAAAGAGAATCCCGAGGATAGCGCCAAAAGCTCCCCAAAATCCCATCTTTTTTCACTATTTTCGCGGTCTACATCGGCGGGAGCCTCTTTCCACCAGTCAGCGTCTCTTAATCCTTTTTTTTAGTTTCTACAAACCTCGCAATATTTCTAGACCAATCCAGTGTTTTTTCCCCAATGCTCCCAACCCAATAAATATCATTTTTTAAATTAATAATATTAATTCCCTGTGCGAAATATCTACTTTATACAATTTAAAATGCCCAACTAAATTAAAATTTCTTCCCTTTTAATTTAATTCCCTTCTTTGTTATTCATTCTATTTATTTACTATTGTAAAATAGCCTTCAGACCGGAAGTTATCTACATATTTTATAAAAACAAGCTAACTTAGAATTCTTTTTTTCTTTTTCTTCTGAAAAGTATTTCTTTCATTTATTCTTTCAATTTAGTTAACAAAACCCCATTTATTAAATCTATTCCTTATTATTAGAATATACCTTCCTTCCTTTTATTACACTTACCAACAACCTAATTTCATTTATTAGATTCTTTCTTTAAAACAGATTATTTCCTGAATTGTATTACAACAACTCATCGTTATTTAATTCTAAATATCATATTTCTCAACCTAATTCTTTACTAATAACAGCGCCATCTCTTAGAAAATCGATTTATTACTTATAAAGACATGTGACATTCTGTCTCGTTACAATCCGACCCCCTGAATCTGACGAAGAAACTTAACTACAGTTTGTTCGGAGTAAGATTCACATTAAAGACTATTTAAAATAAATATTATTATATATATTTACCCAAATCAACAATATAGATTACCAATCTTCCTTTCCCCATAACTATGTTCTAACCCATTTCATAACCTACTTCAGTTATAACTCAAATTCTGCACCTTTTATGTTTTGTGTAATCTGACCAAATATCAAAATACGACACCTCCCAACTCCATTACAAGCTTTTAGTTAGATCACAACATTACATTATTTCCCGTCAGGACTTGATCCAATTCAGTGAGAGAAAATGTTTGTGAGGCACCTTTGCGCTGTCGCACAGAGTAATTGTTTATACAGGAACCTACATTACGCTCGCCATATAACCAAGTACTCCGCTCCCCAAAAAAAGATCAATCCTATTGACTAAAGACATAAAGAATATGTAGATTTTCACCCCACCAGTAATAAACCTGAAAGGCCGACATTAAGACAATGGTACTTATTTGTAGTGTGCTTAGTTCCGACCTATTCTGTTTAGTTGGAGATTCATGAAAGTTCCTTTCGACATGCATGACTTTGATTTCAAATTTTGAAATCAATGTCTATTACTAACCTAACTCCTTGCATCTTTCATGAATCCGTTTGTGATGCATGTAGATATTTGAATCATAACCTAATTTAATTATAAACCCCTGAAATTAATGCTGGTTGGGATGGCCCACCATACTGAATTTAATAGCATTCATTCATTACTTTTCATATTGACATTGTTCCGTTCGTCTTATACACCAAAATACTTCTTTAAATTTTTCAGAACTTTCTTTTGTAGTCTTACTTTCTGCCAACCAATCAGCATTATATACTAAAATGTAATGTGGTTATGATCAATAATTTTTTCTATATAGGTATAGGAAAGAAGACAAGCAATCAATTATTATCCCTCTCTTATAAATATATTTGATAAACGAACAAAATAATAATAACTATTAAAATCATTCTAAAATCAGATCAAATTCAGATAGTGAGACTAACAGAAAGATTTATTTTTTTCCAATACCAAAATTATTCTAATAAAAGTTTCCCAATCTAAACTAAATTATTCCCCCTTTTTTTTCAACAAAATAATCATACCATCAGATGGTTCTCACCCCTTTACTTCAACTAATATTTATTTATCTTTCTTATACAAAATAACATTTATATTTTTAACAAATATTTCTTTAGCATTTATGTTTTTTTTTTTCAATACCAAAATTTTCTAATAAAAAGTTTCCCAATCTAAACTAAATTATTCCCCTTTTTTTTCAACAAAATAATCATACCATCAGATGGTTCTCACCCCTTTACTTCAATTAATATATATTTATCTTTCTTATACAAAATAACATTTGTATTTTTAACAAATATTTCTTTAGCATTTGTTTTTTTATTTTTTTATTTTTTTCAATACCAAAATTATTCTAATAAAAGTTTCCCAATCTAAACTAAATTATTCCCCCTTTTTTTTTCAACAAAATAATCATACCATCAGATGGTTCTCACCCCTTTACTTCAATTAATATTTATTTATCTTTCTTATACAAAATAACATTTATATTTTTAACAAATATTTCTTTAGCATTTGTTTTTTCAATACCAAAATTATTCTAATAAAAAGTTTCCCAATCTAAACTAAATTATTCCCTTTTTTTTTTCAACAAAATAATCATACCATCAGATGGTTCTCACCCCTTTACTTCAATTAATATTTATTTATCTTTCTTATACAAAATAACATTTATATTTTTAACAAATATTCTATAAATTAGTAGATTCTAATATTTGTAATTAATTAGGTTACCAGTTTCTCTATACATTGCAATAAATTACAAATCCTCCTAAAATTCCTTTAAATTATAAATATACTGTTTCTATTCACTTATACAATTTTATATAAGTATGAATCTACTTTCGGCTTCTCATTCCAGTCCCAACTCAAATAATTATAATTACCCCTATTTCCTTTATATGTAAAATTTAGACAAATGAATTGTACTGAATTTTCCTCTAATTTCTTTACTTTGCGGATTAACTAAAATATACACATTTTTATAGGGACTTCCAGCTATCAAGTACGGCCCTTCATATAAATTTTCAAATTTTTTTGTCAATTTTAGTTCAGCATTAGATTTATTTAATTTTCTAGTTTTCACTAAATCTCCTATTTGGTATTCTATTAACCGACAGGTTTTATTAAATTTTAATTTTCGATTTTCCGCTGACACCTTTAAATTCTCTTGGGCTAATTCTCTAACTTCTAAAATATTTAATTTATCATTACTTTTATTTATTTTACCTTACACCCCGGCGTCTGTAGACCCGAGACGGCGTGCGGTTTTAGTCGGTTCAAGCCCGACAAACCGCCCCCGCTGGCACGCGGGGGGGTATCCGAAGGGATTTCCGCACGATAAAAAAAAAAAAGGTATGTGACGTAATTTGTGAGGGTACTAAGTAGGTAAATATAAAGAAAATAAATTTGATATATCTACTGTTATTCACCTCTGATTAGATAACGTATTGTGTACGTCGTTTCTAGTTTAGGTACTACCTATTCTCACCCAGGCGTCTGTAGACACCACGGCGTCTGTAGACCCGAGACGGTGTGCGGTTTTAGTCAGTTCAAGCCCGACATAACCGCCCCCGCTGGCCGGCGGGGGGGTATCCGAAGGGATTTCCGCACGAAAAAAAAAGGTGCTACCTATTCTTTACATTGCGTGAAAGGTCATTGTGAAGTTAAATCATTGGTCAACTTTTTTTCAGCAATTTTTTTACACATTTATACATAATGACTGTGGTTTTCATTGTTAGGTTCTAGTTATGTTTAGCATGTAAGACCATCAAAAATGCAATGATATTAACTTATAATATTTACTGTTTTTTTATTTATTTATGTACAGATGGGCAGAATGAAGATAATGCATTGTTTGAGAAACTACTCTATAATGGAATAATTCAATTAAGTTCCATCCAACATGAGACGATTTTAATTTCCGAATATAATGGAGTAAATGTGGAAGTACATGGTGGTAAGTAAGATATTTTTGGACATTAAGTTAATACTTGATAATATTTTAGTGTTGTCAATTTGAAGCTGATAGTGTAAAAGTCTTTATTCCCAATAGATAGCAATAACTGACTTCCTTTAATTGCTAACATTGGCAATGGTTAAAGAACGAATATTCAAGTGAAAGTATATAATTATGAATTTTTTGAATGAATTGGTTCATTTGTTTGACATTCGAGTTTTAAATAAAAGTTAAACATCCATAACAAAACGTATTCTAAAATATAAAGTTAAATAGAATTTTCCTTAATGCATTTTATGTAAGCTTTTAAAAATAA
This sequence comes from Cybosia mesomella, assembly GCA_946251805.1. NCBI lineage: Eukaryota > Metazoa > Arthropoda > Insecta > Lepidoptera > Erebidae > Cybosia > Cybosia mesomella. The sequence goes on along the minus strand of OX276393.1, from coordinate 17,891,715 downwards.
AAATTATCATGTTGCTGAACATTGATAAGACACAATTCTAACACCTAGTTCTACCATAAAAGTAGTTTTACACAATAACTGAGTTATATTTGTTTTACACTTTGATAGTTACGGTTCATGTTAGTCATGATAATAAACAACTGAGACACATATTAATAAGATGCCTAGCAATTTATTGTTATATTTGCTACCAAAAATTCTTCTATCTCAGACGAAATTATTATGATTTTTTTTAATTGATGATAGGCTCACGTTTCACCTCTATCTCACCTGTGGGCCTACCGCCCAAGTGTCGTCGATATCACAGCCGTCGAAATGTTGTGTTGGTCAAGGTCGACGGCCATTTTGTACCGCCCCATTGATAATCGATGCCGGCGCGGCGTAAGAATGAATGAAACGCTGTTTTTGACAGTTAAATAGCTGCCGCCTAAAAAAATACAAATCTACGGCGTCGCTTTGAAGTGTCATTTCATTACGGCACCTCATGAGCTGTCGTTTTGAATATTATTTTCTTTTCCGATGGTTGATTACGATGCCGATTGCACCTAACACTGGGCTACTATGGCTTTTATGGGTGCGACTGCCAACGAGTGGATTCTGCCGTCCTATTGCACCTAACACTGGGCTACTATGGCTTTTATGGGGGCGACTGCCGACGAGTGGGTTCTGTCCTCCTATTGCACCTAACAATGGGCTACTATGGCTTTTATGGGGGTGACTGGGTTCTGCCCTCCTATTGTACCCAACACTGGGCTACTATGGCTTTTATGGGGGCGACTGCCGACGAGTGGGATCTGCCCTCCTATTGTACGTAACACTGGGCTACTATGACTTTTATGGGGGCGACTGGGTTCTGCCCTCCTATTGCACTTAACACTGGGCTACTATGGCTTTTATGGGGGCGACTGGGTTCTGCCCTCCTATTGTACCTAACACTGGGCTACTATGGCTTTTATGGGGGCGACTGGGTTCTGCCCTCCTATTGCACCTAACACTGGGCTACTATAGCTTTTATGGGGGCGACTGGGTTCTGCCCTCCTATTGTACCTAACACTGGGCTACTATGGCTTTTATGGGGGCGACTGGGTTCTGCCCTCCTATTGCACCTAACACTGGGCAACTATGGCTTTTATGGGGGCGACTGCCGACGAAGGAATTTCGTCCTACAACGTAGGTGCAATAGAAGGGCAGAATCCAGTCGCCCCCATAAAAGCCATAGTAGCCCAGTGTTAGGTACAATAGGAGGGCAGAACCCACTCGTCGGCAGTCGCCCCCATAAAAGTCATAGTAGTCCAGTGTTAGGTACAATAGGAGGGCAGAACCCAGTCGCTCCTATAAAAGTCATAGTAGCCCAGTGTTAGGTGCAATAGGAGGGCAGAACCCACTCGTTGGCAGTCGCCCCCATAAAAGCCATAGTAGCCCAGTGTTAGGTGCAATAGGACGGCAGAACCCACTCGTCGGCAGTCGCCCCCATGAAAGCCATAGTAGCCCAGTGTTAGGTGCAATAGGACGGCAGAACCCACTCGTTGGCAGTCGCCCCCATAAAAGCCATAGTAGCCCAGTGTTAGGTGCAATAGGACGGCAGAACCCACTCGTCGGCAGTCGCACCCATAAAAGCCATAGTAGCCCAGTGTTAGGTGCAATCGGCATCGTAATCAACCGTCGGAAAAGAAAATAATATTCAAAACGACAGCTCATGAGACGCCGTCGATTAGAATTTTTTTAGGCGGCAGCTATTTAACTGTCAAAAACAGCGTTTCATTCATTCTTACGCCGCGCCGGCATCGATTATCAATGGGGCGGTACAAAATGGCCGTCGACCTTGACCAGCGCAACATTTCGACGGCTGTGATATCGACGACACTTGGGCGGTAGGCCCACTGGTCGTAAGTGACGATGTGGTCTACGATGGATCACGTTTGCCTAGAAGAAACCTATTCACTCAAGACTTGAAGATTCCGATGTTATAGCTTTGCGGAAACACAGACTCAGGCAGGCAATTCCACTCCTTAGCTGTACGCATAATAAACGTGTCGCCGAAACGTTTCGTGCATATGAGTGGAATATCCACCATGTAGCGGTGTCGTTTCGCTGTGCGTCTGGTTGTTCGTTGGTGGAAAGGGCTTGGAGGTATCAAGTTGTAAAATTCCAGCGCACACTCTCCGAAATGCATCCAATAAAAGACCGATAGGCCTGCAACTTTGCATCGATGTTCAAGGCTTTGAAGCCTTTTCTCGACGAGTGCATCGTTGTTAATGAGCCTCTCGGCCCGTCTTTCTATTGTCTCTAGCGCTTCTAGATGGTATTTAGCTGAGCCATCACACAGATACGAGCAGTACTCCATACAGTATCGAACCTGCGCTTGGTACAGGTTGAGCAACTATTCCGGTGTGAAGTACTGTCGCACCTTCGACAGAATGCCCAGCTTTTTAGCAGCCACTTGAGCTTTAGCCTCAATGTAAGATCCAAAATTGAGGGTGGATATCAGAGCAACAACAAGAAGCTCGAGGCGGTCGGTAATTGGCACGGATGCATTTCGGAATGTAGGGTTTGCCTCAAATTGACTTCGCTTGGCGGAGAAAAGACACGCCTGGATCTTAGTAGCGTTGAATTTGACCAAGTTAGCATCATCCTAATCGGAGACCGCTTTCAAGGACAAATTCAAACGCTCAACCAAAGCCTCTCGGAGAGACCGGATTTGTCCCACGCTGGCTCAGGGGTTGGACTCGTAACTCTCGACTATTGTGCTGTCGTCTGCGTACCCAAAAGTACCGGGCTTGAGCAGGTCGTTTATGTGCAACAGGAATAATGTAGCCGAGAGTACCGACCCCTGTGGGACCCCAGCGTTGATTGCTAATCCGTCGGATGTGCAGCTGTCCACGACCACTTGGATAGACCGATTCCTAAGGAAGTCGGTGATCCAGATACATAAGCCAGGGGGCAGGCCGTAGGACAGAAGTTTGCCAATTAGGCCATCGTGCCAGACCCTGTCAAAAGCCTTCGAGATGTCGAGAGAAATGGCAAGTGTCTCTCCGTGCATCTCGATTTGCATAGCCGGGCAGGGAGATTGTCGTTGTTGGGCAGCACTAGTGGGACCGGTGGGTGTAACGCGGTGCTGCGACGACAATCCTCTTTTGATGAGGCCGTAAAGCTGAGTGCCACCATTGTTAACATGGTACGTGTATGTAATGGTGACCCTCTGTCCTGAGACTTTACCTTCAGCTCACCATCAGGCGAGGAGAAGTAAAATTGACGTGTCCAATATATAAAAAAAAAAATTGCCTCACTCCAAATGTGGTTGGCATACATAAGAAGGTCCCCAGTGGAACGATTTTGGCGAAAGCCATATTGCCGATCACTTAGGAGATCGTTCGCTTCGAGGTATGCCAGGAGCTTTTTATTCAGTACACGTTCCAAAGTCTTACAGAGTATGGACGTTACTGAAATTGGTCTGTAGTTGACAGGGTCCGCCTGGTTGCTCTTTTTGGGCACAGGTTGCACGTTGTATTGCCATGCTTCCAAGCCTTCGCCACTTGACCGGTCAATCAAACTGTTGTTTTCACATTATAAACATTATACAATAATGTCAACGGGAATTAACCAGATCATGTATAGGTATATATATATATCTTTGGATTGCCTGACGTTCCGACCAGGTTACACAGGCCGTGGTCACAGGCTGACAGCCAGTCACCTGTGACGAGAACTCCCGTTAACATTATTGAATATCATGTAACGCGAAAGTTTAAACATTAGTTACTCATAAATTACATTACCATACTTTCTATAGTATACTATAATACTATACTTCCAAACTTCCAAATTATAGGAACGTGTATTTTCAATCCATTCAAACGGCTAAATTGTATAGTGTTGCAAAGTCCTTTACTTTGAGGTAGCATTCCTGTTGAGGTAGAATGAAACACATTTTTACTATTTTTTCATAACCTAAGGAGCCGAGTAAAAGCAGAGTACAGAAATATCAACGGTACAGTACAGGGTACAGGGAAGTACAGGGGAGTACAGGGTAGCCATTTCATGTTCCTCCATTAATGATGTGCATGCTGCAATTCGATAAATCGACTTCTACTTAATATGATTTATAAGATTACCAAGTTTCGTTTGTTCCATCCGACATGAGGCGATAGACAGGTGAGGGGTAGGACTATACGATATTGCTGTGCTACACGCCCCCGGACCGGCCTTGTTAGTTGCAGCAGCATGAGAAGTGACGCCTCATACTAGATATCTAGTAATTTCTGTGTAAGAAAATCCACTGCTGCAATTTCAAAACAGTGGTGAAAGTGGTTGCTGCTGCGGTTCAAGGTTGCCCTCCGCGAAGCTGTCATCGGCGTTCCAATTCAATGATCATCCAGTCAGCGATCATCCTGTTCCTTTAGATTTATACTGATTGAATACGTACGTCCCACGGTGATTGCAATAATAATAACCTCTTCTAGAATCCGCAATGCTGGTAATTTCACACAGAGTACCAACCAGCACCAAGTACCTGGGTTTGGTACTCAGCGCGGTGGCGTCTAAACCGCCTCTCCCGTAAACAGGTCTTATGATGAATAGTTAGTGATTTTCAGTTTTATTTTTGATATATTATAGTCGAAGAAATACTTCTTGGCTTTCTTTGTTCACAAACACTAATAAATAACATATTTGTTTTATAAAAGTGGAAAATACGTAAACAGAAAAAATATTGCATTCGTCTAACTTCTAACTTTCTAAATGATAGATTTGCATTGTCTCGCAGAATTCCTCTACAATTAAGAATTTTACACAGCATTAAGCTCTTCCTTGTAAATATTTTAAAAGGCAGTTATTTCGTTTATCATAATTACTTACCTCAAATAAGATCACTTTGGACTGCTTGTAACACTATACAACAAGCATTCGTAGGTGTTTTGTCTCTACATAGTCAAAGTCAAAGTCAAAGTCAGTCTTTATTTTTCAAAATATTGCAACGTAATTACATCTTTTTGACGTCAAAATCTGCTTAAAACTAAGTTTACAACCGCTTCCTAGGCCCTAGTGGAGAAGAAACGGCGCAACAAACTCCACTGCGGCATTTTCGAGACGTCATATTATAAATAGTGATTTCTTAAGAATAAATATGGACGAATGTACATTTTTGTCTCGTGTCAAGATAAATAAAGGTATATAAAAAAAACAAAAGTTAAAATAAAAATTTAACCCAAGTTAAACGTTAAAATAATTTAAAAACGTTGAAATATGAAAAAAAAAAAAAAGGTTGCCTACTACAATATTATGCTGTAGTTGTAGCATTAAGAGGGGCCTGCACCATGCTCAAGCCAGACATTTTTGTCTTTAAGGTAATCATCTGTCCTATAGTACCTATGCTTTTTTACATAAGGTGGTCTTAACAAAGGTTTTAAATTTATTGTCAGGCATACCAAGGACCGATTCAGGTAATTTATTATAAAAGCGTATACCTTCCCCCCTAAAAGAATCACTAACTTTGCTGAGCCGATAACATGGAAGGATCAGTTTATTTTTATTGCGCAGATTTCTGTCTGTAATGTCACTTACTTTTGTAAAATTGGAAATATTTTTCCTGACATACAGTATGTTCTCGAATATATATTGGGAAGCTACAGTTAAAATATTAATATTTTTGAATCGTTCCCTAAGAGAATCTCTCTTACCTAAACAATAAATGGCACGAATTGCCCTTTTTTGTAATATAATGATAGTTTCTAAATCTGCTGCATTCCCCAAAGTAGTATTCCATAGGACATCACACTATGGAAGTAACTAAAGTATACCAGCCTAGCAGTAGATTCATCTGTCAACCGCCTAATCTGTCTGACAGCGTAAGCAGCAGAGCTGAGTTTATTGGCCAAAATAGTGATATGGTCACCCCATTGCAATTTCGAATCCATTGTAATTCCTAGAAAGGTAGTGCTATTTACAAATTCCAACCTTTGCCCCCCCAGCATGATATCAACGTGTGTTTGCCTCACATTAGGCAGTGTAAACCTAATGCATTTGGTCTTTTCTGCATTCAACAATAGGTTGTTTGCAGAAAACCAATTTGAAATGGCGTTCAAAATATTATTAACATTATTTGCATTTGTATTACGCCGATCCACTTTGAATATTAGCGACGTATCATCCGCAAACAATACTATGCCAGCTTGTGTTTCCATTATATTAGGCAGGTCATTGATGTAAACCAAGAAGAGAAAAGGTCCTAGGATTGATCCCTGGGGTACACCTATTTTTAAGTTTGATCCATTTGACTTAACGTTATTCACATCAACAGTCTGAAGTCTATCTGTTAAATAAGATTCTACTAATTCTGTGGATTTTTTGTCAAAACCGTACCGACGTAACTTGAGCAAAAGTGTCTGATGGTCAACACAATCAAACGCCTTAGAAAGATCACAGAATACCCCAATAGCATCCTGCGATCCCTCCCAAGCGTCGTAAATTAAGTTAACTAGGCTAACTCCCGCATCGGTGGTAGATTTCCCGCCAGTAAAGCCATACTGTTGGCTGTGGAAAAGATTGTTGGTTTTGAAATGTAGTTGCATTTGATTGAGCATCACTCTTTCAAACACCTTACTCAAAGCTGGCAAAATAAAGATAGGGCGGTAGTTTCCAAGTTCTGACTAGATCCTTTCTTAAATAGTGGTATTATTTTACTATGTTTCATTAAATTAGGAAATGTGCCTTCATCTATACATTCATTAAAAATGAGTGCTAAATCAGGTGCAATGATATTAATTACATGACTAATTAAAGTAACTGACATGCCCCAGTAATCTTTAGACTTTTTCATTTTGAGATTTTTAAATGCTTTTAATATGTCAATGGGGTCAATATGTTTGAAGTTAAATTTGGAAGAACTGATATTACTCTCAAGAAGAGCACTCTCGGCACTTTGAGCGTTAGAATTAATAGAGGATGTGAGTTTCAATGGAATATTAGTAAAATAATCTTCAAACGCATTTACAATATCTTTTGGAGAGGTTATATCCCTGTTTTCTAATTTAATTTTAGTAATACTATCCCTCATTTTACATTTACCAGACTCTTTGTGAATAACTTTCCAAGTTTCCTTCATTTTATTAGGAGCCTCAAGTATTTTCCTTTTAATGTGAATGGCTTTTGCTTGTCTACATACTTTTTTGAATAACTTGGAGTAGTTTTTAACATAGTCAATGAAACCACCGTCAAAATTGTATACATACATACTTTCTAATAAGAATTGTACAGAACACATGTCAATCGAATAAATAGTATACATTGTCAATCATATATATGTTAATCGTAAATGTTATACGAGATAAACTCATAAAGAAACATAACTAATCTGTAACTTGTGCTCTATATGGTTAATGTTACCAATATTGTGCATAGATTAGTCTTTTTATTTTTATTTTATTTATTTGGAACAAAAAACAGTTACATGCTAAAATAGTTAACAAATTTGGTATAGATAATATAACAGATTGGTGAACATATATAACCCACACTATTGTTCGCGGATTTACAATATAAAAGAAAGAAACTCAAGCCAAGTTGAAGTCACGATCTCATAATAACAAAAGATTATGTGAAATATGGAATTCATAACAAGTTTATAACAAATTAATAACAAATTTTCATGGACCTATCTCATAAATTAATAAAGTAATAAGGTAGTATCAATTACAGAGCTGACAAGAGCTCAATGACACTTTATATAGTCTCAGCTTTATGTGATGATGTTTTTGTCGTTTCATTTCACAATCGCTCGCGATAAGCTTAAAGAGAATTAGACTTTCATTGCTGATAATCAAGGTATCATGTTTCACAAGCATAAAATGTTATAAATCTATAGATACAGCTATCTACTGGTTTTATTTATTTAAAAATTACATAACATAACTTCACGCCTGTATCCCCAAAGGGGTAGACAGAGGTGTATTACACACCCACGATTCGTCAGTTATGTTAAGGTCCCAATGTAATAGGGGGCGAGCCTATTGCCAGATGGCGCCCGGTAGATCCGGGCGCTTAATAAGCGAGCGATAATTAACATTTATTAATGCACACATAACTACGAAAAGTCAGAGGTGTGTGCCCGGGGCGACTGTGGATCAAACTCGAGACCTCGTCTCAGCAGTCCGTTACGTACGCCTCTGGCCTATCGCCGCGTTTTTGTTGTTTAAAAATCATGTTGATTATATACTTATATAGGATTTGAATACCCTAAATTTCCTACTACTATATTAAAATCCGTATTCCTCTTTCTGACCAAAACATTTATTTATCTATTTATCTAGCGAAACCTTTTTTAACTCACATAAGTTAGTCTCAGCTGTGACTAACGAGCTAACTGAACTAATCTTTTTAACTCGTATACGTAGAAGTAAACCAACTTCTAATAAAATGGTCGTATCGTTCTAAAAGTTCTGTTTGAGGCACTCGGATGAAAATACAATGATTTGACGCCATGGAACTAATCCCATGATGGAGCTAGGATGTACGATAAGCACAACACCTGAGCAAGCGTTAAGCACACACAGGTGGCTCAATTGGTCAGAGCATTCCCCTGTAAGGGACTGGTCGCGGGTTCAAGTCCCGTCCTAGATGTTCTCTTTTTCCGATCAAAATCTATAACACTTGTATTGTGTTTATTGTTATTTAATTGTATTGTATTGTTCTTTCAGAATATTCAAGCTTGTTCGTGGCGAGTGTCACCGACGGGGGGCTAGTGATAGTGTCGCCATCTGGTATACTTACCCTACCTGATGACGTGACCCATGTGGCTCTGGAACTACATGCAGCTGATGCTAGAGCAGTCCTTGTGCTGAACGTGATTGAATCAGGTACATCTCCAAAGCAATTTTAACAATAACCTAGATTTTAATCTATCATGGTCACTATCATTAGTATTAGAGTCTATGGGATATTTACCATGTGTTCGTCGTTAATCGTGATCGAGTTCGAGTGTGTAGTGAAACCAGTGGTAGTGGTGTTACGCGTCAGAGACGATTACAAAAGAGGATAGATCGATATAATTACTCAAACTCGTTCACCGTTAACCGCTAGTACTCGGTTCTTCCGTGGCGCTTGCAACAGTACCGAAATATCAGACACTCATGACGATCATCATTGCAAATATCCCGTTGGCTCTAATTCTAAAAAATTAACAATTTTATTTAAGCTCTAAGTTAACATAATAGGGATGTGGACTATTTTTGGGAAAGTGTTTAAAACCATGCATAAGTACTAAATATAGCCCAAACTATTTATTATTATTTTTGTAAAACAACCAATACCTTTAAAATAAGTTATTTAAAATTCCATTTCAAATTTCGCGCCAAAACGTGGCTACCTGTCAAACGCCCGCTGTGACGTCACTTGTTCCTAAACATTGTCGAAGTTGTATGTAATAGAAAGTTATTTCGTAGTTTTGTGTTAATAAGATGGATTTTACATTTTATAAATGTTGTGCGGTGCCGCAGTGTGAAAGTACTACTATTAAAACACCTGAAAAACTATTTATTCACGTTTTCTTCATCCACAACCATAGTGGCCGAATATGGTTTACTACGAACTTTACGTTCCGAGCAAATTTTGCACTTAACTGTGCACAATTTTGCATCTCGACGAAGTTGAACATATCCCAAAGCATCGTCTCGAGGAACTAAAAAGAAATGAAACAATTTGTTAAAAAGATAAAACATAGGTAACCTCAAAATCATATTATTTTATTTTATTATATTCAATTTAACTTTTCGAGGTTATAAATACCTACGATTACTATTATAATGTATCCTGAGTATATTACTTACATGGAGGTCTTCACATTTCTAAATTCAGCAGAGCAGAAGTTACTATTTGTTGCGAAGAAATTAGCCACCGTAAAGCAATCAATTCTTGGCAAATTTGAACTATCTGCCTTAATATATCCACTTTCCATTATGGGAAAACCTTTCAAAATTGATTCAAAAAGAAATTTCACGGGAATCACAGTAATAATATTATCCAAATATCAACAAACACCATAGTACTTGACAGCGACGTCACGATTTTTGATTGGTGTTCATTGTCACGTGACTTGAGGGTGAAATATTTAATTATATTTTATTAAATAAAAAATTAATCCCTTGTTTATTGAAGAAAATATTGTGTTTTGTATTATTTTTATTATAGAAACTACCTTTTCGTAGTAAAATTATATACTTATTTGAGTACAGTCCAAATCCCTATTGAGTTTGTGATAATGATTTCCTAGGGGCATTCACAAAATACGTGCACGGCAAGTAAAGTGGAAAGAAGGATATTGATTAAGGTGTAGGCGTTTATTTATTTCAATTTTATTACCTCAAGCAATAATTGTTTTGAATAAAATATATTAATGTATGTTATCGTTAATGTCTAAAAGAGAACTACTAACTTTTATGGCATTATAATATACTTGAAGAGGAGGTGGCAGGAGAGGACGAAGAGAAGGGTATTTGAATTCCAAAGATATAGTTATTTTGTAAATTCACGTGACTTATTTTCGATATGTCGGAGGATGGAGGAAAGTTGGAGGTTGGTTTAATTAATCCCTTTACAGTTTTATATATGTGTAGGGGATATATACATATATCTCGCAGATAAGTAAAATCAAATAATAAAGAATATTTTTTATAATTTGATAAATTGCAGAAATTTTTAAGAATTTACAAGAAATATTTTTTTTTAGAAATTTTACAGAAATGAATTGCACGGTGCAGAAAATATATTAATTATAATAAATTTAAATTGAAATAAAAATATATCTCTCCTGTTCGGAAAGTTTAATTTTCATGGGTAGATAGCCGGATGGAAAGTAGCTCATTTCATCCCTAGGGTGGAAAGTATTTTTTTAATTTTAAGTTTTGCCATGGAGTCCATGATAATTTAATTACGTCAGAATACCTTGATATCATGACGCTTTTAGGGTTCCGTTGCCAATTGGCAAAAAACGGAACCCTTATAGATTTGTCATGTCTCTCTGTCTGTCCGTCCGTATGTCACAGCCACTTTTTTCGAAACTATAAGAACTATGCTGTTGAAACTTGGTAAGTAGATGTATTCTGTGAACCGCATTAAGATTTTCACACAAAAATAGAAAAGAAACAATAAATTTTGGGGACTCCCCCATACTTAGAACGGAAACTTAAAATTATTTTTTTTCATCTAACCCATACGTGTGAGGTATCTATGGATAGGTCTTCAAAAATGATATTGAGGTTTCTAATATTATTTTTCATTAAACTGAATAGTTTGCGCGACTTCCAAAGCGGTAAATTGCGTGTGTGTGTGTGTGTGCGTGTGTGTCCCCCCTCTGTAACTTCTAAAATAAGAGAATGATGAAACTAAAAAAAATATATGATGTACATTACCATGTAAACTTCCACCGAAAATGGGTTTGAATAAGATCTAGTAAGTAGTTTTTTTTAATACGTCATAAATCGTAAAACGCAATTAACCTTTCATTCAATCAACTCAAATATAAAATTTAAAAAAATGCATTATCATGTTACTTATTGCTACGGAACCTTTCATGGGCGAGTCCGACTCGCACTTGGCCGCTTCTTTTTAAATGGCCGCCTAAATGCACATCTCTTGACTAACTAGATTACAATGTAATAAAAATAGATTGGATTTTTAAAACTTTTCTAATGTTGGCAGTATGTACGTGAATTATAACTTTTTTTCAGTTTAAAAAAAAAACTATTTAAGTTTGCTAAAGAATTAACGGGAAAACGAGATTCAATATAAATAAATACCTTGTGTTAATTGTGGTTAAAAATGGTTTCGGAAAGTGATTCCAGTGACATGGATATTAATTTAACTCCCGATGAGATTGAATGTTCTTCAAAAAAGCTGTTGTTAATAATCTATTTTCAAATTGTTCTAATTTTACTTTAAATTTTAACTGATACCATGTCACCCTCCATGTCTCCAAGAGTTCCAGGCGGAGCTGGGACCGCTGAGCCCTAATTTCTCGGGGCTCCAGCCTATGGTTCCGCTCCAGCGCCTCCTTGCGCCATTGGTACAATGACGCAAGGGCTCTTGCTTCCAGGCCTATCCATTCTTGTTACACCACACATCCATCTCGGCGTTGGCATCTCAGTTGCATATAGCCGTATTTCATGTCTTCGATCCATGCAGGACAGTAGATCGGGTCCTCCTCGTGTTAAAATTCCCCTATATTCCCTTAAGTTCTCGGGACAATAGTGATATATGGATATTTTAAATAGGATGCATCGTCTATGAGAAATGGATTTTGTGAAATAAGTGTCGCATGATTTTGATGCATTTAATAATTTCAAAATTCTTAGTACATTGCTGCAAACGTAACACACAAAGTATGTGACGTAATTTGTGAGGGTACTAAGTAGGTAAATATAAAGAAAATAAATTTGATATATCTACTGTTATTCACCTCTGATTAGATAACGTATTGTGTACATCGTTTCTAGTTAGGTACTACCTATTCTCACCCCGGCGTCTGTAGACACCCCGGCGTCTGTAGACCCGAGACGGTGTGCGGTTTTAGTCGGTTCAAGCCCGACATAACCGCCCCTGCTGGCCGGCGGAAGGGTATCCGAAGGGATTTCCGCACGAAAAAAAAGGTACTACCTATTCTTTACATTGCGTGAAAGGTCATTGTGTAGTTAATACATTCGTCAACTTTTTTTCAGCAATTTTTTTACACATTTATACATATGACTGTGGTTTTCGTTGTTAGGTTCTAGTTATATTTAGCATGTAAGACCACCAAAAATGCAATGATATTAACTTATAATATTTACTGTTTTTTGATTTATTTATGTACAGATGGGCAGAATGAAGATAATGCATTGTTTGAGAAACTACTCTATAATGGAATAATTCAATTAAGTTCCATCCAACATGAGACGATTTTAATTTCCGAATATAATGGAGTAAATGTGGAAGTACATGGTGGTAAGTAAGATATTTTTGGACATTAAGTTAATACTTGATAATATTTTAGTGTTGTCAATTTGAAGCTGATAGTGTAAAAGTCTTTATTCCCAATAGATAGCAATAACTGACTTCCTTTAATTGCTAACATTGGCAATGGTTAAAGAACGAATATTCAAGTGAAAGTATATAATTATGAATTTTTTGAATGAATTGGTTCATTTGTTTGACATTCGAGTTTTAAATAAAAGTTAAACATCCATAACAAAACGTATTCTAAAATATAAAGTTAAATAGAATTTTCCTTAATGCATTTTATGTAAGCTTTTAAAAATAAAAATTATCATGTTGCTGAACATTGATAAGACACAATTCTAACACCTAGTTCTACCATAAAAGTAGTTTTACACAATAACTGAGTTATATTTGTTTTACACTTTGATAGTTACGGTTCATGTTAGGCATGATAATAAACAACTGAGACACATATTAATAAGATGCCTAGCAATTTATTGTTATATTTGCTACCAAAAATTCTTCTATCTCAGACGAAATTATTATGATTTTTTTTAATTGATGATAGGCTCACGTTTCACCTCTTATCACCTCTATCTCACCTGGTCGTAGGTGACGATGTGGTCTACGATGGATCACGTTTGCCTAGAAGAAACCTATTCACTCAAGACTTGAAGATTCCGATGTTATAGCTTTGCGGAAACACAGACTCAGGCAGGCAATTACACTCCTTAGCTGTACGCATAATAAACGTGTCGCCGAAACGTTTCGTGCGTATGAGTGGAATATCCACCATGTAGCGGTGTCGTTTCGCTGTGCGTCTGGTCGTTCGTTGGTCAAAAGGGCTTGGAGGTATCAATTTGTGCAATTCCAGCGCACACTCTCCGAAATGCATCCAATAAAAGACCGATAGGCCTGCAACTTTGCGTCGATGTTCAAGGCTCTGAAACCTTTTCTCGACGAGTGCATCGTTGTTAATGAGCCTCTCGGCCCGTCTTTCTATTGTCTCTAGCGCTTCTAGATGGTATTTAGCTGAGCCATCACACAGATACGAGCAGTACTCCACAGTATCGAACCTGCGCTTGGTACAGGTTGAGCAACTGTTGCGGTGTGAAGTACTGTCGCACCTTCGACAGAATGCCCAGCTTTTTAGCAGCCACTTGAGCTTTAGCCTCAATGTAAGATCCAAAATTGAGGGTGGATGTCAGAGTAACGCCAAGAAGCTCGAGGCCGTCGGTAATTGGCACGGATGCATTTCGGAATGTGGGGTTTGCCTGAAATTGACTTCGCTTGGCGGAGAAAAGACACGCCTGCGTCTTAGTAGCGTTGAATTTGACCAAGTTAGCATCACCCTAATCGGAGACCGCTTTCAAGGACAAATTCAAACGCTCAACGAAAGCCTCTCGGAGAGACTGGATTTGTCCTACGCTGGCTCGGGGGTTGGACTCGTAACTCTCGACTATTGTGCTGTCGTCTGCGTACCCAAAAGTACCGGGCTTGAGCAGTACCGTTAACATGGTACGTGTATGTAATGGTGACCCACTTTCCTGAGACTTTACCTTCAGCTTAAAATTGACGTGTCCAATATATATAAAAAAAATGGCCTCACTTCAAATGTGGTTGGCAGACATAAGAAGGTCCTCAGTGGAACGGTTTTGGCGAAAGCCATATTGCCGATCACTTAGGAGATCGTTCACTTCGAGGTGTGCCAGGAGCTTTTTATTCAGTACACGTTCCATAGTCTTACAGAGTATGGACGTTACTGAAATTGGTCTGTAATTGACAGGGTCCGCCTGGCTGCCCTTTTTGGGCACAGGTTGCACGTTGCATTGGCTTGCTTCCAAGCCTTCGGCACTTGACCAGTCAATCAAACTGTTGTTTTCACATTATAAACATTATACAATAATGTCAACGGGAATTAACGAGATCATGTATAGGTACGTGGAGGAACAGAGTGTGATGTTCCTCCAACACAAAGGGAGGATTCTCCGACCAGGCAAGGTGATCACGACTGGCGGACCGCGGCCCGACGGTTGTCGTTGGGATGTTGTATATATACTATACCAGCGCACGAACTTCACTTTCGCGATTCAGGATTGGTTTGATGTAGTAGTATCCAAGTAGTTCACCTTGTTGTCGCTAGATGGCGCTGGGTATATGTGGTATCGCCACAGGTATAGATATACCTTTGGATTGCCTGACGTTCCGACCAGGTTACACAGGCCGTGGTCACAGGCTGACAGTCAGTCAGCCTGTGACGAGAACTCCCGTTAACATTATTGTATATCATGTAACGTCAGGCCGTGGCGGAGGCGTGTCGTGTGTGCCCTACACACGCCAGCCAACTCACCGAAGTGGGATAAAACCCGACCCCACCTGGCGAGGCCGCGGTGGCGGCCAAAGTCCGCCGGCAACCCTGGGGTTATCCTTTCGAGGGCTTACCCGGGGTGCCCGGCAACGGACACTTGGGGAGGACACCGTGCGGTTTTAGTCGGGACACGACATAACCACCCCCGCTGGCCGGCGGGGGGGTATCCGAAGGGATTTCCGCACGTAAAAAAAAAAAAAAAAAAAAAATATCATGTAACGCGAAAGTTTAAACATTAGTTACTCATAAATTACATTACCATACTTTCTATAGTATACTATACAATACTTTCAAACTTCCAAATTATATTGTCTCTCTATAAAATTTTAGGAACATGTATTTTCAATCCAATCAAACGGCTAAATTGTATAGTGTTGCAAAGTCCTTTATTTTGAGGTAGCATTCCTGTTGAGGTAGAATTAAACACATTTTTACCATTTTTTCATAACAAACATAGTACCTAAGGAGCCGAGTAAAAGCAGAGTACAGAAATATCAACGGTACAGTACAGGGTACAGGGAAGTACAGGGGAGTACAGGGTAGCCATTTCGTGTTCCCCCATTAATGACGTGCATGCTGCAATTCGATAAATCGACTTCTACTTAATATGATTTATAAGATTACCAAGTTTCGTTTGTTCCATCCTAAATGATGCGACAGACAGGTGAGGGGTAGCACTATACGATATTGCTGTGCTACACGCCCCCGGACCGACCTTGTTAGTTGCAGCAGCAAGAGAAGTGACGCCTCATACTAGATATCTAGTAATTTCTGTGTAAGAAAATCCACTGCTGCAATTTCAAAACAGTGGTGAAAGTGGTTGCTGCTGCGTTTCAAGGTTGCCCTCCGCGAAGCTTTCATCGGCGTTCCAATTCAATGATCATCCAGTCAGCGATCATCCTGTTCCTTTAGATTTATACTGATTGAATACGTACGTGCCACGGTGATTGCAATAATAATAACCTCTTCTAGAATCCGCAATGTTGGTAATTTCACACAGAGTACCAACCAGCACCAAGTACCTGGGTTTGGTACTCAGCGCGGTGGCGTTAAACCGCCTCTCCCGTAAACAGGTCTTATATGATGAATATTTAGTGACTTTCAGTTTTATTTTTGATATATTATAGTAGAAGAAATACTTCTTGGCTTTCTTTGTTCACAAACACTAATAAATAACATTTTTGTTTTATAAAAGTGGAAAATACGTAAACAGAAAAAATATTGCATTCGTCTAACTTCTAACTTTCTAAATGATAGATTTGCATTGTCTCGCAGAATTCCTCTACAATTAAGAATTTTACACAGCATTAAGCTCTTCCTTGTAGATATTTTAAAAGGCAGTTATTTCGTTTATCATAATTACTTATCTCAAATAAGATCACTTTGGACTGCTTGTAACACTATACAACAAGCATTCGTAGGTGTTATGTCTCTACATACTTTCTAATAAGAATTGTACAGAACACATGTCAATCGAATAAATAGTAATCATATATGTTAATCGTAAATATTATACTAGATAAACTCATAAAGAAACATAATTAATCTGTAACTTGTGCTCTATGTGGTTAATGTTACCAATATTGTGCATAGATTATTCTTTTTATTTTTATTTTATTTATTTGGAACAAAAAACAGTTACATGCTAAAATAGTTAACAAATCATTTAATCAATTTACAATATAAAAGAAAGAAACTCAAGCCAAGTTGAAGTCACGATCTCATAATAACAAAAGATTATGTAAAATTTGGAATTCATAACAAGTTTATAACAAATTAATAACAAATTTTCATGGACCTATCTCATAAATTAATAAAGTAATATGGTAGTATCAATTACAGAGCTGACAAGAGCTCAATGACACTTTATATAGTCTCAGCTTTATGTGATGATGTTTTTGTCGTTTCATTTCACAATCGTTCGCGATAAGCTTAAAGAGAATTAGACTTTCATTGCTGATCATCAAGTTATCATGTTTCACAAGCATAAAATGTTATAAATCCATAGATATAGCTATCTACTGGTTTTATTTATTTAAAAATCACATAACATAACTTCACGCCTGTATCCCCAAAGGGGTAGGCAGAGGTGTATTACACACCCACGATTCGTCAGTTATGTTAAGGTCCCAATGTAATAGGGGGCGAGCCTATTGCCATCTACCGGGCGCTTAATAAGCGAGCGATAATTAACATTTATTAATGCACACATAACTACGAAAAGTCAGAGGTGTGTGCCCGGGGCGACTGGGGATCGAACTCGAGACCTCGTCTCAGCAGTCCGTTACGTACGCCACTGGGCTA
This sequence comes from Cybosia mesomella, assembly GCA_946251805.1. Lineage (NCBI taxonomy): Eukaryota > Metazoa > Arthropoda > Insecta > Lepidoptera > Erebidae > Cybosia > Cybosia mesomella. The sequence continues at coordinate 17,874,080 of OX276393.1, read as the reverse complement.
TCGCCGCGTTTTTGTTGTTTAAAAATCATGTTGATTATATACTTATATAGGATTTGAATACCCTAAATTTCATAGTACTATATTAAAATCCGTATTCCTCTTTCTGACCAAAACATTTATTTAAACCTTTTTTAACTCACATAAGTTAGCCTCAGCTGTGACTAACGAGCTAACTAACCTAATCTTTTTAACTCGTATACGTAGAAATAAACCAACTTCTAATAAAATAGTCGTATCGTTCTAAAACTTTGTTTGTGGCACTCGGATGAAAATACAATGATTTGACGCCATGGAACTAATCCCATGATGGAGCTAGGATGTACGATAAGCACAACACCTGAGAAAGCGTTAAGCACACACAGGTGGCTCAATTGGTCAGAGCATTCCCTGTAAGGGACTAGTCGCGGGTTCAAGTCCCGTCCTAGATGTTCTCTTTTTCCGATCAAAATCTATAACACTTGTATTGTGTTTATTGTTATTTAATTGTATTGTATTGTTCTTTCAGAATATTCAAGCTTGTTCGTGGCGAGTGTTACCGACGGGGGGCTAGTGATAGTGTCGCCATCTGGTACACTTACCCTACCTGATGACGTGACCCATGTGGCTCTGGAACTACATGCAGCTGATGCTAGAGCAGTCCTTGTGCTGAACGTGATTGAATCAGGTACATCTCCAAAGCAATTTTAACAATAACCTAGATATTAATCTATCATGGTCACTATCATTAGTATTAGAGTTTATGGGATATTTACCATGTGTTCGTCGTTAATCGTGATAGAGTTCGAGTGTGTAGTGAAACCAGTGGTAGTGGTGTTACGCGTCAGAGACGATTACAAAAGAGGATAGATCGATATAATTACTCAAACTCGTTCACCGTTAACCGCTAGTACTCGGTTCTTCCGTGGCGCTTGCAACAGTACCGAAATATCAGACACTCATGACGATCATCATTGCAAATATCCCGTTGACTCTAATTCTAAAAAATTAACAATTTTATTTAAGCTCTAAGTTAACATAATATGTGTGTGGACTATTTTTGGGAAAGTGTTTAAAACCATGCATAAGTACCAAATATAGCCCAAACTATTTATTATTATTTTTGTAAAACAACCAATACCTTTAAAATAAGTTATTTAAAATTCCATTTCAAATTTCGCGCCAAAACGTGGCTACCTGTCAAACGCCCGCTGTGACGTCACTTGTTCCTAAACATTGTCGAAGTTGTATGTAATAGAAAGTTAATTCGTAGTTTTGTGTTAATAAGATGGATTTTACATTTTATAAATGTTATGCGGTGCCGCAGTGTGAAAGTACTACTATTAAAACACCTGAAAAACTATTTATTCACGTTTTCTTCATCCACAACCATAGTGGCCGAATATGGTTTACTACGAACTTTACGTTCCGAGCAAATTTTGCACTTAACTGTGCACAATTTTGCATCTCGACGAAGTTGAACATATCCCAAAGCATCGTCTCTCTCATCGTCGTTCTTCAAAAAAGCTGATGTTAATAATCTATTTTCAAATTGTTCTAATTTTACTATAAATTTTAATTGATAATCAATATACTTGATACACACAATGGTGAATTTCCCCCACCTTGGATGCACAAGTCACACCCTCCATGTCGCCAAGAGTTCCCGGCGGATCTGGGACCGCTGAGCCCTAATTTCTCGGGGCTCCAGCCTATGGTTCCGCTCCAGCGCCTCCTTGCGCCATTGGTACAATGACGCAAGGGCTCTTGCTTCCAGGCCTATCCATTCTTGTTACACCACACATCCATCTCGGCGTTGGCATCTCAGTTGCATATAGCCGTATTTCATGTCTCCGATCCATGCAGGACAGTAGATCGAGTCCTCCTCGTGTTAAAATTCCCCTATATTCCCTTAAGTTCTCGGGACAATAGTGATATATGGATATTTTAAATAGGATGCATCGTCCATGAGAAATGGATTTTGTGAAATAAGTGTCGCATGATTTTGATGCATTTAATAATTTCAAAATTCTTAGTACATTGCTGCAAACGTAACACACAAAGTATGTGACGTAATTTGTGAGGGTACTAAGTAGGTAAATATAAAGAAAATAAATTTGATATATCTACTGTAATTCACCTCTGATTTGATAACGTATTGTGTACATCGTTTCTAGTTAGGTACTACCTATTCTCACCCCGGCGTCTGTAGACCCGAGACGGTGTGCGGTTTTAGTCGGTTCAAGCCCGACACAACCGCCCCTGCTGGCCGGCGGAAGGGTATCCGAAGGGATTTCCGCACGAAAAAAAAGGTACTACCTATTCTTTACATTGCGTGAAAGGTCATTGTGTAGTTAATACATTCGTCAACTTTTTTTCAGCAATTTTTTTACACATTTATACATATGACTGTGGTTTTCGTTGTTAGGTTCTAGTTATGTTTAGCATGTAAGACCACCAAAAATGCAATGATATTAACTTATAATATTTACTGTTTTTTGATTTATTTATGTACAGATGGGCAGAATGAAGATAATGCATTGTTTGAGAAACTACTCTATAATGGAATAATTCAATTAAGTTCCATCCAACATGAGACGATTTTAATTTCCGAATATAATGGAGTAAATGTGGAAGTACATGGTGGTAAGATATTTTTGGACATTAAGTTAATACTTGATAATATTTTAGTGTTGTCAATTTGAAGCTGATAGTGTAAAAGTCTTTATTCCCAATAGATAGCAATAACTGACTTCCTTTAATTGCTAACATTGGCAATGGTTAAAGAACGAATATTCAAGTGAAAGTATATAATTATGAATTTTTTGAATGAATCGGTTCATTTGTTTGACATTCGGGTTTTAAATAAAAGTTAAACATCCATAACAAAACGTATCCTAAAATATAAAGATGGAATTTTCCTTAATGCATTTTATGTAAGCTTCTAATAGAGTTGCGAAAAATTATCATGTTGCTGAACATTGATAAGACACAATTCTAACACCTAGATCTACCATAAAAGTAGTTTTACACAATAACTGAGTTATATTTGTTTTACACTTTGATAGTTACGGTTCATGTTAGGCATGATAATAAACAACTGAGACACATATTAATAAGATGCCTAGCAATTTATTGTTATATTTGCTACCAAAAATTCTTCTATCTCAGACGAAATTATTATGATTTTTTTTAATTGATGATAGGCTCACGTTTCACCTCTATCTCACCTGGTCGTAAGTGACAATGTGGTCTACGATGGATCACGTTTGCCTAGAAGAAACCTATTCACTCAAGACTTAAAGATTCCGATGTTATAGCTTTGTGGAAACACAGACTCAGGCAGGCAATTCCACTCCTTAGCTGTACGCATAATAAACGTGTCGCCGAAACGTTTCGTGCGTATGAGTGGAACATCCACCATGTAGCGGTGTCGTTTCGCTGTGCGTCTGGTCGTTCGTTGGTGGAAAGGGCTTGGAGGCATCAAGTTGTGCAATTCCAGCGCACACTCTCCGAAATGCATCCAATAGAAGACCGATAGGCCTGCAACTTTGCGTCGATGTTCAAGGCTCTGAAGCCTTTTCTCGACGAGTGCATCGTTGTTAATGAGCCTCTCGGCCCGTCTTTCTATTGTCTCTAGCGCTTCTAGATGGTATTTTGCTGAGCCATCACACAGATACGAGCAGTACTCCATACAGTATCGAACCTGCGCTTGGTACAGGTTGAGCAACTGTTCCGGTGTGAAGTACTGTCGCACCTTCGACAGAATGCCCAGCTTTTTAGCAGCCACTTGAGCTTTAGCCTCAATGTAAGATTCAAAATTGAGGGTGGATGTCAGAATAACGCCAAGAAGCTCGAGGCGGTCGGTAATTGGCACGGATACATTTCAGAATGTGGGGTTTGCCTGAAATTGACTTCGCTTGGCGGAGAAAAGACACGCCTGCGTCTTAGTAGCGTTGAATTTGACCAAGTTAGCATCACCCTAATCGGAGACCGCCATCAAGGACAAATTCAAACGCTCAACCAAAGCCTCTCGGAAAGACCGGATTTGTCCCACGCTGGCTCGGGGGTTGGATTCGTAACTCTCGACTATAGTGCTGTCGTCTGCGTACCCAAAAGTACCGTTCTTGAGCAGGCCGTTTATGTGCAACAGGAATAATGTAGCCGAGAGTACCGACCCCTGAGGACCCCAGCGTTGATTGCTAATCCGTCGGATGTGCAGCCGTCCACGACCACTTGGATAGACCGATTCCTAAGGAAGTCGGTGATCCAGATACATAAGCCAGGGGGCAGGCCGTAGGACAGAAGTTTGCCAATTATGCCATCGTGCCAGACCCTGTCAAAAGCCTTCGAGATGTCGAGAGAAATGGCAAGTGTCTCTCCGTGCCTCTCGATTTGCATAGCCAGGCAGGGGGATTGTCGTTGTTGGGCAGCACTAGTGGGACCGGTGGGTGTCACGCGGTGCTGCGACGACAATCCTCTTTTGATGAGGCCGTCAAGCTGAGTGCCACCATTGTTAACATGGTACGTGTATGTAATGGTGACCCTCTTTCCTGAGACTTTACCATCAGGCGAGGAGAAGTAAAATTGACGTGTCCAATAAATATTTAAAAAAATGGCCTCACTCCAAATGTGGTTGGCATACATAAGAAGGTCCCCAGTGGAACGGTTTTGGCGACAGCCATATTGCCGATCACTTAGGAGATCGTTCGCTTCGAGGTATGTGTGCACGACACAAATAAACTATAGACACATGTGCCAGTGACACGTAGATTAAGTAAGCGTGAATATAACGAATAAATTATGAAAATGTTAGATTTACGTAAATTAAAACGTAATTATGTAATAACTTTGATATTAAGCTAAGATAAATAGCTTACTACTGTTAGGAGTTAGTTTTCTGAGTAATTAAGTATGTTAGAGCCAAATTTAATAAAGAAAGTACATTCCCCGAAAAGCATAATTGCAAATATAATTACGTAAATGCATTACTCAGAATCCAACTTAACTTCGTATAAACAGGAAATACGACTTTGTATATTAGTATGTAAGTTTAATTACACCCCGCGACTGCCTCCCACGCCGTAAGAAGCGAATATGCGCTCCCCCGGCTGGTGCCATTTTATTATATAGTAGCTCGCGGGAGGCAGGGCCCATATATAAGCCTGAGGGGTCAATCCGCCCGTCATTCAGTAGCCCGACGTCGCACGGTACAGATGTAAGTACCTATCGTCGTGCAAGTCTTATTGCTACCAATGTACATATATGCTATGTAATTAATATGTAAAACATAAGTTCTATAAATAAATGGAAATGCGGAGGTGAGGTAATTTGGATCGCGGGCCAGCACTACAAAAGACTATAAAAGCAGGGACCATTTGGTAGGAAATTATTGGACATTGGGCAACAAGTAGACAACAAGAGTCTCTCAAGGAACAAGGAAGCTCAACAGGAAGTAGTAGATCAAGAGTAGTGCTGGGCCAAGTACATCCGATGCCTCACTGACGTCAATGAAGTCCACCCATCCAAGTGTTTCATTCTTCGACTCAACATCCATCAAATACAGTCCACTGAAGGCGACCGCGAAGTAGTGGCAGTCTATTTGGAACCTTATCAGGTCATAGTCTGTTACGAACCACGGTCCTTAACATTGGTCCTTCGGAGCCGAATAAAGTCCACGGTCCTTCGAAGATCCAGGTCAACTTCAAGTTAACTGCCAGCCGTAGACGTTTCATCGTTCTTCAACTAAGGGAGAAGTGACAGTCTATTCGGAACCTTATCAGGTCATAGTCTGTCACGAACGTCTATGGTCCATTGGAACCGGGTCGAAGGGTAGGAATAAAGTCCACGATCCGTCGGAATTCCAGGTAAGTATAAACTTGAAGAAAGAAGAATGGTTCTCACCAGGGACGGAGGGAAGCGCCGTCAGGAAGAGGAACCGGCATCAGCATCAGCACCAGTACCAAGATCAGTACTACACCCTGCGGCCACGGAAGAGGCCAGAAGTTATGCGGACAGTGGTGCGTCGGAAGCCACAGCCAGCACCGAGCAGACCACGTCCAGCACAACTGTGACTACTGAAGAGTCAGGGACGACAGAAAAAGGATCGCCCCACTCCCGCGCTGTTGTATATGGAGAGCCTAGCTCACAGCGCACCATGCGGCCTTTGGACACGAGGTCACGCCGCTCCACCAGTTCAAGAAAGAAGAAGGAACTGGAGGTCAAACAACGCTTGGCAGAACTGAAGCTCAAGCAAATACAAGCCGAAGCAGAGATAGAACAGATCCGTCTACAGCGGCTACTGCAGGACGAGAGCAGCGACGATGGGTCTGAGGAAGATCTGGCATCGGTACGTATTAACACGTGGCTACAGAAGGATGACGCTGCGGCACCAAACCTGAAGGAAAAGGGGCAAGACATCGAGGAAAACACTCAGACCTGCCAAGATAGGGGTCAACTAGTGGAGAAGTGTCAAACCCAGGAAAAATCAGAAGGAAGTGCACCAGTGAAGAACTCCGTGATCGATGTAGCTACGCTCACCGCGGCCCTATCCCAGGCTATGAGATGCAACAGGGAGCCGCCCAAGTATATACGAGAACTACCGATCTTCAGCGGCAGCAGCACAGAATGGCTCGCCCTCAAGACTACGTATGAAGAATCGGGTATATACTTCACGAAGAACGAAAATATCGCAAGAATAAGGAAAAGTTTACGTGGACTCGCACAAGAAGCAGTCGAGTGCCTAATGCTGAGTCAACCTGACCCCGAGGTGATCATAAGGGCCCTCGAGAGAAGATTTGGTAGACCAGAAGCACTCATCCACGTCGAGATGGAGAAGCTCAAGACTCTTAACAAAGTGACCGATAACGCCAAGGACATCTGTATCTTCGCTGGGAAGATAGCAAACATCGTGGGAACCATAGAAGCCTTGAGGAAGCCGCACTACCTACACAGTCCAGAGATGTGCAGAAGTATCATCGAGAAACTCACACCTATACTCCGAAACAAGTGGTACGACTTCGCTGCAAAGAAGAAAGAAGACATACCAGAACTGAAGAAAATATCTGTGTTCCTGTCAGAAGAGGCAGACAAGTGCAGCTCCTACGCGCTCCCAGAGGTGAACCACACAGAAGACAACAGAAGAACCGGTTATCGTCCTCAAAGAAGCAGAAGAGTTGAACAGACGCTCACCATCAACAAGAAGACATCAGAAGAGAGATGTCCACAGTGTAGCAAGGATCATAAGCTACCTGACTGCAAGCAGTTCATCGCCCTAGACAACACCGCGAGATGGGAAACAGCCAAGAAGAATAGAGTCTGTTTTCGCTGTCTTCGAAGTAACCACCGACGCGCCACATGCAGAGCACCGGCCTGTGGGAAGAACGGGTGCCAGATAATGCATCACCGACTACTGCATCGCGATATGCCGCCAAGGGACCGTGAAGAACAGAAGGAAGACATCACGACCTCAACGGCAGAAGTAGCCACAGCAGCAGTTCCCCGCAGTCAGCGCAAGGCCTACCTCAAGATGGCACCAGTGACACTAAGAGGACCAAGCGGTAGCGTCAATACCTACGCCTTATTGGACGAAGGAAGCACGATCACGCTGATAGATGAGACCATAGCCGACGTCATCGGGGCAGACGGACCAACCAAGGAGATCTGCATCCAAGGTGTAAACAGTGAAATGAAGCACGAGAGCAAGACAGTGAGTTTATTCATCAAAGGGAAGTACGCCGATGAAGAGTACGACTTAACCGCCCGCACCATGAACCGACTCCGCTTCTCACCCGATACAGTGTATGAAGAGCATCTCAACGGCTGCAAACATCTAGAGGATATACGTGACAAGATAACGTACGAGAAGGCTTCACCCAAAGTGTTACTAGGACAAGACAACTGGCATCTCATCGTAACCCGTCAGCTGCGCACCGGAAGCCGTAACCAGCCTGTGGCGTCGCTCACTCAGCTGGGATGGGTGCTTCACGGATGCAGCAGTTCAGTGACTGCAACAGTGTCATTCTGCGGTACGCTGCAACAGCGCGTAAAGGACTCCATTGAGGACACAGTGAAGAAAGACCTCAAGTTGGAGTCATTGGGCATCGAACCCCGACGCCCCCGAGAAGATCCCGAACACGGATGCAGCAGTTCAATGACTGCAACAGTGTCATTCTGCGGTACGCTGCAACAGCGCGTAAAGGACTCCATTGAGGACACAGTGAAGAAGGACCTCAAGTTGGAGTCACTGGGCATCGAACCCCGACGCCCCCGAGAAGATCCCGAACTGCGAGAATTGCAAGTAAAAGGCCGGCGGTTACCAGATGGAAGATATGAGACCGGACTGCCGTGGAAAGAAGAAAAATACAAGGAAGCTGAGAAAAGTCTGCTTACGCTCGAACGAGGACTCGATAGGAATGAAGATTCGAAACGAAAATATGAAGAACGAATGGAAAACCTACTCAAGTCAGGCTATGCAGAACCAGCCCCTATGCCACCGCAGAAGGGAAGGACATGGTACCTACCTCACTTTCCGGTCGTCAACCCCGCCGAGCCGCACAAGCCGCCTCAACTGATACACGACGGCGACACCGAGATGGAAGAATTATCACTGCCACAAGACAGCAGTTTAACAGTGAAACTCGGCGGCCAAGAGACAGAAAAAACATTGGGTCTAACATGGCACGTCAACGAAGATCATCTCGGCTTTAACGCGAGCAACTTGAAGATCCAGCGCGAAGTGGAAACAAACACGCGACCTCCAACGAAGCGAGAAGCCTCATTCGATCCGGTCGGCTTTATCTCACCGATATTAATTCCCAGTAAACGTATTTTTCAGGACACATGGCGCTATAAGGCGCAATGGGACGACCCACTCCCAGCAGAGCTACGGGAACGATGGAACAAATGGTTCGCCCAGCTCAACAACATACACCTGCTGAGAATACCCCGCTGCTACGATCACCTGACGACATCAGTCGCCTCACGCCAACTGCACACTTTCGTCGATGCGAGTGAAGAAGCCTACGCTGCAGCTGTGTACTGGCGTACGCAACACACCGACGGGTCAGTAACCGTGTCATTAGCAGCCGCAAAGAGCAGAGCGACCCCGTTGAAGCCCATCTCCATGCCGAGCCTCGAGCTTCAAGCTGCACTACTGGCAGCGCGCCTGGCTCAAGCCACCCAAGAACACGACTACGAGTCGACAGAGAAGACCTATTGGAGCGACTCGCGAACCGCACTCGCATGGATAAGGTCGGAGCCGCGTGTGTATAAATCTTTCGTTGCACACCGCCCCGCCGAGATAGAAGACACCACGAAGAAAAAGAGTGACAACGCTACGTGCTTCAAGGCAGCGGAAAAGGAGCTAGCAGAGGCCGCACTCGACGCGCTCGAGCAAGAAACTACGAGTCAACACATCGTGTGGAAGTACATACCCCCTTCCGCACCCTTGATGGGGGGGGCATGGGAGCGAATGGTGAAAGCAGTGAAAGAAGTGCTTCGTGTCACCATGATGGAAAAGCATCCCAGCGACGAGATCCTGTTAACCTTATTAGCAGAGGTCGAGAATATCGTCAACTCGCGACCCCTCACACATGTTTCGGTTGATCCTAACGATCCCGAGGCCCTCACGCCGAACCACATCCTCATCGGGCCCAACTGCCATGTGCCACCACCAGGGCACATCTCTGCAGACGACGTGACTGCTCGCCAACAATGGAAGCGAGCTCAAGCCCTGGCTGACATCTTCTGGAGGAGGTGGGTGAAGGAGTACCTTCCCCTATTGCAACACCGGCGGGAGCCCACCAGCACCGGCGTCGCCCCGAAGGTCGGGGACGTCGTCATCATCTGCGATTCTAATCTGCCGCGCAACACCTGGCCGCGAGGACGCGTCAGCCGGGTGTTCCCAGGAGCCGACAGCGAGGTACGAGTCGTGGACGTCACCACCAGCAGCGGACACGTGCTGAGGAGGCCTACGAAGAAGATCGTCGTGCTACCAACGGAGCTCGCAGACAAACCAGGGTCAGCGACGGCGGGAGAATGTGCACGACACAAATAAACTATAGACACATGTGCCAGTGACACGTAGATTAAGTAAGCGTGAATATAACGAATAAATTATGAAAATGTTAGATTTACGTAAATTAAAACGTAATTATGTAATAACTTTGATATTAAGCTAAGATAAATAGCTTACTACTGTTAGGAGTTAGTTTTCTAAGTAATTAAGTATGTTAGAGCCAAATTTAATAAAGAAAGTACATTCCCCGAAAAGCATAATTGCAAATATAATTACGTAAATGCATTACTCAGAATCTAACATAACTTCGTATAAATAGGAAATACGACTTTGTATATTAGTATGTAAGTTTAATTACACCCCGCGACTGCCTCCCACGCCGTAAGAAGCGAATATGCTCTCCCCCCAACAGTAGTCATCTCAGCGACCCCTAGGGGCCGCGAGGAGTCCGCATTTGGGCGATTATGCCTCCTTGGCGGAGAAAGCGGTCTCTCTGCCGCTGAATAACGGCAGGTCTTGGGGGCGGGTGTACATCCCTCTGGTCTTCGCGTGGGGGCCGTACTCCTCTTCACGTCGCCGGCGGTCAACCCCAGCCAGGTGAGACTGTATTCACAGAGGCCCGGCTGGGGCGACCAGCGACAGGCGGCGGCTTACGAGACGGCCCCGGACGCTTTGGTTCTGAAACATGGGTTAAAGACGAACACACATGTGAGCGTGTGTGCGTGCAGTCATTAGTAGTGCTGGTGGCTTGATGTTCTGCTGCGCATCGCACAACGATCCGTAGGCCAATAGACCGACGGTCCATTATGCGATGCGCAGGTAAAGAAATTTATTTAAATTAAATTCTAAGGAATTTCTATTCAATGCGAGCGAACAAAACAAGTTCCCACGCTCGGAACTTTGTTCCCACGCTAATGAATAGAATTTTTTTTATTATAAAATGAATGCTCTGTTTTTTTTTGTCCGCATTCCACTTGGAATGCTTCCGGTCGTTCGAAACGAACGTAAACAAACAAGGTATTCTAAAAGATTGTGATATGGCTTTTATGAGAGCGACTGTCAGGTTTGTTTACGTTGGCTTCGTATAGGGAAATGGTCTCTCGTGCGATATAGATGGTTACGCCGTGGGTGACTGACGAGTCAGGAAGTCATACGGGCCATAAGGGCACCTGGGGGGGGCACCTATGACAAATTGGGCTCAACCGATCGCGATCAAGTCGCGAGGGAGGCGCTTGGCCTCTGGTGGCCGAGCGTGCAGCGGCGCCATGCCCCGGATGTGGTCCCAGGCCGAGGCGTCCGCACGCTCGAACATGGTGGTGGATAGGCGGCTGATGTGGTCGTCCAGCCTCTCGACGCGGAGGTCCCTCTCGAGGACATCGTTCCGTACGACGTGGGGGGCTGAAGAGAGGAGGCGAAGGGCGAGGTGCTGCTGTGCGCGGAGCTTAACGCGCTCCGACTCGCACACCAGCTGGTACCATGCGGAGGCCGCGTAGGTGATTTGCGGCCTCAGGTATGTTTTATAGATCCCCACCTTGGTTCGGAGGGACAGTACATGCGACGAGAGGACTGGACGGAGGCGCGCGCGAGTCGCGCGGGCCCTGTGGACCACACTCTGGACGTGTGGCCTCATGGTGAGCCCACGGTCAATGGTGATCCCCAGGTACTTGGCCTGACGGAGCCAAGGTATCTCCGTGTCCTGTAGCTTGAGTGGCGGTGGGAATCCGTGTCTGCTTGTCACTAGCAGGGCCTGTGTTTTACTCACATTCACTGTGAGCCGCCACTTGGCCAGCCAGCCAGGCAGCTCATCTAGCGCTCGCTGCATTTTGACAGCGGCGTGTGCAGGGTTGAGGCTTGTGGTTATGTACGCCGCGTCGTCGGCGTACAGCGCGAGTTGCGAACCGGGTGCGACCGGGATGTCGTCTGTGTAATGTGAGTAAAGCACAGGCGAGAGGCAGCTGCCCTGGGGGACGCCCGCCAGGGCGGGGCGCGGGGGGGACATTGCGTCCTCCACCGCCACTCGAAAGGTTCTGTCCTTGAGGAATGAGGAAACCACTGCTACTACACGACGGGGCAGCGGTGTTTCTGACATCTTATAAAGACGCTGTGCCAAACACGATCGAACGCCTTCTCCATGTCGAGGAATACTGCGACGGCATGCTCGCGCTTGTTGCGAGCGACCGTGATCCCGTGCAGTACCCTCGACAGCTGCAGCGTGGTGCTGTGTCCACCCCTGAACCCGTACTGTTCGGGCCGTGGTGTGACATACAGGTTTATGTGCTTTAGGAGCAGTTGCTCAAACACCTTCGAGAGTGTGGAGAGTAGCGTAATGGGCCGATAGCTCTCCGGCATCAGGATGTTTTTATTGGGTTTGGGGATCATTATGACCCTCCCCTCTTTCCATGCGCTCGGAAAGTGACCCGTGCGCAGAATCCCACTGTACAGGCGCGCCAGCGCTGCCAGGGATCGACATGGCAGGTGGCGCAGCGCTGCGTTGGTGATTCCGTCTGCGCCCGGGGCTTTCCGAGGTTTGGTGTGGCGAATCTGTCGCATGACCATTCCAGGCGAAAAATAGATGGGGGCTTCTTCGGGAGCTATCGGCGTCGCGAGGTACTCTCGAAGGTGCTGCTCGACCCGTTCGACGTCCGTGTCGTCTGCAGCTGGGTTCGGGGTGAACTGACGTTCGAGGTGAGAGGCGAAGATTTCCGCACGGTTCGCTGCTCGGTACCGGGGTTTGCATCGTCGTGTAGCAGCGGGCGCACCGGAGCTGGGGTGTTGGTCAACCTTCGGCACAGCTTGTGCTATGCTATGCGCTCCCCCGGCTGGTCCCATTTTATTATATAGTAGCTCGCGGGAGGCAGGGCCCATATATAAGCCTGAGGGGTCAATCCGCCCGTCATTCAGTAGCCCGACGTCGCACGGTACAGATGTAAGTACCTATCGTCGTGCAAGTCTTATTGCTACCAATGTACATATATGCTATGTAATTAATATGTAAAACATAAGTTCTATAAATAAATGGAAATGCGGAGGTGAGGTAATTTGGATCGCGGGCCAGCACTACAAAAGACTATAAAAGCAGGGACCATTTGGTAGGAAATTATTGGACATTGGGCAACAAGTAGACAACAAGAGTCTCTCAAGGAACAAGGAAGCTCAACAGGAAGTAGTAGATCAAGAGTAGTGCTGGGCCAAGTACATCCGATGCCTCACTGACGTCAATGAAGTCCACCCATCCAAGTGTTTCATTCTTCGACTCAACATCCATCAAATACAGTCCACTGAAGGCGAACGCGAAGTAGTGGCAGTCTATTTGGAACCTTATCAGGTCATAGTCTGTTACGAACCACGGTCCTTAACAGTATGCCAGGAGCTTTTTAATCAGTACAAGTTCCATAGTCTTACAGAGTATGGACGTTACTGAAATTGGTCTGTAATTAACAGGGTCCGCCTGGCTGCCCTTTTTGGGCACAGGTTGCACGTTGCATTGGCTTGCTTCCAAGCCTTCGGCACTTGACCGGTCAATCAAACTGTTGTTTTCACATTATAAACATAATACAATAATGTCAACGGGAATTAACGAGATCATGTACGTGTATAGGTATGTGGAGAAACAGGGTGTGATGTTCCTCCAACACAAAGGGAGGATCCTCCGGCCAGGCAAGGTGATCACGCCTGGTGGGCTGCGGCCCGACGGTTGTCGTTGGGATGTTGTATATATACTATACCAGCGCACGAACTTCACTTTCGCGATTCAGGATTGGTTTGATGTAGTAGTATCCAAGTAGTTCACCTTGTTGTCGCTAGATGGCGCTGGGTATATGTGGTATCGCCACAGGTATAGATATACCTTTGGATTGCCTGACGTTCCGACCAGGTTACACAGGCCGTGGTCACAGGCTGACAGTCAGTCAGCCTGTGACGAGAACTCCCGTTAACATTATTGTATATCATGTAACGCGAAAGTTTAAACATTAGTTACTCATAAATTACATTACCATACTTTCTATAGTATACTATACAATACTTTCAAACTTCCAAATTATATTGTCTCTCTATAAAATTTTAGGAACATGTATTTTCAATCCAATCAAACGGCTAAATTGTATAGTGTTGCAAAGTCCTTTATTTTGAGGTAGAATGAAACACATTTTTACTATTTTTTCATAACAAACATAGTACCTAAGGAGCCGAGTAAAAGCAGAGTACAGAAATATCAACGGTACAGTACAGGGTACAGGGAAGTACAGGGGAGTACAGGGTAGCCATTTCGTGTTCCCCCATTAATGACGTGCATGCTGCAATTCGATAAATCGACTTCTACTTAATATGATTTATAAGATTACCAAGTTTCGTTTGTTCCATCCTAAATGATGCGACAGACAGGTGAGGGGTAGGACTATACGATATTGCTGTGCTACACGCCCCCGGACCGACCTTGTTAGTTGCAGCAGCAAGAGAAGTGACGCCTCATACTAGATATCTAGTAATTTCTGTGTAAGAAAATCCACTGCTGCAATTTCAAAACAGTGGTGAAAGTGGTTGCTGCTGCGTTTCAAGGTTGCCCTCCGCGAAGCTGTCATCGGCGTTCCAATTCAATGATCACCCAGTCAGCGATCATCCTGTTCCTTTAGATTTATACTGATTGAATACGTACGTGCCACGGTGATTGCAATAATAATAACCTCTTCTAGAATCCGCAATGTTGGTAATTTCACACAGAGTACCAACCAGCACCAAGTACCTGGGTTTGGTACTCAGCGCGGTGGCGTTAAATCGCCTCTCCCGTAAACAGGTCTTATATGATGAATATTTAGTGACTTTCAGTTTTATTTTTGATATATTATAGTAGAAGAAATACTTCTTGGCTTCCTTTGTTCACAAACACTAATAAATAACATTTTTGTTTTATAAAAGTGGAAAATACGTAAACAGAAAAAATATTGCATTCGTCTAACTTCTAACTTTCTAAATGATAGATTTGCATTGTCTCGCAGAATTCCTCTACAATTAAGAATTTTACACAGCATTAAGCTCTTCCTTGTAGATATTTTAAAAGGCAGTTATTTCGTTTATCATAATTACTTATCTCAAATAAGATCACTTTGGACTGCTTGTAACACTATACAACAAGCATTCGTAGGTGTTATGTCTCTACATACTTTCTAATAAGAATTGTACAGAACACATGTCAATCGAATAAATAGTAATCATATATGTTAATCGTAAATATTATACGAGATAAACTCATAAAGAAACATAATTAATCTGTAACTTGTGCTCTATGTGGTTAATGTTACCAATATTGTGCATAGATTATTCTTTTTATTTTTATTTTATTTATTTGGAACAAAAAACAGTTACATGCTAAAATAGTTAACAAATCATTTAATCAATTTACAATATAAAAGAAAGAAACTCAAGCCAAGTTGAAGTCACGATCTCATAATAATAAAAGATTATGTAAAATTTGGAATTCATAACAAGTTTATAACAAATTAATAACAAATTTTCATGGACCTATCTCATAAATTAATAAAGTAATATGGTAGTATCAATTACAGAGCTGACAAGAGCTCAATGACACTTTATATAGTCTCAGCTTTATGTGATGATGTTTTTGTCGTTTCATTTCACAATCGTTCGCGATAAGCTTAAAGAGAATTAGACTTTCATTGCTGATCATCAAGTTATTATGTTTCACAAGCATAAAATGTTATAAATCCATAGATATAGCTATCTACTGGTTTTATTTATTTAAAAATCACATAACATAACTTCACGCCTGTGTCCCCAAAGGGGTAGGCAGAGGTGTATTACACACCCACGATTCGTCAGTTATGTTAAGGTCCCAATGTAATAGGGGGCGAGCCTATTGCCATCTACCGGGCGCTTAATAAGCGAGCGATAATTAACATTTATTAATGCACACATAACTACGAAAAGTCAGAGGTGTGTGCCCGGGGCGACTGGGGATCGAACTCGAGACCTCGTCTCAGCAGTCCGTTACGTACGCCACTGGGCTATCGCCGCGTTTTTGTTGTTTAAAAATCATGTTGATTATATACTTATATAGGATTTGAATACCCTAAATTTCATAGTACTATATTAAAATCCGTATTCCTCTTTCTGACCAAAACATTTATTTAAACCTTTTTTAACTCACATAAGTTAGCCTCAGCTGTGACTAACGAGCTAACTAACCTAATCTTTTTAACTCGTATACGTAGAAATAAACCAACTTCTAATAAAATAGTCGTATCGTTCTAAAACTTTGTTTGTGGCACTCGGATGAAAATACAATGATTTGACGCCATGGAACTAATCCCATGATGGAGCTAGGATGTACGATAAGCACAACACCTGAGAAAGCGTTAAGCACACACAGGTGGCTCAATTGGTCAGAGCATTCCCTGTAAGGGACTAGTCGCGGGTTCAAGTCCCGTCCTATATGTTCTCTTTTTCCGATCAAAATCTATAACACTTGTATTGTGTTTATTGTTATTTAATTGTATTATATTGTTCTTTCAGAATATTCAAGCTTGTTCGTGGCGAGTGTTACCGACGGGGGGCTAGTGATAGTGTCGCCATCTGGTACACTTACCCTACCTGATGACGTGACCCATGTGGCTCTGGAACTACATGCAGCTGATGCTAGAGCAGTCCTTGTGCTGAACGTGATTGAATCAGGTACATCTCCAAATCAATTTTAACAATAACCTAGATATTAATCTATCATGGTCACTATCATTAGTATTAGAGTCTATGGGATATTTACCATGTGTTCGTCGTTAATCGTGATAGAGTTCGAGTGTGTAGTGAAACCAGTGGTAGTGGTGTTACGCGTCAGAGACGATTACAAAAGAGGATAGATCGATATAATTACTCAAACTCGTTCACCGTTAACCGCTAGTACTCGGTTCTTCCGTGGCGCTTGCAACAGTACCGAAATATCAGACACTCATGACGATCATCATTGCAAATATCCCGTTGACTCTAATTCTAAAAAATTAACAATTTTATTGAAGCTCTAAGGTAACATAATAGGGATGTGGACTATTTTTGGGAAAGTGTTTAAAACCATGCATAAGTACCAAATATAGCCCAAACTATTTATTATTATTTTTGTAAAACAACCAATACCTTTTGTCGCGTAGTCGCGGCGTCGCTAGGCCGCCCCATCCATCGGGTCAGGACGTGCGAGCTGGCCAGGCTCACCGTCCGGCCCGTTGGTGGACGGACGCGACGCAGCGACGCCGAGACGCCGCGACGGGAAAAGTTATTTGGTTGTTTTTGGATAGTTGTATGTACCTGGGGTTTGTTCCGAGAGAAATCTTCATTACTTTGGGAGGTTTGCTTCGCGTAAATCGGCCTTAGTTCTTACCAGCACGTACCATGATTCAGCTCGCCATCTGTAGTTAAAACGTACACTGATTCCCACCATTCTACATATTGCAATATACCTAACCTCACACCCAAACGTTTGGTGTCTTAGGTGCGTGGCTACGTACAACATAGAAATATCTTACACGTACATTTATCTACTATAATTAATTAGTCAGTTACATGTTAATGACAGCCAAGTCTGTCAATTACCTTTTGCTATCTCTGGCAGCCAAGTCTGCCAATTACTCTGGGTGCACCACAGAACTATTTAACTTTGTTATAGAGACTTCGTATTGCAGCACCGAAGGTCTCCTATAACAGACTGATCACGGCCTTTCGCCCAGTCTAACACTCACGAGGTTTTCGCATTGAAGTATCGAAAGACCTCTGGCAGCCAAGTCTGCCAATTACTCTGGGTGCACCACAGAACTATTTAACTTTGTTATAGAGACTTCGTATTGCAGCACCGAAGGTCTCCTATAACAGACTGATCATGGCCTTTCGCCCAGTCTAACACTCACGAGGTTTTCGCATTGAAGTATCGAAAGACCTCTGGCAGCCAAGTCTGCCAATTACTCTGGGTGCACCACAGAACTATTTAACTTTGTTAGAGAGACTTCGTATTGGTACCGAAGGTCTCCCCTAACAGACTGATCACGGCCTTTCGCCCAGTCTAACACTCACGAGGTTTTCGCATTGAAGTATCGAAAGACCTCTTAATATAACTGACCTCCAAGAACATTAGAAACTTTCATAAAGTTAGGAATGTCAAGTTTATGCATTTAGATGGGAACCTCTACACTATTGTCTTAGTGCTACCACTTAGCTTATATTAGATGAGCCGCCACCATGCTGGACGCCTCCATCAAACACCAATCACTTTACTTTTCACTTATTAAATTCTACTAAGGCTATTGATGTAGTTCAAATGACTGAAAATGAAGCGGCAAACTGAAACGCCACAGACAACATAGAGCACATAACCATAAACTATAAATACTCTGACTAGTTTATTACAAGTCTTTTGGCCTAACAATATTAATTTGACTCTGCTACCTTTTTACTTCGCGAACTGCGCGACACTCCCGCCCGAATAGTCTTAGAGCAGGGTTAGTAAGTTACGCGTCCACTCTGAAATTTTCTCCAGAGCTCTGGTGGCCGCGCCTCTTCTTTGTTTAACCTCATTGTTTATTTGAATTAATCAGGTTCATCCTCTTTCTGAATCAATATTTTCTCTCTGTCTGTGCTCTCTGATACATTATCAAAGTCTTTCAACATACAACTTTCCGTTGATATTATCGACTCTGTGCCTTCTTTCTCGTTTCCTGAACTATCTGACATATCTTTTGAATTTGTAACTTTCTCTTCTAATGGTGCCAATTCGTGTACCGTTATATTCCGTGGTATCTCACTTTCTCCTTTTAATGTGTTCGCATCGTATTCTACTTCTTCATTGTCCTCTATTTCCAATGGATATAAATGAGCTAAAGATCTTATAAACTCTTTATTTCCAACTTCGACCTTCGCAACTCTACAAAGTCCATCAGAACCTTTGACCAATGAAGTAATTTTTCCAACTTTCCATTCTTCTCGATTTTTACTATCTCCTTTTATCTGCACAATTTGTCCTACCTTCGGGATTAATTTTGCCGTGATTCTAGGTTCTTTTACAGAATGTCCATATCGTTCACGCAGACTTTGTAAGTATCGATTTGTGAACATATCCTTAAATTCATTAAGGATAACTAAACCTCTTTTCCAAGCCTTGATAAGGTCGGATTTTGTCGTAGTGCCTTGTACTAAAAAATCTTCAGTTGAACCTTCCATCGTTATGCATTTTCCCATAGTTAAGAAATCAGACGGTTTTAAAATATGTACCAATTCAGAATCGACACAAGTTAACGGTCTTGTATTGACAGTAGCTTCAATTTCTTTTACTAATGTGACTACTTGACTATCTGTCAGCATGTGTTTTTCCAGTGTTCTCCGCATACAATTCTTCACTATTCCAATTAATCGTTCATAAAATCCCCCGAACCAGGGAGCCAGTTGGGGTATGAATCTCCAACGAATTTCGTGTTTGATACAATAAGAATTTGATAGTATTTCTGACATAAGCTTAAAATTTGTAGCATTATCTGATGTGATTGTTTGTGGTACACCTCTAGTCGATATCATTCTTCTCAAAGCAAGAAGTCCTTCTTCTGCTGTGAGATCTCGAACAACCTCTAAATGCACCGCCCTGACTGCTAGGCAAGTGAAAAGTGCTATCCATCGTTTACTTGTTTCATTTCCATGTTTAATTAGTACAGGGCCCATGTAGTCCAGGCCTGTAAATGTAAACGGTGAAGTGTAGTTTACTCTTTCAGTGGGTAACGCAGGGGTTGGTGGTAGCTTAAATGGTCCCCCTCCATGTTTCTGACATCTAGGACATTTCCTTATAATCTTCTGAACTTGGCGTTTTCCGTGTGGAATCCAAAAGGATTGACGAATTATAGCGAGGGTGTGGTTAACACCTACATGATGATTGTCACTATGAGTCTGGGTTATAATTTTGTTAGTGTAATCACAATCCTTTGGAATAAGTATTGGATAACGTTGGTCATACGACCAATCCGTGTTCTTCAGACGTCCTTTGCAACGTAAAAGTCCGTCCACGTCCAGAAATAGTCCAAGATTAATTTTTAAGCTTGTTTCTTTCCCTTCTAGTTCTCTTGGAAAGTGTTCGGCTTGTAGCTTCTTAAGCTGCTTAATTTTGTCACTCTTTTCTTCACTTATGTCTACTTCCATCTCAGTTTGGTTGCTTGTACTGTCTTCTTGATTTTCCACATCAAGTTCATTTTCTTTATCCATTGTATATTCTTGCGACTCTTTCGGGAGACCCTCCCCCACACAAAGAGAAGAAATTTCTTTGACTCCTGACGGCCAGGAATCTGGTTGTTGTAATAGAAACTGGGGTCCAGTCAGCCATCTTACTTTATCTTCTTTAGAGCTGAATGGTCTTGTGGCAACATCCGCTGGATTTAGATCTGATGGAACATGTCGTATCATTAGGCTTTTATTCCTTTTAATTTCTTCTACTCTTCTGGCCACGAACGGTGTAAGTAGTTTGTCCGACTTGCACCAATCGATAACAATTTGACTATCCGTCCATAACGTTTGACTTGTGATGTTGAATTGTAAAAATTGACATACATATTTTATTAGCCTAGTTCCAATTAACCCTTGACGCGATGCACCGCGAAATAGGCTATATGCATCTAATGTCGAGGGGGGGCAAGTCATTTACAATTTGGAGGTCATAGGTCACCGAAAATGCATATTTTAGATATCAAGAACATAATTATATATCATAATGCGTATATCAAAATGATCGTCACTAAACTAGGAATCATTATATATAAAGTAAATACCTGTAAATCCGAATGTTTTTACGATATGAGTTTATAATTCCAAAGTTTTGATTTTTACGTTCTGCTTCAACATGTTTACACAACAATTATCTCAGCAGAATCACCATAATCACTTACACTAATATCACTAAAGAATTACACATATATTCAAGTATTTACTGTACTAAAGTTACACTACAATATAACACGATATCCACAAATAAATCCAATAAGATTCCGATAAGAACGCTCTCGCGAAAAAAATGGCGCGGTCACTGCACTCACAGCCGGCGGCGGTCAAATATCCGTTATTTTTTCGCGGGACCGTGACGTCAACAATGCCACCTGCAACTCGCACCTGCGTTTAGGTACAGTCGCAAAGTTAAGCTATTGAGATTCAACTTTATTTATGTATAAATAAATGTAATACTATTTTACAATATTATACGAATCGATTTTTCTTTAGAAAAATGAATTACTATGCCCAATAATATTTATATAGCTGTTGTTTGACATGAAATCGGCGAACAAAGGAGATATTTTGTGGTTAAATTAATCTTTATATATAAAAAGCGGCCAAGTGTGAGTCGGACTCGCCCATGAAGGGTTCCGTAGCAGCAAGTAATATAGCAATGCTTTTTTTTAAATTTCATATTTGAATTGATTGAATGAAAGATAAATTGCGGTTTACGATTTATGACGTATTAAAAAAAACTACTTACTAGATCTCGTTCACACCAATTTTCGGTGGAAGTTTACATGGTAATGTACATCATATATATTTTATATGTTTATCATTGTCTTATTTTAGAAGTTACAGGGGGAGACACACATTTTACCACTTTGGAAGTGTCTCTCGCGCAAACAATTCAGTTTAGAGAAAAATTATATTAGAAACCTCAATATCATTTTTGAAGACCTATCCACAGAACCACAGGTGTATGCGTTTGATGTAAAAAAAAAATTGAGTTTCATTTCTAAGTATGGGGAGCGCCCAAAATTTATTGTTTTTTTTTTATTTTTGTGTGAAAATCTTAACGCGGTTCACAGAATACATCTACTTAGCAAGTTTCAACAGCATAGTTCTTTTAGTTTCGGAAAAAAGTGGCTATGACATACGGACGGACAGATAGACAGACATGACGAATCTATAAGGGTTCCGTTTTTTGCCATTTGGCAACGGAACCCTAAAAATGAATTGCTGTTCGTTAGTCTCACTAAAACTCGAGAACGGCTGGACCGATTTGGCTAATTTTGGTCTTGTATTATTTGTGGAGGTCCAGAGAAGGTTTAAAAGGTGAATAAATATGGAAGTTGTTATCGATTGAGGCAAACCATGCTAATCGGATGAAGGACTAGAATGGAGCGTGAACCTTGTGACCTAACGCAGACAAGGCGTTCCCTCCTAAGGACTCCACACGGTATCGAATACTCAAAGCAATACTTTACCTTAGTTAGCAAATTTATTTCATCGTTTGATGATGTATAAAATACATCCTTACCACTCATATCCCTTATAACTCCTCCACTTGAGGAAGGCGATATATCATATGCTCGAGGATCGAAAACAGCCCCATCTTGCTTTGGGTGGCCCTTTTATATTGGCTAGCCAATGTTAGGGCCACTTGTCCGTATTGACACTTTTTACTTTTATTACCTTTTCACTGTCAATTCGGTTATTATTGAAATACTAAAACTATTTTGTACAGTTGGCACAGTACAAAATAGCTTTGATATTTAGATGGTGTCCGAATTGTTAGAAAAATAAAATAAAATGAAAAAGTGTCAAGTCGGACCAGTGGCCCTAGAAATTAGTGTTCCTAAGGTAGGCTAGCCTTTATATTGCTGCGCCAGGAGCAACTCAGTAAAATATTGATAGTATGAATAAGTTTATGGCACTCGCTTACTAGACTGGCTGAACCCGGACTCTTCAAAACCTTGACTTCGAAATGAAATATTTTAAGTCACCGCACAATAGGTTTTCAATGTTTTATAGAAACCTGAAAATTAAATATTTAGGATAGCACTAATGAAATACAGTCATGGATATCATATATTTTTATTTTATGATTTCTTTCATGAATAAATTCGTGTTATATAAATTGTATTAAATTGTACTCAGTCAAAGTCAAAAATCAAAGTCAAAAACCATTTATTCTGTATAGACCATTAATACGGCACTTACAAAACGTCATTTTTTTTTATTAAACTTATGTTTGGCAAATGGACCACCGGTTCGAAACGCGGCCCTGTCCTGAGAAGACTCCGGCAAGAAACTCAGCGGGCTGTTTTTTTGGTCTATTTACAAACATGTTTACTTAACCTAATTACAATATTTCGTTTGAGTAGCATAGTGATAGAGCAAACAGTTGATATCCAAGCTTTACAGCTAAATAAGAAATAAAAAACTTACTGTTTTTAATTAGTCTTATTATCGTTAAAGCCTTAATAATAGATAATTTTACTATTAAAATCCAGTCAAATAAGGTATGGCCGCAAATTTTGCCATTTTTTTTAGTTTTATACATACAAAAGCAATGTGTGTAGATTTTGGTATCTGATACCACCGGTAAATGTCGAAAAAAAAAATAGTATTTTTTCGCAAGTATCCGAAAAATTAGACTAAATATGACAATATGAAATACAAATTATTAATTAAAAGTGCATAAAATAAATTTCACATTTAAATATCATATATCATTAAAATATATATAACAATATCATATTTAGATACCTTGTAAAGTTTCCTAAATTTTACCATCGATAAAAAACAAAAAAAAACCATTACATTAGGCTATTTTACAAGGATTTTTCGAATTAAATTTATAAGAAAAAGTTAACGTAATAATTGCTTCAAAATTCATTCAATTTTACATGGAATTAAAATGTGGTGAAAAAAAATTATGAAGTAACTTTTAATAAGAATAATGAACATTTATACCAGAATTGCTTCCATAAATGTGTTAGTATCAAAATAACTTACGACTAGTGTTAGTAATATTGAAATAAAGAAACTTTAGGGATTCACCCACAACTTTCATTAGATTTGGTGGGCCACTCCGAACCAGGTCGTTGTGTACTTGACTGCATGCAATTGTATTCACCGCCCGAGGATCGGCGAGTCCCCCCTATCAGCCAGTGCTCCGAGTATGGTAGTTTTAAGAAATCAAATTTTAATTTAAAATTGTTAATCTGCACTCCCAATATAAAATAATATTCATCTTATATCTAAAATTAGCTTAGAAATTAAAATTAGCCAGAGAATTTATTACATGTCGTATAAAATACAATAAACTATGTTTAGTAAATTTCTTACATAATTAGATTTTGCTGGACGTAACGCTTACGATGACGGATGCCAATAGAGACGACGGACGATAGAGGACGGAGGACGAATGATTGGACGGCGGACGAATATCTGGACAGCGGGGTTAGACAAGATACATACAGTCCCGCCTCTTCCCCATTGGGGTAGGCGGATACCACATCTTTCCAGTTGCTCCCATCGTGGCATACACATTTTGGTTTTACTTTCTGTACTTCATACATGTTCATAGCATGCGGGTAAAGTGGCTTTTTCTTAGAACATTTTTGATCTAATCGAAATACGTACGCTTAGATCGGCCTTTTTATATAACAGATATACCTAATAATATAAAACACAATATAATTTGACATAATGTAAATTCCTATATACATACGTACGCCTAAATCAGTCTATTTATATAAAAGATATAATATAAAACACAATATAATTTGACATAATGTAAAATCCTCTACAGTTAATTTTCTATGCGACTATCGCTATAGAAAATAAAAGCCACTGTCTAACCCCGCTGGCAACGCACATTGGCATAAGTATAAATGACGGCACTTGAACCCATTCCCTCAACCGATATGCGAAGTAAGTCGTAATGTTGCATTCATGCATCATCATTTATTCATCACCAAACATTATCAATAAATTTATTCATTCATTACGCTTCCTTTTTCGCCCACGTGAATCTTTCGATTCGAGACTTTGGTTAGAGTGCCACTCCTCCCAGCAATTCTCGAAACAAAGATTCACGCCACAGGTTTTGCATTCTGTACGAATAAATTTATTGACTTTCCTTCTGTAACAAATCTCGCATCTCTTTCTACCCCCTGACTTTCCTGGTAGGTTCCTTGGGACGTGAACAATATCCCGCCTTAGCCGCGTTTCTTCCGGTACTGGCTCACTGAAGTCTATTGGCTCGGGGCTGTGCTTCGCCACTAAAGCATCAGCGAGTTCGTATCGAAATTCACGATGCGACACCGGCAGTTTATTGCGCCGTCTCAAGGAACTTCTGTACATAATAAACCCATTCAAAATACTCACGTTCAGTAACCTTTTAAACATTTTCATATACCATTTTATACCTCTCTTTCGCTCTAACAAGAACATGGCGAGTTGTTGATCCTTTTTATCAACACCCCCCATGGTCTCGTTATACTCTTTTATACACAAAGGCTTCACAACACTCTTACCTGCCCTCGTACCAACGTAAGTGCCGTTATCGTGGAAGGTGGATATGACATTCACCATTTTGGCGTCTTTCCATGCATTGATGGAAAGATCACCACAATGGCGAGATATCAAAGTCCCCCTTCGCACGTTTTTCGGCACTTGCGCGATATCTTTAGGCACATTACGACGATTGCACCTGAGAGTCCCTAAGCAATCAAAGCCCTGACTTTTAAGGTATCGTGCCAACGATGGACAATTATAAAAATTATCCATTGTGACACAATGACCTCGCTGTTCAAGGCCTTGCAAGAGCTCAACGACTATCTGTGCACTTTTACCTCCCACATCAACACTTACAGATGGGTCGAGCAATGACACATCTGTCTTCCCTGTATAAATCTGAAACTTAGACAGATAACCTGTAGCGGATTCGCAGAGTTCGTATGACTTTATTCCGAACCTCGCTGCTTTTGTCCGGATGGTCTGGACAAAAGACAAGCGACCCTTGAATAAAGTCAACGACTCGTCGACACTAAGGTTACGGTCTAAGTTATACAAGGAAGAAAATTTGTGTTCTAAATGAGTCAGGATGGGTGCAAGTTTGGCCAGTCTCCGCGACATCTTTTTTGCTGAACCCGTTCCATCACATTGTTGGTCATTCTGACTAGAGTCAGAATTATCAACGAAGTGAAAGAATTTGTTCAGCAAAATGTAACGGTTATAGGACATCAGTTTCCTAAATCCCGGCAAAGATAGGGCACCTGATGATTTCCAAAACTCGTGTACAGATGTTCGCGGATCGAGACCCATATACATCAGGATAGCCAAAAATACCATTATCTCGTCTTTATTAGTGGGTGACCACTTATGCAGACGAGATGATCGTTTTAAGGTCCCTGATGATTTTAGGGCCTCAATCGTCTGCTGGGCATACCGATTAGTCTCGGTAACGATAAGGCCTATGATTTCTTCATCCCATATATCGGTAAAGACATCATAAGCCGAATCGTAATCTTTGATTGGTCCAGGCGTTGGACCTGAAAATTGTTCAGTTACTCCCCTGAACGAATCAAAGTCACCAGACCACTCAAATTGAACCGATGTACCCAACAAACGATCGGCCTCATCATCTATACCTCTGCCAATGTTTGCTACGATATCCCTGATTGGCTCCTCCAGCTCGTCATCGTCTGGTACATCCTTTCGTGAATTAGTGATGACAGGATTTTCGACAGCGGTAGGTTCGAGCTCATCATCGTAATCGCTCTCTAAATCACTGCCATCACCTCCAACAGGTCTAGCGGATGGCCGTGACAGCGGTGACGTCATACCTGAAGTTGACGGTTGAACGTCAAGTTCAGCTATGACGTTGCTGTCAGCTTCTACAGAGTAAACCACAGATTTGTTAGCCGGCACAAAACTCTGGTCTACTTCTGCAATACCACTAGGCCCTGTTGGCTTCATAAAAGAATGTTCCCAGGACGGGACCCAGCTTTGGATTTGCCATGGAGCAACGTCCATCATTTCCTCCATTTCCTCATCGTCATCCACTTCCTCCAGCAGCTCCAATAATCCAGGGCTAGAAAGAAATATACAAATAAAGAAAAATATAAATACAAAACCTACTTCTGGTTTGGGACAGAAACATCGTCCGTGAGCTTAAGACTTCCGAAAGCTCAATCAATTAGCCTTTTGTAGCCCACTACTGCAGATAGGATTCTCCCAAGGATAGTACCCGATCTTCTGCCTTGAAAAGAAGATACAACCTAATATCTTATTTCTAAGATTTAAGGGTGTATACTAAGATCTTCGGAGCCCACGCCGACCTCACCTGCTACCTGGTACACCTGCCGACTGGAACTTGCTTTCCTGTCGAGGTTGGGAGGTCAGATAGCAGTTGCTCACTTAAAAACCAACTTTAGCCAATCAAATATTAATAAAGCGAACCCTGGGCTTCTTGAATCCAACCGGGACATCCCGCTAGGATGATGATGATTTCTAAGATGACCTTCCAATTCTGAGCAGAAAGTCTTGGTAAGGAGTTCTCATATATTATATGAACCCTAAAAAGATCATTCATCAACATTCTATTTTAGATGGTCGTGTAAACAATTAAGCAACTTACGTGTCCAACGCGGTGCGTTGACGTGGACCACCACCCGTCAGGAGCGTGCGTGAAGGAAGTGAAGTACTGTTGAGCGTAAGAGAAAAAATACTAAGAAACAGATTTTACGCAAAATAACCTAATTCTGATAAATTCTAGATACATAAACTAAATAACTTACGTGTCTAGAACAACTTCACGGCGTATGCTGCCACCAGGGGTTTCCATCAACGACACCTGATCGGTGACATTAATGCTACCCCTAGGTGTGCAGCTTACAGCGAGCCCCTTTATATTGCATCTGGGAAAACGAAACTAAGCTAAAAAAACACATTTAAATAAAATACAGCCTATTAGAGATACCCTGAATAGAAAACGAAGAGTCTAAACAAAAGTATTTAACTTTCATTCTTCACGCATTTTCCATGCATGCATGCATGCATGCACTAAGACGCAATTGATAAATAAATATAATTCTCACTGTAAGTTTGATAGATGCATGGATGGATACCTAACCTAACCCTGCTAATACAAATTAAAATAACTTACCCATGAGGCACGTCTATCGAGTATGGGCCAGCGGTCGGCGTGGATGGTTTGGTCTTTTTACATCTACAAAAATAAATAAAAAATTAGTTAATTAATAATAAATTAAAATAGAGAAACTATATAAAAACTAATTCGATACACTTACGGGGGAGGGGAGACGTCCCTTTCCTCCACTTCGGCAGCGAGGCCAAGAATCAGGGCCCGACGTGCTGCCGACTGTCGGGCCGATTGGCTCGGCCCAGGTGTTGGGGTCGCCGACCGTGACCGGCTGGTTGCACTCATGGTGCGGCGTCTGTGCGATCTAAAAAAATATGGTTAAGTTACAATAATAAATATTTATGTTATAAATAGCGATGTCACATCGCTTTTTGTTTTACGTTAACTATATTTGTATGACACAGAACTAAAAAATACGTTACGGTGACTGTTTATCATCATACGTAATCATGTAGTGTTATTTTTCTAACCTAAAGTAACCTAATCTGACATACTTAATTAAAACACTATATAGCTTCCCATCACGTGGGCCGTGTGCTTGTCTGCCACCTTAGTGGTATAAAAAAAAAGAAAAAAAAAAGGTTTGCCACCGTAGTGTTGAAAAAACAATCTTAGAAAAATACCAAATGCTACTTTGTATCTATTATTTTTGTAACAATAAGCATAACAGCATAAGGGTGAACAAAATACAATACATGTATAGGAAACTAGTATCTTGTTGAACTACCAATTCGATAGATGTTACGGTGACCGCTTACCATCATATTTTTCTTATATTATGGTCCAGTATTATTATATCTAACCTAAATTAACCTAATCTGACGTAATAAAAAAAAAAAAGTTTGCCACCGTAGTATTGAAATAGGAATGTTTCAAGAAAAATCCCGTATGTACATACTTTTTGCCTATTATTTTTATTTTATGCTTATAGGTGAATAAAATACAATACATGTATACGAAACTAGCAACTTGACGAACTCTATAGAAGAAGGCACATGATTTATGTGAGTGAGTGTACTGTAGTAGTAACTACTTAGCGAACCATACGTACCTATGATAGCTATAAATATATGAAATTCGACCTTTTTATATTTTGACTATGATTTTGATGAAATTAGGTAATAATACGAAAAACGAGTTACTGGTATTTACTTGTCGATAGTTATTCTCACTACTTATCCATATTTAAAATTAATTCAAACTAGATTATTATATATACTTGATGAAATAAGTGAGATGTTATTGAAAGAAACTAGGTTTCATCATGGCGGTCAACATTTCATCACTTTTGTACATTTAGAACATGATTATAAAGTGAATATGTACTAATATGAAAATTTAACAACTGATTGTGTTTTGCAAATAAATACTTTTAACGACTTATGTATATTATAAATATACCAACGTGATATTTTAATTGAAAATCTTATGTAAAACACGACAAGCTATTTCATAAAAAGGTTCAAATCAAATTGATAAACTTTTATCAGTAATATTTTCACTACTTTCCGTTTGAATTTCTCTTTATACGTAAACTACAACTAATTCTCAATAATTATATGTATAATAACACATAAAAACACTTACCGCTTTCTCAAATAATCCATATTTATTGTGCACTTCACACACCAAAACTTTCACAACAATGAACTCAACAGAAAATGGCGGCCCAGAAGGTCAATGTATTTTTATTTTAATATTTTTTGCGTTCCGTTGTCACTATCTTCGTTCAAAACTTATAAAATACGATTACCATAAGGTAAACATTGGGCTAAAGTTAAACGCCTAACGCTTTGATGTAAACGAAACGTTTAAATCCAATGACAAAATAGAGTGAGTTTATTTGTGCAAACCGTGGCACAAAAAACATTCAACGGTGCAACTTTATTTGTGCTAATGGGTGAACAAAAAACGCGCGACGGGTTAATACACCTAGTAATTCCAACCGTGGTATTTTCAGATCGTCTTGATCCTTCAAAGGAACTAGCCTTGATTTTCCTAGAACAAACTTTACTTCCTTGCCATTAACTACGTAGACTACAGCTGCATAGGCCTTCGAAGAAGAGTCTGTGAAGCAGTGAATTTGACAAGTGCTTGTAGTGGCATCACTAAAGTAACATCTAGCCAAAGTTATGTCTCTAACTTCATCTAATTCGTTACATATTTTCACCCAATCGGTTTTTAATGTTTCAGAAAATGGTGTGTCCCAATTTATCTTTTCTTTCCACAGATTTTGTATGAACAGTTTGCTAGACAACAATGAAGGTACAGCAAATCCATATGGATCGTAGATTGACGCTATGACCCGTAAGGCATCTCTTTTTGTAAATTTAGGTTCATTAATAACATTATCTTTCAATTGAAGCGTGTCTTCCTTCAGTTTCCACTTTAGGCCAAGAACCTTGATATTATCCTCTTTGCAAGAGTCAGGTACTTGTTTTATAAATTCTTCGGAGTTGGAACTCCAATCCCTAAGATTCATGGATAGTTGGTTGAATATCTCTTTGGAATCCTTATAAAGTTGAAGTGCTTCCTTCACTGTTTTTGTTCCAGTGACAACATTATCCACATATATGTCTTTAGTTAATTTCTTAACCTGTTCATTATCTGAACTTTGTAAGTGTAATCTGATTGTTGCATTTAGCAAAAATGGGCTTGATATAACACCAAACGGAACTCTTGTAAATCTTAAGTGAAGTAGATTATCTTCTGTAGCGGGTTTCTTTGTATCCTTTAACCATAGGAATCGAGTTACATCTCGATCCGGTTTATTGAGAGCAATCTGTAAGAATGCCTTCTCGACGTCTGCACATAAACCTATTGGTTGACATCTGAACTTTATAAGTAATCCAGTCAGATCCTCCAACATCATGGGTCCGCAATACAAACATTCATTTAAGCTTTTATTGTCCTTTGTTTTAGATGACGCGTCATAGACAATTCTTATAGGTTTGCCAGGTACTTTTACCCCATGGTGTGGAAGGTAATGAACTGGATGTCCTACTGCTTGATCTCTCAAATCAGGTACGACTTCAATTATTCCCTTCATCATTTGATCCTTTAATGTTTCTTCATAAGCTAATAGTGTGGATGTATGTTCTTTGGCTTCCAGAGTCTAATAGAACTCTGCATGGAATTTCCTTAGAAAATTCTCCTACTTTATTAGCAGTAACTACTGCCGTTTGTAGGACTGTGAGTCCCTTATCTCTTGTGTACAGGACATTGGTTGTCTTGACTCACTTTTGAGTACACTGGAAATTTTAACAGGACATAAAGCCCGGTTATGACCTAATTTATTGCAATGACAACATTCTCTTTTATTTCTACAATCTACATAAGAGTGTCCTATTGTAAGACAACCATAGCATCTATTTTTTAATAGGGATTTTCTTTCTTTTATTTCCTTGAATTTAGTGCATTCATCGTTGTAGTGTGACTCCTTACAGAAGATACAAGGAAGTTTAGACTTCTTCTTAGGTGGTTCCTCCTTTCCCTGTAATTTTCCAGAATAACTTGTATATTTTTGCTTGGTCCCGTAGTTTCTCTGGGAAATATTTCCTTTGTTCTGTGTAGGGTAGTATCGAGCCTTTCCCTAATTGTTTTCATGACCTTTCTGTTGTCTCCTTTGGTCTTCTTTTCTCCATTACCATAAACCTCAAGTGGTTATGGTTAATATTTTCACCCATTGAATCCAAAATTCTCAAATGTTTTTCAATTTCAGTTAAAACTCTTCGACAATCTAATACAGTTTTGCTTGCTGGTTTTATTCTATAGAGTGAGGAGTAGTGTGCATCAACCACTTGAGATTGTTTCCCATATCTTTCTTTCAAAGATTGTATAGCTATAGAATAATTTTTATTTGTAATCTCTAACCCATCTATCACTCCCTTGGCTTCCCCCTTTAAAGAATTCTTCAGATATAATAATTTGTCAATGTCTGGCAAATTCCGATTATGAATATTGGAACTGAATTGGTCCCAAAATTGATGCCAATGGAGAATGTCACCTTCAAACTGTGGTAACTCTAATTTTGGCAACTTCCTCGATAAGAAACTTTCCTCGTTCTTATTGTTATTTGTCATTGAATTTTCACATTCTTCAATTTTCACTTTGAGTTCGCAGTAGTTTTCTTCAGCTTCCAGCTGGATTGCAGAGATGGCAGAGATCTCATCCACTTGTGGTTCTTTAACGAGTCGAAAATAGTTGTTTAGTTCCCTCTCTATTCGTTGGAGAAAGGTATGAAGTTTAGATGATACTACTCTTGCTTCATGCAAGGTTAAGTCATTCATTTCATTAGTGAGTTTGCTAGTTGTATTCCGAGCACATTCAGACAGAGTTTTTATTTTATCACATAGACTGCGGAGAATAAGGAGCATGGCCTCTTCCATATTGACGTTCTGTAATGTAATATAATAATATACCATCATATGCACAGCTCATGCCATGACATGCTCTAAGTATTATAATGTATGTTTAAATTATAACATAACAAAATATTTTTTGTATTATTTACTGAAATAGTTCTGATTACTTATTTGATCACACCTCATACATACAGGATATTTTAAATTTTTTAATAAGTATTAAAATTTTCCTTAAATCAGAATTTCAGAAATTCAACTTCCCTTTCATGGAACTGGTTCGCTATCAAAGAGATAATCATCTCCTTTCAGAATTACTATCAAGTGTTGTGAGACTAGAACGCTCCTAACATAATTACTCAACCACCGAGGGCACCTTATTAATCGTAGAATAATTAATGGGCATGATGAGGAAATATGTTCTTATATAATGTGTCTTTAGATGACAGACACTACTAGGTACTTATAAAGTACAAGAATTTATAATCTCTCTTTAATTATTTATTTTTAAGTATTGAAGACACCGCTGCCTAGTCAGCAGTGCTTCTGCTTGTGTCTTAGACAAATGTTTGTATTTGCCATGTGTACCCAAAGTACTCATTCACAGTATGTATTGTCTACAGAGGTCCTCAATACTAACTTAGTTGGTCAGTCTAGGACCAAATGACCATGCAAGAGATGTCCAATCAAACATTTATCTATTGCAAATAAGGTAGCATGTATACTAATCCAATGTTATAAGATTATAAACTATTATTTATTTAATTATTTAAACTTTATGCACCTCACTTGAGATATTGTTTTAGTTATAACTCCAACAGCTATTTCTTTAACTGTAGGCAGTTTAATTCAATCCACCTTCTTTCGGTGATAATTACCTCTGATAACTAATATAATTCAGGTCTTTTTGAAAGGCTAAGTACACAGCTTTTGTCATGTAGATACCTATTTATTCCTACAAACAGTTTATTTAATTTCCCTATTGTTGTCGTACAATCTACATAGGATTTTAGTTCTTAACACTGGTTGTAGGTAAGTTTGAAGTAAGTTAAATTTATTTTTCGTAGGACGCTATACCTGCCGACATTGATTTGATAAAATGGTAGACTATAATTTGTGTAATAATTCTTTATGATAATTCACGCAACACGCTATATCTATAGTCAAGAGAAATATACCCTTTCTCTTACCGATTACATGTAAATCTAAGTTTCACAGAGTATTTACCAATTTCAGTTTCACAAGTATTCTAAGAACTTTGAATTGAACACAAATTTGAAATAGTACTCAATACACATCTAAACTATACTGACCGTTTATTAATCCAAGTACACTTATTTTATTTCCCGACGTGGGGTACACCAATAAGTCGTAGATAATTTTGAAATTTCACAAACTCTGATACTGTTAAACTTTTTTGAAAACACAGACTTGAACTTTTCGCACAGGAAGCTCAAGTACAAATTGCAAGGGGGTTTCAAGCCTTTACAGTCGTTTACTTGATCATATTTGTTCTACTTCCTGTTCATAATATTTACCCATTTAAAAACTTGTGGGTCATATCTTTGTAAACTTATGAATATTAATGATAGAATGCCTTAAATAATTTGTAAAACGAATAAATAAACAATATCACTTAATTTATTTCACAAACAAAGAAATAAATTTATCGTCTTTAATTCATTTCAGCAACAAGTAACGCCATCTAGTGTGTTTGTTGTATCGATCCATCACTTCCAGATGTTTACAACACCTACTTATTTACCTGTGATAGTTAATTCTTAGTGAATTACATTGAGAAATATTCGATAATATTTATTTAGTATTTATTTATTTGTAACATCAGAGTCAATATCTGCGAATCGTGTATCAATTCTATTCAACACTTTAGCATAGGTATTTCCCTCCAACTTTGACACGATACGATAAGTTTTACTAAAGCGCTTACAGATGGCAGCACTGACAAGAACTCGACCAGTTAAATATTGTTTACATGAATTAAATGATTTCTCTCGGATCCCAGCATCTCCACCATGTCGCGTAGTCGCGGCGACGCTAGGCCGCCCCATCCATAGGGTCAGGACGTGCGAGCTGGCCAGGCTCACCGTCCGGCCCGTTGGTGGATGGACGCGACGCAGCGACGCCGAGACGCCGCGACGGGAAAAGTTATTTGGTTGTTTTTGGATAGTTGTATGTACCTGGGGTTTGTTCCGAGAGAAATCTTCATTACTTTGGGAGGTTTGCTTCGCGTAAATCGGCCTTAGTTCTTACCAGCACGTACCATGATTCAGCTCGCCATCTGTAGTTAAAACGTACACTGATTCCCACCATTCTACATATTGCAATATACCTAACCTCACACCCAAACGTTTGGTGTCTTAGGTGCGTGGCTACGTACAACATAGAAATATCTTACACGTACATTTATCTACTATAATTAATTAGTCAGTTACATGTTAATGACAGCCAAGTCTGTCAATTACCTTTTGCTATCTCTGGCAGCCAAGTCTGCCAATTACTCTGGGTGCACCACAGAACTATTTAACTTTGTTATAGAGACTTCGTATTGCAGCACCGAAGGTCTCCTATAACAGACTGATCACGGCCTTTCGCCCAGTCTAACACTCACGAGGTTTTCGCATTGAAGTATCGAAAGACCTCTGGCAGCCAAGTCTGCCAATTACTCTGGGTGCACCACAGAACTATTTAACTTTGTTATAGAGACTTCGTATTGCAGCACCGAAGGTCTCCTATAACAGACTGATCATGGCCTTTCGCCCAGTCTAACACTCACGAGGTTTTCGCATTGAAGTATCGAAAGACCTCTGGCAGCCAAGTCTGCCAATTACTCTGGGTGCACCACAGAACTATTTAACTTTGTTAGAGAGACTTCGTATTGGTACCGAAGGTCTCCCCTAACAGACTGATCACGGCCTTTCGCCCAGTCTAACACTCACGAGGTTTTCGCATTGAAGTATCGAAAGACCTCTTAATATAACTGACCTCCAAGAACATTAGAAACTTTCATAAAGTTAGGAATCTCAAGTTTATGCATTTAGATGGGAACCTCTACACTATTGTCTTAGTGCTACCACTTAGCTTATATTAGATGAGCCGCCACCATGCTGGACGCCTCCATCAAACACCAATCACTTTACTTTTCACTTATTAAATTCTACTAAGGCTATTGATGTAGTTCAAATGACTGAAAATGAAGCGGCAAACTGAAACGCCACAGACAACATAGAGCACATAACCATAAACTATAAATACTCTGACTAGTTTATTACAAGTCTTTTGGCCTAACAATATTAATTTGACTCTGCTACCTTTTTACTTCGCGAACTGCGCGACACCTTTAAAATAAGTTATTTAAAATTCCATTTCAAATTTCGCGCCAAAACGTGGCTACCTGTCAAACGCCCGCTGTGACGTCACTTGTTCCTAAACATTGTCGAAGTTGTATGTAATAGAAAGTTATTTCGTAGTTTTGTGTTAATAAGATGGATTTTACATTTTATAAATGTTGTGCGGTGCCGCAGTGTGAAAGTACTACTATTAAAACACCTGAAAAACTATTTATTCACGTTTTCTTCATCCACAACCATAGTGGCCGAATATGGTTTACTACGAACTTTACGTTCCGAGCAAATTTTGCACTTAACTGTGCACAATTTTGCATCTCGACGAAGTTGAACATATCCCAAAGCATCGTCTCTCTCATCGTCGTTCTTCAAAAAAGCTGATGTTAATAATCTATTTTCAAATTGTTCTAATTTTACTTTAAATTTTAACTGATAATCAATATACTTGATAGACACAATGGTGAATTTCCCCCACCTTGGATGCACAAGTCGCACCCTCCATGTCGCCAAGAGTTCCCGGCGGATTTGGGACCGCTGAGCCCTAATTTCTCGGGGCTCCAGCCTATGGTTCCGCTCCAGCGCCTCCTTGCGCCATTGGTACAATGACGCAAGGGCTCTTGCTTCCAGGCCTATCCATTCTTGTTACACCACACATCCATCTCGGCGTTGGCATCTCAGTTGCATATAGCCGTATTTCATGTCTCCGATCCATGCAGGACAGTAGATCGAGTCCTCC
This sequence comes from Cybosia mesomella, assembly GCA_946251805.1. Lineage (NCBI taxonomy): Eukaryota > Metazoa > Arthropoda > Insecta > Lepidoptera > Erebidae > Cybosia > Cybosia mesomella. Next base: position 17,837,710 of record OX276393.1, on the reverse strand, counting down.
TCGTGTTAAAATTCCCCTATATTCCCTTAAGTTCTCGGGACAATAGTGATATATGGATATTTTAAATAGGATGCATCTTCCATGAGAAATGGATTTTGTGAAATAAGTGTCGCATGATTTTGATGCATTTAATAATTTCAAAATTCTTAGTACATTGCTGCAAACGTAACACACAAAGTATGTGACGTAATTTGTGAGGGTACTAAGTAGGTAAATTAAAGAAAATAAATTTGATATATACTACTACTACTGTAATTCACCTCTGATTAGATAACGTATTGTGTACATCGTTTCTAGTTAGGTACTACCTATTCTCACCCCGACGTCTGTAGACCCGAGACGGTGTGCGGTTTTAGTTGGTTCAAGCCCGACATAACCGCCCCCACTGGCCGGCGGGGGGGTATCCGAAGGGATTTCCGCACGAAAAAAAAAGGTACTACCTATTCTTTACATTGCGTGAAAGGTCATTGTGTAGTTAATACATTCGTCAACTTTTTTTCAACAATTTTTTTACACATTTATCCATATGACTGTGGTTTTCGTTGTTAGGTTCTAGTTATGTTTAGCATGTAAGACCACCAAAAATGCAATGATATTAACTTATAATATTTACTGTTTTTTGATTTATTTATGTACAGATGGGCAGAATGAAGATAATGCATTGTTTGAGAAACTACTCTATAATGGAATAATTCAATTAAGTTCCATCCAACATGAGACGATTTTAATTTCCGAATATAATGGAGTAAATGTGGAAGTACATGGTGGTAAGTAAGATATTTTTGGACATTAAGTTAATACTTGATAATATTTTAGTGTTGTCAATTTGAAGCTGATAGTGTAAAAGTCTTTATTCCCAATAGATAGCAATAACTGACTTCCTTTAATTGCTAACATTGGCAATGGTTAAAGAACGAATATTCAAGTGAAAGTATATAATTATGAATTTTTTGAATGAATCGGTTCATTTGTTTAACATTCGAGTTTTAAATAAAAGTTAAACATCCATAACAAAACGTATCCTAAAATATAAAGATAGAATTTTCCTTAATGCATTTTATGTAAGCTTCTAATAGAGTTCCGAAAAATTATCATGTTGCTGAACATTGATAAGACACAATTCTAACACCTAGATCTACCATAAAAATAGTTTTACACAATAACTGAGTTATATTTGTTTTACACTTTGATAGTTACGGTTCATGTTAGGCATGATAATAAACAACTGAGACACATATTAATAAGATGCCTAGCAATTTATTGTTATATTTGCTACCAAAAATTCTTCTATCTCAGACGAAATTATTATGGTTTTTTTTTAATTGATGATAGGCTCACGTTTCACCTCTATCTCACCTGGTCGTAAGTGACAATGTGGTCTACGATGGATCACGTTTGCCTAGAAGAAACCTATTCACTCAAGACTTGAAGATTCCGATGTTATAGCTTTGCGGAAACACAGACTCAGGCAGGCAATTCCACTCCTTAGCTGTACGCATAATAAACGTGTCGCCGAAACGTTTCGTGCGTATGAGTGGAATATCCACCATGTAGCGGTGTCGTTTCGCTGTGTGTCTGGTCGTTCGTTGGGGGAAAGGGCTTGGAGGTATCAAGTTGTGCAATTCCAGCGCACACTCTCCGAAATGCATCCAATAGAAGACCGATAGGCCTGCAACTTTGCGTCGATGTTCAAGGCTCTGAAGACTTTTCTCGACGAGTTCATCGTTGTTAATGAGCCTCTCGGCCCGTCTTTCTATTGTCTCTAGCGCTTCTAGATGGTATTTAGTTGAGCCATCACACTGATACGAGCAGTACTCCATACAGTATCGAACCTGCGCTTGGTACAGGTTGAGCAACTGTTCCGGTGTGAAGTACTGTCGCACCTTCGACAGAATGCCCAGCTTTTTAGCAGCCACTTGAGCTTTAGCCTCAATGTAAGATTCAAAATTGAGGGTGGATGTCAGAGTAACGCCAAGAAGCTCGAGGCGGTCGGTAATTGGCACGGATACATTTCAGAATGTGGGGTTTGCCTGAAATTGACTTCGCTTGGCGGAGAAAAGACACGCCTGCGTCTTAGTAGCGTTGAATTTGACCAAGTTAGCATCACCCTAATCGGAGACCGCCATCAAGGACAAATTCAAACGCTCAACCAAAGCCTCTCGGAAAGACCGGATTTGTCCCACGCTGGCTCGGGGGTTGGATTCGTAACTCTCGACTATTGTGCTGTCGTCTGCGTACCCAAAAGTACCGGGCTTGAGCAGGTCGTTTATGTGCAACAGGAATAATGTAGCCGAGAGTACCGACCCCTGAGGGCCCCAGCGTTGATTGCTAATCCGTCGGATGTGCAGCCGTCCATGACCACTTGGATAGACCGATTCCTAAGGAAGTCGGTGATCCAGATACAAAAGCCAGAGGGCAGGCCGTAGGACAGAAGTTTGCCATCGTGCCAGACCCTGTCAAAAGCCTTCGAGATGTCGAGAGAAATGGCAAGTGTCTCTCCGTGCCTCTCGATTTGCATAGCCGGGCAGGGGGATTGTCGTTGTTGGGCAGCACTAGTGGGACCGGTGGGTGTCACGCGGTGCTGCGACGACAATCCTCTTTGGATGAGGCCGTCAAGCTGAGTGCCACCATTGTTAACATGGTACGTGTATGTAATGGTGACCCACTTTCCTGAGACTTTACCTTCAGCTTACCATCAGGCGAGGAGAAGTGAAATTGACGTGTCCAATAAATATTTAAAAAAATGGCCTCACTCCAAATGTGGTTGGCATACATAAGAAGGTCCCCAGTGGAACGGTTTTGGCGAAAGCCATATTGCCGATCACTTAGGAGATCGTTCGCTTCGAGGTATGCCAGGAGCTTTTTAATCAGGACACGTTCCATAGTCTTACAGAGTATGGACGTTACTGAAATTGGTCTGTAATTAACAGGGTCCGCCTGGCTGCCCTTTTTGGGCACAGGTTGCACGTTGCATTGGCTTGCTTCCAAGCCTTCGGCACTTGACCGGTCAATCAAACTGTTGTTTTCACATTATAAACATAATACAATAATGTCAACGGGAATTAACGAGAACATGTACGTGTATAGGTATGTGGAGAAACAGGGTGTGATGTTCCTCCAACACAAAGGGAGGATCCTCCGGCCAGGCAAGGTGATCACGCCTGGCGGGCTGCGGCCCGACGGTTGTCGGTGGGATGTTGTATATTATGCTATTCCAGCGCGCAAACTTCACTTTCGCGATTCAGGATTGGTATTGATGTAGTAGTATCCAAGTAGTTCACCTTGTTGTCGCTAGATGGCAATGGCTATATCTGGTATCGCCACATCATTCCCCTCCAAGACCGGAGGTTGATTGCGGTGAGTCAGCTGTCTTAAGCTCTCTTGTGGAGCGTGCCAGTGCCAGTCTTGTGTAGTTCCATTTCGTCGGAACTGGACGCCGCTTGTTCCATTGGTGGAACAGTCTTCCTCGTTAATTGGGACTAACCGCTGGTTCCGAAGATGCGGGGCTGAGTGCAGTGATGCGGTGCTGCGGTGAAATGCCCAGTGAGTCGGGGCTCAAAGCGTCGAGGTGAGTTCTCGGTGAGCCCTCGGTGAGGCGAGGCGAATCCTCAAATCCTCAGTGAGATGAGGTGAGTCCTCGGTAGTGAGACGGGGCGAATCCTCTTGAGTCGAGGTAAGTCCCCCGTGTATGGGGCGAATGCTGTGTAGACGGGAGAGATGTGCTCTTCTTACGTGGACCGTATGTGCAGTGTACTGTGCCTTAGAGGCTGATGTGGCAGTAGGGTAACCAGGCTGCAGCGGTCGCTGCTTACTGTGGTATCCCCGTTAAGGCCGAAACTGCTGGATGGCGAAGACTTAATTACCGCTCATGCGGAAGAAGTGAATAGGATGGTGGCGATAGGAATGCTGCTGATATGTTCAGCGAAGGTTACGTGATCAGATCACGTCGGGGTCACCACTGTGGAGGAACAGAGTGTGATGTTCCTCCAACACAAAGTGAGGATCCTCCGACCAGGCAAGGTGATCACGCCTGGCGGGCCGCAGCCCGACGGTTGTCGTTGGGATGTTGTATATATGCTATACCAGCGCGCGAACTTCACTTTCGCGATTCAGGATTGGTATTGATGTAGTAGTATCCAAGTAGTTCACCTTGTTGTCGCTAGATGGCGCTGGGTATATCTGGTATCGCCACAGGTATATATATACCTTTGGATTGCCTGACGTTCCGACCAGGTTACACAGGCCGTGGTCACAGGCTGACAGTCAGTCAGCCTGTGACGAGAACTTCCGTTAACATTATTGTATATCATGTACTACTACTGCCAGTGGGGACGCCATTTGACCAGGCGGGTGATCAGCCCTTCTATGTGGGGCCATTTCACCCAAATCCCCTATAACGACTGTCATACATATTTGTATGGCAACCGGGACCGACATCTTAACGTGCTCTCCGAGGCACGACCAGACCAATGCAAATACTCATATTCATGCATACAAATATTTGCACTGAGCGGGGATCGAACCCGCGCCTCCTGCGTAGCGGCCGCGTTCAATACCGCCACGCCACGGAGGCTGTCTTGTATATCATGTAACGCGAAAGTTTAAACATTAGTTACTCATAAATTACATTACCATACTTTATACAGTATACTATACTATACTTTCAAACTTCCAAATTATATTGTCTCTCTATAAAATTTTAGGAACATGTATTTTCAATCCATTCAAACGGCTAAATTATATAGTGTTGCAAAGTCCTTTACTTTGAGGTAGCATTCCTGTTAAGGTAGAATGAAACACATTTTTAAGTACTATTTTTTCATAACAAACATAGAACCTAAGGAGCCGAGTAATAGCAGAGTACAGAAATATCAACGGTACAGTACAGGGTACAGGGAAGTACAGGGGAGTACAGGGTAGCCATTTCGTGTTCCCCCATTAATGACGTGCATGCTGCAATTCGATAAATCGACTTCTACATAATATGATTTATAAGATTACCAAGTTTCGTTTGTTCCATCCTACATGAGGCGACAGACAGGTGAGGGGTATGGCTATACGATATTGCTGTGCTACACGCCCCCGGACCGGCCTTGTTAGTTGCAGCAGCATGAGAAGTGACGCCTCATACTAGATATCTAGTAATTTCTGTGTAAGAAAATCCACTACTGCAATTTCAAAACAGTGGTGAAAGTGGTTGCTGCTGCGATTCAAGGTTGCCCTCCGCGAAGCTGTCATCGGCGTTCCAATTCAATGATCATCCAGTCAGCGATCATCCTGTTCCATTAGATTTATACTGATTGAATACGTACGTGCCACGGTGATTGCAATAATAATAACCTCTTCTAGAATCCGCAATGTTGGTAATTTCACACAGAGTACCAACCGGCACCAAGTACCTGGATTTGGTACTCAGCGCGGTGGCGTCTAAACCGCCTCTCCCGTAAACAGGTCTTATGATGAATATTTAGTGACTTTCAGTTTTATTTTTGATATATTATAGTAGAAGAAATACTTCTTGGCTTCCTTTGTTCACAAACACTAATAAATAACATTTTTGTTTTATAAAAGTGGAAAATACGTAAACAGAAAAAATATTGCATTCGTCTAACTTCTAACTTTCTAAATGATAGATTTGCATTGTCTCGCAGAATTCCTCTACAATTAAAAATTTTACACAGCATTAAGCTCTTCCTTGTAAACATTTTAAAAGGCAGTTATTTCGTTTATCATAATTACTTACCTCAAATAAGATCACTTTGGACTGCTTGTAACACTATACAACAAGCATTTGTAGGTGTTTTGTCTCTACATACTTTCTAATAAGAATTATACAGAACACATGTCAATCGAATAAATAGTATATACATTGTCAATCATATATATGTTAATCGTAAATATTATACGAGATAAACTCATAAAGAAACATAATTAATCTGTAACTTGTGCTCTATGTGGTTAATGTTATATATAGATTAGTCTTTTTATTTTTATTTTATTTATTTGGAACAAAAAACAGTTACATGCTAAAATAGTTAAAAAATCAGGTATAGATAATATACTGGAAGCGAGAGCCCTTTCGCAACTGTACCGGTGGCGAAAGGAGGCGCGGGAGCAGGGATGGAACCCCGAGCCTCGAGAAATCGAGGCCGTGCAGTCCCAGCTCCGCCAGGCCATCGTGGTGGAGTGGAAGGAACGACTTGGGCAACCAAGCGCAGGGCACGCCGCAATAGCGGCGGTAAGGCCCATCATGGAGGATTGGCTGGAGAGGCGACACGGAAGCCTCTCCTACCGACTGACGCAGGTAATCTCAGGGAAGGGGTGCTTCGGGGACCACCTGCATCGGATCAGGAAGGAGCCAACGCCTGAGTGTCATCACTGCGACGCGAGCGAGGACTCAGGGCTGCACACGCGAGCATGTAATGCTCGCGAAGGAGGTGGCGGAGCGCGCCCGGGAGAGACTTAGAACTCTCCCGGTCCGCCGAGCCCGCAACTTGCTCGCCGCGCGTCGCAGGCAACTCAGGCGCCGGAGGTCGCTTAACGACCTCCGTCCTCCATGAGCGCAGGCCTGGGGGTGGCGGGTGAGGCCACCTGTCACCCCAGCAGAAGCAGGCCGGGACGGTGGGGCGACTAGCGCCCCTCCCCCAAACCGGGGCAAGACGGGGACACCGTGGTTCCCAAACCCGAGGGGGCCATCTCGAAACCGGAGATGGCCCAGGGTCAGTCGGAGTGCGAGGGATATGCTCTATGGGCAACCTTACACCCCGGCGTCTGTAGACCCGAGACGGCGTGCGGTTTTAGTCGGTTCAAGCCCGACATAACCGCCCCCGCTGGCACGCGGGGGGGTATCCGAAGGGATTTCCGCACGATAAAAAAAAAAAAAGGTATAGATAATATAACAGATTGGTGAACATATATAACCCATACTATTGTTCGCGGATTTACAATATAAAAGAAAGAAACTCAAGCCAAGTTGAAGTCACGATCTCATAATAACAAAAGATTATGTAAAATTTGGAATTCATAACAAGTTTATAACAAATTAATAACAAATTTTCATGGACCTATCTCATAAATTAATAAGGTAAAAGTAATAAGGTAGTATCAATTACAGAGCTGACAAGAGCTCAATGACACTTTATATAGTCTCAGCTTTATGTGATGATGTTTTTGTCGTTTCATTTCACAATCGTTCGCGATAAGCTTAAAGAGAATTAGACTTTCATTGCTGATCATCAAGTTATCATGTTTCACAAGCATAAAATGTTATAAATCCATAGATATAGCTATCTACTGGTTTTATTTATTTAAAAATCACATAACATAACTTCACGCCTGTATCCCCAAAGGGCTAGGCAGAGGTGTATTACACACCCACGATTCGTCAGTTATGTTAAGGTCCCAAATGTAATAGGGGGCGAGCCTATTGCCAGATGGCGCCCGGTAGATCCGGGCGCTTAATAAGCGAGCGATAATTAACATTTATTAATGCACACATAACTACGAAAAGTCAGAGGTGTGTGCCCGGGGCGACTGGGGATCGAACTCGAGACCTCATCTCAGCAGTCCGTTACGTACGCCACTGGGCTATCGCCGCGTTTTTGTTGTTTAAAAATCATGTTGATTATATACTTATATAGCATTTGAATACCCTAAATTTCATAGTACTATATTAAAATCCGTATTCCTCTTTCTGACCAAAACATTTATTTATCTATTTATCTAGCGAAACCTTTTTTAACTCACATAAGTTAGCCTCAGCTGTGACTAACGAGCTAACCAACCTAATCTTTTTAACTTGTATACGTAGAAGTAAACCAACTTCTAATAAAATAGTCGTATCGTTCTAAAACTTTGTTTGTGGCACTCGGATGAAAATACAATGATTTGACGTCATGGAACTAATCCCATGATGGAGCTAGTATGTACGATAAGCACAACACCTGAGCAAGCGTTAAGCACACACAGGTGGCTCAATTGGTCAGAGCATTCCCCTGTAACGGACTGGTCGCGGGTTCAAGTCCCGTCCTAGATGTTCTCTTTTTCCGATCAAAATCTATAACACTTGTATTGTGTTTATTGTTATTTAATTGTATTGTATTGTTCTTTCAGAATATTCAAGCTTGTTCGTGGCGAGTGTTACCGACGGGGGGCTAGTGATAGTGTCGCCATCTGGTACACTTACCCTACCTGATGACGTGACCCATGTGGCTCTGGAACTACATGCAGCTGATGCTAGAGCAGTCCTTGTGCTGAACGTGATTGAATCAGGTACATCTCCAAAGCAATTTTAACAATAACCTAGATATTAATCTATCATGGTCACTATCATTAGTATTAGAGTCTATGGGATATTTACCATGTGTTCGTCGTTAATCGTGATCGAGTTCGAGTGTGTAGTGAAACCAGTGGTAGTGGTGTTACGCGTCAGAGACGATTACAAAAGAGGATAGATCGATATAATTACTCAAACTCGTTCACCGTTAACTGCTAGTACTCAGTTCTTCCGTGGCGCTTGCAACAGTACCGAAATATCAGACACTCATGACGATCATCATTGCAAATATCCCGTTGACTCTAATTCTAAAAAATTAACAATTTTATTTAAGCTCTAAGTTAACATAATATGTATGTGGACTATTTTTTGGGAAAGTGTTTAAAACCATGCATAAGTACCAAATATAGCCCAAACTATTTATTATTATTTTTGTAATACAACCAATACCTTTAAAATAAGTTATTTAAAATTCCATTTCAAATTTCGCGCCAAAACGTGGATACCTGTCAAACGCCCGCTGTGACGTCACTTGTTCCTAAACATTGTCGAAGTTGTATGTAATAGAAAGTTATTTCGTAGTTTTGTGTTAATAAGATGGATTTTACATTTTATAAATGTTGTGCGGTGCCGCAGTGTGAAAGTACTACTATTAAAACACCTGAAAAACTATTTATTCACGTTTTCTTCATCCACAACCATAGTGGCTGAATATGGTTTACTACGAACTTTACGTTCCGAGCAAATTTTGCACTTAACTGTACACAATTTAGCATCTCGACGAAGTTGAACATATCCCAAAGCATCGTCTCGAGGAACTAAAAAGAAATGAAACAATTTGTTAAAAAGATAAAACATAGGTAACCTCAAAATCATATTATTTTATTTCATTATATTCAATTTAACTTTTCGAGTTTATAAATACCTACGATTACTATTATAATGTATCCTGAGTATATTACTTACATGGAGGTCTTCACATTTCTAAATTCAGCAGAGCAGAAGTTACTATTTGTTGCGAAGAAATTAGCCACCGTAAAGCAATCAATTCTTGGCAAATTTGAACTATCTGCCTTAATATATCCACTTTCAATTGTGGGAAAACCTTTCAAAATTGGTTCAAAAAGAAATTTCACGGGAGTCACAGTAATAATATTATCCAAATATCAACAAACACCATAGTACTTGACAGCGACGTCACGATTTTTGATTGGTGTTCATTGTCACGTAACTCGAGGGTGAAATATTTAATTATGTTTTATTAAATAAAAAAAATCCCTTGTTTATTGAAGAAAATATTGTGTTTTTTATTATTTTTATTATAGAAACTACCTTTTCGTGGTAAAATTATATACTTATTTGAGTACAGTCCACATCCCTATTGAGTTTGTGATAATGATTTCCTAGGGGCATTCACAAAATACGTGCATGGCAAGTAAAGTGGAAAGAAGGATATTGATTAAGGTGTAGGCGTTTATTTATTTCAATTATTACCTCAAGCAATCATTTTTTTCTTTTTTTTGTTATCGTTAATGTCTAAAAGAGAACTACTAACTTTTATGGCATTGTAATATACTTGAAGAGGAGGTGATAGGAGAGGAGGTGGCTGTTTGCAGGAGAAGAGAAGGGTATTTGAATTCCAAAGATATAGTTTTTTTGTAAATTCACGTGACTTATTTTCGATATGTCGGAGGATGGAGGAAATGGATGGATTGGTTGGTTTATTTAATCCCTTTACAGTTTTATATATGTGTAGGGGATATATACATATATCTCGCAGATAAGTAAAATCAAATAATAAAGAATATTTTTTATTATTTGATAAATTGCAGAATTTTTTAAGAATTTAGAAGAAAGAATTTTTATAGAAATTTTACAGAAATGAATTGCACGGTGCAGAAAATATATTAATTACAATAAATTTAAATTGAAATAAAAATATATCTCTCCTGTTCGGAAAGTTTAATTTTCATGGGTAGATAGCCGGATGAAAAGTAGCTCATTTCATCCCTAGAGTGGAAAGTATTTTTTTTAATTTTAAGTTTTGCCATGGAGTCCATGATAATTTAATTACGTCAGAATGCCTTTATATCATGACGCTTTTTAGGGTTCCGTTGCCAATTGGCAAAAAACGGAACCCTTATAGATTTGTCATGTCTGTCTGTCGGTCCGTCCGTATGTCACAGTCACTTTTTTCGAAACTATAAGAACTATGCTGTTGAAACTTGGTAAGTAGATGTATTCTGTGAACCGCATTAAGATTTTCACACAAAAATAGAAAAGAAAAAATAAATTTTGGGGACTCCCCATACTTAGAACTGAAACTTAAATTTTTTTTTTTCATCTAACCCATACGTGTGAGGTAATTATGGATAGGTCTTCAAAAATGATATTGAGGTTTCTAATATAATTTTTCTTTAAACTGAATAGTTTGCGCGAGAGATACTTCCAAAGTGGTAAAATGCGTGTCCCCCCTACCCCCCTGTAACTTCTAAAATAAGAGAATGATGAAACTAAAAAAAATATACGATGTACTACTATGTATTACCATATAAACTTCCACCGAAAATGGGTTTGAATAAGATCTAGTAAGTAGTTTTTTTTAATACGTCATAAATCGTAAAACGCAATTAACCTTTCATTCAATCAACTCAAATATAAAATTCAAACAAATGCATTATCATGTTACTTATTGCTACGGAACCCTTCATGGGCGAGTCCGACTCGCACTTGGCCGCTTCTTTTTACATGGCCGCCTAAATGCACATCTCTTGACCAACTAGATTAGGTACAATGTAATAAAAATAGATTGGATTTTTAAAACTTTTCTAATGTTAGCAGTATGTACGTGAATTATAACATTTTTTCAGTATTAAAAAAAACAATTTAAGTTTGCTAAAGAATTAACGGGAAAACAAGATTCAATATAAATAAATACCTTGTGTTAATTGTGGTTAAAAATGGTTTCGGAAAGTGATTCCAGTGACATGGATATTAATTTAACTCCCGATGAGATTGAATGTTCTTCAAAAAAGCTGTTGTTAATAATCTATTTTCAAATTGTTCTAATTTTACTTTAAATTTTAACTGATAATCAATATACTTTGTTAAGTAAAACAAGCGTGAAACTTTGACTTTGCTGTATTTTATAATAGAAAACACAATTTTACAATTAAATCGGTGCATAGGCACCATGAATTACAGAAGGGAATAATGTTGCCAGACAAAAAAAAAGTTTTCACTACTACAAACAAGTATTGCCAGAATAATATCTAAATTCTTACTTACATGTGCAATAATAATTGTACATAGTTGGCCAGCGGCAACAACACTTTATTCTAGGTAAAGATCTTATTAAATTAACTCTAATTTTTAGACTCTACATGAACTTACATAAATAAATTTTACTAAATAAATATTTTTTTAAACAAATTAACAATGAATGTTCTTAGTATGCATGCAGTAAGTAAATATACTCTATTACTATTATGGCAAGCAACATATAAGTTTAATACACTAATTGAAGTAGTACACCTTAGTGCTTAAGCATAGACTATATGCCCTACGGATACAAGTTCCTTGGGATGGCTATAAGTAACCCATACAGCTAAATGAAAACATTATGTATACAAGAAAGGTATCACACTATTATAGGTAAGTATGAATATAATCTAAATTAAACATCTGACATAGGTAGGGGACACAAAGTTTTATAAGAGCGAATGTAAATTTTATCAGCCATCTTTATATGAGCTACCCTTATTTTACCATCCGGGCCAGGAATGACTTTGACTATTCGAGCCATAGGCCATTTCATAGGCGGCACATCTTACAATGACTAAATCTCCTATCTTAAGATTAACACTATCATGTTTCCACTTAGCACGGTTTTGTAGTTCTGTTAAGTAATCTTTATGCCATACATTCCAAAAGTCTTGCTTCAGTTTAGTACATAAGTTCCAGAATTTAAGCCTATTAACATTTACATTTGTATAGTTTAATTCAGGATAGGTTGTCATTTGAGTACCAATTAAAAAATGGCCAGGAGATAAATAATTTAGGTCTGAAACATCTGATGATAGTTGACATAATGGCCTAGAATTCAATACAGCTTATATCTGTGTAATCACAGTATAGAATTCTTCAAAGGTAAGTGAAATATCACCAACAATTCTTTTGAAGTGATACTTCAAACTTTTAACTCCAGCTTCCCAAAGTCTTCCAAACTCTGGAGAGTAGCTTGGAATGTATTTAAATTGTACATAATTTTTTAAACAGTATTTATAAACAGCATCCCTGTGATTGGGGGAGGCATGTAAATTGTATAAATCTTTTAGCTGGTTATCTGCACCTTTAAATGTTTTGGCATTATCACTTTAAATATAATTAGGAAGGCCACGCCTTGAAATAAACCTCTTAAGACAGGCTAAAAATGCATCAGTAGTGAGATTACTTACTAGCTCTACATGTACACCTTCAGTAGGAAAGCAAACATAAACAGCTATATACGCTTTATTTATAATAGGCTTCCGAATTCTAGCTAGTTTTAGGTTAAATGGGCCACAAAAATCTACCCCAATCACCTGAAAAGGTCTATTAGGAGTACCTCTTTCTGAAGGCAGCGATCCCATGAGCTGTTTGGCACCTTCAGCTTTGATGCGAAAACATTTTATACATGAGCGCAATACTTTTTTGACCTCTCGCAATCCACTTACTATCCAGTATTTTTGATATAGAGAGGAGAGCACTAATTTCGCACCAGCGTGTAAGAGTCTTAAATGCTCCTTTGAAATTAGTAAGTTGGTTAATTTTGACGATTTTGGTAATATGATAGGATGCACTTTATCATAGGCAAGATTGTGTGCATTGCTCAGTCTGCCTCCAACTCTAAGTATACCATCACAATCAACAAATGGGTGGAGGTTACTTATAGAAGATTTACAAGGCTTGTCATTTAAAAGTGATGTTATTACGCTAGTGAAAAATATTGATTGATTTTAACGCGTAATAACTTTTAAAGCTTCAAAGTACTCTTCAGGAGATAAAGGACCAGTGTTTTTAATACCTCGCTTTTTAGCATTATTTTTAAAACGTAGGATATAAGCAATTTGCGTCTGCAATTTATTTAAATCTGAATATCTGTCATAAATATTATAACCATCTTTAATCTGACAAAAATAGCTACAAAGTTGCTTTGAAGCAGAGAAATCATTTAATTCTGTGTCATCAATAGTAAGAATTTCCTTTTCCTGAAAAGGCTGATGCTGATACTCTACATTTGATAAGCTTTGTGGGCCATACAACCAAAGAGTACAGCTATGTAATTTATCAGGTTCAACACCTCGCGATAATAGATCAGCAGGGTTCTCTGAAGTTTTAACAAATGACCATGAACAATTTACAGTCAAATTTTGTATTTGTTTAACTCTATTAGAAACATAGATCTTTCCTTTAAAAGAGTTTGAATTTATCCAGTGTAAAGCTATCTGGGAATCAGAGTATAAAAATACCTTAAGATTTGGGTAACACATTTCTAGTGTTTTTCTTACTCTATTTGACAATTGAGCAAGAAGCAGAGCACTATTCAGCTCAAGCTGTGGGATTGTGTGAGACCTACTTAATGGCGAGACACGAGATTTCGCACATAAGAGCTCCACCTTCACCGTGCCATCCTTACAAAGTGATCTTAGATAGAGACAACATCCAAACCGTTTGAAGGATGCGTCGGCATAGCCCACAAGTTGAACTGAAGATACCTCAATTGAGGTAGCATATCGTGGAACCTCAATAGGTAACATATTTTTTAAGCTGGTTAACAAGTTCTGAAACTCTACAACTTCATGGGAAGGTAGAGTAGAGTCCCAGCCTAACTTAAGTGCATACAACTTCTGCATGTAAATTTTAAATAACATAATAATAGGACTTATAAGCCCTAGGGGATCAAACATGCAGCCAATAAAGCTTAATATTTTTCTTTTTGTACATAGGTAAGTTACATCAAAGGGTGGGCATGTAAATATGAATTTATCTGTAGAAATGTCATACTTTAAGCCTAATGTTTTTATGACATTGTCCTTATATAAATCAAGTTGATTAAAATATCTCTGGTTTGTAGGTATATCGCTTAAAACATCATTTTAGTTTGAGCACCATTTATGTAGGGTAAAACCACCTTCCTTAAACAAACCAATCAACTGATTTTTAAGTTCATTTAGTAACTCTATCTTATTGGTCCCGCAAAGTACATCGTCAACATAAGTATTTGTTTTAATAGTCTGAGCTGCAAGAGGGTACTTTTCATGAAACCTTATAGCCAATTCTAAGAGGCATCGGGCACTTAGGAAGGTTGAACATTTCAGACCATAGGTCACAGTTTGAAGCTGCAAACAAGTATGGGCTTTGTTGGGTCTTCCCTCCACAATATATTTTGTAATTGCCTGTGCTGTTCGTTTATAAAAGTTTGTCGGAACATCATTTTAATGTCACTAATAAGCACATAAAGATAAGTTCGAAACAAAACAAGTATGTCAAAAAGCTCATTTTGTACAACTGGTCCGTTTAATAGGACATCATTTAAGGACACCCCCTCTTTAGAGTTCATACTCCCATTAAAATCAACACGTAATTTGGTTGTTTTACTGGCCTTATTTAGCACAGCGTGGTGAGACAGAAAATAGACTGCAGAATTATAAACATCATAGCTGTTTATTTTGACTACTTTAGCTTGTCCTAACTTCAAATATTCATCTATAAAGTCTTTGTATTTTTGAGTACTATACTCATGATTATTTTTAAATTTAGTTTCTAAGGACAAAAACCGCTGAAGGGCCGCTGAAAAACTATCTCCTATTACTACTTCTTCAATAGGTTTGGTAAGAGGCATATCAACTGAAAACCGATTGTCTTTCAAAACGACAGAACTCTGAAATGATTGTTCAGCGTTATTAAATTCAGGACATTCTTTCAGAGGCTCCCCAGGCATCTTTTCAGAGAGCCAAAACTGGCTCATTATGTCACCTAGCTTATTGGGAGTCTCACATGTAACAAAATTAGAGGAGATAATATTGTCAACATAGTCATGAGTTGATTGCTCACAATTTATAGAACCAGCCACAATATAACCAAACAGTGTATTCTGTAGAACTGGACCGCTTTTTAACTTTATGCAACCATCTAATAGACTGTTAAAATACACATCTGCACCCAATAAAATGGAGATCTCAGAGGGAATATTAAAATTCACATTGGAAAGCTTTAAGTTTTGTGGAATATTCAAATTACTTACATCAATGTATTGTTGAGGCAGATGTGATGTGATATTTTCAACAACATGACAATTAACATTGAATTTTAAACTGTTATATTAACAGATTTATTTAATTGAGACTGTTTATTGCCAATCCCTATTATAGTAGTTTGTTTGTTTGCATGAACATTCAGCCTTGACTTGTCAACTAATGACTGCTTAATAAAGGACCCCTGACTTCCACCATCAAGAAGTGCCTTAACAAATTCTATGCGTCCATACTTATCTATTAGTTTAACCTGGACCGTAGGAAGCAGAACCTTATCGCAGCTACATTGGTTTGAGCACAAGGCTACCTCCTCATCAGACTTGTCCTCATGCAAAAGTGAATTATGAGCGTTTTTACAAAATTTGCACTTGAAATTATATTTACACTTATCAGCATGAGGATTCAGACAAATTTTACATCTATTTGTATCCTCAATAAACTTTATTCGATCTTCCACAGGTGCTAACTTTAACTTAGGACACATGAAAATTGCATGACTTTGTTTTTCACAAACGGTGCATAGGACCTTTGTGTTAGTTTTAGAAACAACATGGCTGGCTTTTAAATTATTATACTTCTGAGTGCTTTCATTGGAAGTACTCTTGGCTGGAGAGCTATCCTCCAAAGCTATAGCCCTTTTTTCTAAATATGTAATAACCTCCGACATTGTAGGAATTTTGTCAAGGTCCACTCTATCTAGATGGTAAGCCCTGTTTGTATAACAATCAAGTTTTTTAGAGAGAAGTGATATCAATAGCATATCCCAACTTTCAATGGGTTGTCCTAAATTTTTCAACGCATATAGTTGCTTTTGAACTTCAGAAATAAGCGATCGTATTGAAGCTGCAGTTCCCTTCTGCATGCAAGGCAAGTCTAACAATATATTGAATTGAATTGACGTCAAGTTGACAGCTCACCTGTCACTTCCACCCGGCACACCCGGCCAAATGTCAAGTCACGGACGCGCCAACTCGTGTGACCCGATTGACCTTCACTAATTTCAACAAAAAAAATAAGTCTTGTAGCTCCTTCTCTGCAATAGCCAGAGAACTGTATGCGTGTATACTGCTTTTGGAGACTTCCACCAACAATTTCCACAGGTTCTTAGCGCAATAGCCGCTTCACCTGCGTACGATTGCACTACAATGCAACGCAACCACCGGCGATTGAAAATAGGTAGGAATCCAAAAAACCACACTTATTTTCGAAGGACCACTACGCCTGTTAAGTAAAACAAGCGTGAAACTTTGACTTTGCTGTATTTTATAATAGAAAACACAATTTTACAATTAAATCGGTGCATAGGCACCATGAATTACAGAAGGGAATAATGTTGCCAGACAAAAAAAAAGTTATCACTACTACAAACAAGTATTGCCAGAATAATATCTAAATTCTTACTTACATGTGCAATAATAATTGTACATACTTGATACACACAATGGTGAATTTCTCCCTCCTTGGATGCACAAGTCGCACCCTCCATGTCTCCAAGAGTTCCCGGCGGAGCTGGGACCACTGAGCCCTAATTTCTCGGGGCTCCGGCCTATGGTTCCGCTCCAGCGCCTCCTTGCGCCATTGGTACAATGACGCAAAGGCTCTTGCTTCCAGGGCTATCCATTCTTGTTACACCACACATCCATCTCGGCGTTGGCATCTCAGTTGCATATAGCCGTATTTCATGTCTTCGATCCATGCAGGACAGTAGATCGGGTCCTCCTCGTGTTAAAATTCCCCATATATTCCCATAAGTTCTCGGGACAATAGTTATATATGGATATTTTAAATAGGATGCATCGTCCATGAGAAATGGATTTTGTGAAATAAGTGTCGCATGATTTTGATGCATTTAATAATTTCAAAATTCTTAGTTGCACATTGCTGCAAACGTAAAACAAAAAGTATGTGACGTAATTTGTGAGGGTACTAAGTAGGTAAATATAAAGAAAATAAATTTGATATATCTACTGTTATTCACCTCTGATTAGATAACGTATTGTGTACGTCGTTTCTAGTTGGGTACTACCTATTCTCACCCCGGCGTCTGTAGACACCCCGGCGTCTGTAGACACCCCGGCGTCTGTAGACCCGAGACGGTGTGCGGTTTTAGTCGGTTCAAGCCCGACATAACCGCCCCCGCTGGCCGGCGGGGGGGTATCCGAAGAGATTTCCGCACGAAAAAAAGGTACTACCTATTCTTTACATTGCGTGAAAGGTCATTGTGTAGTTAATACATTCGTCAACTTTTTTCAGCAATTTTTTTAAACATTTATACATATGACTGTGGTTTTCGTTGTTAGGTTCTAGTTATGTTTAGCATGTAAGACCACCAAAAATGCAATGATATTAACTTATAATATTTACTGTTATTTGATTTATTTATGTACAGATGGGCAGAATGAAGATAATGCATTGTTTGAGAAACTACTCTATAATGGAATAATTCAATTAAGTTCCATCCAACATGAGACGATTTTAATTTCCGAATATAATGGAGTAAATGTGGAAGTACATGGTGGTAAGTAAGATATTTTTGGACATTAAGTTAATACTTGATAATATTTTAGTGTTGTCAATTTGAAGCTGATAGTGTAAAAGTCTTTATTCCCAATAGATAGCAATAACTGACTTCCTTTAATTGCTAACATTATCAATGGTTAAAGAACGAATATTCAAGTGAAAGTATATAATTATGAATTTTTTGAATGAATTGGTTCATTTGTTTGACATTCGAGTTTTAAATAAAAGTTAAACATCCATAACAAAACGTATCCTAAAATATAAAGATAGAATTTTCCTTAATGCATTTTATGAAAGCTTCTAATAGAGTTGCGAAAAATTATCCTGTTGCTGAACGATAACACACAATTCTAACACCTAGTTCTACCATAAAAGTAGTTTTACACAATAACTGAGTTATATTTGTTTTACACTTTAATAGTTACGGTTCATGTTAGGCAGGATAATAAACAACTGAGACACATATTAATAAGATGCCTAGCAATTTATTGTTATATTTGCTACCAAAAATTCTTCTATCTCAGACGAAATTATTATGTTTTTTTTTAATTGATGATAGGTTCACGTTTGACCTCTATCTCACCTGGTCGTAAGTGACGATGTGGTCTACGATGGATCACGTTTGCTTAGAAGAAACTTATGGAGGTATCAAGTTGTGCAATTCCAGCGCACTCTCCGAAATGCATCCAATAAAAGACCGATAGGCCTGCAACTTTGCGTCGATGTTCAAGGCTCTGAAGCCTTTTCTCGACGAGTGCATCGTTGTTAATGAGCCTCTTGGCCCGTCTTTCTATTGTCTCTAGCGCTTCTAGATGGTATTTAGCTGAGCCATCACACAGATACGAGCAGTACTCTATACAGTATCGAACCTGCGCTTGGTACAGGTTGAGCAACTGTTCCGGTGTGAAGTACTGTCGCACCTTCGACAGAATGCCCAGCTTTTTAGCAGCCACTTGAGCTTTAGCCTCATTGTAAGATCCAAAATTGAGGGTGGATGTCAGAGTAACGCCAAGAAGCTCGAGGCGGTCGGTAATTGGCACGGATGCATTTCGGAATATGGGGTTTGCCTGAAATTGACTTCGCTTGGCGGAGAAAAGACACGCCTGGGTCTTAGTAGCGTTGAATTTGACCAAGTTAGCATCACCCTAATCGGAGACCGCTTTCAAGGACAAATTCAAACGCTCAACCAAAGCCTCTTGGAGAGACGGGATTTGTCCCACGCTGGCTCGGGGGTTGGACTCGTAACTCTCGACTATTGTGTTGTCGTCTGCATACCCAGAAGTACCGGGCTTGAGCAGGTCGTTTATGTGCAACAGGAATAATGTAGCCGAGAGTACCGACCCCTGAAGGACCCCAGAGTTGATTGCTAATCCGTCGGATGTGCAGCCGTCCACGACCACTTGGATAGACCGATTCCTAAGGAAGTCGGTGATCCAGATACATAAGCCAGGGGGCAGGCCGTAGGACAGAAGTTTGCCAATTATGCCATCGTGCCAGACCCTGTCAAAAGCCTTCGAGATGTCGAGAGAAATGGCAAGTGTCTCCCAGTGCCTCTCGATTTGCATAGCTGGGCAGGGGGATTGTCGTTGTTGGGCAGCACTAGTGGGACCGGTGGGTGTCACGCGGTGCTGCGACGACAATCCTCTTTTGATGAGGCCGTCAAGCTGAGTGCCACCATTGTTAACATGGTACGTGTATGTAATGGTGACCCTCTTTCCTGAGACTTTACTTTCAGCTTACCATCAGGCGAGGAGAAGTAAAATTGACGTGTCCAATATTTAAAAAAAAATGGCCTCACTCCAAATGTGGTTGGCATACATAAGAAGGTCACTTAAGAGATCGTTCGCTTCGAGGTATGCCAGGAGCTTTTTATTCAGTACACGTTCCATAGTCTTACAGAGTATGGACGTTACTGAAATTGGTCTGTAATTGACAGGGTCCGCCTGAATTTACGGGAATTAACGAGATCATGTACCTGACGTTCCGACCAGGTTAAACATGCCGTGGTCACAGGCTGACAGTTAGTCAGCCTGTGACGAGAACTCCCGTTAACATTATTGTATATCATGTAACGCGAAAGTTTAAACATTAGTTACTCATAAATTACATTACCATACTTTCTATAGTATACTATACTATACTTTCAAACTTCCAAATTATATTGTCTCTCTATTAAATTTTAGGAACGTGTATTTTCAATCCATTCAAACGGCTAAATTGTATAGTGTTGCAACGTCTTTTACTTTGAGGTAGCATTCCTGTTGAGGTAGAATGAAACACATTTTTACTATTTTTTCATAACAAACATAGTACCTAAGGAGCCGAGTAAAAGCAGAGTACCGAAATATCAACGGTACAGTTCAGGGTACAGGGAAGTACAGGGGAGTACAGGGTAGCCATTTCGTGTGTACCCCATTAATGACGTGCATGCTGCAATTCGATAAATCGACTTCTACTTAATATGATTTATAAGATTACCAAGTTTCGTTTGTTCCATCCGACATGAGGCGACAGACAGGTGAGGGGTAGGACTATACGATACTGCTGTGCTACACGCCCCCGGACCGGCCTTGTTAGTTGCAGTAGCAAGAGAAGTGGCGCCTCATACTAGATATCTAGTAATTTCTGTGTAAGAAAATCCACTGCTGCAATTTCAAAACAGTGGTGAAAGTGGTTGCTGCTGCGGTTCAAGGTTGCCCTCCGCGAAGCTGTCATCGGCGTTCCAATTCAATGATCATCCAGTCAGCGATCATCCTGTTCCTTTAGATTCATACTGATTGAATACGTACGTGCCACGGTGATTGCAATAATAATAACCTCTTCTAGAATCCGCAATGTTGGTAATTTCACACAGAGTACCAACCGGCACCAAGTACCTGGATTTGGTACTCAGCGCGGTGGCGTCTAAACCGCCTCTCCCGTAAACAGGTCTTATGATGAATATTTAGTGACTTTCAGTTTTATTTTTGATATATTATAGTCGAAGAAATACTTCTTGGCTTCCTCACAAACACACACACAAACACTTCACAAACACTAATAAATAACATTTTTGTTTTATAAAAGTGGAAAATACGTAAACAGAAAAAATATTGCATTCGTCTAACTTCTAACTTTCTAAATGATAGATTTGCATTGTCTCGCAGAATTCCTCTACAATTAAGAATTTTACACAGCATTAAGCTCTTCCTTGTAAACATTTTAAAAGGCAGTTATTTCGTTTATCATAATTACTTACCTCAAATAAGATCACTTTGGACTGCTTGTAACACTATTCAACAAGCATTCGTAGGTGTTTTGTCTCTACATACTTTCTAATAAGAATTGTACAGAACACATGTCAATCGAATAAATAGTAAGTATACATTGTCAATAATATATATGTTAATCGTAAATATTATACGAGATAAACTCTTAAAGAAACATAATTAATCTGTAACTTGTGCTCTATGTGGTTAATGTTACCAATATTGTGCATAGATTAGTCTTTTTATTTTTATTTTATTTATTTGGAACAAAAAACAGTTACATGCTAAAACATAAACATAACATAACATAAACTCACGCCTATATCCCCGAAGGGGTAGGCAGAGGTGCTAGCACCCACATTTCGCCAGTTTATGTTTAGGTCCCAATGTAATAGGTGGCGAGCCTATTGCCATTAACAGGGCACTTATAAGCCTGCGATAAATACACACATAACTTCGAAACGAACCGAAAAGTCATTGGTGTGTGCCATGGTAAAACCTGGGATCGAACCCGAGACCTCGTGTCAGCAGTCCATTACTCATACCACTAGGCTACCGCGGCTCATGCTAAAATAGTTAACAAATTAGGTATAGATAATATAACAGATTGGTGAACATATATAACCCATACTATTGTTCGCCGATTTACAATATAAAAGAAAGAAACTCAAGCCAAGTTGAAGTCACGATCTCATAATAACAAAAGATTATGTGAAATTTGGAATTCATAACAAGTTTATAACAAATTAATAACGAATTTTCATGGACCTATCTCATAAATTAATTATGTAATATGGTAGTATCAATTACAGAGCTGACAAGAGCTCAATGACACTTTATATAGTCTCAGCTTTATGTGATGATGTTTTTGTCGTTTCATTTCACAATCGTTCGCGATAAGCTTAAAGAGAATTATTAGACTTTCATTGCTGATCATCAAGTTATCATGTTTCACAAGCATAAAATGTTATAAATCCATAGATATAGCTATCTACTGGTTTTATTTATTTAAAAATCACATAACATAACTTCACGCCTGTATCCCCAAAGAGGTAGACAGAGGTGTATTACACACCCACGATTCGTCAGTTATGTTAAGGTCCCAATGTAATAGGGGGCGAGCCTATTGCCATCTACCGGGCGCTTAATAAGCGAGCGATAATTAACATTTATTAATGCACACATAACTACGAAAAGTCAGAGGTGTGTGCCCGGGGCGACTGGGGATCGAACTCGAGACCTCGTCTCAGCAGTCCGTTACGTACGCCACTGGGCTATCGCCGCGTTTTTGTTGTTTAAAAATCATGTTGATTATATACTTATATAGGATTTGAATACCCTAAATTTCATAGTACTATATTAAAATCCGTATTCCTCTTTCTGACCAAAACATTTATTTATCTAGCGAAACCTTTTTTAACTCACATAAGTTAGCCTCAGCTGTGACTAACGAGCTAACTATACTAATCTTTTTAACTCGTTTACGTAGAAGTAAACCAACTTCTAATAAAATAGTCGTATCGTTCTAAAACTTTGTTTGGGGCACTCGGATGAAAATACAATGATTTGACGCCATGGAACTAATCCCATGATGGAGCTAGGATGTACGATAAGCACAACACCTGAGCAAGCGTTAAGCACACACAGGTGGCTCAATTGGTCAGAGCATTCCCCTGTAAGGGACTGGTCGCGGGTTCAAGTCCCGTCCTAGATGTTCTCTTTTTCCGATCAAAATCTATAACACTTGTATTGTGTTTATTGTTATTTAATTGTATTGTATTGTTCTTTCAGAATATTCAAGCTTGTTCGTGGCGAGTGTTACCGACGGGGGGCTAGTGATAGTGTCGCCATCTGGTACACTTACCCTACCTGATGACGTGACCCATGTGGCTCTGGAACTACATGCAGCTGATGCTAGAGCAGTCCTTGTGCTGAACGTGATTGAATCAGGTACATCTCCAAAGCAATTTTAACAATAACCTAGATATTAATCTATCATGGTCACTATCATTAGTATTAGAGTCTATGGGATATTTTACCATGTGTTCGTCGTTAATCGTGATCGAGTTCGAGTGTGTAGTGAAACCAGTGGTAGTGGTGTTACGCGTCAGACACGATTACAAAAGAGGATAGATCGATATAATTACTCAAACTCGTTCACCGTTAACCGCTAGTACTCGGTTCTTCCGTGGCGCTTGCAACAGTACCGAAATATCAGACACTCATGACGATCATCATTGCAAATATCCCGTTGAATCTAATTCTAAAAAATTAACAATTTTATTTAAGCTCTAAGTTAACATAATATGTATGTGGACTATTTTTGGGAAAGTGTTTAAAACCATGCATAAGTACCAAATATAGCCCAAACTATTTATTATTATTTTTGTAATACAACCAATACCTTTAAAATAAGTTATTTAAAATTCCATTTCAAATTTCGCGCCAAAACGTGGATACCTGTCAAACGCCCGCTGTGACGTCACTTGTTCCTAAACATTGTCGAAGTTGTATGTAATAGAAAGTTATTTCGTAGTTTTGTGTTAATAAGTTGGATTTTACATTTTATAAATGTTGTGCGGTGCCGCAGTGTGAAAGTACTACTATTAAAACACCTGAAAAACTATTTATTCACGTTTTCTTCATCCACAACCATAGTGGCTGAATATAGTTTACTACGAACTTTACGTTCCGAGCAAATTTTGCACTTAACTGTGCACAATTTTGCATCTCGACGAAGTTGAACATATCCCAAAGCATCGTCTCGAGGAACTAAAAAGAAATGAAACAATTTGTTAAAAAGATAAAACATAGGTAACCTCAAAATCATATTATTTTATTTTATTATATTCAATTTAACTTTTCGAGTTTATAAATACCTACGATTACTATTATAATGTATCCTGAGTATATTACTTACATGGAGGTCTTCACATTTCTAAATTCAGCAGAGCAGAAGTTACTATTTGTTGCGAAGAAATTAGCCACCGTAAAGCAATCAATTCTTGGCAAATTTGAACTATCTGCCTTAATATATCCACTTGCAAGTGTGGGAAAAAAAAAAAAAAAAAAAATTTCAAAATTGATTCAAAAAGAAATTTCACGGGAGTCACAGTAATAATATTATCCAAATATCAACAAACACCATAGTACTTGACAGCGACGTCAAGATTTTTGATTGGTGTTCATTGTCACGTGACTCGAGGGTGAAATATTAAATTATATTTTATTAAATAAAAAATTAATCCCTTGTTTATTGAAGAAAATATTGTGTTTTTTATTATTTTTATTATAGAAACTACCTTTTCGTGGTAAAATTATATACTTATTTGAGTACAGTCCACATCCCTATTGAGTTTGTGATAATGATTTCCTAGGGGCATTCACAAAATACGTGCACGGCAAGTAAAGTGGAAAGAAGGATATTGATTAAGGTGTAGGCGTTTATTTATTTCAATTTTATTACCTCAAGCAATAATTGTTTTAAATAAAATATATTAATGTATGTTATCGTTAATGTCTAAAAGAGAACTACTAACTTTTATGGCATTATAATATACTTGAAACGGGAAAACGCGATTCAATATAAATAAATACCTTGTGTTAATTGTGGTTAAAAATGGTTTCGGAAAGTGATTCCAGTGACATGGATATTAATTTAACTCCCGATGAGAGTGAATGTTCTTCAAAAAAGCTGTTGTTAATAATCTATTTTCAAATTGTTCTAATTTTACTTTAAATTTTAACTGATAATCAATATACTTGATACACACAATGGTGAATTTCCCCCACCTTGGATGCACAAGTCGCACCCTCCATGTCGCCAAGAGTTCCCGGCGGATCTGGGACCGCTGAGCCCTAATTTCTCGGGGCTCCAGCCTATGGTTCCGCTCCAGCGCCTCCTTGATCCATTGGTACAATGACGCAAGGGCTCTTGCTTCCAGGCCTATCCATTCTTGTTACACCACACATCCATCTCGGCGTTGGCATCTCAGTTGCATATAGCCGTATTTCATGTCTCCGATCCATGCAGGACAGTAGATCGAGTCCTCCTCGTGTTAAAATTCCCCTATATTCCCTTAAGTTCTCGGAACAATAGTGATATATGGATATTTTAAATAGGATGCATCGTCCATGAGAAATGGATTTTGTGAAATAAGTGTCGCATGATTTTGATGCATTTAATAATTTCAAAATTCTTAGTACATTGCTGCAAACGTAACACACAAAGTATGTGACGTAATTTGTGAGGGTACTAAGTAGGTAAATATAAAGTAAATAAATTTGATATATCTACTGTTATTCACCTCTTATTAGATAACGTATTGTGTACGTCGTTTCTAGTTGGGTACTACCTATTCTCACCCCGGCGTCTGTAGACACCCCGGCGTCTGTAGACACCCCGGCGTCTGTAGACCCGAGACGGTGTGCGGTTTTAGTCGGTTCAAGCCCGACATAACCGCCCCTGCTGGCCGGCGGAAGGGTATCCGAAGGGATTTCCGCACGAAAAAAAAGGTACTACCTATTCTTTACATTGCGTGAAAGGTCATTGTGTAGTTAATACATTCGTCAACTTTTTTTCAGCAATTTTTTTACACATTTATACATATGACTGTGGTTTCGTTGTTAGGTTCTAGTTATATTTAGCATGTAAGACCACCAAAAATGCAATGATATTAACTTATAATATTTACTGTTTTTTGATTTATTTATGTACAGATGGGCAGAATGAAGATAATGCATTGTTTGAGAAACTACTCTATAATGGAATAATTCAATTAAGTTCCATCCAACATGAGACGATTTTAATTTCCGAATATAATGGAGTAAATGTGGAAGTACATGGTGGTAAGTAAGATATTTTTGGACATTAAGTTAATAATTGATAATATTTTAGTGTTGTCAATTTGAAGCTGATAGTGTAAAAGTCTTTATTCCCAATAGATAGCAATAACTGACTTCCTTTAATTGCTAACATTGGCAATGGTTAAAGAACGAATATTCAAGTGAAAGTATATAATTATGAACTTTTTGAATGAATTGGTTCATTTGTTTGACATTCGAGTTTTAAATAAAAGTTAAACATCCATAACAAAACGTATCCTAAAATATAAAGATATAATTTTCCTTAATGCATTTTATGTAAGCTTTTTTCGCAACTCTATTAGATAGAGTTGCGAAAAATTATCATGTTGCTGAACATTGATAAGACACAATTCTAACACCTAGTTCTACCATAAAAGTAGTTTACACAATAACTGAGTTATATTTGTTTTACACTTTGATAGTTACGGTTCATGTTAGGCATGATAATAAACAACTGAGACACATATTAATAAGATGCCTAGCAATTTATTGTTATATTTGCTACCAAAAATTCTTCTATCTCAGACGAAATTATTATGATTTTTTTTAATTGATGATAGGCTCACGTTTCACCTCTATCTCACCTGGTCGTAAGTGACGATGTGGTCTACGATGGATCACGTTTGCCTAGAAGAAACCTATTCACTCAAGACTTGAAGATTCCGATGTTATAGCTTTGCGGAAACACAGACTCAGGCAGGCAATTCCACTCCTTAGCTGTACGCATAATAAACGTGTCGCCGAAACGTTTCGTGCGTATGAGTGGAATATCCACCATGTAGCGGTGTCGTTTCGCTGTGCGTCTGGTCGTTCGTTGGTGGAAAGGGCTTGGAGGTATCAAGTTGTGCAATTCCAGCGCACACTCTCCGAAATGCATCCAATAGAAGACCGATAGGCCTGCAACTTTGCGTCGATGTTCAAGGCTCTGAAGCCTTTTCTCGACGAGTGCATCGTTGTTAATGAGCCTCTCGGCCCGTCTTTCTATTGTCTCTAGCGCTTCTAGATGGTATTTTGCTGAGCCATCACACAGATACGAGCAGTACTCCATACAGTATCGAACCTGCGCTTGGTACAGGTTGAGCAACTGTTCCGGTGTGAAGTACTGTCGCACCTTCGACAGAATGCCCAGCTTTTTAGCAGCCACTTGAGCTTTAGCCTCAATGTAAGATCCAAAATTGAGGGTGGATGTCAGAGTAACGCCAAGAAGGTCGAGGCTGTCGGTAATTGGCACGGATGCATTTCGGAATGTGGGGTTTGCCTGAAATTGACTTCGCTTGGCGGAGAAAAGACACGCCTGGGTCTTAGTAGCGTTGAATTTGACCAAGTTAGCATCACCCTAATCGGAGACCGCTTTCAAGGACAAATACAAACGCTCAACCAAAGCCTCTCGGAGAGACCGGATTTGTCCCACGCTGGCTCGGGGGTTGGATTCGTAACTCTCGACTATTGTGCTGTCGTCTGCGTACCCAAAAGTACCGGGCTTGAGCAGGTCGTTTATGTGCAACAGGAATAATGTAGCCGAGAGTACCGACCCTTGAGGCACCCCAGCGTTGAGTGCTAATCCGTCGGATGTGCAGCCGTCTACGACCACTTGGATAGACCGATTCCTAAGGAAGTCGGTGATCTAGATACATAAGCCAGGGAGCAGGCCGTAGGACAGAAGTTTGCCAATTAGGCCATCGTGCCAGACCCTGTCAAAAGCCTTCGAGATGTCGAGAGAAATGGCAAGTGTCTCTCCATGCCTCTCGATTTGCATAGCCGGGCAGGGGGATTGTCGTTGTTGGGCAGCACTAGTGGGACCGGTGGATGTCACGCGGTGCTGCGACGACAATCCTCTTTTGATGAGGCCGTCAAGCTGAGTGCCACCATTGTTAACCATTGTGACCCTCTTTCCTGAGACTTTACCTTCAGCTTAAAATTGACGTGTCCAATATATATAAAAAAAATGGCCTCACTCCAAATGTGGTTGGCATACATAAGAAGGTCCCCAGTGGAACGGTTTTGGCGAAAGCCATATTGCCGATCACTTAGGAGATCGTTCACTTCGAGGTATGCCAGGAGCTTTTTAGTCAGTACACGTTCCATAGACTTACAGAGTATGGACGTTACTGAAATTGGTCTGTAATTGACAGGGTCCGCCTGGCTGCCCTTTTTGGGCACAGGTTGCACGTTGCATTGGCTTGCTTCCAAGCCTTCGGCACTTGACCAGTCAATCAAACTGTTGTTTTCACATTATAAACATTATACAATAATGTCAACGGGAATTAACGAGATCATGTATAGGTATGTGGAGAAACAGGGTGTGATGTTCCTCCAACACAAAGGGAGGATCCTCCGACCAGGCAAGGTGATCACGCCTGGCGGGCTGCGGCCCGACGGTTGTCGTTGGGATGTTGTATATATGCTATTTCAGCGCACAAACTTCACTTTCGCGATTCAGGATTGGTATTGATGTAGTAGTATCCAAGTAGTTCACCTTGTTGTCGCTAGATGGCACTGGGTATATCTGGTATCGCCACATCACTCCCCTCCAAGACCGGAGGTTGGTTGCGGTGAGTCAGCTGTCTTAAACTCTCTTGTGGAGCGTGCCAGTGCCAGTCTTGTGTAGTTCCATTTCGTCGCAACTGGACGCCGCTGGTTCCATTGGTGGAACAGTCTTCCTCGTTAATTGGGACTAACCGCTGGTTCCGAAGATGCGGGGCTGAGTGCAGTGATGCGGTGCTGGGGTGAAATGCCCAGTGAGTCGGGGCTCAAAGCGTCGAGGTGAGTTCTCGGTGAGCCCTCGGTGAGGCGAGGCGAATCCTCAAATCCTCAGTGAGATGAGGTGAGTCCTCGGTAGTGAGACGGGGCGAATCCTCTTGAGTCGAGGTAAGTCCCCCGTGTATAGGGCGAATGCTGCGTAGACGGGAGAGATGTGCCCTTCTTACGTGGACCGTATGTGCAGTGTACTGTGCCTTAGACGCTGATGTGGCCGTAGGGTAACCAGGCTGCAGCGGTCGCTGCTTACTGTGGTATCCCAGTTAAAGCCGAAACTGCTGGATGGCGAAGACTTAATTACCGCTCATGCGGAAGAAGTGAATAGGATGATGGCGATGGGAATGCTGCTGATACGTTCAGCGAAGGTTACGTGATCAGATCACGTCGGGGTCACCACTGTGGAGGAACAGAGTGTGATGTTCCTCCAACACAAAGGGAGGATCCTCCGACCAGGCAAGGTGATCACGACTGGCGGGCCGCGGCCCGACGGTTGTCGTTGGGATGTTGTATATATGCTATACCAGCGCACGAACTTCACTTTCGCGATTCAGGATTGGTATTGATGTAGTAGTATCCAAGTAGTTCACCTTGTTGTCGCTAGATGGTGCTGGGTATATCTGGTATCGCCACAGGTATATATATACCTTTGGATTGCCTGACGTTCAGACCAGGTTACACAGGCCGTGGTCACAGGCTGACAGTCAGTCAGCCTGTGACGAGAACTCCCGTTAACATTATTGTATATCATGTAACGCGAAAGTTTAAACATTAGTTACTCATAAATTACATTACCATACTTTCTATAGTATACTATACAATACTTTCAAACTTCCAAATTATATTGTCTCTCTATAAAATTTTTTTAGGAACATGTATTTTCAATCCAATCAAACGGCTAAATTGTATAGTGTTGCAAAGTCCTTTACTTTGAGGTAGCATTCCTGTTGAGGTAGAATGAAACACATTTTTACCATTTTTTCATAACAAACATAGTACATTATTTTTTTTTTTTTTATCGTGCGGAAATCCCTAGTACCTAAGGAGCCGAGTAAAAGCAGAGTACAGAAATATCAACGATACAGTACAGGGTACAGGGAAGTACGGGGGAGTACAGGGTAGCCATTTCGTGTTCCCCCATTAATGACATGCATGCTGCAATTCGATAAATCGACTTCTACTTAATATGATTTATAAGATTACCAAGTTTCGTTTGTTCCATCCTACATGATGCGACAGACAGGTGAGGGGTAGGACTATACGATATTGCTGTGCTTCACGCCCCCGGACCGGCCTTGTTAGTTGCAGCAGCAAGAGAAGTGACGCCTCATACTAGATATCTAGTAATTTCTGTGTAAGAAAATCCACTGCTGCAATTTCAAAACAGTGGTGAAAGTGGTTGCTGCTGCGGTTCAAGGTTGCCCTCCGCGAAGCTGTCATCGGCGTTCCAATTCAATGATCATCCAGTCAGCGATCATCCTGTTCCTTTAGATTTATACTGATTGAATACGTACGTGCCACGGTGATTGCAATAATAATAACCTCTTCTAGAATCCGCAATGTTGGTAATTTCACACAGAGTACCAACCAGCACCAAGTACCTGGGTTTGGTACTCAGCGCGGTGGCGTTAAACCGCCTCTCCCGTAAACAGGCCTTATGATGAATATTTAGTGACTTCCAGTTTTATTTTTGATATATTATAGTCGAAGAAATACTTCTTGGCTTCCTTTGTTCACAAACACTAATAAATAACATTTTTGTTTTATAAAAGTGGAAAATACGTAAACAGAAAAAATATTGCATTCGTCTAAGTTCTAACTTTCTAAATGATAGATTTGCATTGTCTCGCAGAATTCCTCTACAATTAAGAATTTTACACAGCATTAAGCTCTTCCTTGTAAACATTTTAAAAGGCAGTTATTTCGTTTATCATAATTACTTACCTCAAATAAGATCACTTTGGACTGCTTGTAACACTATACAACAAGCATTTGTAGGTGTTTTGTCTCTACATACTTTCTAATAAGAATTATACAGAACACATGTCAATCGAATAAATAGTATACATTGTCAATCATATATATGTTAATCGTAAATATTATACGAGATAAACTCATAAAGAAACATAATTAATCTGTAACTTGTGCTCTATGTGGTTAATGTTACCAATATTGTGCATAGATTAGTCTTTTTATTTTTATTTTATTTATTTGGAACAAAAAACAGTTACATGCTAAAATAGTTAACAAATCAGGTATAGATAATATAACAGATTGGTGAACATATATAACCCATACTATTGTTCGCGGATTTACAATATAAAAGAAAGAAACTCAAGCCAAGTTGAAGTCACGATCTCATAATAACAAAAGATTATGTAAAATTTGGAATTCATAACAAGTTTATAACAAATTAATAACAAATTTTCATGGACCTATCTCATAAATTAATAAAGTAATATGGTAGTATCAA
This sequence comes from Cybosia mesomella, assembly GCA_946251805.1. Taxonomy (NCBI): domain Eukaryota; kingdom Metazoa; phylum Arthropoda; class Insecta; order Lepidoptera; family Erebidae; genus Cybosia; species Cybosia mesomella. Next base: position 17,806,279 of record OX276393.1, on the reverse strand, counting down.
TTACAGAGCTGACAAGAGCTCAATGACACTTTATATAGTCTCAGCTTTATGTGATGATGTTTTTGTCGTTTCACTTCACAATCGTTCGCGATAAGCTTAAAGAGAATTAGACTTTCATTGCTGATCATCAAGTTATCATGTTTCACAAGCATAAAATGTTATAAATCCATAGATATAGCTATCTACTGGTTTTATGTATTTAAAAATCACATAACATAACTTCACGCCTGTATCCCCAAAGGGGTAGGCAGAGGTGTATTACACACCCACGATTCGTCAGTTATGTTAAGGTCCCAATGTAATAGGGGGCGAGCCTATTGCCATCTACCGGGCGCTTAATAAGCGAGCGATAATTAACATTTATTAATGCACACATAACTACGAAAAGTCAGAGGTGTGTGCCCGGGGCGACTGGGGATCGAACTCGAGACCTCGGCTCAGCAGTCCGTTACGTACGCCACTGGGCTATCGCCGCGTTTTTGTTGTTTAAAAATCATGTTGATTATATACTTATATAGGATTTGAATACCCTAAATTTCATAGTACTATATTAAAATCCGTATTCCTCTTTCTGACCAAAACATTTATTTATCTATTTATCTAGCGAAACCTTTTTTAACTCACATAAGTTAGCCTCAGCTGTGACTAACGAGCTAACTAAACTAATCTTTTTAACTCGTATACGTAGAAGTAAACCAACTTCTAATAAAATGGTCGTATCGTTCTAAAACTTTGTTTGTGGCACTCGGATGAAAATAAAATGATTTGACGCCATGGAACTAATCCCATGATGGAGCTAGGATGTACGATAAGCACAACACCTGAGCAAGCGTTAAGCACTCACAGGTGGCTCAATTGGTCAGAGCATTCCCCTATAAGGGACTAGTCGCGGGTTCAAGTCCCGTCCTAGATGTTCTCTTTTTCCGATCAAAATCTATAACACTTGTATTGTGTTTATTGTTATTTAATTGTATTGTATTGTTCTTTCAGAATATTCAAGCTTGTTCGTGGCGAGTGTTACCGACGGGGGGCTAGTGATAGTGTCGCCATCTGGTACACTTACCCTACCTGATGACGTGACCCATGTGGCTTTGGAACTACATGCAGCTGATGCTAGAGCAGTCCTTGTGCTGAACGTGATTGAATCAGGTACATCTCTAAAGCAATTTTAACAATAACCTAGATATTAATCTATCATGGTCACAATCATTAGTATTAGAGTCTATGGGATAATCGTGATCGAGTTCGAGTGTGTAGTGAAACCAATGGTAGTGGTGTTACGCGTCAGAGACGATTACAAAAGAGGATAGATCGATATAATTACTCAAACTCGTTCACCGTTAACCGCTAGTACTCAGTTCTTCCGTGGCGCTTGCAACAGTACCGAAATATCAGACACTCATGACGATCATCATTGCAAATATCCCGTTGACTCTAATTCTAAAAAATTAACAATTTTATTTAAGCTCTAAGTTAACATAATATGCATGTGGACTATTTTTGGGAAAGTGTTTAAAACCATGCATAAGTACCAAATATAGTTATTTAAAAGTCCATATCAAATTTCGAGCCAAAACGTGGATACCTGTCAAACGCCCGCTGTGACGTCACTTGTTCCTAAACATTGTCGAAGTTGTATGTAATAGAAAGTTATTTCGTAGTTTTGTGTTAATAAGATGGATTTTACATTTTATAAATGTTGTGCGGTGCCGCAGTGTGAAAGTACTACTATTAAAACACCTGAAAAACTATTTATTCACGTTTTCTTCATCCACAACCATAGTGGCTGAATATGGTTTACTACGAACTTTACGTTCCGAGCAAATTTTGCACTTAACTGTACACAATTTTGCATCTCGACGAAGTTGAACATATCCCAAAGCATCGTCTCGAGGAACTAAAAAGAAATGAAACAATTTGTTAAAAAGATAAAACATAGGTAACCTCAAAATCATATTATTTTATTTTATTATATTCAATTTAACTTTTCGAGTTTATAAATACCTACGATTACTATTATAATGCATCCTGAGTATATTACTTACATGGAGGTCTTCACATTTCTAAATTCAGCAGAGCAGAAGTTACTATTTGTTGCGAAGAAATTAGCCACCGTAAAGCAATCAATTCTTGGCAAATTTGAACTATCTGCCTTATTATATCCACTTTCCATTATGGGAAAACATTTCAAAATTGATTCAAAAAGAAATTTCACGGGAATCACAGTAATAATATTATCCAAATATCAACAAACACCCTACACCCTACGTCGCTGTCAAGTACTATTACTTGACAGCGACGTCACGATTTTTGATTGGTGTTCATTGTCACGTGACTTGAGGGTGAAATATTTAATTATATTTTATTAAATAAAAAATTAATCCCTTGTTTATTGAAGAAAATATTGTGTTTTTTATTATTTTTATTATAGAAACTACCTTTTCGTAGTAAAATTATATACTTATTTGAGTACAGTCCACATCCCTATTGAGTTTGTGATAATGATTTCCTAGGGGCATTCACAAAATACGTGCACGGCAAGTAAAGTGGAAAGAAGGATATTGATTAAGGTGTAGGCGTTTATTTATTTCAATTTTATTACCTCAAGCAATAATTGTTTTGAATAAAATATATTAATGTATGTTATCGTTAATGTCTAAAAGAGAACTACTAACTTTTATGGCATTATAATATACTTGAAGAGGAGGTGGCAGGAGAGGACGAAGAGAAGGGTATTTGAATTCCAAAGATATAGTTATTTTGTAAATTCACGTGACTTATTTTCGATATGTCGGAGGATGGAGGAAAGTTGGAGGTTGGTTTAATTAATCCCTTTACAGTTTTATATATGTGTAGGGGATATATACATATATCTCGCAGATAAGTAAAATCAAATAATAAAGAATATTTTTTATAATTTGATAAATTGCAGATTTTTTTAAGAATTTAGGAGAAATATTTATTTTTAGAAATTTTACAGAAATGAATTGCACGGTGCAGAAAATATATTAATTATAATAAATTTCAATTGAAATAAAAATATATCTCTCCTGTTCGGAAAGTTTAATTTTCATGGGTAGATAGCCGGATGGAAAGTAGCTCATTTCATCCCTAGGGTGGAAAGTATTTTTTTAATTTTAAGTTTTGCCATGGAGTCCATGATAATTTAATTACGTCAGAATGCCTTGATATCATGACGCTTTTAGGGTTCCGTTGCCAATTGGCAAAAAACGGAACCCTTATAGATTTGTCATGTCTGTCTGTCTGTCCGTCCGTATGTCACAGCCACTTTTTTCGAAACTATAAGAACTACGCTGTTGAAACTTGGTAAGTAGATGTATTCTGTGACCCGCATTAAGATTTTCACACAAAAATAGAAAAGAAACAATAAATTTTGGGGACTCCCTATACTTAGAACTGAAACTTAAAATTTTTTTTTTCATCTAACCCATACGTGTGAGGTATCTATGGATAGATCTTCAAAAATGATATAGAGGTTTCTAATATAATTTTTCTTTAAACTGAATAGTTTGCGCGAGAGATACTTCCAAAGTGGTAAAATGCGTGTCCCCCCCCCCCCTGTAACTTCTAAAATAAGAGACTGATGAAACTAAAAAAAATATATGATGTACATTACCATGTAAACTTCCACCGAAAATTGGTTTGAATAAGATCTAGTAAGTAGTTTTTTTTAATACGTCATAAATCGTAAAACGCAATTAACCTTTCATTCAATCAACTCAAATATAAAATTTAAAAAAATGCATTATCATGTTACTTATTGCTACGGAACCCTTCATGGGCGAGTCCGACTCGCACTTGGCCGCTTCTTTTTACATGGCCGCCTAAATGCACATCTCTTGACCAACTAGATTACAATGTAATAAAAATAGATTGAATTTTTAAAACTTTTCTAATGTTGGCAGTATGTACGTGAATTATAACTTTTTTTCAGTTTAAAAAAAAAGCAATTTAAGTTTGCTAAAGAATTAACGGGAAAACGAGATTCAATATAAATAAATACCTTGTGTTAATTGTGGTTAAAAATGGTTTCGGAAATTGATTCCAGTGACATGGATATTAATTTGTTTAAGTAAATTGTTCTTCAAAAAAGCTGTTGTTAATAATCTATTTTCAAATTGTTCTAATTTTACTTTAAATTTTAACTGATAATCAATATACTTGATACACACAATGGTGAATTTCCCCCACCTTGGATGCACAAGTCGCACCCTCCATGTCTCCAAGAGTTCCCGGCGGAGCTGGGACCGCTGAGCCCTAATTTCTTGGGGCTCCGGCCTATGGTTCCGCTCCAGCGCCTCCTTGCGCCATTGGTACAATAACGCAAGGGCTCTTGCTTCCAGGCCTATCCATTCTTGTTACATCACACATCCATCTCGGCGTTGGCATCTCAGTTGCATATAGCCGTATTTCATGTCTCCGATCCATGCAGGACAGTAGATCGAGTCCTCCTCGTGTTAAAATTCCCCTATATTCCCTTAAGTTCTCGGAACAATAGTGATATATGGATATTTTAAATAGGATGCATCGTCCATGAGAAATGGATTTTGTGAAATAAGTGTCGCATGATTTTGATGCATTTAATAATTTCAAAATTCTTAGTACATTGCTGCAAACGTAACACACAAAGTATGTGACGTAATTTGTGAGGATACTAATTAGGTAAATATAAAGAAAATAAATTTGATATATCTACTGTTATTCACCTCTGATTAGATAACGTATTGTGTACGTCGTTTCTAGTTAGGTACTACCTATTCTCACCCCGGCGTCTGTAGACCCGAGACGGTGTGCGGTTTTAGTCGGTTCAAGCCCGACATAACCGCCCCCGCTGGCCGGCGGGGGGGTATCCGAAAGGGATTTCCGCACGAAAAAAAAGGTACTACCTATTCTTTACATTGCGTGAAAGGTCATTGTGTAGTTAATACATTCGTCAACTTTTTTTCAGCAATTTTTTTACACATTTATACATATGACTGTGGTTTTCGTTGTTAGGTTCTAGTTATGTTTAGTATGTAAGACCACCAAAAATGCAATGATATTAACTTATAATATTTACTGTTTTTTGATTTATTTATGTACAGATGGGCAGAATGAAGATAATGCATTGTTTGAGAAACTACTCTATAATGGAATAATTCAATTAAGTTCCATCCAACATGAGACGATTTTAATTTCCGAATATAATGGAATAAATGTGGAAGTACATGGTGGTAAGTAAGATATTTTTGGACATTAAGTTAATACTTGATAATATTTTAGTGTTGTCAATTTGAAGCTGATAGTGTAAAAGTCTTTATTCCCAATAGATAGCAATAACTGACTTCCTTTAATTGCTAACATTATCAATGGTTAAAGAACGAATATTCAAGTGAAAGTATATAATTATGAATTTTTTGAATGAATTGGTTCATTTGTTTGACATTCGAGTTTTAAATAAAAGTTAAACATCCATAACAAAACGTATCCTAAAATATAAAGATAGAATTTTCCTTAATGCATTTTATGAAAGCTTCTAATAGAGTTGCGAAAAATTATCCTGTTGCTGAACGATAACACACAATTCTAACACCTAGTTCTACCATAAAAGTAGTTTTACACAATAACTGAGTTATATTTGTTTTACACTTTAATAGTTACGGTTCATGTTAGGCAGGATAATAAACAACTGAGACACATATTAATAAGATGCCTAGCAATTTATTGTTATATTTGCTACCAAAAATTCTTCTATCTCAGACGAAATTATTATGTTTTTTTTTAATTGATGATAGGTTCACGTTTGACCTCTATCTCACCTGGTCGTAAGTGACGATGTGGTCTACGATGGATCACGTTTGCATAAAAGAAACTTATTCACTCAAGACTTGAAGATTCCGATGTTATAGCTTAGCGGAAACACAGACTCAGGCAGGCAATTCCACTCCTTAGCTGTACGCATAATAAACGTGTCGCCGAAACGTTTCGTGCGTATGAGTGGAATATCCACCATGTAGCGGTGTCGTTTCGCTGTGCGTTTGGTCGTTCGTTGGTGGAAAGGGCTTGGAGGTATCAAGTTGTGCAATTCCAGCGCACTCTCCGAAATGCATCCAATAAAAGACCGATAGGCCTGCAACTTTGCGTCGATGTTCAAGGCTCTGAAGCCTTTTCTCGACGAGTGCATCGTTGTTAATGAGCCTCTTGGCCCGTCTTTCTATTGTCTCTAGCGCTTCTAGATGGTATTTAGCTGAGCCATCACACAGATACGAGCAGTACTCTATACAGTATCGAACCTGCGCTTGGTACAGGTTGAGCAACTGTTCCGGTGTGAAGTACTGTCGCACCTTCGACAGAATGCCCAGCTTTTTAGCAGCCACTTGAGCTTTAGCCTCATTGTAAGATCCAAAATTGAGGGTGGATGTCAGAGTAACGCCAAGAAGCTCGAGGCGGTCGGTAATTGGCACGGATGCATTTCGGAATATGGGGTTTGCCTGAAATTGACTTCGCTTGGCGGAGAAAAGACACGCCTGGGTCTTAGTAGCGTTGAATTTGACCAAGTTAGCATCACCCTAATCGGAGACCGCTTTCAAGGACAAATTCAAACGCTCAACCAAAGCCTCTTGGAGAGACGGGATTTGTCCCACGCTGGCTCGGGGGTTGGACTCGTAACTCTCGACTATTGTGTTGTCGTCTGCATACCCAGAAGTACCGGGCTTGAGCAGGTCGTTTATGTGCAACAGGAATAATGTAGCCGAGAGTACCGACCCCTGAAGGACCCCAGAGTTGATTGCTAATCCGTCGGATGTGCAGCCGTCCACGACCACTTGGATAGACCGATTCCTAAGGAAGTCGGTGATCCAGATACATAAGCCAGGGGGCAGGCCGTAGGACAGAAGTTTGCCAATTATGCCATCGTGCCAGACCCTGTCAAAAGCCTTCGAGATGTCGAGAGAAATGGCAAGTGTCTCCCAGTGCCTCTCGATTTGCATAGCTGGGCAGGGGGATTGTCGTTGTTGGGCAGCACTAGTGGGACCGGTGGGTGTCACGCGGTGCTGCGACGACAATCCTCTTTTGATGAGGCCGTCAAGCTGAGTGCCACCATTGTTAACATGGTACGTGTATGTAATGGTGACCCTCTTTCCTGAGACTTTACTTTCAGCTTACCATCAGGCGAGGAGAAGTAAAATTGACGTGTCCAATATTTAAAAAAAAATGGCCTCACTCCAAATGTGGTTGGCATACATAAGAAGGTCACTTAAGAGATCGTTCGCTTCGAGGTATGCCAGGAGCTTTTTATTCAGTACACGTTCCATAGTCTTACAGAGTATGGACGTTACTGAAATTGGTCTGTAATTGACAGGGTCCGCCTGAATTTACGGGAATTAACGAGATCATGTACCTGACGTTCCGACCAGGTTAAACATGCCGTGGTCACAGGCTGACAGTTAGTCAGCCTGTGACGAGAACTCCCGTTAACATTATTGTATATCATGTAACGCGAAAGTTTAAACATTAGTTACTCATAAATTACATTACCATACTTTCTATAGTATACTATACTATACTTTCAAACTTCCAAATTATATTGTCTCTCTATTAAATTTTAGGAACGTGTATTTTCAATCCATTCAAACGGCTAAATTGTATAGTGTTGCAACGTCTTTTACTTTGAGGTAGCATTCCTGTTGAGGTAGAATGAAACACATTTTTACTATTTTTTCATAACAAACATAGTACCTAAGGAGCCGAGTAAAAGCAGAGTACCGAAATATCAACGGTACAGTTCAGGGTACAGGGAAGTACAGGGGAGTACAGGGTAGCCATTTCGTGTGTACCCCATTAATGACGTGCATGCTGCAATTCGATAAATCGACTTCTACTTAATATGATTTATAAGATTACCAAGTTTCGTTTGTTCCATCCGACATGAGGCGACAGACAGGTGAGGGGTAGGACTATACGATACTGCTGTGCTACACGCCCCCGGACCGGCCTTGTTAGTTGCAGTAGCAAGAGAAGTGGCGCCTCATACTAGATATCTAGTAATTTCTGTGTAAGAAAATCCACTGCTGCAATTTCAAAACAGTGGTGAAAGTGGTTGCTGCTGCGGTTCAAGGTTGCCCTCCGCGAAGCTGTCATCGGCGTTCCAATTCAATGATCATCCAGTCAGCGATCATCCTGTTCCTTTAGATTCATACTGATTGAATACGTACGTGCCACGGTGATTGCAATAATAATAACCTCTTCTAGAATCCGCAATGTTGGTAATTTCACACAGAGTACCAACCGGCACCAAGTACCTGGATTTGGTACTCAGCGCGGTGGCGTCTAAACCGCCTCTCCCGTAAACAGGTCTTATGATGAATATTTAGTGACTTTCAGTTTTATTTTTGATATATTATAGTCGAAGAAATACTTCTTGGCTTCCTCACAAACACACACACAAACACTTCACAAACACTAATAAATAACATTTTTGTTTTATAAAAGTGGAAAATACGTAAACAGAAAAAATATTGCATTCGTCTAACTTCTAACTTTCTAAATGATAGATTTGCATTGTCTCGCAGAATTCCTCTACAATTAAGAATTTTACACAGCATTAAGCTCTTCCTTGTAAACATTTTAAAAGGCAGTTATTTCGTTTATCATAATTACTTACCTCAAATAAGATCACTTTGGACTGCTTGTAACACTATTCAACAAGCATTCGTAGGTGTTTTGTCTCTACATACTTTCTAATAAGAATTGTACAGAACACATGTCAATCGAATAAATAGTAAGTATACATTGTCAATAATATATATGTTAATCGTAAATATTATACGAGATAAACTCTTAAAGAAACATAATTAATCTGTAACTTGTGCTCTATGTGGTTAATGTTACCAATATTGTGCATAGATTAGTCTTTTTATTTTTATTTTATTTATTTGGAACAAAAAACAGTTACATGCTAAAACATAAACATAACATAACATAAACTCACGCCTATATCCCCGAAGGGGTAGGCAGAGGTGCTAGCACCCACATTTCGCCAGTTTATGTTTAGGTCCCAATGTAATAGGTGGCGAGCCTATTGCCATTAACAGGGCACTTATAAGCCTGCGATAAATACACACATAACTTCGAAACGAACCGAAAAGTCATTGGTGTGTGCCATGGTAAAACCTGGGATCGAACCCGAGACCTCGTGTCAGCAGTCCATTACTCATACCACTAGGCTACCGCGGCTCATGCTAAAATAGTTAACAAATTAGGTATAGATAATATAACAGATTGGTGAACATATATAACCCATACTATTGTTCGCCGATTTACAATATAAAAGAAAGAAACTCAAGCCAAGTTGAAGTCACGATCTCATAATAACAAAAGATTATGTGAAATTTGGAATTCATAACAAGTTTATAACAAATTAATAACGAATTTTCATGGACCTATCTCATAAATTAATTATGTAATATGGTAGTATCAATTACAGAGCTGACAAGAGCTCAATGACACTTTATATAGTCTCAGCTTTATGTGATGATGTTTTTGTCGTTTCATTTCACAATCGTTCGCGATAAGCTTAAAGAGAATTATTAGACTTTCATTGCTGATCATCAAGTTATCATGTTTCACAAGCATAAAATGTTATAAATCCATAGATATAGCTATCTACTGGTTTTATTTATTTAAAAATCACATAACATAACTTCACGCCTGTATCCCCAAAGAGGTAGACAGAGGTGTATTACACACCCACGATTCGTCAGTTATGTTAAGGTCCCAATGTAATAGGGGGCGAGCCTATTGCCATCTACCGGGCGCTTAATAAGCGAGCGATAATTAACATTTATTAATGCACACATAACTACGAAAAGTCAGAGGTGTGTGCCCGGGGCGACTGGGGATCGAACTCGAGACCTCGTCTCAGCAGTCCGTTACGTACGCCACTGGGCTATCGCCGCGTTTTTGTTGTTTAAAAATCATGTTGATTATATACTTATATAGGATTTGAATACCCTAAATTTCATAGTACTATATTAAAATCCGTATTCCTCTTTCTGACCAAAACATTTATTTATCTAGCGAAACCTTTTTTAACTCACATAAGTTAGCCTCAGCTGTGACTAACGAGCTAACTATACTAATCTTTTTAACTCGTTTACGTAGAAGTAAACCAACTTCTAATAAAATAGTCGTATCGTTCTAAAACTTTGTTTGGGGCACTCGGATGAAAATACAATGATTTGACGCCATGGAACTAATCCCATGATGGAGCTAGGATGTACGATAAGCACAACACCTGAGCAAGCGTTAAGCACACACAGGTGGCTCAATTGGTCAGAGCATTCCCCTGTAAGGGACTGGTCGCGGGTTCAAGTCCCGTCCTAGATGTTCTCTTTTTCCGATCAAAATCTATAACACTTGTATTGTGTTTATTGTTATTTAATTGTATTGTATTGTTCTTTCAGAATATTCAAGCTTGTTCGTGGCGAGTGTTACCGACGGGGGGCTAGTGATAGTGTCGCCATCTGGTACACTTACCCTACCTGATGACGTGACCCATGTGGCTCTGGAACTACATGCAGCTGATGCTAGAGCAGTCCTTGTGCTGAACGTGATTGAATCAGGTACATCTCCAAAGCAATTTTAACAATAACCTAGATATTAATCTATCATGGTCACTATCATTAGTATTAGAGTCTATGGGATATTTTACCATGTGTTCGTCGTTAATCGTGATCGAGTTCGAGTGTGTAGTGAAACCAGTGGTAGTGGTGTTACGCGTCAGACACGATTACAAAAGAGGATAGATCGATATAATTACTCAAACTCGTTCACCGTTAACCGCTAGTACTCGGTTCTTCCGTGGCGCTTGCAACAGTACCGAAATATCAGACACTCATGACGATCATCATTGCAAATATCCCGTTGAATCTAATTCTAAAAAATTAACAATTTTATTTAAGCTCTAAGTTAACATAATATGTATGTGGACTATTTTTGGGAAAGTGTTTAAAACCATGCATAAGTACCAAATATAGCCCAAACTATTTATTATTATTTTTGTAATACAACCAATACCTTTAAAATAAGTTATTTAAAATTCCATTTCAAATTTCGCGCCAAAACGTGGATACCTGTCAAACGCCCGCTGTGACGTCACTTGTTCCTAAACATTGTCGAAGTTGTATGTAATAGAAAGTTATTTCGTAGTTTTGTGTTAATAAGTTGGATTTTACATTTTATAAATGTTGTGCGGTGCCGCAGTGTGAAAGTACTACTATTAAAACACCTGAAAAACTATTTATTCACGTTTTCTTCATCCACAACCATAGTGGCTGAATATAGTTTACTACGAACTTTACGTTCCGAGCAAATTTTGCACTTAACTGTGCACAATTTTGCATCTCGACGAAGTTGAACATATCCCAAAGCATCGTCTCGAGGAACTAAAAAGAAATGAAACAATTTGTTAAAAAGATAAAACATAGGTAACCTCAAAATCATATTATTTTATTTTATTATATTCAATTTAACTTTTCGAGTTTATAAATACCTACGATTACTATTATAATGTATCCTGAGTATATTACTTACATGGAGGTCTTCACATTTCTAAATTCAGCAGAGCAGAAGTTACTATTTGTTGCGAAGAAATTAGCCACCGTAAAGCAATCAATTCTTGGCAAATTTGAACTATCTGCCTTAATATATCCACTTGCAATTGTGGGAAAAAAAAAAAAAAAAAAAAATTTCAAAATTGATTCAAAAAGAAATTTCACGGGAGTCACAGTAATAATATTATCCAAATATCAACAAACACCATAGTACTTGACAGCGACGTCAAGATTTTTGATTGGTGTTCATTGTCACGTGACTCGAGGGTGAAATATTAAATTATATTTTATTAAATAAAAAATTAATCCCTTGTTTATTGAAGAAAATATTGTGTTTTTTATTATTTTTATTATAGAAACTACCTTTTCGTGGTAAAATTATATACTTATTTGAGTACAGTCCACATCCCTATTGAGTTTGTGATAATGATTTCCTAGGGGCATTCACAAAATACGTGCACGGCAAGTAAAGTGGAAAGAAGGATATTGATTAAGGTGTAGGCGTTTATTTATTTCAATTTTATTACCTCAAGCAATAATTGTTTTAAATAAAATATATTAATGTATGTTATCGTTAATGTCTAAAAGAGAACTACTAACTTTTATGGCATTATAATATACTTGAAACGGGAAAACGCGATTCAATATAAATAAATACCTTGTGTTAATTGTGGTTAAAAATGGTTTCGGAAAGTGATTCCAGTGACATGGATATTAATTTAACTCCCGATGAGAGTGAATGTTCTTCAAAAAAGCTGTTGTTAATAATCTATTTTCAAATTGTTCTAATTTTACTTTAAATTTTAACTGATAATCAATATACTTGATACACACAATGGTGAATTTCCCCCACCTTGGATGCACAAGTCGCACCCTCCATGTCGCCAAGAGTTCCCGGCGGATCTGGGACCGCTGAGCCCTAATTTCTCGGGGCTCCAGCCTATGGTTCCGCTCCAGCGCCTCCTTGATCCATTGGTACAATGACGCAAGGGCTCTTGCTTCCAGGCCTATCCATTCTTGTTACACCACACATCCATCTCGGCGTTGGCATCTCAGTTGCATATAGCCGTATTTCATGTCTCCGATCCATGCAGGACAGTAGATCGAGTCCTCCTCGTGTTAAAATTCCCCTATATTCCCTTAAGTTCTCGGAACAATAGTGATATATGGATATTTTAAATAGGATGCATCGTCCATGAGAAATGGATTTTGTGAAATAAGTGTCGCATGATTTTGATGCATTTAATAATTTCAAAATTCTTAGTACATTGCTGCAAACGTAACACACAAAGTATGTGACGTAATTTGTGAGGGTACTAAGTAGGTAAATATAAAGAAAATAAATTTGATATATCTACTGTTATTCACCTCTTATTAGATAACGTATTGTGTACGTCGTTTCTAGTTGGGTACTACCTATTCTCACCCCGGCGTCTGTAGACACCCCGGCGTCTGTAGACACCCCGGCGTCTGTAGACCCGAGACGGTGTGCGGTTTTAGTCGGTTCAAGCCCGACATAACCGCCCCTGCTGGCCGGCGGAAGGGTATCCGAAGGGATTTCCGCACGAAAAAAAAGGTACTACCTATTCTTTACATTGCGTGAAAGGTCATTGTGTAGTTAATACATTCGTCAACTTTTTTTCAGCAATTTTTTTACACATTTATACATATGACTGTGGTTTTCGTTGTTAGGTTCTAGTTATATTTAGCATGTAAGACCACCAAAAATGCAATGATATTAACTTATAATATTTACTGTTTTTTGATTTATTTATGTACAGATGGGCAGAATGAAGATAATGCATTGTTTGAGAAACTACTCTATAATGGAATAATTCAATTAAGTTCCATCCAACATGAGACGATTTTAATTTCCGAATATAATGGAGTAAATGTGGAAGTACATGGTGGTAAGTAAGATATTTTTGGACATTAAGTTAATAATTGATAATATTTTAGTGTTGTCAATTTGAAGCTGATAGTGTAAAAGTCTTTATTCCCAATAGATAGCAATAACTGGCTTCCTTTAATTGCTAACATTGGCAATGGTTAAAGAACGAATATTCAAGTGAAAGTATATAATTATGAACTTTTTGAATGAATTGGTTCATTTGTTTGACATTCGAGTTTTAAATAAAAGTTAAACATCCATAACAAAACGTATCCTAAAATATAAAGATATAATTTTCCTTAATGCATTTTATGTAAGCTTTTTTCGCAACTCTATTAGATAGAGTTGCGAAAAATTATCATGTTGCTGAACATTGATAAGACACAATTCTAACACCTAGTTCTACCATAAAAGTAGTTTACACAATAACTGAGTTATATTTGTTTTACACTTTGATAGTTACGGTTCATGTTAGGCATGATAATAAACAACTGAGACACATATTAATAAGATGCCTAGCAATTTATTGTTATATTTGCTACCAAAAATTCTTCTATCTCAGACGAAATTATTATGATTTTTTTTAATTGATGATAGGCTCACGTTTCACCTCTATCTCACCTGGTCGTAAGTGACGATGTGGTCTACGATGGATCACGTTTGCCTAGAAGAAACCTATTCACTCAAGACTTGAAGATTCCGATGTTATAGCTTTGCGGAAACACAGACTCAGGCAGGCAATTCCACTCCTTAGCTGTACGCATAATAAACGTGTCGCCGAAACGTTTCGTGCGTATGAGTGGAATATCCACCATGTAGCGGTGTCGTTTCGCTGTGCGTCTGGTCGTTCGTTGGTGGAAAGGGCTTGGAGGTATCAAGTTGTGCAATTCCAGCGCACACTCTCCGAAATGCATCCAATAGAAGACCGATAGGCCTGCAACTTTGCGTCGATGTTCAAGGCTCTGAAGCCTTTTCTCGACGAGTGCATCGTTGTTAATGAGCCTCTCGGCCCGTCTTTCTATTGTCTCTAGCGCTTCTAGATGGTATTTTGCTGAGCCATCACACAGATACGAGCAGTACTCCATACAGTATCGAACCTGCGCTTGGTACAGGTTGAGCAACTGTTCCGGTGTGAAGTACTGTCGCACCTTCGACAGAATGCCCAGCTTTTTAGCAGCCACTTGAGCTTTAGCCTCAATGTAAGATCCAAAATTGAGGGTGGATGTCAGAGTAACGCCAAGAAGGTCGAGGCTGTCGGTAATTGGCACGGATGCATTTCGGAATGTGGGGTTTGCCTGAAATTGACTTCGCTTGGCGGAGAAAAGACACGCCTGGGTCTTAGTAGCGTTGAATTTGACCAAGTTAGCATCACCCTAATCGGAGACCGCTTTCAAGGACAAATACAAACGCTCAACCAAAGCCTCTCGGAGAGACCGGATTTGTCCCACGCTGGCTCGGGGGTTGGATTCGTAACTCTCGACTATTGTGCTGTCGTCTGCGTACCCAAAAGTACCGGGCTTGAGCAGGTCGTTTATGTGCAACAGGAATAATGTAGCCGAGAGTACCGACCCTTGAGGCACCCCAGCGTTGAGTGCTAATCCGTCGGATGTGCAGCCGTCTACGACCACTTGGATAGACCGATTCCTAAGGAAGTCGGTGATCTAGATACATAAGCCAGGGAGCAGGCCGTAGGACAGAAGTTTGCCAATTAGGCCATCGTGCCAGACCCTGTCAAAAGCCTTCGAGATGTCGAGAGAAATGGCAAGTGTCTCTCCATGCCTCTCGATTTGCATAGCCGGGCAGGGGGATTGTCGTTGTTGGGCAGCACTAGTGGGACCGGTGGATGTCACGCGGTGCTGCGACGACAATCCTCTTTTGATGAGGCCGTCAAGCTGAGTGCCACCATTGTTAACCATTGTGACCCTCTTTCCTGAGACTTTACCTTCAGCTTAAAATTGACGTGTCCAATATATATAAAAAAAATGGCCTCACTCCAAATGTGGTTGGCATACATAAGAAGGTCCCCAGTGGAACGGTTTTGGCGAAAGCCATATTGCCGATCACTTAGGAGATCGTTCACTTCGAGGTATGCCAGGAGCTTTTTAGTCAGTACACGTTCCATAGACTTACAGAGTATGGACGTTACTGAAATTGGTCTGTAATTGACAGGGTCCGCCTGGCTGCCCTTTTTGGGCACAGGTTGCACGTTGCATTGGCTTGCTTCCAAGCCTTCGGCACTTGACCAGTCAATCAAACTGTTGTTTTCACATTATAAACATTATACAATAATGTCAACGGGAATTAACGAGATCATGTATAGGTATGTGGAGAAACAGGGTGTGATGTTCCTCCAACACAAAGGGAGGATCCTCCGACCAGGCAAGGTGATCACGCCTGGCGGGCTGCGGCCCGACGGTTGTCGTTGGGATGTTGTATATATGCTATTTCAGCGCACAAACTTCACTTTCGCGATTCAGGATTGGTATTGATGTAGTAGTATCCAAGTAGTTCACCTTGTTGTCGCTAGATGGCACTGGGTATATCTGGTATCGCCACATCACTCCCCTCCAAGACCGGAGGTTGGTTGCGGTGAGTCAGCTGTCTTAAACTCTCTTGTGGAGCGTGCCAGTGCCAGTCTTGTGTAGTTCCATTTCGTCGCAACTGGACGCCGCTGGTTCCATTGGTGGAACAGTCTTCCTCGTTAATTGGGACTAACCGCTGGTTCCGAAGATGCGGGGCTGAGTGCAGTGATGCGGTGCTGGGGTGAAATGCCCAGTGAGTCGGGGCTCAAAGCGTCGAGGTGAGTTCTCGGTGAGCCCTCGGTGAGGCGAGGCGAATCCTCAAATCCTCAGTGAGATGAGGTGAGTCCTCGGTAGTGAGACGGGGCGAATCCTCTTGAGTCGAGGTAAGTCCCCCGTGTATAGGGCGAATGCTGCGTAGACGGGAGAGATGTGCCCTTGTTACGTGGACCGTATGTGCAGTGTACTGTGCCTTAGACGCTGATGTGGCCGTAGGGTAACCAGGCTGCAGCGGTCGCTGCTTACTGTGGTATCCCAGTTAAAGCCGAAACTGCTGGATGGCGAAGACTTAATTACCGCTCATGCGGAAGAAGTGAATAGGATGATGGCGATGGGAATGCTGCTGATACGTTCAGCGAAGGTTACGTGATCAGATCACGTCGGGGTCACCACTGTGGAGGAACAGAGTGTGATGTTCCTCCAACACAAAGGGAGGATCCTCCGACCAGGCAAGGTGATCACGACTGGCGGGCCGCGGCCCGACGGTTGTCGTTGGGATGTTGTATATATGCTATACCAGCGCACGAACTTCACTTTCGCGATTCAGGATTGGTATTGATGTAGTAGTATCCAAGTAGTTCACCTTGTTGTCGCTAGATGGTGCTGGGTATATCTGGTATCGCCACAGGTATATATATACCTTTGGATTGCCTGACGTTCAGACCAGGTTACACAGGCCGTGGTCACAGGCTGACAGTCAGTCAGCCTGTGACGAGAACTCCCGTTAACATTATTGTATATCATGTAACGCGAAAGTTTAAACATTAGTTACTCATAAATTACATTACCATACTTTCTATAGTATACTATACAATACTTTCAAACTTCCAAATTATATTGTCTCTCTATAAAATTTTTTTAGGAACATGTATTTTCAATCCAATCAAACGGCTAAATTGTATAGTGTTGCAAAGTCCTTTACTTTGAGGTAGCATTCCTGTTGAGGTAGAATGAAACACATTTTTACCATTTTTTCATAACAAACATAGTACATTATTTTTTATTTTTTTATCGTGCGGAAATCCCTAGTACCTAAGGAGCCGAGTAAAAGCAGAGTACAGAAATATCAACGATACAGTACAGGGTACAGGGAAGTACGGGGGAGTACAGGGTAGCCATTTCGTGTTCCCCCATTAATGACATGCATGCTGCAATTCGATAAATCGACTTCTACTTAATATGATTTATAAGATTACCAAGTTTCGTTTGTTCCATCCTACATGATGCGACAGACAGGTGAGGGGTAGGACTATACGATATTGCTGTGCTTCACGCCCCCGGACCGGCCTTGTTAGTTGCAGCAGCAAGAGAAGTGACGCCTCATACTAGATATCTAGTAATTTCTGTGTAAGAAAATCCACTGCTGCAATTTCAAAACAGTGGTGAAAGTGGTTGCTGCTGCGGTTCAAGGTTGCCCTCCGCGAAGCTGTCATCGGCGTTCCAATTCAATGATCATCCAGTCAGCGATCATCCTGTTCCTTTAGATTTATACTGATTGAATACGTACGTGCCACGGTGATTGCAATAATAATAACCTCTTCTAGAATCCGCAATGTTGGTAATTTCACACAGAGTACCAACCAGCACCAAGTACCTGGGTTTGGTACTCAGCGCGGTGGCGTTAAACCGCCTCTCCCGTAAACAGGCCTTATGATGAATATTTAGTGACTTCCAGTTTTATTTTTGATATATTATAGTCGAAGAAATACTTCTTGGCTTCCTTTGTTCACAAACACTAATAAATAACATTTTTGTTTTATAAAAGTGGAAAATACGTAAACAGAAAAAATATTGCATTCGTCTAAGTTCTAACTTTCTAAATGATAGATTTGCATTGTCTCGCAGAATTCCTCTACAATTAAGAATTTTACACAGCATTAAGCTCTTCCTTGTAAACATTTTAAAAGGCAGTTATTTCGTTTATCATAATTACTTACCTCAAATAAGATCACTTTGGACTGCTTGTAACACTATACAACAAGCATTTGTAGGTGTTTTGTCTCTACATACTTTCTAATAAGAATTATACAGAACACATGTCAATCGAATAAATAGTATACATTGTCGATCATATATATGTTAATCGTAAATATTATACGAGATAAACTCATAAAGAAACATAATTAATCTGTAACTTGTGCTCTATGTGGTTAATGTTACCAATATTGTGCATAGATTAGTCTTTTTATTTTTATTTTATTTATTTGGAACAAAAAACAGTTACATGCTAAAATAGTTAACAAATCAGGTATAGATAATATAACAGATTGGTGAACATATATAACCCATACTATTGTTCGCGGATTTACAATATAAAAGAAAGAAACTCAAGCCAAGTTGAAGTCACGATCTCATAATAACAAAAGATTATGTAAAATTTGGAATTCATAACAAGTTTATAACAAATTAATAACAAATTTTCATGGACCTATCTCATAAATTAATAAAGTAATATGGTAGTATCAATTACAGAGCTGACAAGAGCTCAATGACACTTTATATAGTCTCAGCTTTATGTGATGATGTTTTTGTCGTTTCATTTCACAATCGTTCGCGATAAGCTTAAAGAGAATTAGACTTTCATTGCTGATCATCAAGTTATCATGTTTCACAAGCATAAAATGTTATAAATCCATAGATATAGCTATCTACTGGTTTTATGTATTTAAAAATCACATAACATAACTTCACGCCTGTATCCCCAAAGGGGTAGGCAGAGGTGTATTACACACCCACGATTCGTCAGTTATGTTAAGGTCCCAATGTAATAGGGGGCGAGCCTATTGCCATCTACCGGGCGCTTAATAAGCGAGCGATAATTAACATTTATTAATGCACACATAACTACGAAAAGTCAGAGGTGTGTGCCCGGGGCGACTGGGGATCGAACTCGAGACCTCGGCTCAGCAGTCCGTTACGTACGCCACTGGGCTATCGCCGCGTTTTTGTTGTTTAAAAATCATGTTGATTATATACTTATATAGGATTTGAATACCCTAAATTTCATAGTACTATATTAAAATCCGTATTCCTCTTTCTGACCAAAACATTTATTTATCTATTTATCTAGCGAAACCTTTTTTAACTCACATAAGTTAGCCTCAGCTGTGACTAACGAGCTAACTAAACTAATCTTTTTAACTCGTATACGTAGAAGTAAACCAACTTCTAATAAAATGGTCGTATCGTTCTAAAACTTTGTTTGTGGCACTCGGATGAAAATAAAATGATTTGACGCCATGGAACTAATCCCATGATGGAGCTAGGATGTACGATAAGCACAACACCTGAGCAAGCGTTAAGCACTCACAGGTGGCTCAATTGGTCAGAGCATTCCCCTATAAGGGACTAGTCGCGGGTTCAAGTCCCGTCCTAGATGTTCTCTTTTTCCGATCAAAATCTATAACACTTGTATTGTGTTTATTGTTATTTAATTGTATTGTATTGTTCTTTCAGAATATTCAAGCTTGTTCGTGGCGAGTGTTACCGACGGGGGGCTAGTGATAGTGTCGCCATCTGGTACACTTACCCTACCTGATGACGTGACCCATGTGGCTTTGGAACTACATGCAGCTGATGCTAGAGCAGTCCTTGTGCTGAACGTGATTGAATCAGGTACATCTCTAAAGCAATTTTAACAATAACCTAGATATTAATCTATCATGGTCACTATCATTAGTATTAGAGTCTATGGGATAATCGTGATCGAGTTCGAGTGTGTAGTGAAACCAATGGTAGTGGTGTTACGCGTCAGAGACGATTACAAAAGAGGATAGATCGATATAATTACTCAAACTCGTTCACCGTTAACCGCTAGTACTCAGTTCTTCCGTGGCGCTTGCAACAGTACCGAAATATCAGACACTCATGACGATCATCATTGCAAATATCCCGTTGACTCTAATTCTAAAAAATTAACAATTTTATTTAAGCTCTAAGTTAACATAATATGCATGTGGACTATTTTTGGGAAAGTGTTTAAAACCATGCATAAGTACCAAATATAGTTATTTAAAAGTCCATATCAAATTTCGAGCCAAAACGTGGATACCTGTCAAACGCCCGCTGTGACGTCACTTGTTCCTAAACATTGTCGAAGTTGTATGTAATAGAAAGTTATTTCGTAGTTTTGTGTTAATAAGATGGATTTTACATTTTATAAATGTTGTGCGGTGCCGCAGTGTGAAAGTACTACTATTAAAACACCTGAAAAACTATTTATTCACGTTTTCTTCATCCACAACCATAGTGGCTGAATATGGTTTACTACGAACTTTACGTTCCGAGCAAATTTTGCACTTAACTGTACACAATTTTGCATCTCGACGAAGTTGAACATATCCCAAAGCATCGTCTCGAGGAACTAAAAAGAAATGAAACAATTTGTTAAAAAGATAAAACATAGGTAACCTCAAAATCATATTATTTTATTTTATTATATTCAATTTAACTTTTCGAGTTTATAAATACCTACGATTACTATTATAATGCATCCTGAGTATATTACTTACATGGAGGTCTTCACATTTCTAAATTCAGCAGAGCAGAAGTTACTATTTGTTGCGAAGAAATTAGCCACCGTAAAGCAATCAATTCTTGGCAAATTTGAACTATCTGCCTTATTATATCCACTTTCCATTATGGGAAAACCTTTCAAAATTGATTCAAAAAGAAATTTCACGGGAATCACAGTAATAATATTATCCAAATATCAACAAACACCCTACACCCTACGTCGCTGTCAAGTACTATTACTTGACAGCGACGTCACGATTTTTGATTGGTGTTCATTGTCACGTGACTTGAGGGTGAAATATTTAATTATATTTTATTAAATAAAAAATTAATCCCTTGTTTATTGAAGAAAATATTGTGTTTTTTATTATTTTTATTATAGAAACTACCTTTTCGTAGTAAAATTATATACTTATTTGAGTACAGTCCACATCCCTATTGAGTTTGTGATAATGATTTCCTAGGGGCATTCACAAAATACGTGCACGGCAAGTAAAGTGGAAAGAAGGATATTGATTAAGGTGTAGGCGTTTATTTATTTCAATTTTATTACCTCAAGCAATAATTGTTTTGAATAAAATATATTAATGTATGTTATCGTTAATGTCTAAAAGAGAACTACTAACTTTTATGGCATTATAATATACTTGAAGAGGAGGTGGCAGGAGAGGACGAAGAGAAGGGTATTTGAATTCCAAAGATATAGTTATTTTGTAAATTCACGTGACTTATTTTCGATATGTCGGAGGATGGAGGAAAGTTGGAGGTTGGTTTAATTAATCCCTTTACAGTTTTATATATGTGTAGGGGATATATACATATATCTCGCAGATAAGTAAAATCAAATAATAAAGAATATTTTTTATAATTTGATAAATTGCAGATTTTTTTAAGAATTTAGGAGAAATATTTATTTTTAGAAATTTTACAGAAATGAATTGCACGGTGCAGAAAATATATTAATTATAATAAATTTCAATTGAAATAAAAATATATCTCTCCTGTTCGGAAAGTTTAATTTTCATGGGTAGATAGCCGGATGGAAAGTAGCTCATTTCATCCCTAGGGTGGAAAGTATTTTTTTAATTTTAAGTTTTGCCATGGAGTCCATGATAATTTAATTACGTCAGAATGCCTTGATATCATGACGCTTTTAGGGTTCCGTTGCCAATTGGCAAAAAACGGAACCCTTATAGATTTGTCATGTCTGTCTGTCTGTCCGTCCGTATGTCACAGCCACTTTTTTCGAAACTATAAGAACTACGCTGTTGAAACTTGGTAAGTAGATGTATTCTGTGACCCGCATTAAGATTTTCACACAAAAATAGAAAAGAAACAATAAATTTTGGGGACTCCCTATACTTAGAACTGAAACTTAAAATTTTTTTTTTCATCTAACCCATACGTGTGAGGTATCTATGGATAGATCTTCAAAAATGATATAGAGGTTTCTAATATAATTTTTCTTTAAACTGAATAGTTTGCGCGAGAGATACTTCCAAAGTGGTAAAATGCGTGTCCCCCCCCCCCCCCTGTAACTTCTAAAATAAGAGACTGATGAAACTAAAAAAAATATATGATGTACATTACCATGTAAACTTCCACCGAAAATTGGTTTGAATAAGATCTAGTAAGTAGTTTTTTTTAATACGTCATAAATCGTAAAACGCAATTAACCTTTCATTCAATCAACTCAAATATAAAATTTAAAAAAATGCATTATCATGTTACTTATTGCTACGGAACCCTTCATGGGCGAGTCCGACTCGCACTTGGCCGCTTCTTTTTACATGGCCGCCTAAATGCACATCTCTTGACCAACTAGATTACAATGTAATAAAAATAGATTGAATTTTTAAAACTTTTCTAATGTTGGCAGTATGTACGTGAATTATAACTTTTTTTCAGTTTAAAAAAAAAGCAATTTAAGTTTGCTAAAGAATTAACGGGAAAACGAGATTCAATATAAATAAATACCTTGTGTTAATTGTGGTTAAAAATGGTTTCGGAAATTGATTCCAGTGACATGGATATTAATTTGTTTAAGTAAATTGTTCTTCAAAAAAGCTGTTGTTAATAATCTATTTTCAAATTGTTCTAATTTTACTTTAAATTTTAACTGATAATCAATATACTTGATACACACAATGGTGAATTTCCCCCACCTTGGATGCACAAGTCGCACCCTCCATGTCTCCAAGAGTTCCCGGCGGAGCTGGGACCGCTGAGCCCTAATTTCTTGGGGCTCCGGCCTATGGTTCCGCTCCAGCGCCTCCTTGCGCCATTGGTACAATAACGCAAGGGCTCTTGCTTCCAGGCCTATCCATTCTTGTTACATCACACATCCATCTCGGCGTTGGCATCTCAGTTGCATATAGCCGTATTTCATGTCTCCGATCCATGCAGGACAGTAGATCGAGTCCTCCTCGTGTTAAAATTCCCCTATATTCCCTTAAGTTCTCGGGACAATAGTGATATATGGATATTTTAAATAGGATGCATCGTCCATGAGAAATGGATTTTGTGAAATAAGTGTCGCATGATTTTGATGCATTTAATAATTTCAAAATTCTTAGTACATTGCTGCAAACGTAACACACAAAGTATGTGACGTAATTTGTGAGGATACTAATTAGGTAAATATAAAGAAAATAAATTTGATATATCTACTGTTATTCACCTCTGATTAGATAACGTATTGTGTACGTCGTTTCTAGTTAGGTACTACCTATTCTCACCCCGGCGTCTGTAGACCCGAGACGGTGTGCGGTTTTAGTCGGTTCAAGCCCGACATAACCGCCCCCGCTGGCCGGCGGGGGGGTATCCGAAAGGGATTTCCGCACGAAAAAAAAGGTACTACCTATTCTTTACATTGCGTGAAAGGTCATTGTGTAGTTAATACATTCGTCAACTTTTTTTCAGCAATTTTTTTACACATTTATACATATGACTGTGGTTTTCGTTGTTAGGTTCTAGTTATGTTTAGTATGTAAGACCACCAAAAATGCAATGATATTAACTTATAATATTTACTGTTTTTTGATTTATTTATGTACAGATGGGCAGAATGAAGATAATGCATTGTTTGAGAAACTACTCTATAATGGAATAATTCAATTAAGTTCCATCCAACATGAGACGATTTTAATTTCCGAATATAATGGAATAAATGTGGAAGTACATGGTGGTAAGTAAGATATTTTTGGACATTAAGTTAATACTTGATAATATTTTAGTGTTGTCAATTTGAAGCTGATAGTGTAAAAGTCTTTATTCCCAATAGATAGCAATAACTGACTTCCTTTAATTGCTAACATTATCAATGGTTAAAGAACGAATATTCAAGTGAAAGTATATAATTATGAATTTTTTGAATGAATTGGTTCATTTGTTTGACATTCGAGTTTTAAATAAAAGTTAAACATCCATAACAAAACGTATCCTAAAATATAAAGATAGAATTTTCCTTAATGCATTTTATGAAAGCTTCTAATAGAGTTGCGAAAAATTATCCTGTTGCTGAACGATAACACACAATTCTAACACCTAGTTCTACCATAAAAGTAGTTTTACACAATAACTGAGTTATATTTGTTTTACACTTTAATAGTTACGGTTCATGTTAGGCAGGATAATAAACAACTGAGACACATATTAATAAGATGCCTAGCAATTTATTGTTATATTTGCTACCAAAAATTCTTCTATCTCAGACGAAATTATTATGTTTTTTTTTAATTGATGATAGGTTCACGTTTGACCTCTATCTCACCTGGTCGTAAGTGACGATGTGGTCTACGATGGATCACGTTTGCTTAGAAGAAACTTATTCACTCAAGACTTGAAGATTCCGATGTTATAGCTTAGCGGAAACACAGACTCAGGCAGGCAATTCCACTCCTTAGCTGTACGCATAATAAACGTGTCGCCGAAACGTTTCGTGCGTATGAGTGGAATATCCACCATGTAGCGGTGTCGTTTCGCTGTGCGTTTGGTCGTTCGTTGGTGGAAAGGGCTTGGAGGTATCAAGTTGTGCAATTCCAGCGCACTCTCCGAAATGCATCCAATAAAAGACCGATAGGCCTGCAACTTTGCGTCGATGTTCAAGGCTCTGAAGCCTTTTCTCGACGAGTGCATCGTTGTTAATGAGCCTCTTGGCCCGTCTTTCTATTGTCTCTAGCGCTTCTAGATGGTATTTAGCTGAGCCATCACACAGATACGAGCAGTACTCTATACAGTATCGAACCTGCGCTTGGTACAGGTTGAGCAACTGTTCCGGTGTGAAGTACTGTCGCACCTTCGACAGAATGCCCAGCTTTTTAGCAGCCACTTGAGCTTTAGCCTCATTGTAAGATCCAAAATTGAGGGTGGATGTCAGAGTAACGCCAAGAAGCTCGAGGCGGTCGGTAATTGGCACGGATGCATTTCGGAATATGGGGTTTGCCTGAAATTGACTTCGCTTGGCGGAGAAAAGACACGCCTGGGTCTTAGTAGCGTTGAATTTGACCAAGTTAGCATCACCCTAATCGGAGACCGCTTTCAAGGACAAATTCAAACGCTCAACCAAAGCCTCTTGGAGAGACGGGATTTGTCCCACGCTGGCTCGGGGGTTGGACTCGTAACTCTCGACTATTGTGTTGTCGTCTGCATACCCAGAAGTACCGGGCTTGAGCAGGTCGTTTATGTGCAACAGGAATAATGTAGCCGAGAGTACCGACCCCTGAAGGACCCCAGAGTTGATTGCTAATCCGTCGGATGTGCAGCCGTCCACGACCACTTGGATAGACCGATTCCTAAGGAAGTCGGTGATCCAGATACATAAGCCAGGGGGCAGGCCGTAGGACAGAAGTTTGCCAATTATGCCATCGTGCCAGACCCTGTCAAAAGCCTTCGAGATGTCGAGAGAAATGGCAAGTGTCTCCCAGTGCCTCTCGATTTGCATAGCTGGGCAGGGGGATTGTCGTTGTTGGGCAGCACTAGTGGGACCGGTGGGTGTCACGCGGTGCTGCGACGACAATCCTCTTTTGATGAGGCCGTCAAGCTGAGTGCCACCATTGTTAACATGGTACGTGTATGTAATGGTGACCCTCTTTCCTGAGACTTTACTTTCAGCTTACCATCAGGCGAGGAGAAGTAAAATTGACGTGTCCAATATTTAAAAAAAAATGGCCTCACTCCAAATGTGGTTGGCATACATAAGAAGGTCACTTAAGAGATCGTTCGCTTCGAGGTATGCCAGGAGCTTTTTATTCAGTACACGTTCCATAGTCTTACAGAGTATGGACGTTACTGAAATTGGTCTGTAATTGACAGGGTCCGCCTGAATTTACGGGAATTAACGAGATCATGTACCTGACGTTCCGACCAGGTTAAACATGCCGTGGTCACAGGCTGACAGTTAGTCAGCCTGTGACGAGAACTCCCGTTAACATTATTGTATATCATGTAACGCGAAAGTTTAAACATTAGTTACTCATAAATTACATTACCATACTTTCTATAGTATACTATACTATACTTTCAAACTTCCAAATTATATTGTCTCTCTATTAAATTTTAGGAACGTGTATTTTCAATCCATTCAAACGGCTAAATTGTATAGTGTTGCAACGTCTTTTACTTTGAGGTAGCATTCCTGTTGAGGTAGAATGAAACACATTTTTACTATTTTTTCATAACAAACATAGTACCTAAGGAGCCGAGTAAAAGCAGAGTACCGAAATATCAACGGTACAGTTCAGGGTACAGGGAAGTACAGGGGAGTACAGGGTAGCCATTTCGTGTGTACCCCATTAATGACGTGCATGCTGCAATTCGATAAATCGACTTCTACTTAATATGATTTATAAGATTACCAAGTTTCGTTTGTTCCATCCGACATGAGGCGACAGACAGGTGAGGGGTAGGACTATACGATACTGCTGTGCTACACGCCCCCGGACCGGCCTTGTTAGTTGCAGTAGCAAGAGAAGTGGCGCCTCATACTAGATATCTAGTAATTTCTGTGTAAGAAAATCCACTGCTGCAATTTCAAAACAGTGGTGAAAGTGGTTGCTGCTGCGGTTCAAGGTTGCCCTCCGCGAAGCTGTCATCGGCGTTCCAATTCAATGATCATCCAGTCAGCGATCATCCTGTTCCTTTAGATTCATACTGATTGAATACGTACGTGCCACGGTGATTGCAATAATAATAACCTCTTCTAGAATCCGCAATGTTGGTAATTTCACACAGAGTACCAACCGGCACCAAGTACCTGGATTTGGTACTCAGCGCGGTGGCGTCTAAACCGCCTCTCCCGTAAACAGGTCTTATGATGAATATTTAGTGACTTTCAGTTTTATTTTTGATATATTATAGTCGAAGAAATACTTCTTGGCTTCCTCACAAACACACACACAAACACTTCACAAACACTAATAAATAACATTTTTGTTTTATAAAAGTGGAAAATACGTAAACAGAAAAAATATTGCATTCGTCTAAGTTCTAACTTTCTAAATGATAGATTTGCATTGTCTCGCAGAATTCCTCTACAATTAAGAATTTTACACAGCATTAAGCTCTTCCTTGTAAACATTTTAAAAGGCAGTTATTTCGTTTATCATAATTACTTACCTCAAATAAGATCACTTTGGACTGCTTGTAACACTATTCAACAAGCATTCGTAGGTGTTTTGTCTCTACATACTTTCTAATAAGAATTGTACAGAACACATGTCAATCGAATAAATAGTAAGTATACATTGTCAATAATATATATGTTAATCGTAAATATTATACGAGATAAACTCTTAAAGAAACATAATTAATCTGTAACTTGTGCTCTATGTGGTTAATGTTACCAATATTGTGCATAGATTAGTCTTTTTATTTTTATTTTATTTATTTGGAACAAAAAACAGTTACATGCTAAAACATAAACATAACATAACATAAACTCACGCCTATATCCCCGAAGGGGTAGGCAGAGGTGCTAGCACCCACATTTCGCCAGTTTATGTTTAGGTCCCAATGTAATAGGTGGCGAGCCTATTGCCATTAACAGGGCACTTATAAGCCTGCGATAAATACACACATAACTTCGAAACGAACCGAAAAGTCATTGGTGTGTGCCATGGTAAAACCTGGGATCGAACCCGAGACCTCGTGTCAGCAGTCCATTACTCATACCACTAGGCTACCGCGGCTCATGCTAAAATAGTTAACAAATTAGGTATAGATAATATAACAGATTGGTGAACATATATAACCCATACTATTGTTCGCCGATTTACAATATAAAAGAAAGAAACTCAAGCCAAGTTGAAGTCACGATCTCATAATAACAAAAGATTATGTGAAATTTGGAATTCATAACAAGTTTATAACAAATTAATAACGAATTTTCATGGACCTATCTCATAAATTAATTATGTAATATGGTAGTATCAATTACAGAGCTGACAAGAGCTCAATGACACTTTATATAGTCTCAGCTTTATGTGATGATGTTTTTGTCGTTTCATTTCACAATCGTTCGCGATAAGCTTAAAGAGAATTATTAGACTTTCATTGCTGATCATCAAGTTATCATGTTTCACAAGCATAAAATGTTATAAATCCATAGATATAGCTATCTACTGGTTTTATTTATTTAAAAATCACATAACATAACTTCACGCCTGTATCCCCAAAGAGGTAGACAGAGGTGTATTACACACCCACGATTCGTCAGTTATGTTAAGGTCCCAATGTAATAGGGGGCGAGCCTATTGCCATCTACCGGGCGCTTAATAAGCGAGCGATAATTAACATTTATTAATGCACACATAACTACGAAAAGTCAGAGGTGTGTGCCCGGGGCGACTGGGGATCGAACTCGAGACCTCGTCTCAGCAGTCCGTTACGTACGCCACTGGGCTATCGCCGCGTTTTTGTTGTTTAAAAATCATGTTGATTATATACTTATATAGGATTTGAATACCCTAAATTTCATAGTACTATATTAAAATCCGTATTCCTCTTTCTGACCAAAACATTTATTTATCTAGCGAAACCTTTTTTAACTCACATAAGTTAGCCTCAGCTGTGACTAACGAGCTAACTATACTAATCTTTTTAACTCGTTTACGTAGAAGTAAACCAACTTCTAATAAAATAGTCGTATCGTTCTAAAACTTTGTTTGGGGCACTCGGATGAAAATACAATGATTTGACGCCATGGAACTAATCCCATGATGGAGCTAGGATGTACGATAAGCACAACACCTGAGCAAGCGTTAAGCACACACAGGTGGCTCAATTGGTCAGAGCATTCCCCTGTAAGGGACTGGTCGCGGGTTCAAGTCCCGTCCTAGATGTTCTCTTTTTCCGATCAAAATCTATAACACTTGTATTGTGTTTATTGTTATTTAATTGTATTGTATTGTTCTTTCAGAATATTCAAGCTTGTTCGTGGCGAGTGTTACCGACGGGGGGCTAGTGATAGTGTCGCCATCTGGTACACTTACCCTACCTGATGACGTGACCCATGTGGCTCTGGAACTACATGCAGCTGATGCTAGAGCAGTCCTTGTGCTGAACGTGATTGAATCAGGTACATCTCCAAAGCAATTTTAACAATAACCTAGATATTAATCTATCATGGTCACTATCATTAGTATTAGAGTCTATGGGATATTTTACCATGTGTTCGTCGTTAATCGTGATCGAGTTCGAGTGTGTAGTGAAACCAGTGGTAGTGGTGTTACGCGTCAGACACGATTACAAAAGAGGATAGATCGATATAATTACTCAAACTCGTTCACCGTTAACCGCTAGTACTCGGTTCTTCCGTGGCGCTTGCAACAGTACCGAAATATCAGACACTCATGACGATCATCATTGCAAATATCCCGTTGAATCTAATTCTAAAAAATTAACAATTTTATTTAAGCTCTAAGTTAACATAATATGTATGTGGACTATTTTTGGGAAAGTGTTTAAAACCATGCATAAGTACCAAATATAGCCCAAACTATTTATTATTATTTTTGTAATACAACCAATACCTTTAAAATAAGTTATTTAAAATTCCATTTCAAATTTCGCGCCAAAACGTGGATACCTGTCAAACGCCCGCTGTGACGTCACTTGTTCCTAAACATTGTCGAAGTTGTATGTAATAGAAAGTTATTTCGTAGTTTTGTGTTAATAAGTTGGATTTTACATTTTATAAATGTTGTGCGGTGCCGCAGTGTGAAAGTACTACTATTAAAACACCTGAAAAACTATTTATTCACGTTTTCTTCATCCACAACCATAGTGGCTGAATATAGTTTACTACGAACTTTACGTTCCGAGCAAATTTTGCACTTAACTGTGCACAATTTTGCATCTCGACGAAGTTGAACATATCCCAAAGCATCGTCTCGAGGAACTAAAAAGAAATGAAACAATTTGTTAAAAAGATAAAACATAGGTAACCTCAAAATCATATTATTTTATTTTATTATATTCAATTTAACTTTTCGAGTTTATAAATACCTACGATTACTATTATAATGTATCCTGAGTATATTACTTACATGGAGGTCTTCACATTTCTAAATTCAGCAGAGCAGAAGTTACTATTTGTTGCGAAGAAATTAGCCACCGTAAAGCAATCAATTCTTGGCAAATTTGAACTATCTGCCTTAATATATCCACTTGCAATTGTGGGAAAAAAAAAAAAAAAAAAAAATTTCAAAATTGATTCAAAAAGAAATTTCACGGGAGTCACAGTAATAATATTATCCAAATATCAACAAACACCATAGTACTTGACAGCGACGTCAAGATTTTTGATTGGTGTTCATTGTCACGTGACTCGAGGGTGAAATATTAAATTATATTTTATTAAATAAAAAATTAATCCCTTGTTTATTGAAGAAAATATTGTGTTTTTTATTATTTTTATTATAGAAACTACCTTTTCGTGGTAAAATTATATACTTATTTGAGTACAGTCCACATCCCTATTGAGTTTGTGATAATGATTTCCTAGGGGCATTCACAAAATACGTGCACGGCAAGTAAAGTGGAAAGAAGGATATTGATTAAGGTGTAGGCGTTTATTTATTTCAATTTTATTACCTCAAGCAATAATTGTTTTAAATAAAATATATTAATGTATGTTATCGTTAATGTCTAAAAGAGAACTACTAACTTTTATGGCATTATAATATACTTGAAACGGGAAAACGCGATTCAATATAAATAAATACCTTGTGTTAATTGTGGTTAAAAATGGTTTCGGAAAGTGATTCCAGTGACATGGATATTAATTTAACTCCCGATGAGAGTGAATGTTCTTCAAAAAAGCTGTTGTTAATAATCTATTTTCAAATTGTTCTAATTTTACTTTAAATTTTAACTGATAATCAATATACTTGATACACACAATGGTGAATTTCCCCCACCTTGGATGCACAAGTCGCACCCTCCATGTCGCCAAGAGTTCCCGGCGGATCTGGGACCGCTGAGCCCTAATTTCTCGGGGCTCCAGCCTATGGTTCCGCTCCAGCGCCTCCTTGATCCATTGGTACAATGACGCAAGGGCTCTTGCTTCCAGGCCTATCCATTCTTGTTACACCACACATCCATCTCGGCGTTGGCATCTCAGTTGCATATAGCCGTATTTCATGTCTCCGATCCATGCAGGACAGTAGATCGAGTCCTCCTCGTGTTAAAATTCCCCTATATTCCCTTAAGTTCTCGGAACAATAGTGATATATGGATATTTTAAATAGGATGCATCGTCCATGAGAAATGGATTTTGTGAAATAAGTGTCGCATGATTTTGATGCATTTAATAATTTCAAAATTCTTAGTACATTGCTGCAAACGTAACACACAAAGTATGTGACGTAATTTGTGAGGGTACTAAGTAGGTAAATATAAAGTAAATAAATTTGATATATCTACTGTTATTCACCTCTTATTAGATAACGTATTGTGTACGTCGTTTCTAGTTGGGTACTACCTATTCTCACCCCGGCGTCTGTAGACACCCCGGCGTCTGTAGACACCCCGGCGTCTGTAGACCCGAGACGGTGTGCGGTTTTAGTCGGTTCAAGCCCGACATAACCGCCCCTGCTGGCCGGCGGAAGGGTATCCGAAGGGATTTCCGCACGAAAAAAAAGGTACTACCTATTCTTTACATTGCGTGAAAGGTCATTGTGTAGTTAATACATTCGTCAACTTTTTTTCAGCAATTTTTTTACACATTTATACATATGACTGTGGTTTCGTTGTTAGGTTCTAGTTATATTTAGCATGTAAGACCACCAAAAATGCAATGATATTAACTTATAATATTTACTGTTTTTTGATTTATTTATGTACAGATGGGCAGAATGAAGATAATGCATTGTTTGAGAAACTACTCTATAATGGAATAATTCAATTAAGTTCCATCCAACATGAGACGATTTTAATTTCCGAATATAATGGAGTAAATGTGGAAGTACATGGTGGTAAGTAAGATATTTTTGGACATTAAGTTAATAATTGATAATATTTTAGTGTTGTCAATTTGAAGCTGATAGTGTAAAAGTCTTTATTCCCAATAGATAGCAATAACTGACTTCCTTTAATTGCTAACATTGGCAATGGTTAAAGAACGAATATTCAAGTGAAAGTATATAATTATGAACTTTTTGAATGAATTGGTTCATTTGTTTGACATTCGAGTTTTAAATAAAAGTTAAACATCCATAACAAAACGTATCCTAAAATATAAAGATATAATTTTCCTTAATGCATTTTATGTAAGCTTTTTTCGCAACTCTATTAGATAGAGTTGCGAAAAATTATCATGTTGCTGAACATTGATAAGACACAATTCTAACACCTAGTTCTACCATAAAAGTAGTTTACACAATAACTGAGTTATATTTGTTTTACACTTTGATAGTTACGGTTCATGTTAGGCATGATAATAAACAACTGAGACACATATTAATAAGATGCCTAGCAATTTATTGTTATATTTGCTACCAAAAATTCTTCTATCTCAGACGAAATTATTATGATTTTTTTTAATTGATGATAGGCTCACGTTTCACCTCTATCTCACCTGGTCGTAAGTGACGATGTGGTCTACGATGGATCACGTTTGCCTAGAAGAAACCTATTCACTCAAGACTTGAAGATTCCGATGTTATAGCTTTGCGGAAACACAGACTCAGGCAGGCAATTCCACTCCTTAGCTGTACGCATAATAAACGTGTCGCCGAAACGTTTCGTGCGTATGAGTGGAATATCCACCATGTAGCGGTGTCGTTTCGCTGTGCGTCTGGTCGTTCGTTGGTGGAAAGGGCTTGGAGGTATCAAGTTGTGCAATTCCAGCGCACACTCTCCGAAATGCATCCAATAGAAGACCGATAGGCCTGCAACTTTGCGTCGATGTTCAAGGCTCTGAAGCCTTTTCTCGACGAGTGCATCGTTG
The DNA here is from genome assembly GCA_946251805.1 of Cybosia mesomella. Lineage (NCBI taxonomy): Eukaryota > Metazoa > Arthropoda > Insecta > Lepidoptera > Erebidae > Cybosia > Cybosia mesomella. The sequence goes on along the minus strand of OX276393.1, from coordinate 17,773,015 downwards.
TTAATGAGCCTCTCGGCCCGTCTTTCTATTGTCTCTAGCGCTTCTAGATGGTATTTTGCTGAGCCATCACACAGATACGAGCAGTACTCCATACAGTATCGAACCTGCGCTTGGTACAGGTTGAGCAACTGTTCCGGTGTGAAGTACTGTCGCACCTTCGACAGAATGCCCAGCTTTTTAGCAGCCACTTGAGCTTTAGCCTCAATGTAAGATCCAAAATTGAGGGTGGATGTCAGAGTAACGCCAAGAAGGTCGAGGCTGTCGGTAATTGGCACGGATGCATTTCGGAATGTGGGGTTTGCCTGAAATTGACTTCGCTTGGCGGAGAAAAGACACGCCTGGGTCTTAGTAGCGTTGAATTTGACCAAGTTAGCATCACCCTAATCGGAGACCGCTTTCAAGGACAAATACAAACGCTCAACCAAAGCCTCTCGAAGAGACCGGATTTGTCCCACGCTGGCTCGGGGGTTGGATTCGTAACTCTCGACTATTGTGCTGTCGTCTGCGTACCCAAAAGTACCGGGCTTGAGCAGGTCGTTTATGTGCAACAGGAATAATGTAGCCGAGAGTACCGACCCTTGAGGCACCCCAGCGTTGAGTGCTAATCCGTCGGATGTGCAGCCGTCTACGACCACTTGGATAGACCGATTCCTAAGGAAGTCGGTGATCTAGATACATAAGCCAGGGAGCAGGCCGTAGGACAGAAGTTTGCCAATTAGGCCATCGTGCCAGACCCTGTCAAAAGCCTTCGAGATGTCGAGAGAAATGGCAAGTGTCTCTCCATGCCTCTCGATTTGCATAGCCGGGCAGGGGGATTGTCGTTGTTGGGCAGCACTAGTGGGACCGGTGGATGTCACGCGGTGCTGCGACGACAATCCTCTTTTGATGAGGCCGTCAAGCTGAGTGCCACCATTGTTAACCATTGTGACCCTCTTTCCTGAGACTTTACCTTCAGCTTAAAATTGACGTGTCCAATATATATAAAAAAAATGGCCTCACTCCAAATGTGGTTGGCATACATAAGAAGGTCCCCAGTGGAACGGTTTTGGCGAAAGCCATATTGCCGATCACTTAGGAGATCGTTCACTTCGAGGTATGCCAGGAGCTTTTTAGTCAGTACACGTTCCATAGACTTACAGAGTATGGACGTTACTGAAATTGGTCTGTAATTGACAGGGTCCGCCTGGCTGCCCTTTTTGGGCACAGGTTGCACGTTGCATTGGCTTGCTTCCAAGCCTTCGGCACTTGACCAGTCAATCAAACTGTTGTTTTCACATTATAAACATTATACAATAATGTCAACGGGAATTAACGAGATCATGTATAGGTATGTGGAGAAACAGGGTGTGATGTTCCTCCAACACAAAGGGAGGATCCTCCGACCAGGCAAGGTGATCACGCCTGGCGGGCTGCGGCCCGACGGTTGTCGTTGGGATGTTGTATATATGCTATTTCAGCGCACAAACTTCACTTTCGCGATTCAGGATTGGTATTGATGTAGTAGTATCCAAGTAGTTCACCTTGTTGTCGCTAGATGGCACTGGGTATATCTGGTATCGCCACATCACTCCCCTCCAAGACCGGAGGTTGGTTGCGGTGAGTCAGCTGTCTTAAACTCTCTTGTGGAGCGTGCCAGTGCCAGTCTTGTGTAGTTCCATTTCGTCGCAACTGGACGCCGCTGGTTCCATTGGTGGAACAGTCTTCCTCGTTAATTGGGACTAACCGCTGGTTCCGAAGATGCGGGGCTGAGTGCAGTGATGCGGTGCTGGGGTGAAATGCCCAGTGAGTCGGGGCTCAAAGCGTCGAGGTGAGTTCTCGGTGAGCCCTCGGTGAGGCGAGGCGAATCCTCAAATCCTCAGTGAGATGAGGTGAGTCCTCGGTAGTGAGACGGGGCGAATCCTCTTGAGTCGAGGTAAGTCCCCCGTGTATAGGGCGAATGCTGCGTAGACGGGAGAGATGTGCCCTTCTTACGTGGACCGTATGTGCAGTGTACTGTGCCTTAGACGCTGATGTGGCCGTAGGGTAACCAGGCTGCAGCGGTCGCTGCTTACTGTGGTATCCCAGTTAAAGCCGAAACTGCTGGATGGCGAAGACTTAATTACCGCTCATGCGGAAGAAGTGAATAGGATGATGGCGATGGGAATGCTGCTGATACGTTCAGCGAAGGTTACGTGATCAGATCACGTCGGGGTCACCACTGTGGAGGAACAGAGTGTGATGTTCCTCCAACACAAAGGGAGGATCCTCCGACCAGGCAAGGTGATCACGACTGGCGGGCCGCGGCCCGACGGTTGTCGTTGGGATGTTGTATATATGCTATACCAGCGCACGAACTTCACTTTCGCGATTCAGGATTGGTATTGATGTAGTAGTATCCAAGTAGTTCACCTTGTTGTCGCTAGATGGTGCTGGGTATATCTGGTATCGCCACAGGTATATATATACCTTTGGATTGCCTGACGTTCAGACCAGGTTACACAGGCCGTGGTCACAGGCTGACAGTCAGTCAGCCTGTGACGAGAACTCCCGTTAACATTATTGTATATCATGTAACGCGAAAGTTTAAACATTAGTTACTCATAAATTACATTACCATACTTTCTATAGTATACTATACAATACTTTCAAACTTCCAAATTATATTGTCTCTCTATAAAATTTTTTTAGGAACATGTATTTTCAATCCAATCAAACGGCTAAATTGTATAGTGTTGCAAAGTCCTTTACTTTGAGGTAGCATTCCTGTTGAGGTAGAATGAAACACATTTTTACCATTTTTTCATAACAAACATAGTACATTATTTTTTTTTTTTTTATCGTGCGGAAATCCCTAGTACCTAAGGAGCCGAGTAAAAGCAGAGTACAGAAATATCAACGATACAGTACAGGGTACAGGGAAGTACGGGGGAGTACAGGGTAGCCATTTCGTGTTCCCCCATTAATGACATGCATGCTGCAATTCGATAAATCGACTTCTACTTAATATGATTTATAAGATTACCAAGTTTCGTTTGTTCCATCCTACATGATGCGACAGACAGGTGAGGGGTAGGACTATACGATATTGCTGTGCTTCACGCCCCCGGACCGGCCTTGTTAGTTGCAGCAGCAAGAGAAGTGACGCCTCATACTAGATATCTAGTAATTTCTGTGTAAGAAAATCCACTGCTGCAATTTCAAAACAGTGGTGAAAGTGGTTGCTGCTGCGGTTCAAGGTTGCCCTCCGCGAAGCTGTCATCGGCGTTCCAATTCAATGATCATCCAGTCAGCGATCATCCTGTTCCTTTAGATTTATACTGATTGAATACGTACGTGCCACGGTGATTGCAATAATAATAACCTCTTCTAGAATCCGCAATGTTGGTAATTTCACACAGAGTACCAACCAGCACCAAGTACCTGGGTTTGGTACTCAGCGCGGTGGCGTTAAACCGCCTCTCCCGTAAACAGGCCTTATGATGAATATTTAGTGACTTCCAGTTTTATTTTTGATATATTATAGTCGAAGAAATACTTCTTGGCTTCCTTTGTTCACAAACACTAATAAATAACATTTTTGTTTTATAAAAGTGGAAAATACGTAAACAGAAAAAATATTGCATTCGTCTAAGTTCTAACTTTCTAAATGATAGATTTGCATTGTCTCGCAGAATTCCTCTACAATTAAGAATTTTACACAGCATTAAGCTCTTCCTTGTAAACATTTTAAAAGGCAGTTATTTCGTTTATCATAATTACTTACCTCAAATAAGATCACTTTGGACTGCTTGTAACACTATACAACAAGCATTTGTAGGTGTTTTGTCTCTACATACTTTCTAATAAGAATTATACAGAACACATGTCAATCGAATAAATAGTATACATTGTCAATCATATATATGTTAATCGTAAATATTATACGAGATAAACTCATAAAGAAACATAATTAATCTGTAACTTGTGCTCTATGTGGTTAATGTTACCAATATTGTGCATAGATTAGTCTTTTTATTTTTATTTTATTTATTTGGAACAAAAAACAGTTACATGCTAAAATAGTTAACAAATCAGGTATAGATAATATAACAGATTGGTGAACATATATAACCCATACTATTGTTCGCGGATTTACAATATAAAAGAAAGAAACTCAAGCCAAGTTGAAGTCACGATCTCATAATAACAAAAGATTATGTAAAATTTGGAATTCATAACAAGTTTATAACAAATTAATAACAAATTTTCATGGACCTATCTCATAAATTAATAAAGTAATATGGTAGTATCAATTACAGAGCTGACAAGAGCTCAATGACACTTTATATAGTCTCAGCTTTATGTGATGATGTTTTTGTCGTTTCATTTCACAATCGTTCGCGATAAGCTTAAAGAGAATTAGACTTTCATTGCTGATCATCAAGTTATCATGTTTCACAAGCATAAAATGTTATAAATCCATAGATATAGCTATCTACTGGTTTTATGTATTTAAAAATCACATAACATAACTTCACGCCTGTATCCCCAAAGGGGTAGGCAGAGGTGTATTACACACCCACGATTCGTCAGTTATGTTAAGGTCCCAATGTAATAGGGGGCGAGCCTATTGCCATCTACCGGGCGCTTAATAAGCGAGCGATAATTAACATTTATTAATGCACACATAACTACGAAAAGTCAGAGGTGTGTGCCCGGGGCGACTGGGGATCGAACTCGAGACCTCGGCTCAGCAGTCCGTTACGTACGCCACTGGGCTATCGCCGCGTTTTTGTTGTTTAAAAATCATGTTGATTATATACTTATATAGGATTTGAATACCCTAAATTTCATAGTACTATATTAAAATCCGTATTCCTCTTTCTGACCAAAACATTTATTTATCTATTTATCTAGCGAAACCTTTTTTAACTCACATAAGTTAGCCTCAGCTGTGACTAACGAGCTAACTAAACTAATCTTTTTAACTCGTATACGTAGAAGTAAACCAACTTCTAATAAAATGGTCGTATCGTTCTAAAACTTTGTTTGTGGCACTCGGATGAAAATAAAATGATTTGACGCCATGGAACTAATCCCATGATGGAGCTAGGATGTACGATAAGCACAACACCTGAGCAAGCGTTAAGCACTCACAGGTGGCTCAATTGGTCAGAGCATTCCCCTATAAGGGACTAGTCGCGGGTTCAAGTCCCGTCCTAGATGTTCTCTTTTTCCGATCAAAATCTATAACACTTGTATTGTGTTTATTGTTATTTAATTGTATTGTATTGTTCTTTCAGAATATTCAAGCTTGTTCGTGGCGAGTGTTACCGACGGGGGGCTAGTGATAGTGTCGCCATCTGGTACACTTACCCTACCTGATGACGTGACCCATGTGGCTTTGGAACTACATGCAGCTGATGCTAGAGCAGTCCTTGTGCTGAACGTGATTGAATCAGGTACATCTCTAAAGCAATTTTAACAATAACCTAGATATTAATCTATCATGGTCACTATCATTAGTATTAGAGTCTATGGGATAATCGTGATCGAGTTCGAGTGTGTAGTGAAACCAATGGTAGTGGTGTTACGCGTCAGAGACGATTACAAAAGAGGATAGATCGATATAATTACTCAAACTCGTTCACCGTTAACCGCTAGTACTCAGTTCTTCCGTGGCGCTTGCAACAGTACCGAAATATCAGACACTCATGACGATCATCATTGCAAATATCCCGTTGACTCTAATTCTAAAAAATTAACAATTTTATTTAAGCTCTAAGTTAACATAATATGCATGTGGACTATTTTTGGGAAAGTGTTTAAAACCATGCATAAGTACCAAATATAGTTATTTAAAAGTCCATATCAAATTTCGAGCCAAAACGTGGATACCTGTCAAACGCCCGCTGTGACGTCACTTGTTCCTAAACATTGTCGAAGTTGTATGTAATAGAAAGTTATTTCGTAGTTTTGTGTTAATAAGATGGATTTTACATTTTATAAATGTTGTGCGGTGCCGCAGTGTGAAAGTACTACTATTAAAACACCTGAAAAACTATTTATTCACGTTTTCTTCATCCACAACCATAGTGGCTGAATATGGTTTACTACGAACTTTACGTTCCGAGCAAATTTTGCACTTAACTGTACACAATTTTGCATCTCGACGAAGTTGAACATATCCCAAAGCATCGTCTCGAGGAACTAAAAAGAAATGAAACAATTTGTTAAAAAGATAAAACATAGGTAACCTCAAAATCATATTATTTTATTTTATTATATTCAATTTAACTTTTCGAGTTTATAAATACCTACGATTACTATTATAATGCATCCTGAGTATATTACTTACATGGAGGTCTTCACATTTCTAAATTCAGCAGAGCAGAAGTTACTATTTGTTGCGAAGAAATTAGCCACCGTAAAGCAATCAATTCTTGGCAAATTTGAACTATCTGCCTTATTATATCCACTTTCCATTATGGGAAAACCTTTCAAAATTGATTCAAAAAGAAATTTCACGGGAATCACAGTAATAATATTATCCAAATATCAACAAACACCCTACACCCTACGTCGCTGTCAAGTACTATTACTTGACAGCGACGTCACGATTTTTGATTGGTGTTCATTGTCACGTGACTTGAGGGTGAAATATTTAATTATATTTTATTAAATAAAAAATTAATCCCTTGTTTATTGAAGAAAATATTGTGTTTTTTATTATTTTTATTATAGAAACTACCTTTTCGTAGTAAAATTATATACTTATTTGAGTACAGTCCACATCCCTATTGAGTTTGTGATAATGATTTCCTAGGGGCATTCACAAAATACGTGCACGGCAAGTAAAGTGGAAAGAAGGATATTGATTAAGGTGTAGGCGTTTATTTATTTCAATTTTATTACCTCAAGCAATAATTGTTTTGAATAAAATATATTAATGTATGTTATCGTTAATGTCTAAAAGAGAACTACTAACTTTTATGGCATTATAATATACTTGAAGAGGAGGTGGCAGGAGAGGACGAAGAGAAGGGTATTTGAATTCCAAAGATATAGTTATTTTGTAAATTCACGTGACTTATTTTCGATATGTCGGAGGATGGAGGAAAGTTGGAGGTTGGTTTAATTAATCCCTTTACAGTTTTATATATGTGTAGGGGATATATACATATATCTCGCAGATAAGTAAAATCAAATAATAAAGAATATTTTTTATAATTTGATAAATTGCAGATTTTTTTAAGAATTTAGGAGAAATATTTATTTTTAGAAATTTTACAGAAATGAATTGCACGGTGCAGAAAATATATTAATTATAATAAATTTCAATTGAAATAAAAATATATCTCTCCTGTTCGGAAAGTTTAATTTTCATGGGTAGATAGCCGGATGGAAAGTAGCTCATTTCATCCCTAGGGTGGAAAGTATTTTTTTAATTTTAAGTTTTGCCATGGAGTCCATGATAATTTAATTACGTCAGAATGCCTTGATATCATGACGCTTTTAGGGTTCCGTTGCCAATTGGCAAAAAACGGAACCCTTATAGATTTGTCATGTCTGTCTGTCTGTCCGTCCGTATGTCACAGCCACTTTTTTCGAAACTATAAGAACTACGCTGTTGAAACTTGGTAAGTAGATGTATTCTGTGACCCGCATTAAGATTTTCACACAAAAATAGAAAAGAAACAATAAATTTTGGGGACTCCCTATACTTAGAACTGAAACTTAAAATTTTTTTTTTCATCTAACCCATACGTGTGAGGTATCTATGGATAGGTCTTCAAAAATGATATAGAGGTTTCTAATATAATTTTTCTTTAAACTGAATAGTTTGTGCGAGAGATACTTCCAAAGTGGTAAAATGCGTGTCCCCCCCCCCCCCCTGTAACTTCTAAAATAAGAGACTGATGAAACTAAAAAAAATATATGATGTACATTACCATGTAAACTTCCACCGAAAATTGGTTTGAATAAGATCTAGTAAGTAGTTTTTTTTAATACGTCATAAATCGTAAAACGCAATTAACCTTTCATTCAATCAACTCAAATATAAAATTTTAAAAAATGCATTATCATGTTACTTATTGCTACGGAACCCTTCATGGGCGAGTCCGACTCGCACTTGGCCGCTTCTTTTTACATGGCCGCCTAAATGCACATCTCTTGACCAACTAGATTACAATGTAATAAAAATAGATTGAATTTTTAAAACTTTTCTAATGTTGGCAGTATGTACGTGAATTATAACTTTTTTTCAGTTTAAAAAAAAAGCAATTTAAGTTTGCTAAAGAATTAACGGGAAAACGAGATTCAATATAAATAAATACCTTGTGTTAATTGTGGTTAAAAATGGTTTCGGAAATTGATTCCAGTGACATGGATATTAATTTGTTTAAGTAAATTGTTCTTCAAAAAAGCTGTTGTTAATAATCTATTTTCAAATTGTTCTAATTTTACTTTAAATTTTAACTGATAATCAATATACTTGATACACACAATGGTGAATTTCCCCCACCTTGGATGCACAAGTCGCACCCTCCATGTCTCCAAGAGTTCCCGGCGGAGCTGGGACCGCTGAGCCCTAATTTCTTGGGGCTCCGGCCTATGGTTCCGCTCCAGCGCCTCCTTGCGCCATTGGTACAATAACGCAAGGGCTCTTGCTTCCAGGCCTATCCATTCTTGTTACATCACACATCCATCTCGGCGTTGGCATCTCAGTTGCATATAGCCGTATTTCATGTCTCCGATCCATGCAGGACAGTAGATCGAGTCCTCCTCGTGTTAAAATTCCCCTATATTCCCTTAAGTTCTCGGGACAATAGTGATATATGGATATTTTAAATAGGATGCATCGTCCATGAGAAATGGATTTTGTGAAATAAGTGTCGCATGATTTTGATGCATTTAATAATTTCAAAATTCTTAGTACATTGCTGCAAACGTAACACACAAAGTATGTGACGTAATTTGTGAGGATACTAATTAGGTAAATATAAAGAAAATAAATTTGATATATCTACTGTTATTCACCTCTGATTAGATAACGTATTGTGTACGTCGTTTCTAGTTAGGTACTACCTATTCTCACCCCGGCGTCTGTAGACCCGAGACGGTGTGCGGTTTTAGTCGGTTCAAGCCCGACATAACCGCCCCCGCTGGCCGGCGGGGGGGTATCCGAAAGGGATTTCCGCACGAAAAAAAAGGTACTACCTATTCTTTACATTGCGTGAAAGGTCATTGTGTAGTTAATACATTCGTCAACTTTTTTTCAGCAATTTTTTTACACATTTATACATATGACTGTGGTTTTCGTTGTTAGGTTCTAGTTATGTTTAGTATGTAAGACCACCAAAAATGCAATGATATTAACTTATAATATTTACTGTTTTTTGATTTATTTATGTACAGATGGGCAGAATGAAGATAATGCATTGTTTGAGAAACTACTCTATAATGGAATAATTCAATTAAGTTCCATCCAACATGAGACGATTTTAATTTCCGAATATAATGGAATAAATGTGGAAGTACATGGTGGTAAGTAAGATATTTTTGGACATTAAGTTAATACTTGATAATATTTTAGTGTTGTCAATTTGAAGCTGATAGTGTAAAAGTCTTTATTCCCAATAGATAGCAATAACTGACTTCCTTTAATTGCTAACATTATCAATGGTTAAAGAACGAATATTCAAGTGAAAGTATATAATTATGAATTTTTTGAATGAATTGGTTCATTTGTTTGACATTCGAGTTTTAAATAAAAGTTAAACATCCATAACAAAACGTATCCTAAAATATAAAGATAGAATTTTCCTTAATGCATTTTATGAAAGCTTCTAATAGAGTTGCGAAAAATTATCCTGTTGCTGAACGATAACACACAATTCTAACACCTAGTTCTACCATAAAAGTAGTTTTACACAATAACTGAGTTATATTTGTTTTACACTTTAATAGTTACGGTTCATGTTAGGCAGGATAATAAACAACTGAGACACATATTAATAAGATGCCTAGCAATTTATTGTTATATTTGCTACCAAAAATTCTTCTATCTCAGACGAAATTATTATGTTTTTTTTTAATTGATGATAGGTTCACGTTTGACCTCTATCTCACCTGGTCGTAAGTGACGATGTGGTCTACGATGGATCACGTTTGCTTAGAAGAAACTTATTCACTCAAGACTTGAAGATTCCGATGTTATAGCTTAGCGGAAACACAGACTCAGGCAGGCAATTCCACTCCTTAGCTGTACGCATAATAAACGTGTCGCCGAAACGTTTCGTGCGTATGAGTGGAATATCCACCATGTAGCGGTGTCGTTTCGCTGTGCGTTTGGTCGTTCGTTGGTGGAAAGGGCTTGGAGGTATCAAGTTGTGCAATTCCAGCGCACTCTCCGAAATGCATCCAATAAAAGACCGATAGGCCTGCAACTTTGCGTCGATGTTCAAGGCTCTGAAGCCTTTTCTCGACGAGTGCATCGTTGTTAATGAGCCTCTTGGCCCGTCTTTCTATTGTCTCTAGCGCTTCTAGATGGTATTTAGCTGAGCCATCACACAGATACGAGCAGTACTCTATACAGTATCGAACCTGCGCTTGGTACAGGTTGAGCAACTGTTCCGGTGTGAAGTACTGTCGCACCTTCGACAGAATGCCCAGCTTTTTAGCAGCCACTTGAGCTTTAGCCTCATTGTAAGATCCAAAATTGAGGGTGGATGTCAGAGTAACGCCAAGAAGCTCGAAGCGGTCGGTATTTGGCACGGATGCATTTCGGAATGTGGGGTTTGCCTGAAATTGACTTCGCTTGGCGGAGAAAAGACACGCCTGGGTCTTAGTAGCGTTGAATTTGACCAAGTTAGCATCACCCTAATCGGAGACCGCTTTCAAGGACAAATTCAAACGCTCAACCAAAGCCTCTCGGAGAGACCGGATTTGTCCCACGCTGGCTCGGGGGTTGGACTCGTAACTCTCGACTATTGTGCTGTCGTCTGCGTACCCAAAAGTACCGGGCTTGAGCAGGTCGTTTATGTGCAACAGGAATAATGTAGCCGAGAGTACCGAACCCTGAGGGACCCCAGCGTTGATTGCTAATCCGTCGGATGTGCAGCCGTCCACGACCACTTGGATAGACCGATTCCTAAGGAAGTCGGTGATCTAGATACATAAGCCAGGGGGCAGGCCGTAGGACAGAAGTTTGCCAATTAGGCCATCGTGCCAGACCCTGTCAAAAGCCTTCGAGATGTCGAGAGAAATGGCAAGTGTCTCTCCGTGCCTTTCGATTTGCATATCCTCTTTTGATGAGGCCGTCAAGCTGAGTGCCACCATTGTTAACATGGTACGTGTATGTAATGGTGACCTTCTTTCCTGAGACTTTTCCTTCAGCTTACCATCAGGCGAGGACAAGTAAAATTGACGTGTCCAATATATATTTAAAAAAAATGGCCTCAGTCCAAATGTGGTTGGCATACATAAGAAGGTCCCCAGTGGAACGGTTATGGCGAAAGCCATATTGTCGATCACTTAGGAGATCGTTCGCTTCGAGGTATGCCAGGAGCTTTTTATTCAGTACACGTTCCATAGTCTTACAGAGTATGGACGTTACTGAAATTGGTCTGTAATTGACAGGGTCCGCCTGGCTGCCCTTTTTAGGGCACAGGTTGCACGTTGCATTGGCTTGCTTCCAAGCCTTCGGCACTTGACCGGTCAATCAAACTGTTGTTTTCACATTATAAACATTATACAATAATGTCAACGGGCATTAACAAGATCATGTATAGGTATATATATACCTTTGGATTGCCTGACGTTCCGACCAGGTTACACAGGCCGTGGTCACAGGCTGACAGTCAGTTAGCCTGTGACAAGAACTCCCGTTAACATTATTGTATATCATGTAACGCGAAATGATACTCATAAATTACATTACCATACTTTCTATAGTATACTATACTATACTTTCAAACTTCCAAATTATATTGTCTCTCTATTAAATTTTAGGAACGTGTATTTTATCCATTCAAACGGCTAAATTGTGTAGTGTTGCAAAGTCCTTTACTTTGAGGTAGCATTCCTGTTAAGGTAGAATGAAACACATTTATACTATTTTTTCATAACAAACATAGTACCTAAGAAGCCGAGTAAAAGCAGAGTACAGAAATATCAACGGTACAGGCGGCTTTATACACTCAGAACAGGATTATTGGGTAACTCAGGCATAGACCTTAGATCGGCCCAACCAAAAATCCTCCTCCAAATCCTGTTGAGTCATTGGTAGGAACCAGGTTTCATTGTAGCTACGTTAATGTTTTATATAATCACTCAGAATTAGAATCCCGCTTGACGGCGCTCAGTCATGTCTTTTCTATGGTGCTAAAGATATTTATGTCCCTAATTTTATGTTTAGTTTTACTTTCTGGAATAAAACCCGGCAAATCGAATAGATTAGTTAGGTTATACGTTCTATAACCATCCAGAAGTAGTAGTCCGGCGAAGCGGGGCTTCGACAATGATTTTTAAATGCCAATCAGTTTTACATCAATAGGCATTATGCTTTTATATGCTATGAAATATTATATACTTTACTTTTTAGCACTAATAGTAATTCCTAAATGTATCGATTTACTTATATATCTAAAAATGTATGCCCAATTAAAATCATAGGTATTGATCATTAGGAGAAATAAAAGTATGCAAGGATGAATTATGACATAAAATGTTATGTGATCAAATGGAAACCAATTGCGAGAATGATAATGTAACAGGATAATACCTGTATTCGGAGAGCCCACGACACTAAACCAGGTGATTCGTATACCTATAATTAGACAGGTCATTGTGGGGAAACACGAAATGGTAAGCCGTTTCGTGTTCCCCCATTAATGACGTGCATGCTGCAATTCGAAAAATCTGGCGCGCCATTTTTTTTTATTTAAAAAACTTAATATGATTTATAAGATTACCAAGTTTCGTTGTTGTTGTTGTTGTTCCATCCGACATGAGGCGACAGACAGGTGAGGGGTAGGACTATACGATATTGCTGTGCTACACGCCCCCGGACCGGCCTTGTTAGTTGCAGCAGCAAGAGAAGTGACGCCTCATACTAGATATCTAGTAATTTCTGTGTAAGAAAATCCACTACTGCAATTTCAAAACAGTGGTGAAAGTGGTTGCTGCTGCGTTTCAAGGTTGCCCTCCGCGAAGCTGTCATCGGCGTTCCAATTCAATGATCATCCAGTCAGCGATCACCCTGTTCCTTTAGATTTACTTAGATACTGATTGAATACGTACGTGTCACTTTGATTGCAATAATAATAACCTCTTCTAGAATCCGCAATGTTGGTAATTTCACACAGAGTAACAACCAGCACCAAGTACCTGGGTTTGGTACTCAGCGCGGTGGTGTCTAAACCGCCTCTCCCGTAAACAGGTCTTATGATGAATATTTAGTGACTTTCAGTTTTATTTTTGATATATTATAGTCGAAGAAATACTTCTTGGCTTCCTTTGTTCACAAACACTAATATATAACATTTTTGTTTTATAAAAGTGGAAAATCCGTAAACAGAAAAAATATTGCATTCGTCTAACTTCTAACTTTCTAAATGTTAGATTTGCATTGTCTCGCAGAATTCCTCTACAATTAAGAATTTTACACAGCATTAAGCTCTTCCTTGTAAATATTTTAAAAGGCAGTTATTTCGTTTATAATAATTACTTACCTCAAATAAGATCACTTTGGACTGCTTCTAACACTATACAACAAGCATTCGTAGGTATTTTGTCTCTACATACTTTCTAATAAGAATTGTACAGAACACATGTCAATCGAATAAATAGTAATCATATATGTTAATCGTAAATATTATACGAGATAAACTCATAAAGAAACATAATTAATCTGTAACTTGTGCTCTATGTGGTTAATGTTACCATTGTGCATAGATTAGTCTTTTTATTTTTATTTTATTTATTTGGAACAACAAACAGTTACATGCTAAAATAGTTAACAAATTAGGTATAGATAATATAACAGATTGGTGAACATATATAACCCATACTATTGTTCGCGGATTTACAATATAAAAGAAAGAAACTCAAGCCAAGTTGAAGTCACGATCTTATAATAACAAAAGATTATGTGAAATATGGAATTCATAACAAGTTTATAACAAATTAATAACAAATTTTCATGGACCTATCTCATAAATTAATAAGGTAAAAGTAATAAGGTAGTATCAATTACAGAGCTGACAAGAGCTCAATGACACTTTATATAGTCTCAGCTTTATGTGATGATGTTTTTGTCGTTTCATTTCACAATCGTTCGCGATAAGCTTAAAGAGAATTATTAGACTTTCATTGCTGATCATCAAGTTATCATGTTTCACAAGCATAAAATGTTATAAATCCATAGATATAGCTATCTACTGGTTTTATTTATTTAAAAATCACATAACATAACTTCACGCCTGTATCCCCAAAGGGGTAGGCAGAGGTGTATTACACACCCACGATTCGTCAGTTATGTTAAGGTCCCAATGTAATAGGGGGCGAGCCTATTGCCAGATGGCGCCCGGTAGATCCGAGTGCTTAATAAGCGAGCGATAATTAACATTTATTAATGCACACATAACTACGAAAAGTCAGAGGTGTGTGCCCGGGGCGACTGGGGATCGAACTCGAGACCTCGTCTCAGCAGTCCGTTACGTACGCCACTGGGCTATCGCCGCGTTTTTGTTGTTTAAAAATCATGTTGATTATATACTTATATAGGATTTGAATACCCTAAATTTCATAGTACTATATTAAAATCCGTATTCCTCTTTCTGACCAAAACATTTATTTATCTATTTATCTAGCGAAACCTTTTTTAACTCACATAAGTTAGCCTCAGCTGTGACTAACGAGCTAACTAACCTAATCTTTTTAACTCGTATACGTAGAAGTAAACCAACTTCTAATAAAATAGTCGTATCGTTCTAAAACTTTGTTTGTGGCACTCGGATGAAAATACAATGATTTGACGCCATGGAACTAATCCCATGATGGAGCTAGGATGTACGATAAGCACAACACCTGAGCAAGCGTTAAGCACACACAGGTGGCTCCATTGGTCAGAGCATTCCCCTGTAAGGGACTGGTCGCGGTTTCAAGTCCCGTCCTAGATGTTCTCTTTTTCCGATCAAAATCTATAACACTTGTATTGTGTTTATTGTTATTTAATTGTATTGTATTGTTCTTTCAGAATATTCAAGCTTGTTCGTGGCGAGTGTTACCGACGGGGGACTAGTGATAGTGTCGCCATCTGGTACACTTACCCTACCTGATGACGTGACCCATGTGGCTCTGGAACTACATGCAGCTGATGCTAGAGCAGTCCTTGTGCTGAACGTGATTGAATCAGGTACATCTCCAAAGCAATTTTAACAATAACCTAGATATTAATCTATCATGGTTACTGTCATTAGTATTAGAGTCTATGGGATATTTACCATGTGTTCGTCGTTAATCGTGATCGAGTTCGAGTGTGTAGTGAAACCAGTGGTAGTGGTGTTACGCGTCAGAGACGATTACAAAAGAAGATAGATCGATTTATTTACTCAAACTCGTTCACCGTTAACCGCTAGTACTCGGTTCTTCCGTGGCGCTTGCAACAGTACCGAAATATCAGACACTCATGACGATCATCATTGCAAATATCCCGTTGACTCGAATTCTAAAAAATTAACAATTTTATTTAAGCTCTAAGTTAACATAATTGAGTTTGTAAAAATGATTTCCTAGGGGCATTCACAAAATACGTGCACGGCAAGTAAAGTGGAAAGAAGGAGATTTAGAAATTTTACAGAAATGAATTGCACGGTGCGGATAATATATTAATTATAATAAATTTAAATTGAAATAAAAATATATCTCTCCTGTTCGGAAAGTTTAATTTTCATGGGTAGACAGCCGGATGGAAAGTAGCTCATTTCATCCCTAGGGAACCCTTATAGATTTGTCATGTCTGTCTGTCTGTCCGTCCGTATGTCACAGCCACTTTTTTCGAAACTATAAGAACTATGCTGTTGAAACTTGGTAAGTAGATGTATTCTGTGAACCGCATTAAGATTTTCACACAAAAATAGAAAAGAAACAATACATTTTGGGGTCTCCCCATACTTAGAACTGAAACTTAAATTTTTTTATTTCATCTATCCCATGCGTGTGAGGTATCTATGGATAGGTCTTCAAAAAGGATATTGAGGTTTCTAATATAATTTTTCTCTAAACTGAATAGTTTGCACGAGAGATACTTCCAAAATGGTAAAATGTGTGTTTCCCCCTCCTCCCCTGTAACTTTCAAATTAAGATTTTTTTTTATCTGACCCCCCCCCCCCCATCAGTGTAAAGCTAAAACCAACTTTGTGGGGCACCACCCTTGTCCCACGGCCGCCATCTTGAAAATAGGGGTTGAAATGGTTTTTACGATATATATCTTAAACTATTTATCTGATAAAAAAAATTTGTTAACATTTTTTGTTGCAAATTAAATTCTCTATAACTTTGGTCCAGTAACTTTTTGTTATTTAGTGGCCGGCAATATTTATGTTATTACATGTTTATAATAACTGTTTATAATAATAATAATACTTGCAGTGCGATAATATGCTGCAGATATTTACGTAAATAAATTTAATTATATTCCTGGCGAGCATGATGAGTGGTGGTTAATACTAGTCACATCTTTAAGTCAAAGGTTTCAGAGCTCAGAAAAAAATCCGTACGATATACACAAAATCGTGCAAAAAAATAAAATTCATACGATTTGCACAAAATCGGTAATAGAAATACATACGATTTGCAAGACGCGTGGGTGTTAGTGCAGGCTCTTATGTTAAAACCCGTAGGCTGGCATGGTAATTAAGTATGTGAGGATAGGAGCAGATTGGTGGTTGTGTCCTTGCCAACCCCAGAGGCAAAACGACTTGAGTATATGTATGTATGTATACAGGCCCTAAATTTTTTGATTATTTACGTCCAAATCAGATTTCATTCACAATCTTGTGGGATTAATTCTTTTTCTAAAATAAAGTAGCCTGTGTTGTGTGTGTGGCTTCTTATATTGCCAGTGAGAGTCCAATCAAAATCGGGCCCCGCCGTTCCGGAGATTGCCTAATTCAAACACACAGAAAGACAGACAAACACACAAAAATTTTAAAAATTGTATTGTTGTTATAAGTGTATGTATAATGTGTGTTTTTGTTATATATACCACACCACATTCACATGCAATCATTAAAAATATGTTATTTTAATATTATATGTATTATTTATTATATTATATAGTATGTTAATATATTGATTTATTTGTATAGCTTCATTATAACTTCCTTTGGCATTTTTTTACGTGCGGAAAGCCCCATGGGCTTCACCCCACCGGTGCCAGCGATGAGTTGGGTATGTCAGTAGTAGCATGATTGCGGCAATAGTGCGGAGCGCGAGCGCGTGTTCTGGCGCCACCTCTTTCTGCGAGCATGTAATGCTCGCGAAGGAGATGGCGAAGCACGCCCGGGAGAGATTTAGAACTCTCCCGGCCCGCCGAGCCCGCAACATGCTAGCCGCGCGTCGCAGGCGACTCAGGCGTCGGAGGTCGCTTAACGACCTCCGTCCTCCATGAGCGCAGGCCTGGGGGTGGCAGGTGAGGCTGCCTGTCACACCAGCAGAAGCAGGCCGGGACGGTGGGGCGACTAGCGCCCCTGCCTCAAACCGGGGCAAGACGGGGACACCGTGGTTCCCAAACCCGAGGGGGCCATCTCGAAACCGGAGATGGCCCAGGGTCATTCGGGGTGCGAGGGATATGCTCTATGGGCAACCTTACACCCCGGCGTCTGTAGACCCTAGACGGCGTGCGGTTTTAGTCGGTTCAATCCCGACATAACCACCCCCGCTGGCCGGCGGGGGGGTATGCGAGGGGATTTCCGCACGATAAAAAAATGGGTATATCGTCACGCAAAAACCGCGCCTTGTCGTGGAGTTGCGGATACCAGCTCGCGAAACCATACCATACCATGGGTATATCGGTAGTGATACCGTTTCTAAGACGAGAATGGGCGGACCGATTTTTGGTTTTTTATATTCGTCTTTGCCTATACTATGTCATTTTGTGCCATGTTTATTGTTTTTGCTCAAATCCTTTGGTAGATATGTCGAACTTTTAATGACCAAAACTGCACGCAATCTCGGGTCTCTAATGCCGGGATGTAAGGTGGCTAAATAAGGCAATTCCTTCGCACTCCGGCTCTGACCCTGGGCCATCTAGGGTTTTGTGATGGCCCCCTCGGGATACTGTGCCTATACTAGCAACCAACCAAGTTTGCCAGGTCTGCTAGTTATTTTATAAACCAATCAATTAGCTAATTGCAGTCCACTGTTGAAAACCAAGTCCTCCGCAATCCGCATCAAGTTTTTATGCATCTTTTTTAATGTTCATAGGTTTTTATGAAGTAATTAATAAAACAATATTTATAACGATTCTTTCTTCTGTATTCATAAAAAAATGTTTTTCTTACTCATAAATGTATTACGATAAGTGAGAAATATTTATTTAAACTTCATATTTTATTCGATGTAACTACGAGTAGGTACTTTTACACTACTTATACAGGGCGTCCCACGGCGATGCCACATGGAGGGAAAGTATCTTAAATAATGTAGATAGCCAATTTTACGGAAAGGAGACTTCATTATGATTTCAAAAACAATTTAAACAACATTCGAAGATTATTACTTTTATGGTATCAATCGACAGGGTAAATCATAAGGATATGCGTACAAAAGTCAGAGCACGCTATTTCTTTTTTTGGATATCAAGAGATGGTTAGTGTAAAGTTATTTATTATATATATATATTTATACTATGGGATAAAATTAGAACGGTTCGAATATCTTTCATGGAACGTGAAATTTTGAGGAAAAACTGATTTCACAAAAAGTGAGGCCCTACCGTCCCCTTAGCCCGGATTCCACCCGTTCACGAACTTAAACTAAGTTTACACCCAAGCAATTTTTGACCGCAGTTTGAAAGCGATCGGGGCAAAAATGCGACCGTGAGAGTGCCGCAAATTTTGGGAAGTGGAACCATACATACATATATATATAAATATAAACTTTTTGACCAGAGGTCATTTCGGACTCGGGGTCATAACTAGACCTCCTATGAAGAATTTTTTTTTAAATTCGACAGTCAAGAAACCAATAGGTAGATCGATTTCATCGAAATCTACCTAAAACGGGAGCGAATGGTTTTTACGCTATATCGGACAAATTATACATATATCACATAGAATATTTCTAAAATTAGTTTTGTTGCAAATAAATCTTTCTACAACTTTGGTTGGACCTTTTAGTCGTAGAAGCCAAGGTATCAATGTTATTAACGAAACCAGATATAAATTTGAGAACAAATTTTTATTAGTCCAGGTTTCATGGATTTTCCTTTATTTAATTAACCATGTTTTTTATAGAGATTTGATCCTTATTACTGACCCTATCAATTGAGGCTGAAAAAATACAGAATGCTATCTTTTCGGATTTTAGCCGGTTCGATTACCGAGTGTAGCAATCGAGTTATCGAAAATCTTTGAATGCAGGTTAAATTGCTATTAAAATCAAAATGAATTCTCCTTTCAGTAAAATTATCTATCTATATTATTTAAGATACTTTCCCTCCATGTGGCATCACCGTGGGACGCCCTGTATAGCTAACTTTCATATTATACATATTTTGCTTGTGACCTACCCGGATTCTTTGCTCACGAGTGTACTTGTAATTCTGATCACGAAATAAGCACAGTTTATTTTAGTATACACTATATGAGTTCATGGCAAGACAACAACACACAATTGATTCTAGGACTTATGGAAGGTATTTGACCCAATCACTCTCAAAGTTGTGGGATAAGCTTCAGAGAAATACTAAGTTTAGTTTAATAAATCAATGCATATACCCATAGAAGAGTGATGTATTTATCTAAGGGGGCTTAGAACATTTAAGAGATTAGAGTGTATATCGCGAAAGTAGAACTACTATAACAGAGAACTTAAATACAGAACCACAACTTCTCTTTATTGACAATGACCCAAGTCAAGTAAGCATGCGGCTTACTTGCCTTGGGTCGATGCCCGCAACCGCGGGGCGGAGGACGTATCTCAAAAGAAGAGAGCCTTCAACAGGGCTGCCAAGTTTTGCAAGAAGACTTTGCGAAAGGCCCGCTTTGACCAATTTAGCCTTATTGGAAACAAACTTGCATAGTATCCAGCGGGCAGTAAGGCGTTTTGGGCCCTAGCAAAGTCGGTTGAGTCCAACTTCTGCCGCCCCTCACTGCCTCCACTGCGGAAGCCTGACGGGACACTGGATCACTCCGCTGAGGAAAAAGCTAATTTATTTGGTTCACTTTTTGCGGAAACTTCGCGTCTAGATGCCGGAACGACGAAGCCTCCTGCTCCTCCTGTCGGATGTGGGACGCGCATGGCAGATATCAGCATCCGACAGCGGGATGTACGTAGGGTGCTAAGTAATCTGGACGTGAATAAGGCCAGTGGACCCGATGGGATTCCAGCAATAGTGCTCAGGACTTGTGCACCTGAGTTGTCTCCTATTTTGACACACCTGTTTCGTCTCTCTTATGAGACCGGCCAAGTGCCGAAGGCTTGGAAGCAAGCCAACGTGCAACCTGTGCCCAAAAAGGGCAGCCGGGCGGATCCTGTCAATTACAGACCAATTTCGGTAACGTCCATACTCTGTAAGACTATGGAACGTGTACTGAATAAAAAGCTCCTGGCATACCTTGAAACGAACGATCTCCTCAGTGATCGGCAATATGGCTTACGCCAAAACCGTTCCACTGGGGACCTTCTTGTGTATGCCACCCACATTTGGAGTCAGGCCATCGAGAGGCACGGAGAGGCACTTGCCGTTTCTCTCGACATCTCGAAGGCTTTTGACAGGGTCTGGCACAATGGCCTAATTGGCAAGCTTCCGTCCTACGGCCTGCCCCCTGGCTTATGTGTCTGGATCATCGACTTCCTGAGGAATCGGTCTATCCAAGTGGTCGTTGACGGCTACACATCCGACTGATTAGCAATCAACGCTGGGGTCCTTCAGGGGTCGGTACTCTCGGCTACATTATTCCTGTTGCACATAAACGACCTGCTCAAGCCCGGTACTTTTGGGTACGCAGAAGACAGCACAGTAGTCGAGAGTTACGAGTCCAACCCCCGAGCCTGCGTGGGGGATATCCGGTCTCTCCGAGAGACTATGGTTGAGCGTTTGAATTTGTCCTTGTCCGAAATGCATCCGTGCCGATAACCGACCGCCTCGAGCTTCTTGACGTCACTCTAACATCCACCCTCAATTTTGGGCCTTACATTGAGGCTAAAGCTCAAGTGGCTGCAAAAAAGCTGGGCATACTGTCGAAAGTGCGACAGTACTTCACACCGGAACAGTTGCTCAACCTGTACCAAGCGCAGGTTCGATCCTGTATGGAGTACTGCTCGTATCTGTGTGATGGCTCAGCAAAATACCATCTAGAAGCGCTATAGACAATAGAGAGACGGGCCAAGAGGCTCATTATCAACGATGCACTCGTCGAGAAAAGGCTACAGAGCCTTGAACATCGACGCAAAGTTGCAGGCCTATCGGTCTTTTATCGGATGCATTTCGGAGAGTGTGCGCTGGAATTGCACAACTTGATACCTCCAAGCCCTATCCACCAACGAACGACCAGACGCACAGCGACGCGCCACCGCTACATGGTGGATATTCCACTCATACGCACGAAACGTTGCGGCGACACATTTATTATGCGTACAGATAAGGAGTGGAATTGCCTGCCTGAGTCCGTGTTTCCGGAAAGTTATAACCTTGGAATCTTCAAGTCTCGAGTGAATAGGTTCCTTCTAGGCAAACGTGATCCATCGTAGACCAAATCGTCACTTACGATCAGGTGAGAAAGAGGTCAAACGTGAGCCTATCATCCATAAAAAAAAAACATCTATTCTACCTTACTCTCTGTAATGTGATATCTGTCAAGATTGGGGTGTAAGATTGCCCATAGAGCATATCCCTCGCACCCCGACTGACCCTGGGCCATCTCCGGTTTCGAGATGGCCCCCTCGGGTTTGGGAACCACGGTGTCCCCGTCTTGCCCCGGTTTGGGGGAGGGGCGCTAGTCGCCCCGCCGTCCCGGCCTGCTTCTGCTGGGGTGACAGGCGGCCTCAACTGCCACCCCCAGGCCTGCGCTTATGGAGGTCGGAGGTCGTCAAGAGACCTCCGGCGCTTGAGTCGCCTGCGACGCGCGGCGAGCATGTTGTGGGCTCGGCGGGCCGGGAGAGTTCTAAACCTCTCACGGGCGCGCGCTCCACCACCTCCTTCTCGAGCATTACATGCTCACAGAAGGAGGTGGCGGCGGCCCACGCGCTCGCGCTCCGCGCCATTGCCGCAATCATACTGCCGAGCGAGAGGACTCCCACCCCGATGGCTGCCACGAGGTTACGCCTCGACGCCTCCCACGCCGGGCAGTCCGCCAGCGTGTGCAGCCCTGTATCCTCGCTCGTGTCGCAGTGATGACACTCAGGCGTTGGCTCCTTCCTAATCCTATGTAAATGGTCCCCGAAAGTCCCCTTACCGGAGATCATCTGCGTCAGTCGGTACGAGAGGCTTCTCGGACGCCTCTCTAGCCAATCCTCCATGATGGGCCTTACCACCGCTATTGCGGCGTGCCCGAATTATTGGTTACTTAGATAATAATTCCACATCACTTCCACTTTACATATTCCGTAACATTATGAAAAACTAGTGAAAATAATTGAATAGTCTATAAAAGAGAACATAATATTGATATGTGAACTGATAAAGAATGATATTCTTATAATTAGGTATATAGGCCCCTACCAAGATCTTTGGGGCCCAAGCCAACGTCACCGGGCATAGGGGTTAGGGGGTCAGACGGCAGTCGCACCGGTAAGTGCAAGATGAAAAAATCGTGAGAAGGAGAACTAGAAGAGCGGCTCCCAGGCTCCACAGTGCAAGCTTTGGATGCAACCTAGATTTGTGCTCGTATGAAGAGGGAGTAGAAAATAGAACATCATAACTCCTTAGGTATAGATAGTATAAAGTGTACAATAAGGTAGCATAAAGGAAAAAAACAATGTTTAAAAATTATTGTAAAGTCATTCATTGTTTCCGTAGTAGGCAAGAATTACGGTAGGTGGCTCCAGCGTCGCCCCGAGACGTATATAATATATCGTAGAATTTCGAATATCTGTGACGTGTCTAGGTTAGAGCATTCCCCCTGTAAGGGACTGGTCGCGGGTTCAAGTCCGTCCTGGATGTTCTCTTTTCCGATCTAAATCTATAGGTAGCATAAAGATTTAACAGAATAACTAATAAATGTTAAATTTTCT
Source organism: Cybosia mesomella (assembly GCA_946251805.1). Lineage (NCBI taxonomy): Eukaryota > Metazoa > Arthropoda > Insecta > Lepidoptera > Erebidae > Cybosia > Cybosia mesomella. Next base: position 17,749,594 of record OX276393.1, on the reverse strand, counting down.
ACACATTTCAATACCTAATGCCCCATTAAATTTTTACAGATGTTCCTGCACTACCAACAGTGACATTCAGTTCGCCCTCCTATGTACTCAATGTGGACGTTGCACAGACTGGAGCCGTGGGTCGGGTACAAGCTACTGCAGATAACAGGGAAGCTCTTACATACTCCCTAAACATTGACAATGGTAATTATTGTTAAGTATAAATGGTGAGAACAATCGACTTACACATTCAAGACTGCCAGATTCACAACGCAGCTATTTTATTGCTGTTCGTTCTGTTCAAGGCGTCTACCAGGTGCCGACTACTTCCGGGAATTTTCGAAAATTTTCTTTCATATAAACCTTGTCGTGATAATTATAAACATAATAAAAAAGAAATCATTCAAATCGGTCAAGCCATTCTCAAGATTTACGCTTAGCAACTTTAGCGATTCATTTTTATTTATGTAGATTACTCACTCTATGATGTCTTCTTATAGTGTATCATACAGTGCATTGCTATTAGCTCTAACCTTCTGAATCACAATATCAGCAACAGTAGTTTTATAAGCATCGAAACGGCAAAATTTATTTTCATACACAGTGCTTAGCTGCAGCTGCAAAACATTATTTGTGTGATCGTAGTAATAACATGAGAACTAATAGTAGCTCATATAGCAAAACGAGATACACTATTGAAAGTGATGAGTAATTAGAACAAATAACATCAATTTCTTTATGAAAATTTTTAAATACTGATACTGAACCTGCAGGGTTCCCCAGGCTTAAAGCGACCATTTATTTGTTTAAAAAGAAATCAATTTTCAGCCTGGAGTGTCCATAAGGAAATCAGGCTCACTTTGTCTTTTATATTTTTTAAGCTGTTAGTAGGATCAAAGTTCCCATCTGTTTGAAATTAGAATAAACCTTCTGTTTGAACGGCTAAAGCCGAAGTTTATTTTAAAAAAATATTTCAGTTATTATCCGGAGCGAACCTCTCAGTTTTTTATATCTTTAAGTGGTAAATATTTTCTTCTATAGTTACATGAATAAGCAAGTTAATTTCATTTTATTTTTAAAAGTAGCTTAATTGACTTACTAACGTAAAGTAAGCTATGGTAAGCTAGTAATTTTAAATTACTAGTAGTGTACGTAAACACGATCCATACTATCAATTTACAAAAGTCGTAATTTTAATAAACTGCATCTGAAAGGTCAACGTTGATTGATATACCGATTGAAATCGTATGACGTAATTTAATTAATTATTTTATGTCTATGAAATTTAAGTTTCTGAATTATCAATGCAAAATATCAATTTTTTTTTTTACAGAAAATTATTTTTATTTCTTGTTTGCTTAACATACAGCGCGCCTAAAGTTTTTAGAAAGCAATTTCACTTTATTATGTTTTGTGATTTTTAGCAGGCACGTATATACATTATAGTTGCTATTCTCTTATCATTTTACAAGAACGCAAATGGTTAAATATATATCCATAGAATAGACGACGAGGGATCTTTATTCTTACAATTTCAACCATTAGATTTCTGTTTTTACCAGTAGACCGTACTGGTAAAAAACAAGTAGCTTATTTGCCAAAATATGCTCGAACATTTGATATTGTTGCAGCACATCTTCTAGAACGTGTCTCCATAAATGTTGTTGAGGGTGCACTACATTTGTCAGCTCCAGTCAACAGCGGAGTGTATACTTTCCAGGTTATTGCTACTACAGTTATTACACAAGCAAGGGGCACAGCAACGGTATGAATTATTCTTATACTTGATACAAATTGACTAGTTACTACAAAGTTTACTGTAAGCTTGATATAATATTTATTTGTTCATTCTCGTAATTGTAAATACAAGTATGTAATGTTATATTCAATATTTTGAGCCTTGAAACTTATATAAGGTAATAGGAGGTGCGTCGGATATCGTCTTTATTGCCAGGAAATTTTCTTATAAATATTTTTTTTGTCAATCTAGTTATAACATTTTACTGCTCAAAGAAGGTTTAGAAAAAATATACAGAATAAATGATTGTTCTATATATTACTCTATATATATAAACTAGGTCTGCAAGGCGAATCGCTGCTTGCAATGTTGAGCAGAGTGAGAGTGAAAATTTTGAACAGTGATCATTCCTCCGTGGCAAGTCCGATTTTGAAAATTCTTTTTGAAAGTCACAACTCTGGACATGCTTTCTGAGCGTGTAAACTTTGGTCACAGTGTCTCGAGCGGTTATTATGTGATTCCATCTGGATTTTTTTTAACGGTGGTCATTCCTCTGTGGTAGCATTAATTTTTTCAAAATATATCCATAAACCTTCCTCTGATTGACCTCTTTAATCATGCCAAATTTGGTTCTGATTGGATTAGTAGTTTAGGAGGAGACCTGTGACAAAGAAAATCCTGAAGTCTGGTATGAGGAGCTTTCGCTCGACTTCGTCTCACTCAGCTCAATAAATATATTTTATCCAAATATTCTATTGGACTTTGGTTTATTTGAAATTTTTTGCCAGTTCTGCTTTTTGAAATATGCAATCGCATATACATTTATATGGTTTTTTGAAGATACTACTAGCGACATTATTGGTATACTTGATTGCGAGTTTAAAAGCTTGTGTGTATTAGGAGTGGATTAACCTCAGTGGGTGGAGTTAGAACTAGTTTTAGCATTAACCATTATTAGGTTTGACACGCTTTGTTTTTGTTTACTACTAAAGTACTCGTGTTAAACGATAATATAGCTCACCTCATTGGAGAGAGTCTAAAGAGATATCACAAGCGCATTATCGATCCTATGAAAACTTTCCCTATTTTCGTATCTTATCCATCTTTTCGTGACCATGATCTGTACAATTAGATCGAAAGCACTAGGAAGCAAAAGACAACGAGGCAAAAATGATGATCTTCCAATTAATATGATTATGTCACCGGGCTCTACAGCCTTCCTGACTTAAATGGTCCGAAACTTAATCTCTTCCTTCATTTCAAAAAAACCATTGTAGAATATCTTATTGTCTTATATATGTCTGACCCCAAGTACCGAAGTTCATGTACAAATTAATATCCACATTATTCGGAACATAAAATATTGACTGACGTAAAACTGGTTACTGCACTCCGTTTCTTTTACAGGTACATTTGACTGCTCACGTAACAACTATTATTGGCGATGATGAGATCGTAGTACCACCGTTATTAATAATAAATAAGGATGAGGAAGAAGCACATAAAAACTTAATCGTATTAAACACGCCCCAGCAAGAGGGTTGTCACTTTACTATCTTAAATAGATGGCCGCTTGACCAATCATGGCTGTATGTTGACCAGGTCGGTCTACACGCAGTATCCATAGATCGGGAAGATGAATCTATAGCATTTATGGCTGTCTCTCAAGTACAAGTCGAACTTACACTGCATTGCGAAAGTGATACTCCAGCTCGTACTAAACGCTCTCAAAGAACTGATTGGTTAGGCCCCTATGATTATGGTTTAAATCAATGGATCCTCACGCAATCAATCCCACACGATTCAAGAAAAACTTTAGTTAACCTAATAGTAAATGATATTAATGATAATTACCCAATATTTATTGGCAAAGAACATGAGCCCATCGCCGTGGGATATCCTATTTCAGAACTCGAGGAAAGAATATTACCTCGGGCCTTGGCAGAGCTAAAGGTAAGCTCAGACGTTATATAAAACTTCTTATATACTTATTTCCCGCACAAGTCGTAAAGTTTGCTCCTTGTATGTAAATTTCAAGTTCCCACGTTGAACATGATTCACGTCAGAAATGTGTTTTATCTTCAAACATAAAACAAACTGTCCTATTCGACTGACTCATGGCCACCAAATCGAAGGTAATTAACGACAAGGACGCTTTATATTGATTATTTTTAATGTCCTTAAGTTTATTATGTAAATTTCATAGTTAATTAAGGTCCGCTAATGATGTTAAATAAATTAAGTCGATTCAAGGACCAAAAAGTTAAAAGAACCTAATTAGTAAAACTGAATATTTTTTAATTTATTTTATCTGGAGAGTCACATGTTAGATAGTATGCTATATTTATATAAAAACCAACAAATATACCATATATTAAATAGGTTAATTGATATTGCGTCATTTCTTTCTCTGTGACAGTGATAAACGGTTGAATACCCATATGACCTAATAATAAGTCGCGATTACTGCATATTTGTGCAAGAAAAAAGAACCCACAAAGATCTTCAGGACTCAAGCCAAACCTCCCCCCTATAAGTCGGTGGTACACCTGCTGATTGATGGTGCAGACTTTCCTCTCGAGGTGAGGGGTCAGACAGCAGTCTTGCTCCCGTAAAAGTCTATATACCAATTCATCAAGAACGGGGTAGGACAGCGGACCCCAGGCTCAAAGTGCAAGTTTTGGATACAACCGACCGGCATAGAAACTCGGATGATGACTCATTTTGAAATCAATCGGTAACTGTATAATATATCCTTCTCAGTCTACCCCATCTCTGTGTGATTTTTTCTGAATTATTATAGGCAACTGATGCGGATATAGGAGAAAATGCAGCTCTAATATACTGGAGTGGGGAAGACACCTTGGCCGTAGCATCGACTACAGGCTTCGTTCATATAAGGAGTGGAGCTACACTGCATGACAATCAATACCTTACAGTAAGCGCAACTGACAAGAATGGACAAGGGCTTACTGGCACTATACAACTTTTGGTAATTATTTTTCGTTTTAACAAGTGACCAGTTTAGCAGAAAAAAATTATTAAGTAACTACTTTTGTGCGGAAATTCCCCCGGATACTCCTCCACCGGCCAGCGGGAGTGGTTATGTCGGATTCGAACCGAGGAAACCGCACGCCGTCGTCAGACATCGGGGTGTACGGTGGCCCATAAGGCATTTCCCTCGCACCCCGGCTAACCCAGGGCCATCTGCAGTTTCGAGATGGGCCCTTCGGGTTTGGGAACCACGGTGGCCCCGTCTCGCCCCGGAAAGAGGGGGCCGCGCAGCGCGCCACACCGCCCTGGTCTGCTTCTGCTAGGGCGACAGGCGGCTGCACCTGTCACCCCAGGCCTGCGCTCATGAGGGACGGAGGTCATTCAGCGACCTCCGCCTTCTGGGCTTGCGGGCCTCCGCTGCCTCCTGCTCGAGCATTATTTGCTCGCAGAAGGAGGCGGCGGAAGCCCACGCCTTTGCACTCCGCACCATCGCTGTGAGCAAGACGCCGAGCGAGAGGCATACCCACTCCGAGGGCCGCCACGAGGGCCGCCACGAGGGCCGCCACGAGGGCCCGCCTCGGCACCTCCCACGCCGGGCATTCAGTCAGCGTGCGCAGCCCCGAGTCCTCGCTTGCATCATAGTGATGGCACTCAGGCTATGGCTCCTTCCTGATCTGCCACAGATGGTCCCCGAAGCACCCCTTCCCAGAGACGCAGGTGGCGTCAGCCGGAACGAGAGGCTCCCTTGTCGCCTCTGTAGCCAGTTTTCCATGATGGGCTTTACTGACGCTATTATGGCATACCCTGCGCTTGGTCGCCAAGTCGTTCCTTCCACTCCACCACGATGTCCTGATAAAGCTGGGACTGCACGGCCTCGATTTCTCGAGGCTAAGGGTCCTGTCCCTGCTCCACGTAACTACTAAGACACTTATTTATTTCTTTTCAATTAAGGTTATTAAAATAAATAACTATATGTAATCATTTCATAAGTTAATTCAATTGACGCTTTACTTACTTTATCATATAATTGTGTCTATGTCATATATTTCAGCTATTTTTCGAATACAAATCCAAAGTTTAACATTTTAAAATAGCAGCTAATATATACAAATCGAATTAATACTATTACAACCCCAATATACCTGACTTAAAAACCCACGTTAGTACGTCGCAGGTGTATATGTCCTAAATATTTTTTATGTAGATACACACCTTTGCTTACGATATTATACTCCCATCGTGAGAAGCGACGCGAAATACTTATGCGCTACCTCCTAAAGGCTGTTAATAGATCTGTCTGCCTAGCACTTAATATGCCATCACGGTGATACATTTATAAGGGTGTTTCTACGTCGCAGCTCTGAATAGATACCATTCTTATTTTTTGCCGTTGACTGAAACCACCGTCTTTGAACGTAATCGTAGACGGTGATACTATTCATTCGGCTTCCAATCCATTACCAATCAGATTGATGTTTTGGTTGGATAGATGTCTGTGCGAAACAATTTCCATCATTCCGCTGAAATACAAATACCTGCCCACCCTACACGGGCCCTCTACTAATCAGAGAGCAACCTTAAAACGAGTGCTACTTCTGCATTGCCATTATTCAGAAAGAGCGTTAGTAGAGACAGTTCCTAAAACTCTCTACTATATTCTCTCAAAGAAAAAAGAGGTAGTTACCCTTTTGGTTGTCTAAGTTTCAGTACCATTAAGCAATTTTCTAATGAAGAATGCAAACCGTGGTACCCATGAGAGAATTTGACTCCTTTTTAATGCAGTTTCTCATTCGCCTCCCAGTCAGCCAGACCCAAAATGCCCAATCAACATTTTAATAGCAATGATATAACACATTTTCATATTAAATTCCTAAGTATCATCGGAAACGAGATAATTATGACTCACTGTCATCAGAATTTCAAGGTTTCACACAAAAAATCGGTATAAAGTTATTACAACTAACAACCAAATAATCTTTATATACTTTACAAATAATGATCTCATCATTTTATCGAATAACACTAAGGTACAAAATATCACTACATATTATAAAACAAAGTCTTTCGTCGCATCTGTCTGTATTTTCGCGATAAATTCAAAAACTACTGCACCAATTTTCATGTTGTTTTCACCAATGGATAGAGTGGTTCGCGAGGAGGGTTTTAGTAGGTATATAATTTGTCAAGTTTTTATATACATTGGCTAAAATATAATGATATTTGTTGGTCATGTCGGAAAAAAATAAGCCATCTGGGAGCTTTCAACGAAAACGCTGCCTAAACCGTTTGGGATATAACAAAAGATGTATGGTGGAATTGTGTTTCTTATATAGGTTGTGGTGATGGAATAGGGTTCCATCAGTAGCGGGAACGTGATCAGAATTCCACGCGGGTGAAGCCGCGGGCAATAGCTAGTAAAAATATATAATGCTGCCATGAATCACAAGGACATAAGCCGAATCATTGTTGTAATTGTGACCATATGAGATGTTATCATTAGTATATCACTAATTAATTTCATCCTTAAAGCCCGTTTTCAACTAATGCAAATGCAAAAAGACTTAGGTTGATTTAACAAAGTACCTTTTTTTTTTTTTTTATCGTGCGGAAATCCCTTCGGATACCCCCCCGCCGGCCAGCGGGGGCGGTTATGTCGGGCTTGCACCGACTAAAACCGCACGCCGTCTAGGGTCTTCAGACGCCGGGGTGTAAAGTTACCCATAGAGCATATCCCTCGCACCCCGGCTGACCCTGGGCCATCTCACCACTAACAGCATCGCTCATCCTGTCTCCTCTGAAAGCAGAGGAGTACGGAGAGCGATGTGTTCCCGCCACGTTGGGTATTGGCCGACGATCAATGCCAACCCTATGAAGGGGTGAAGGGGAAGCCATTGACCGCCGCCCAGGGTGTACCGGCCGCTCCGATTCCGTTCCCCCCGGACTGCAGTGGGATCGGAATCGGAGCGACACTCGAGGAGGTTACCCAACACACACCCCTTAACAAAGTACCTCATTCTTAATTTTTTTCTAGTCGGTATCCTTGTGATTTATTTATTTTTAAACCATCTATCTAAGATGATTATCAGCTATCATGATTAACTTTTAAGAATATCCCAATTTATAATCTTGCACATTATTAAACGAGAGAATAGAAGAGACAATTACAACTAAAGAATCGTATTTCGTTTGAATTTATTATGTCTTATAATAAACGACACGAGTAACAAATCGGCGTTGCAGGCAGCGGCCAAAAACCCCTAAGACAACATCTTTTACCGGATGGGATATCAATATGATCCAGTTCATTCAGATTCAAGCAGGTAGTCGACTACATAAAAAAAAATTTGTAGTCATAAATACTACATAATATTTTGTATTAATTACTTGTAGAACGTAATAAATACTAGTCCTCGGATGTAATCGGGGCACAACGCTGAGATGAGACTTTTAAAACATCCATCTTCCATACTATTTTTTTTACGTGTGGAAACCCCCACAGGCTTCAACCCATCGGTGCCGACGACCGACCGACTAAAACCACACGGTGTCCTCCCCAAGTGTCCATTGCCGGGCACCCCGGGTAAGCCCTCGAAAGGATAACCCCAGCTACCAACCTCCATGATCGGGCCTGAGGACGGCAGTTGGCCGACTCGCCGTCCTTACAGAAGCAGGCCGTGGCGGAGGCGTGTCATGTGTGTCCTACACACGCCTGCCAACTCACCGACGCGGGATCTTCCATACTATTCTATTACTAGGTCTGCAAGGAGAATCGCTGCTTGCAATGTTGAGCTGAGTGAGACATCGTGATTCTTGTCCAATAGATTTGACCGCTATTGCGGAATCAGATTTTGAAAATTTTGAACAGTGATCATTCCTCCGTGGCAAGTCCGATTTAGAAAATTCTTTTTGAAAGTCACAACTCTGGACATGCTTTCTGAGCGTGTAAAGTTTGGTCACAGTGTCTCGAGCGGTTATTATGTAATTCCATCTGGATTTTTTTTAACGGTGATCATTCCTCTGTGGTAGCATTAATTTTTTCAAAATATATCCATAAACATTCCTCTGATTGACCTCTTTAATCATGCCAAATTTGGTTCTGATTGGATTAGTGATTTAGGAGGAGACCTGTGACAAAGAAAATCCTGAAGTCTGGTATGAGGAGCCTTCGCTCGACTTCGTCTCACTAAGCTCAATAATAAAAAAATTCTATTACAAAATTGTAAAGTAGTTATGTCTGTTATATTGAAAATATAAAAAAAAAACTTGGTAGGTATATTAAATGAACGATTCTGAACATAATATTTTTTTTGGATAACATTGTCTTTTTGTCTGTTTATCTGTTTGTTCACGATGGACACAGGTCTTGGTCAGACTTAAAATCTGCCGTATGTTTGGTTGCAATTGGTTAAGTAGAACCGGAGATATGACCAAAAAACGATAACTGACCTCCGCGCAGGCGGAGCCGCGGGCATCAGCTAGTAATAAATAAAAGTATTATTTGCGTGTTTTTGGCCCTGAGGGTTGGAGACGCGCAGGTAATACCTCCATGATACATGCTAGACTAGGTCATTCCATATTTGCTTACAACCTTAGTGGTATAAAAATCAAAACCTAATTTTTTTGATATACCTATAAAATAAATTAATGGGTATCCATTTCCGTTGTCAGTGATTTATACAACCAGTCTATTATTATTATCAACTACACTCTATATCGGGAGCATTAACCTGTTAATAATTTATTTTCTACTCTTTTATTTATTTTCAGGTAAAACTATTGAACGTGAATAATATAGCTATAGTGACAATAAATAATGCTTTCTTAGATAATGAACAATCTGTTTTGGCTGAACTAAGTGAAGCAATTGGGTATGAAGTGAAAGTATTAAGGTCAGTTGTTGTATCCGAGGACCTAAATAAAGAAGTATCAAGAAATATACGTGATACAAACGTATCAGGAGCGTCATTACTACTATATGTGTATGGACTAATGCAAAGACAACCCGTTAATGTTGATCGTCTGATTGCGTAAGAATAATATTTACCAAACATTTAAATAAAATTTATGAGACTGAAATTAAACATAATATATATGATCTTTACAGAGATATAAATAATAATGCAGCCGTCGCTAATGTAGTGAGCACCATATCTTTAGAAGATCATCTACTACCGCTTGAGATATTTAGAGAACGTGATATTGCCTTGTTTGTGTCCACAATAGTTCTCAGCGTTCTTCTCTTCCTAATGATCGTATTAATAACCATTTGGTACTTTCTAAAAAGGTAAGCAGTCAGTTATATAAATTATCTTATCTTTATAAACTCAAAGTTGTGATTGAAAATTTTATGTTTAGACGAAATGTGGGAACCTACGAGGAATTTTCTGACAACAAAAGTCAGACATCTGATAAGAGCTTGACGAGAGTGTCCATAGATCAAAGTCCAGACACTTCTAAACCAAGACTAAATATTGAAGAACTAAAAAGGAGCGAGAAACGATTGCAAGATATGTTGAACACTCCTATCGAAACAGTTACTATTGAAACGAATACTGCAAGAGAGATGCCTACGGAATCTAAAATAGATTTGCCCCCACCAGAAACTATTAGTCCTTTAGTAATACAATCAATAGATAAATTAAAAGATTCAGAGGACAAAGATGATGATGAATTTGGGGAGAGGATTGGAACAAGAAGGAAATCCGTAGTAACTTTCAATGAAAATGTTGAAAAGATTATCCACGTAGAAGACGATATAGACAGTATCAAATCTGATTATGAAATTCATAAGTTCTAAGAATATTTTAATATGTGATCAGAAATTTATATTTTTATATTTATTTTTTATATATTTTTATACAATGATGAGAAACTATTTGTAACAGCCTAGTGTAGTGGAATTCCTAATTCAACATTGCAAAATAAAGCATTTAAAGAAATATTATTAAAACATTATTTTATAGTAAATATTTAATTTTTTAAATTCAATATTTGTTTGTTCATATTTTATACGTTGTTACAAGAATTGAAAAGGGTATGCTAAGGTGGTTTGGGCACTTGGAACGAATGAGTACTGAGCGAATGACACACCAAGTATATAAGCAGATGTAAGTGGGCAGGCAAGCCGGGGTCGACCTCGCAGACACTGATCAAATTAATGAGGTATTGAAAAAATGGCAGGTCAAAAGCACTCGAAACCGGCGGGCTTGCATGAAAGGTTTAATGACAGTGAAGGAAGCTCGTGAAGTATGTAAGGACAGAAGCAGATGGCGGGCTGTTGTCCAAGGCGTGAGTATATGTATGTATGTATATTTTATACGCTACTGTTTATCCAATTGCGATAAAACAAAGCATGATCAATTTATCATTTGAACTTGGGAGAAAGTTAGCACCACTGTGCCAGTCAGCCTATGACCACGCCCAGTGTAACCTGGTTGAAACGTCAGAAACTCCAAAGGTATGTATATACCTATACATGATCGCGTTAATTCCTGTTAAATTATTGTATATCATGGAACGCGAAAGTTTAAAAATTAGAATAGAAATTTCAATACGCATTCAGAGTTTGTTTCTAAATTTTACAAGATCAGCACTACCCATAATACATGTAGGTAATTTACCATGCGGTGATATATTTAGCAACGATCTTCAGACGGACTTCCTCTTAGGGAAATAATTAAAACCAAATTTGGTTTCCTCTTACAAGCCATTGTCCTCTTTATGGTATGTCCTAAGATTATATCAGACACGTGAATTAATCTTTAAAAAACTTTATAAAAACGTGTGTTAATACTTCTTAAATGGATGTTTTTTATTAATTTTATAACAGCACTTCGTTCTTTAAATTTTACTGCTATTAATCTTTCCGAACGTTAAAAAAACAAAGGATTTTTGGGCTTTCCCATTTCTAGTAACTCACTTTTGTATTTTGTAGATTGTTTTGAACTTACCGGTCGCACCGAAACTCTTCCAATTTATTGCATATGAGTACAGTAAACGACTTTATAAACTGTACGAGAAGCAAACTCGGCAGAAACTGTACTGGATATGTATTTAAGTTCAAAAGGGGTGACCCAGGATTTAAGCCAGTTTAGGATGCAGAAACCACAAAAAACTTTGTATAAAGTTCACAAACTCTAGATAACATTACAAGATTTCTTTTTCGGGTTAGCAGGAATACTAGCAATTTCGGATAATAGTACTCTTTCTAAAAAAAATAAGAATGTCAAAAAGTGTCATTACTCAAAATTATACGACTTTAAGTCTAAATCTTGGGTCAATTTTACTTTTAAAATTCTCTATCGGATAAATGTTCGAAGTATTTCTTTATGGTTTTTCTACCTAATAAATGAATATTATCTGTCCTCAGAACATAGAATACACAGGAGCGATCATAGTGTCGACTTTATTCGGTTTCATGGCTGTAGACAATACTACAGAATCTATAATATTACTTATATCTTGGTGGTCAAGAAAGTCTCGTACGCCCGGACTTTATCTGATAGAGTTTACTTACGACTTCAAGGGTAGCCTTATAATATATTCTTTAAAGAAGGTGACGTAAAAGCATACGGTTCATCTGATCGTAAGCGCTTACTATAAATTTAGAATAAGCCCTCCTAATATTCCATCAGTACATGCAATCGAGTAACATTACATCAAATACGAATACTCATTATAATTGTATTGATAGTACATTATTATTTAGGAGGTTTTTAGTACCTCTTCAGAATTTCTCTCTACATGGAATTAAGTTTAAACCATTTTCAAGAACAGTTAAATTTTTTAACGGCGCGACAGAGTGTCTTTTCATCTGATTGTGAGTTATGACAGCACAGAAAAATACACAAAACAGCAATAACCGTCAAATTTAATACTATGAATGAACTTTTGAAACAATTAGTAAACTTACTTCTCCAATAATTTGAAATCGTAAAAAATCAACATATACGACAGGATTTGAACCCGTGACCAGTCTCTTTTTATGGAGTGTACTCTGAAATATTAAGCTACCTGAACCTGTCCTGGATAGCCGAAACTCACGTCCTTATACATATTGCGGCGCGCGGCGGCGCGTTACGCACACCCTCTTTTTTCGGAAGCAATACGGGGACGCCGTGGTTCCCAAACCCCGATGGTCCTGGGTCAGTCGGGGTGCGAGGGAAATGCCTTATGAGCCACCTTACACCCTAGCGCCTGAAGACCTGAGATGGCGAGCGGATTCAGTCGGTTCGAGCCCGACATAAGCCCCCCGCTGGCCGGCGGGATCCGAAGGGATTTCCGTACAAAAAAATTGCCAAATAAGAGCCATTTACCGGAAAGTCCTGTCCTCGATGTTTCTTTTTTTTTCGATTTCAATGCACTACTACTGATCTTGTTTTCACCTTTTGGTTAAGGCCACCTAATATGGATATAATTATTACCCTTTATTTAATTAACCTATACATTTCATTGACACTTGTTAGATAATATTATTTTGACAATCTAACATAGCTAGCCGAAAAAAAACGCTTATAACTTGTCACTAAACTCGAATATACCGTTATCCTTCGGATGAAGGCGTATGATGTTACCTACCTTAGATTTTAATATTCATGACGCAATTCTCGATAAAGATCTGTGACAAGCCCAAACGGATGATTTTGTCAAACACAAGCTTACACATAAGTCATTACAACGGTCGCAGTCCTAAGAATAATAAATTGTACTCTATCATTGTAGATGACTCAGATCATAAAATAATTTAGAAATATTTGCAGATAATAAGCACCACAATTCGCCAAAATTTAATTGTAATAGAATAAATATTGTTCAAGACCCTTCAGGTATTGAAATTAATTCTTTAAATAAATGTACATATATTATATATGTATTTAGTATTATTGTTACTACCTACCACAGTAACTACATACAACTAAAATATACGGCGCATTTTGAAAGGAATATTTGGCGCGAATATGGCCATTAACCTCATGTCAGCGGCGGTCGCTGTCCTAACCTCAAAACGTAATAAAATACATACAAAACTATAATATTAACTATGTACGAGTATTATATAGATTTAATAGAGTCAAAACTTTAGGATGTGTAGAAGCCACATTTCTGCATGATACGAAATCACAAATATTACTTGTTATGAATCGTACGATGTGCGGTAATGTGGTGATTACGTTGCATAGAGAAGCTGGTATGTACGAGTTAAAAAAGCCAAGTATCTTGTAATCCAACTATCAATGTATGCAAATTACTATTTACTTCACATGATTTACATAATATATCCTCTATAAGATATAATCTGCATAAGATAAACTCATAATATTTATTTCTACTTCTTTACTCCTCGATGCTTCTTTAAAAGAATAAGTATCCCGCAAGAAAATTAGTATAGGTTAGTACCCGATGTTTCAATTACTTTACAGCACTCCTGTAGGCCTTTTACGCAACATGCATCCGAAGTATCGAACTGAAGCTTCAGGCAATTGGTACAATGAAGACATTTATCCTGCAATCTGGCCAGTAGTCGTCACGGCACATGGCACTCAGTTCGGCATAAACCCTACGGAAATAAATCCAAAGTAACTTCATGGCACCTAATTGTGTTCATTGCCCGCAGTTTCGAATGTACATTTCATGGTGCCCGCTGCGCTATAAGGTATCAAATATCTGGGGTGTGTGTTGGGTAACCTCCTCGAGTGTCGCTCCGATTCCGATCCCGCTGCAGTCCGGGGGGAACGGAATCGGAGCGGCCGGTACACCCTGGGCGGCGGTCAATGGCTTCCCCTTCATAGGGTTGGCATTGATCGTTGGCCAATACCCAACGTGGCGGGAACACATCGCTCTCCGTACTCCTCTGCTTTCAGAGGAGACAGGATGAGCGTAGCTGTTAGTGGTGAGATGGCCCAGGGTCAGTCGGGGTGCGAGGGATATGCTCTATGGGTAACCTTACACCCCGGCGTCTGAAGACCCGAGACGGCGTGCGGTTTTAGTCGGTGCAAGCCCGACATAACCGCCCCCGCTGGCGGGCGGGGGGGTATCCGAAGGGATTTCCGCATGACAAAAAAAAAAAAAAAAAGGTATCAAATATCTGCTAATGGCACTTCCAAAGGACGGCAAGATCCAATAGTCTAGTCAACAAGTTCAAAATGGTCTAAAATAGAGATAGTGATCTTAAAATTCTGTGATACCTCATTGGATTCAGAATCACGCCTAGAAAAATGTACCAAAAATTTGTATGTGCAAATAAACAATTTATGGATTTATTATTTAAGGAATTGACAATTTGTTTAAAATTAAAAAAATATATGTTGTATTCTGAACACTTAAAATTTTTTATTCCTTTTGGAAATTTTACTTAAAGTTAATTTTTCAGCAAGTTGAACGATTGTTAACTAACAAAATATTCTCTATCTTGCGTCTTCATTGTAAATGAAAAACAAATGTATAAATAATTGTCATAAAAGGTTTCGTTAGCCGTTCTCAATACATAGTTAATAAGATCACGCCATAAAAGTTAGTAAAATATTCGTACTTTGTTTACAATCATTTTTGTATTTGAACAAAATTACTTACTAATACTTAAATAACAACAACAACAATTAATTAAATGCAACAGTGACTCGATACTGGAAAATATAAAGAGAAAACAGTAGGTATCTCTGATGTTATTATATTCGATATAAAAACGCCATAGTAGTCTAATCCCACAATTATCTTTTTATTTATTTTTTCCAACAGACTGGTACTCAACTAACTTTCAATTACGGATTATCTATTCATGTGCGGCGATTGCACGTTAGTGATATACCTCTCAATTCTTATTAGTTGTTTCAATATGCTAGTTCCAAATCGGTAATCTACTCAATGGTATACAAATTCTCAACTCCCCGATTGCTACTCAGTGACTACTAAACCCTTTGTGCAATATACATTTTTGCGGTAATTCCATCATATTTTTCGAGATGCCTAAAACAACAGTAAATAGTCTATGCTGATAAGTTATGACGACATCTTAAGGTTGTTTAAAGTTCCTGTTTAATCTGATGTCATAATATTTACATACGTGTAAAATTCATGCACAGACATGGAAATCAGTCCAAATAAACTGTCTTACAAATTGCTAACAAGATTTACACACCCTTGTCACCTTAAGTAAATTCTTATTTGCCATTTGAGATGTCAATTATACAACACATGTAAATTATATTTAAACGGGACTTTTGCTTGTTTGTGATAGGTTATAAACGTGTCAGTGAGTTATCTGGTGAAATTCCGTGTTGGAAATATACCCTAAGCAGTTTTATGTACCCAAAATACTAACAAGTCTCTTAACTAACTGTGTATATTGTGTTTGTGTGTGTAATACGGTGGTAAGTACCCTCTAATGTGGTGGATACTTCTCCTGACCCTCCCGATCCTCCGGACCTTCCGGGGACCCCCCCCCCCTTACCAGCGTACCTCTAAACGCCGCCTTTCTATTGATGAATCCTCTTCAATCCCCCAACAAAAAAAAACAATTACAGATCCTGCTCTGGCCTCTGCATCGGTACAACACATATACCGTCACCCATTGCTGATAGTTGGTATTAAGGAGTATCGGAATGAGGACAAAGGTCCGTTTATAGTCTCAATATCGAGAACGGAAAATGATCTTCATTCTGGTACGAATCTAAGTGCAATTAAATTTGGTCAGTTTTTGGCCAAAAACCGAATTCTAAATATTTGTAGGGATGGAGTCAAAAAGATAGGAAGGAATAAGATATCCGTGGAATTTAAATCTTCAACAAGTGCTAATAGCTTTCTAAGCAGCCCAATCCTAACGCTAAACAATTATGTTGCTACAATTCCAGCATACAACATTTCTAGGATGGGTATAGTTCGTCAGGTGCCACTAGACCTCTCAATGGATGACTTTGTAGAATCCATTGAACTCCCTGAAGGTATAGGAACTGTCTTAAAAGCCCGTCGGTTCAATAGAAAAACATTTGTAGATGGCAAAATAAACTGGGTGCCTACCCAGACTGTTGTAATTACATTTCAGGGACAAGTTCTTCCTGAAGTGATTTACTCTTTCCATGCATCTCTTCCTGTAGAACTATACCAATTCCCCACTATCCAATGCTTAGGATGCTGCAGATTTGGACACATTAAAGCTCAATGCCGCTCAAAACCACGTTGTTATAGATGTGCTCAGAATCATTTTGGTGACGACTGCCAAGTTCAAGAGGACGAATCGACATGCATTTACTGTTCAGGTCCTCATTTTTCCCTCAACAAGAATTGTCCAGAACAGGGTAGACAGAAGCTGATTAAAATGTGTATGGCTGAAGAAGGCCGATCATACCTGGAGGCATCTAAACAATACCCAAATGTTCCTCGTACTTATGCTTCCGTAGCATCCTCTACGCAGTCACCTGCTCCTGTTAACACTATCCCCCAAAAGAACTTCAATCCCAATCAATCTCATAGAAAGACCGTTTTCATAACTCCACGTCCAAAGGCTCCTCTCGGCAAGTCCTTTGATAAGACTGCACATCAGAACATTGTATCCAACTGCCCATCTTCTCAACCTAATGGTTGTGCCCTGTCCCATCCCAGTTCCTCACCCAACAGTGAATCTCTCCAAGAGAGTAACATAGTCCAATTCCTGCTATCCGTCCTCCTATCAATCATTTCGGAGAATAATTTCTCCCTACCGCCCAACGTTGCCCAGAAACTGGCCCATAGTGCTGTCCATAATGGCCCCTCCTTTAACGGTACTCCAGTGGAATTGCCAGAGCGCTCGTGCTAAAAAATCAAATCAAATCAAAATTATTTACTAAATACTTATAAACCACTGCTAGTTGCTCTCTCTGAGACATGGCTACCCCCTGGGGCCAGGTTCAGGATCCAGGGGTATTCATGTCTCAGAGATGATAGAGATGACAATCATGCTGGTAGTGCTTTATTAATAAAGCTTACCTACCCCTTTTCCCAAATTCCTCTTCCCCCTCACCCCGCGATATAAATATAGTAGCTGTTAGGATCTTAGACATCTCCTTTGTGTCTTTGTATATACCCTCTCCCAACTCTTAGTTGATCGCTGATATTCTGCTCCTCATTTCATCCGTACCTCCTCCTGTTTTGATTATGGGAGATTTTAACGCACATCATCACAAGAACTCCTTCCTCTTTAGTGTGGAAACAAATTAAAAGGTATAGGGGTTCCTGTTCTGCAGAAAATGTAGTAGATAATGACCAGCAGAAATGGTTAGACGGCTTTAGTGACAAACTAGCCCCCCCCTGGGTGCCCACTGAAGACTCTTTACCATCACTGCTTCCAATGTCTTCTAGCCCAAGTCCTCTAGATCAACTTTTCTCCATGAATGAACTTCAGTTGGCATTAGATGGTCTTAAAGATTCCACTCCAGGTGTCGATGGAATCCCTTATTCCTTTTTGATAAAGTCCGCCACCAATACTAAAACCATATTTTTAAATATTTTAAACCAAATTTACAATAGTGGTATTATTCCAGATACTTGGAAGACACAGGTAGTTATAACTATTAAAAAGCCTGCATCTGATCCCTCATCCCCGAACAGCTGGAGACCTATCGCTCTCTCGTGTGTCCTATGCAAGGTCGTTGAACATATGATCAAGCATCGCGTGGAATGGTAAGTGGAAAATGTGGCCAAATCCCAGTTTGGGTTTAGAAAAGGCATGTCCACATTAGACAATCTTTGCATCCTCACTTCTGACATCCGTCTGGCATTGCTCCAAAAGGGATACCTTGTGGCTGCTTTCCTGGATATACAGTCTGCTTATGACAACGTCCTCCTTCCTTTACTCAGAGATAAACTTATCCAGCTGAGTATTCCTGAGAAGTTGGTTCGATTCTGCATTAATCTCCTAACAGAGAGAACTGTTGTTATCAGGCACCGGAACTCATTATTGGGCCCTAAAACTATTTGGAAAGGTTTGCCCCAGGGTTCAGTGCTGAGTCCTCTACTATATTCAATATATACATAACAGTCTGTAAATCCTAGCACCCAAATTTTACAATATGCAGATGACTTGGTTCTCTACATGCCCTCTCAAGTAATAGAAGATGCGGCACAAAGTTTAAACAGCTCACTCACTAAAGTAAACGACTGGCTTGGTTCTCATGGCCTATCACTTTCTACTGCCAAGAGCAAAGTTGTTGTTTTTACCAAAAAAATAATTGTGCCTATGGCTAACTTGAAAATTGGTGATGTGTATATTCCTCAGTCCTATTCTGCAAAATTTTTAGGTATCTTCTTGGACTCTCGAATGACAGGGGCTCAGCACTTTGAATACATAGCCCATAAATGTGAAAATATATTAATGTTCTTCGAACTCTGTCTGGTGGGGTTGCCATCCTTACAATCAAAAATTATTATATAATGCTATTATTCGGAGTAACATGGACTATGCTGCATTCGTCCTAGACCCATGTAATAAAATGGCTTTGGCTAAATTGGACAAAATTGAACCGAAATGCCTACGTATTATTATTGGAGCTATGAAGTCTTCGCCAATCAATGCAATGCAGGTTGAGTGTGTAGATCCTCCTCTGGCACTGCGTAGACAATTTTTATGCGACAAATTCTTTATTAAAAATTTCCAAAATTCTAACTCCCTAGTTTTTAAAAAAATCAGGTCACTCGCAAGCTTTATTAATTTAGAAAACGTATCTTTTAATTCTCTCCCTTGTGTTGTTAAAAGCTTCATAAAGTTTTCCCGCCTCCCCAACCCTGTCGTTCAGTGTCCACGGCTTCCACTATATTCGATATCCTACGGGGCACTTACTTACTAACCTCATGTGCTCACTGATTTTAATATAGATAAAGGCTCTGTTGACACATATACAATTTTCAACATCAAAATCCGTTCGGAATTCCCTGGTTGGACAGCTATCTACACGGACGCTTCTAAAATGCCAGACGGCCCCGCAGTGGGTGCTGCTGTGTGGATACCATCATCTAGAATTGTGCTAAGTTTTAAATGTCCCTCGACTTATTCCGTATTCTCTGGAGAGTGTGTTGCTATTCTCGAGTACATTTTATTCGTTAAATCCCACAATCTTAATAAAGTCCTTATCTTTTCTGACTCTAAAAGCTGCCTCCAAAACTTAAATTCTAACCCTTTTAGGCCTAAGTCAAAATTCCAAATTATATATAAGATAAGAGAGGCCTTATATGAATGTGAACGTGCTGGTTTGGAAGTGATACTTGCCTGGATTCCAGGCCATTCCGGTATACCGGGCAACGAAACTGCTGATTCTTGCGCTAAGCAGGCTATTCATGTTGGTTCCAGCGAATATAGCGCACTCTACCCTCAGGATTTACTCCCGGCCATCAAGGAAAACCTGAACAAAGCCTGGATCAGGGAATGGGATATATCGAGATCCCAAAAAGGAAAATTTTATGGGCATATCCAACCATTCATTCCACCTAAACCGTGGTTTTTTAAATTATGTGGTTTTGACAGAGTAACTACTTCCACAATTAGCCGCCTTAGATTAAACCATGCCACTACACCTGTCCACTTAGCCAAGCTCCGGATTAGGGATAGCTCGATCTGTGAGTGCGGCCTAGAGGAAGGAACGCTAGACCACCTTTTTTTCTCGTGTCCGAATTTGCAGCATTCTTTGTACGACTTACTGCCTCCTGATATCCCCCGTCCGGTCTGTATGAAGTACCTCCTCTCCCTTGCTTTTACCCCTTTTGTGAAAGTTTTAGGCAGATTTATAACAATTAATCGTTTGAAATTTTAAATTTTGGTGCGGAATTTTCCTTTGTGTTGTTTCGTTTTGTTCCCTATAACTACTATTTGTCATCTACACGTTTAACAAGTATTTATATACACCTAAGCTATATATCCAACTATCTTATTTATTTGTGCCGTTTCCTTTTGTTTAGATACCACTGCCGGGATCATTGCAAGATTTACCGATCATATTACACATTACCGATCAAACTCCTTCGTTTATTGCTCTAACCACGGAAATTGGCGGAAGTCTGGGTGAATATCTGGGATCGCCATTAAATAAAAATTCAATTCAATTCAATATTACGATGAATGTATATATACATGCAAAGTAATCGGAATGATTGAAATTCAATTTACTGAACAATGCTTATTTATGCAGAAATATTTACAAACATTAAAACCAGCAGGAGAATGATATATGGGTGGGGTAGATTACTACAATAAAGTGTATTTATTGTTTTATTTTCGTAATCGTATCTTTCTACAGTCCCTGGCAGTTGATGTAGCCCATTGGGAAGAAGAGTGTTCGGCTAAGATCAGGTTACTTCGGTTTTGTAGAGTGTTTTCTCTTCGTACACCTTTTTTTCTGTGCGGGAATCTCTTCGGATACCCCCTCGTCTGACTAAAACCACACGCCCGCGCCGTCTTGGGCCTTCCGACCGGGGGACCGGGTACAGGGGCTTTAGGGTATGAGGTGGCCCATAGGGCATTTCCCCTGTACCCCGGCTGACCCAGGGCTATCTCCGGTTTCGAGATGGCCTTTGATGCCTTTATTGAGTAGTTAAGACAATTTATGTAAATATAATATTAATTGGTAATTTTAACTACATGAATATGTATGCAGCTAGTTTTAATAGAAATTATTTTACCACAATGAATGGTGCTAGCCTTCTGGGAACCTTACCAGTCGATGATGATACGGTGGAATTTTACGATGCATGTACATATAAAAAAAAGTTTGTGATCACTAGCATAAGCTGATAAAAAAATTTAAATTGAACTTTATGAAGAAAAAAATTTAGTGGTGTTTTTCTTAAATAGAAATTGGGAACAGAATTTTCACTCTGTTTGAAATTAAAAAAATAAAAATATTTTTTATAATTGTAGCAGAAATTTTATAGAAAAAAAATACTGTTTAACCAAACTTAAGCAACAATTTAATAATCAAGGATTTATATTCAAATTCATAATATAACTCCTTCTCTGGGCATTAACACATGCGGAAATCCTCCTGGGCATGCTGAGAATCAATTTATCCAGCATTTCTTGGGATAACCTGTCCCATTCTTGAACAGCGGCTTCCCTGAGCTCTGGCACTATCTGGTTCCAAACAGCTTGCTTAAGAGCATCCCACGCGTGCTCTATTGGGCATAAGATAGGCGAATCGGCAGGACAGTCTAACTTTGTGATGTCGTATTCTCGGAGAGCAGCATTGACTCGTTGAGCTCGATGGGCGAGCGCATTATCAGAGAACAAATTGGTGCTCATAGTTTACTCAGAATGGTCTGACAATTCCATCAATAGCAACTGCTTAAACATGTCTGCTGGCATGAAGCCTCGATACGGGATCAATGGCGTTCTAGTTCTTATCATAATACCACCCCAAAAGGACACCGATTTTACGCCTTGCTCCAGTGTTCCAGTGGCTAAAGAACTGCCACTGGAACAGTACAGCAACCTTTCACGGTCTCCTGGTCTTCTTCAGACACGGACACGTCGGTTATCTGGACGAGTACTGATTCGCAATTCGTCAACGAAGAGACAGGTTTGCCAAATGTTTCCTTCTTCGATTGCAGTGTGCTAGGCTTCGGCAGAATGAAGAAGTCATACTGCTGAAGCCTAGCCCACTGCAATCTCCGATATTGACGTTGCCGGGAACTCAGAGGAACTCGCCAAGACCTCCATGCTCGTATTCCAGCCTGGTGCAAGCAACTCCGAATAGTCTGAGAGCTAACTTCCAGCCCCAAGGGGCGGCCCGAACTTCTACTTTTATTATAGTAGCATTGATTGTCGCGGACTGCCAGCAATCTAGCGTTTCTGGGCAGTAGTTACAACAGTTGGGCGACCACTGCGGGATCGGTCAGCTAAATTACCCATCTCGTAGTATCTATAAAACATGGTCACGACACAGGATTGGGATATAGCAACTCTGCGTGCTATTTCTCTCGTGGTGTATCCTTCTGCCCTCAAAGTTGCTATTCTTGCTCGTAAAGCTTCTGATAATCCTCTTGTCATTTTTTCAATCACAACTTCACGAAAAGGTATTTTAAATCCGTTAAAATTGATTAAATCAAATTTCTGAATGAGCATAAGCTAGTACTGAAAGCCTTTTAATATGAAAAAACAATCCAACTGTTTTATTGTTTTACATTCTAATTCTATATTTTAAAATAAAGAATCTGAAATGAAGAAGAAGTCATAATATAATCTACCGCAACAAAAAAGCGTAAGTAAGCAAGCAAGTAAGTCACCTGAGGGATCCAGTCTCTTAGTAGGAGGCACTCCCATCGGCATCAAGCGCCATATGAAATATTTGCGGCTCGTGCTCGACAGTCGATGGGACTTTCGGAAAACATCTCCGAAGTCTGGCCCCCAAATTCAAGGGCACAGCCAACGATCTGGGGCGGCTGCTGCTCAACATGAGGGGGCCCGATGGCTCCTGCAGGAGACTCTACGGGGAGATCGTGCGAACAATAGCATGATATAGGTGCCCAATCTGGGCGGAGATCCTGAAGGCCAGAAATGTGCAGATGCTGCGCGCTCCATAGTGGGTAATGGCGAACAGGGTCATCAGGAGTACCGCACGATCTCCTTCTAGGCTGCGAATCTTCTTGTCGGAAGGTCACAATAGGACCTGGAGGCGAGAGCAAATATATCGGTGGAGAAAGGAGGCGTGGGAGTAGGACCCTGGAGGAATGGCTAGATAGGCGAGTCTGGAGCCTCTCATTTCGGCTGACGCAGGTGATATCTTGGAACGGGTGCTTCGGGGACCACCTGTGTACGATGCAAGCGAGGACTCGGTGATGTACACGCTGACGTTGTGCCCGGCGCGGGAGGTGCCGAGACCGGCCCTCGTGGCGGCCCTCAGAGTGGGAGTCCTCTCGCTCGGCGTCCAGCTCACGGCCACGGTGCGGAGTATGAGCACGTGGGCTGCCGCTGCCTCGTTCTGCAAGCAAGTAATGCTCGAGATGGAGACGGCGGAGGGGGTTCGGTCCTCTCCCGATCCGCAAAGCCTGCGAGCGCGAAGGCGACTCAGACATCGCAGGTCGCTCAACAACCTCCGCCCTCCATGAGCGCAGGCCTGGGGTTGACAGGTGGAGCCGCCTATCACCCTAACAGAAGCAGGTCGGGGCGGTGCCTCATTGTGCACTCCTTTCCTTTTCCGGGGACAAGACCAAGGTGTCATGGCCATGGCCACCTTACACCCCAGCGTCTGAAGACCCGAGACGACGTGCGGTTTTACTCGGTTCGAGTTCGACATAACCTCCCCCACTGGCCGTCGGGGTGGTAACCGAGGGGATTTCCGCAAGGAAAAAAAGGGGGTAAATAAAGCAAAATGAAATATTAAAAGTTCAAATATAAATCTCTTAGTAATGTGAAGTTTATATTCAAAACATAGAATGCCAACAGTATGGCTTTGCTTGCGTTCGTGATTCAGCTCTCATTCAAAAACTGATATGACTTACTCGAGAGACAGTATCTTTCGTATGACGCAAATCACAATAAGATGTCGAGTTGTTGACAAACGTGCTTTGGCTACTAATTTGATAAGCAGACAGGATACATCCCGCTGGCTCACTCTACAAAGATTTTTGATTACATACTCCACACGCAAGGTATAAAGAGCGAATAATTTAAAATCATTCCAATGTAGAAGCCTATACATTTACCTATAGGTTCAGGATAAATGTGGTATGATATTGTCGGAAGTTTACGCGAATGTTACACATTGAAATAAAACGATTTTTAACGGATTCTATCGCGGTTTATTTGATGTTATTTTATATTTTACATTGAACCCGACGTTTCGGTTTCACAAAAAATTGAAAATCTTTTATCGGATGAAACCACGTATAAACAGGTCAAGACAGACCCTACTAATAAGATATTGAAACAAACTCGTGATATCATAAATAAATACTCCGAAAAGTTACAAATCGACGTAAATACATTAATACCTTTATGCATAAAACCTCCAAAACTATATGGGTTACCGAAAATACACAAGGAAAATGCTCCCCTACGTCCTATTGTAAGCCAGATCGACACATAAACTTACAGACTGGCTCAGCACGTAGCGAAGGTACTCTCACCACTTCGAGGTAATTCAACAGCATATGTTAGAGATTCTTACCATTCTGTTAGTGAAATTAAACACCTACATCTCACTAATAATGAAACAATGGTCAGTTTTGATGTACAGTCATTATTTACATGCATACCTGTACATGACTGTATAGACATAGTTAGGAGAAAGTTAATAGAGAACACCATGCCTGAGGAATATGCAGAAATACTAAATTACTGCTTAACAACTGGCTACCTGTTGTGGGATAACAAGTTCTACATACAAATCGATGGCGTGGCAATGGGCTCCCCAGTATCGCCTGTTGTTGTTGACATATATATGGAGGCCTTCGAGGCGCGAGCTATGCAGACGGCTGCCATTACACCTAGATTTTATAAACGGTATGTAGATGACACCTTCACAATACTACCAACAGATAGTATAAATACATTTTTAACACACCTTAATTCCATTAATAACAACATACAATTCACTATGGAATTAGAGGCAAATAATTCATTGGCTTTCCTAGATGTTCTTGTAATCAGAAACTCTAATAATACTTTGAGCCACACTGTGTATAGGAAAAAGACCCATACTGATAGGTACTTAAACGGTGAATCTCACCACCACCCTAAACAGTTAGCTACCGTGGGAATGTCTTTGTTTCAGAGAGCCCGTGGGATCTGTGACAAGAAACACCTGGACGCTGAGCTACAACATGTCAAACAAGTTCTGTATGACAACAAGCTCAAACAACCGCGCATCAGTCACAGATCCCGAGAAAACCCAGCCACTGTCGAGCGCCAGCCTGCAGTCCTACCATACATACGAGGGGTCACTGACAAGATTGGCTACATCTTGAAGCGAGCTTCAATTAACACATACTACAAGCCGCCAACGAAGATATGTCAATTTTTACCATCTGTCAAGTGCCAATTGCCTCTACAAGATGCAGGGGTCTATAAAATAGATTGTGACTGTGGGCTCTCTTATATTGGTCAAACCAAGCGAAGCATTGGCACTCGCGTCAAAGAACACATAGCTGACATAAAACACCAACGCTCAAAAAAGTCTGCTGTATGTGAACACGTGCAACAGGGGACCAAACATTACATAAGATTTGATAAACCACAGATACTCGCCAAAGAAAATCGTTTCCTACCTAGGATGCTCCGCGAAGCTATTGAAATTAAAAAACATCCTAATTTTAATAGAGAAGATGGTTGGAATGTACCACCAGCTTGGGACCCAGTCATTCACTTAATTAATTCCAAGAAAAAACAAAATACAACAAGACTTCATGACACTGTGAGCTCATTCTGCGTAAATAGTAACACCAACAATTCAACATAGTTCGGGTACTTTGAGATAACTTTCACTTCAAACTTCAAGACAACAACCATCTTTAGTCTCCCTGTGACCATGGCTGCTGAAAAGCAATCGAAACGTCGGGTTCAATGTAAAATATAAAATAACATCAAATAAACCGCGATAGAATCCGTTAAAAATCGTTTTATTTCAATAAATGTAGTATTTTAAAATTACAGATACAGTACCAGTACAGATATGCCCCAAATTTTTGTTTTATCCATGTAGAATTTGTAGAATACAGATACAATTTTAGGTGGCGATGATTATGCATTGGTCCTTTATCGATATTCTAACTTTAACGGTGTGCAAATTGGCTATAAAATATCTAAATAAATATGTATAAATAACATAAATAATTTGTTATAATTACAATAAATTAACTTACAGTTCGATTATTCAACAAATTGCAAGCTAGTTAAGTTTTGCTTACTTTGGGTCTAGGTAGTAAATTGTTAGTATTATTATTGCGTTAAAACTACATACAACCTAATGATATGCACTATTCGTAGTTACCGTCACAGTTGTTTAAAGTACATGCTTGGAAAAACTGTTAAATAAAGAAACAATAATTTATGACATCACGACTTTGTTTCCTCCAGTTTTGCGATCTGCATAAACTGATAATTCCACTAAAAATATTTTCTGCACACACATTATCATAACCATCTAAGCTAAGCCATAGGACCTCTACTACTGTGCAAAGGCCTCCCATAGTATTAAATTGACCTCCCGAATCACGCATAACATGTTGTAGATTTTTTTTCTTTGATTCTGTGGCTGTCATGTTAGACTAGTCGTTCTGCCAGAACAGTGTCTCTCGTGGGCCAAACGGAACTACACTAAATTATTGATGATTATCGTTTTATTTTTTAAACTGTTCAGAATGTCAAGGTTAACATCACCAGATCTTTAGACTTATAAATTATGTTTATGAAGCCTCTATAAAGCCTCTATAAATTACATTATTATGACAAAGTTGACGCTTCTTGACTCTATAGCAACTGCATTTATAGAACTACTCGCTGTTACCTACGGCTCCACTCTAATGAAATACCGATCTCACTCTTAAAAATTCACAGGTACTTGTGTTCCAGGGGTGCTTGGTTGGGGACCTCCACGCGGTGCACCCTGGGCAACGGGGACGGCAGCGCCTCTCTCCTAGGGTGGGAGAGACGCTGCCGCCTACGGCCAACTCCGACCGAGGCGAGGACGGTCCTGTTGAGGGCTGTTCGGAAGCTTTCCACGTGTCCCTCTGATTAGCAGATGGCACAGTGGAGAGCAAGTGAGTCGGCCATCTAGAAACCGGAGATGGCCCAATTCAGTCGGGGTGTGAGGGATATCGTCTATGGGTAACCTTACACTCCGGCGTCTTAAGACCCGAGACGGCGTGCGGTTTTAGTCGGTGCAAGCCCGACATAACCGCCCCCGCTGGCCGGCGGGGGGGTATCCGAAGGGATTTCCGCACTAAAAAAAAAAAAAAGGTACTTGTGTTCCAAGACTAAAAAGTAGGTAACCTATGAGCTATTCTAGACTATAATTTATTTCTGTGCCAAATTTCATCCAGATCCAATCAATATCTGTCTATCCGAAAAATATCTGAATTAGAAGACTGTATTTCTTATTTATTTTATTTTATTTCTGACACCATACTCACTGGACACAGGGGCTTCGGAAAGTACCTGCGTCGCATAGCGCGGAAGCAGAATTCTGCCACTTTGTTACCATTGTGAGAACTATCACTGGAACACCGTACTCCACTCCCTGGTGGAGTGCATAGCATGGCGCAGCACCGTTTTACGATACTCATCTCATGAAGGGGTTGAACCCAAAACACTGCCTGGTGGCGTTGTTTCCATTAAGTTCATGCAATGATTATATTGTTTAAAGTATCACTTAACTTGAAAATTATCAAGTTTCTGGTAAAGTTTATGTGCTTGGCATATTTTTGTACGATCAGTGCTTTTGCATATTTGAATTGATATACAATATTTAACGAGCAAATTAAGTAAAAAATCATATGATCTACTTAATTGAATGTTTTATTTCTCTATAATCAACCAGTGCCATTCATATAGCATTCATTGAACTCTTTCAATAGAGGCATCTTTGCCATTCGGGCTTCTGCTAGTAGACTACGGTCCCGTCAGTGAGGGTAATTTTGTTCACGGGTTCTATAGTCTTCAACTAATATCTATCCTCATTACTCATCTCTTTGAACGGTAATCTATATCATAATGAAAATTCACGCTAATATTTATTTTATCCATTTTGTAAATATTACTGATCAGTTTTTTTATAACAATTAATGATTCTAGTTAGATTAAATTTGACAACCTAATAAAACATAAGCCGTCTTGCTTCCGTCACATGGTCTTAATAATAAAATCTTTTGAAACGAGAGGCAAAGAAATCTACCTATTAAATATCTTATATTTCCTTATTAGAAGGTTTTTACAGGGTCGGCAGCGCAAGTGCGACGCCCCTGGTGTTGCACACGTCCATAGACCACGGTAACCGCTTCTTCGTCTGCCAACTGAGTGGTATAAAAAAAACCTATCACTATTTCATGAAAATAGTAGTGTTTTCACAAAACTCACAACATCAATACTTTATTATAAAATTACGACAAAAACACTTGGTACACTCTTTTGTACGTAAACATAACTTAACAAAAGCGATTTTATAAAAAAAAATTGTGGATATCATTATAATGAGATTTTTTGGATGAAAATGAGGCCAACCATTATAACCGGTGCAAAGCTGTAATGAATGAAATTTGAGATAAAAGAATAAAAATGAAAAATTCTGGCAAATCTATTATGTTTGTCAAATACTGAAGTCATATAAAATAACAATGTATTGAATACATCGCGTTTATAATAAATTATGATAAAAATAGACCTGACTTTCGATTTTTGCAAAAAAGCAAAACAATACGTAGAGGAATATTTCACAAGAACTAACTTATATCTATACTATTATAAAATTGTAAATAAGGTTTGTCTGTACATTGGATATTTTAAATTAAATGTAATTATATTAGGTATGTTAAATTAACATTTCTGAACACTGTTGTCTGTTTGTTTGGGATGGACGCAAGAACTCCTGAATACATTTTGATGCGTTTTATTCTATTGGAAAGATCTTGGTCAGACTTAAAATCTGCCGTATGTTTGATTGCAATTGGTTAAGTAGAACCGGAGATATGATCAAAAAACAATAACCGATCCACGCGCGGGTGGAGCCGCAGGTATATGCTAGTAACTAATAAATAGTACATTTTTTTGCTATGTGCAGTGTTCCCCACGACAGGTATTTGTACTTAATCCAGTCCAAAACCTTATATTACAGCTAATTCACGAGCTTCTAAGAAAATAAACCTTTTCACCACAGTGTATGAGCAAATGTAAATATGAACACTTTTCGGCAGTTGGCTCTTGTGCCACAACAAGCATGGAAGAAAAGGATTATTATTTTTATATTCAAGACAAAAGCAGACGGAAAAAGCATGCTATAAATAGATAAAAATGCGATGTTCCAACTATAAAAAGTGGTAGAACTTTCTCGATTCAAAAAGCCCTCATCCTTATTAGCTTGAAAGAAAGAAAGAAAGAAAAATATTTTATTTACAATACGCACACTTAAATATATACTTAATGACTTACAATCTAACCTGAAATTCTAATACAGGTCCATTGTGCGTATCTAAGTATGGTAGCCTAGAATAGCTTAAGCTATTCTAGGCTACAATAGATTCCCATGGGTTAGGGGAGCTGGATTAAAATTTCACGCGGGCGCAGCCGCGGGCCACAGCTAGCAATTTATAAATTCAAATATTGCTGGCTGCCAAACCGAAAATATAGCTGGGTAGATGAAACGAATTTAAACGCTATATACTCTCTATATATCTCTCTATATACTCTACTATGGATCTCGTCGAAATTTAAAGAGATAGAATGCTGTACATAATCGAAGCAGCCAAACTTAGCCGGATTCTCACTCTTCTTGGCGAAATCCAAATCAAAAGCTGAGACTGTTCATAGTTGTTCATTTCACAAAATATTTCTATGTCAAAATATTAATTGGTCACATGTGGACTATTATAGGCAAAAACAAGTGCGATTCGGAATCGCGCACGAAGAGTTCCGTAAAAATGGGAAAAATATCAAGATTGTGGTTTGGGGATATACCCTTAAATATTTATTTTATTTTAAGTATTTATTTTTATTGAGAATATACCACTAAATATTCTGTGAACATTTCAATCATCTACCTGTTGCCGTTAATAATATCGAGCAAAAATATTCTGTTTTTAGTATTCGGTGTTATAGCAGCAAAATAAATACATCATCTGTGAAAGTTTTCGGTTAGTGAGATACAGCCTGTTGAAAGACGGACAGACGGACGGACAGCGAAGTGTTAGTAATAGGGCCCGTTTTACCATTTAAGTACGGAACCCTACAAAGGTAATGTAATAAAAAGGTAATGTACCTCATAAATATATATGTGTTTTGGTTATTTATCCCCACAATGGACCCGTAACAGCAATTAATGAATTAATTAAAACAGTATTTAAGAAAATATTACACCCGAGACTTTATTACTTGTTAATTATAAGCATTCTATTAACAATCTTGATAATTTATTTTACACATAGTAAATTACACGGGATATTAACTGAATTCTCTTAGATTTCTCGTTTCTATGAGTGGTAGCGTTATATTTAGCACTTTTTGGCACCAAACCAGCATGAAATAGAAAACACGAGTCGTCTGACCTGTAAGTATAACATTTGTTATAACATAAATACAGCTCTATCTAGATAGATAGGAAATAGAGTCTGGGATAGATATCCCAGACTCTATTTCCTAACTGGGAAAATGTACCTTCTTTTTCTTGCGTAAATGCCCTCGGATACCCCCTCGCCTACCAGCGGGGGTGGTTATGTCCGGCTTGTACCGACTAAAACCGCACTCCGACTCGGATCTTCAGACGCCGGGGTGTAAGGTGGCCCATAAGGCATTTCCTTCACACCCCGACTGACCCAGTGCCGTCTCCGGTTTCAAGATGGCCGCCTCGGGTCTGGGAACCACGGAACCCCCGGATAAGAGGGGGGTGCTAGTCGCTCCGCCGCCTGGGCTTGCTTTTGCTGGGGTGACAGGCGACCTCACCTGCCACCGCCAGGCCTGCGCTCATGGATGACGGAGATCCTTGAGGGACCTCCGGCGTCTCAGTCACCTACGACCCGCGGCGAGCACGATGCGGGCTCGGCAGAACGGGCGCGCTCGAGCTCTGCACCTCCATGGGAAAAATATACCTAATCTGCATACAACGTGGCCATCTTACGATATCTGCTATTACACTCAAGCTAACCTCACCAACAAGTCGATACATCTGCTGATTGACGAACGAGGCTCTGACGTAGGATTTCTTTTCGGGATTGGGAGGTCAGATGGCAGGCGTTCCCATAAGAGCCGTGTAAGCTAAACCAAAATAAGGAGAAGGAGTAAGCGGACCCTGAGGTGAAAGCCTCTGATGCAACCGGAAATAACGCTAGATGATGGTGATAATATAATGAATAGTAACACACGCACTGAGTTGATCGGATTCGACCATATCCCTACGTCCGTACCGACCAATCCCACTGACGGTCGCGTTCGGTCGAAAGCTGTTGGTCGGAACGTTTCGTAGACAGATCCGTCGGAATGAGCAGTATCCGGTGTAGGTGTTTGAACGGATCGGATCAAATCGATGCGTGCGTGTGTTGCAAGTTTAAAGTTGATTCCAAATCAGTAGCCGATTTGTCAGCTTTATTTATCTAGCTTTTTAGATTTAGCTTTATATATATATATAGTGTCAATAGAACTGACACGTACAAATTCTGTATATAAATTATTTCCGTACCTCAAAGGAAGAAAGGATTCTGGTAGGATCATTTCGATGTCCGTTTGTCTGTCTTGTTTTACAGTCTGACAAGACCCTTTTGTCAGTAACACGTGGAAGTACCACATAGAAATGAATAAACAATACGAGCCACGTGTTGTTAACAGCCAATTACGTAGCATTATTTTGACACTCGGTAGCGAATTAAAAGCGATAGGTTGCTGTTGCTACCCTGTTAACTTATTATCATGTAAATTGGTAACAATCAATGTCTTATTTTTTTTTTATACCACTAAGGTGGCAGACAAGCACACGGCCCACCTGATGGGAAGCGGTTACCGCGGCCTATGGCCCGCGGAGTCGGCCCATTCATGCAATGGCCAAAATGACTGTTGCTTGACTCTACCGACTCTACTTGATTATAGCACAAGTCAACGGAAAAATCTAAAAAACATTTGTGGTAAGGCACATTACATTGGGGTGTGTGTTGGGTAACCTCCTCGAGTGTCGTTCCGATTCCGATCCCACTGCAGTCCGGGGGGAACGGAATCGGAGCGGCCGGTACACCCTGGGCGGTGGTCAATGGCTTCCCCTTCATGGGGTTGGCATTGATCGTCGGCAAATACCCAACGTGGCGGGAACACATCGCTCTCCGTACTCCTCTGCTTTCAGAGGAGACAGGATGAGCGATGTTGTTAGTGGCTGAGGCCACCATAGGGTCTTGGGGGATCCAGGGGCGGGTTGGCCCACTGCTAACGCAGGGGCCGACGGACACTTGTGCCGCCGCCGGTGAGAGAGGACTAGCCATCCTCTCGCGTTCCGTAATCAGCAGGTGATCAGCAACGACCTGACTGGTGGCTCCAGAAGGGTACGCCGTGAACTTGCTGACCGGAGGGCTTGCCTTTATTGGCCGGCCCACGACAAGGAAAAGTCTATAACACCCGGCAGCGAAATCGTAAAACCAGCCGACCTCCATATTATATAGGCTTATCCAGGTGCAGGGGGCTCCGCCTGGATGGACCACCTTTCACCCATACTCGTGGGATATGATATGGACACAAATAGTAATCTATATAAAAAACCGGATGGAACAAAAACTAACGACATGGGCACGAAAAAGGATTATGAAAATGACGGAGTCTGCGCGGAGGTCACGCAGCAGGCAAGCGGGGAGGTGACGCCAAACACCTCGGCGGTGTCGGAGAACTTCGAATTCGAGGGCCGCGGGCAAGTCACCGCCGAGGCCTTCCACCTCGGCGGTGTCGGAACCAGGTGGGAAGACGCGGTCTCTGATGGAGAAACTCCAGCAAGTGACCGCGTCTTTCCAGGGGTCTCCGAACCCCGATCAGGAGGCGATGCTGCACATTGTGCTCAGCATCGCCTCCGAAAATGAGGCCCTCGCGGCGCAGCTGGCCGAGTCCCGTCGGGAGACGGCTCGACTAGCTGCAGCCGTCGAGGAGCTGAGGAGAGGGATGGCGAGCCCGACTCAACCGGCGCAACCGGTGCAGCGAGCGCAACCGGCCGAGCCGGCGCGCGTGACTCGCTCGTCCGCGAGGCAGTCGGCGCAGCAGGCGCTGTCGGCGCGGCTGGAGCGGCCAGTGCAACCGGTGCAGCAGCCGGCACAGCCGGCTTGGCCAGCAGCGCAGAGAGTACCACCGGCGGAGCCTTGGTTCGCGTACGTGGAGGCGCTAGAGGAGCGTATGATGAGTCGGATGGAGGCCCTAATGGACTCCATCCGCCGTCCGCTTCTGGCGCCACCGGTGGCCGGCTACGCAGTTGCAGCCCGGAAGGGTAATATCCACCCGGCTGCAGTAGAGGCTCTGCCGGAGCCGGCTCATCGCCCCGCTCCCGCTCAGGGCCCTGCTCCCACTCAGGGGAAGGGTAAGGGGAAGGGCAAGGGGAAGACGTCCCCAGCCCAGGCCCCAGCCCCAGCCCCAGTCGCGGCTCCGGTTACCCCCACCAGAACCCCCTTGGAAGGGGGCTGGGAGGTGGCTGGAGCCAATAAAAGCAGGCAGAAGGCCGCTAGGAAGGCAGCCAAGAAGGCCAGAAAGGCCGCGGCCGCCGCGAAGGCAGCGCCGGGGAAGCTCCGTGCCCCTCGAACAACGGCCGTCGTTGTCACTTTGACGGCGGAGGCAGCGTCGAGAGGCATGGGGTATGCCGAGGTGTTGGCCAGAGTAAAGGCCAACGTGGACCTCAAGGCCCTCGAGATCCTGGGCAAATAGGTAAAACCTGAACTTTTCTAAGTTATTTATGTAAAAACAACTGTTTTTTTTCTTTTTTATATTTAGGACACGTCAATTTGACTTCACCTCGTCTGATGGTAAGCTGAAGGTAAAGTCTCAGGAAAGAGGGTCGCCATTACATACACGTACCATGTTAACAATGGTGGCACTCAGCTTGACCGCCTCATCAGAAGAGGATTGTCCACGCAGCACCGCCCGACACCCACTGGTCCCACTAGTGCTGCGACCACATCCCCCTGCCCGGCTATGCACTTGCTAACCCATCAAGGGTTCCGTGCTCGCCCATGAAGGGTTCCCTAGCAGCAAGTAAAATTTAATTTCGGGCCACCAACCAGGTGGACACCGCAGTCTTAAAATCACGCAAAAAATCAATATCTTACACCCACTTTTTATCACTTTTCTCGACGTTTCACATGATTCTAAGTCTAATTAAGCAAAAAAATTTTGTGTCGGTCTGTCTGTTGGTCTGGATGTCTGGATGTCTGGATGTCTGTTTACACAATAACTCAAGAACCACTTATCCGATTTAAAAAATTCTTTCGTCAATCATCTTGTTTGGTTAATGGGAGGAACTGATTAGATTTTGGGGTTTGTACGTTCAAGGTTTCGGGTACCTACCATACAAATTGTCCCTAAAAAAAAATTTTTTTGTGTTTTTGATGTCTAAGACGTTTGATTTCATTTCATTTTCTTTTTGTTAGTGGGTATGTGGGAGGGATACGACTACTTATTATTAAAAACAATTTTGAATACAAATACTGCAACAAAAATATCTAAGTTTGGCCCGAAGTTTGACAATCACTGTGTGATTTCCGCCCCACTAGATTTATATTTGAGTTGATTGAATGAAAGGTAAATTGCGGTTTACGATTTATGACGTATTAAAAAAAACTTCTTAAAAGATCTCGTTCAAACCAATTTTCGGTGGAAGTTTACATGGTAATGTACATCATATATTTTTTTTAGTTTAATCATTCTCTTATTTTACAAGTTACAGGGGGGGGGACCAAATTTTCCACTTTGGAAGTGTCTCTCGCGCAAACTATTCAGTTTAGAAAAAAATGATATTAGAAACCTCAATATCATTTTTTAAGACCTTTCTAAAGATATACCTATCTATGCATGATAGGATTGGCTAGAGAGGAGGATTGGCTAGACAGGCAACACGGAAGCCTCTCGTACCGACTGACGCAGGTGATCTCCGGGAAGGGGTGCTTCGGGGACCACCTGCATCGGATCAGGAAGGAGCCAACGCCTGAGTGTCATCACTGCGACGCGAGCTAGGACTCAGGGCTGCACACGCTGGCGGACTGCCCGACGTGGGAGGCGCCGAGGCGTGACCTCGTGGCAGCCATCGGGGTGGGAGTCCTCTCGCTCGGCAGCATGATTGCGGCAATGGTGCGAAGCGCGAGCGCGCCCGGGAGAGATTTAGAACTCTCCCGGCCCGCCGAGCCCGCAACTTGCTCGCCGCGCGTCGCAGGCGACTCAGGCGCCGGAGGTCGCTTAACAACCTCCGTCCTCTATGAGCGTAGACCTGGGGGTGACAGGTGAGGCCGCCTGTCACCCCAGCAGAAGCAGGCCGGGACGGTGGGGCGACTAGCGCCTCTCCCCCAAACCGGGGCAAGATGGGGACACCGTGGTTCCCAAACCAGAGGGGGCCATCTCGAAACCGGAGATGGCCCAGGGTCAGTCGGGGTGCGAGGGATATGCTCTATGGGCAACCTTACACCCCGTCTGTACATAAGCATCTGTAGACCCGAGACGGCGTGCGGTTTTAGTCGGTTCAAGCCCGACATAACCGCCCCCGCTGGCCGGCGGGGGGGTATCCGAAGGGATTTCCGCACGATAAAAAAATAAAAAGGTATGGGTATGATGAAAAAAAATTGTTTGAGTTTTAGTTCTAAGTAAGACCCCCAAAATTTATTGTTTTTTTTCTATTTTTGTATGAAAATCTTAATGCCGTTCACAGAATCCATCTACTTACCAAGTTTCAACAGCATAGCTTTTTATAGTTTCGGAAAAAAGTGGCTGTGACTAACGGACGGACGGAAAGACATGAAAAATCTATAAGGGTTCCGTTTTTTGCCTTTTGGCAACGGAACCCTAAAAGATACCATAATCCAACAGGTCCAAGATTCATTCAAACACTCTAAAAAAATAGTCAAAGCGAAGTACAGGGTGAGAACTTCCACTGCGCGATACATGATCAGTAGTTTCAAAGTTTTGAATTGCGGCTTGAATTCCTTAGATGACGGTAGGTATGTGAGATGTCGCTAGATGTTGCTGGTTATATCAGACGTCACTAGATGGTGCTGGGTATATATGACGTCGCTTGATCTATAAAATAATCCCATCTACAATTTTTCATTCCTACCACTACTTATCTTATACATTTTATACATATTCCAGTAGTCAAATGATATTAAATTGCATCATATGATGGGATTAATCTCAGAAATCTGTCAATAATCAATTGAAATGAAATTCTAAATAATTTACTTATTGTGAATGTCTTCAGTTTAAATTGATACGATATGTAAATAAGTTATAAAGTCACAAAGTTATTAAAGTTACAGCAATATATATATTATATCCAAAATTTAGAGATCTTAAGCTACTTAAAGACTTACCCAACTTACCATACATTATACTTGCACAAGTTTGTGCGGATCCTTGAACCTAAGTTCTAAGTTACGTCCTAAAATAATCCTAATGTAATACTACTGTAGCTGGTAACATATTTAGTATTAATTTGTATTTATATGAATGAAATAAGTTTTTTTACTGAGCTCGTTAAACTCCGTGAAAAGAATGTTATTAAAGTCATGAATTTACATGAGGATATTGATGATCAAGATAGTGATTATGTCAGAAACTGGAGTAGGTGCTCTTAAACAAACTAGTTTTTTGTCAATTTGTTGATGCAAAATTGTATAGCCAAATAATAATTACCCTTACTCTGCAAGTTCTATACTTTTTTCAATCATATGAACCAATTTTGATTTTATTTTCTTTTTATTCTTATATTATAGTAAATAAATATATATATATATATTGTAGGACAAAGTACACAACGCCATCTAGACCCAAACTAAGCAGAGTTTGTCATATGGGTTTTAGCATGCGGGTAAACTAAAATACTTGTTACTTTTTTTGTAAATAAATACATATTATACATAGAAACACCCAGACCAATGCAAATATATATGCAAATATGCACTGTGCGGAAATCCAACCCGCGACCTCTGGCTTAGCAGTCGAACATACTACCGCTACGCCCCAGAGGTCGTCATTTTGTTATTCTTATATATTAACAAACAGTGTAAGCTAATACACATATTGAAATACATTGATTACGAAACTATGCATGATAATTTCGTTTTTTGGGTTAAAGCGTTCCAGTGCTTCATGGTCCGACAAAAAAAGGAGTCACCAAACCGCTTAATTCTCGTTTTCGCTCTTCGTTACTCTCAAAGCTTATAAATTCCCTAGTAACGTCCTTTTAAAAACGAAGAAGTCCTCAATACACGATAATTACATCCAAGGCTACAGTTTAATGTAAATAACACTTACATAATAATAGTTCCGTTCTATATTGTAACTTGGTTAATTGGAGCTGCTAGTGTTATATTACTTTGTTTGTATATACTTTGATATTAGTATGCCTCAAGTTAATGTGTCCTGTTATGCTATGTGATAATTGTTCAAAACCAACGCTTCAAATGTGTATAATTATTTTATTAACGTTACAGTGCTAGGTGATATTTTTGGCCAATATTTTATACGTATGACACTAAAAAAAAAACCATGATAAAATTATGATCTCCAAAAGATACATTTTCAAGCTCGTTTTAGAGAACCCAGCGCTCGTGAGTTGACAAAGACTTGCGAGTCGTTATGTTGCAGCAAAGAACTTCACTCACTTTGTTTGTATGTAGTTTTTATTGTTCAGTTTGCAGCGAACATCCATGCCAAGTATTGAGACTGTCCTACAATCTCGATATACGTCTATGTATGTCTGTATTTTCTTGATCTTCTTTTTCCCATTTATCTGAATCCCCTTTTAAAATAAATTAATTACCCGATTAAGCTTAGCGACAAGTTAGTTGTTGAAAAACAGAGTGGGTGACAAGACGAATCCCAGAGGCACGGCATCATTAACCTGTGAAAATTTCGAAGCCCTTTGCTCGGGAAAATTATGAGAAACATGTCGTAAGTAGTAGGTAAAGGATATATTCAGTGACCACCTCCTCACTTTTTTTCTGCGGATATGCCCCGCATAACCCCCAAATAAAATTTTATAATGATCTAATAGTGGAGCCAGATTCTGAATCATAGTAATGGAAGCACGAAATGAAGGATAAAATTAAAGGTCGCACCCAAAGCACGTTTTTATAATTCCGCTTTTAAAATAATGTATTTAGTAGATGTATAATATAATGTTCATATAAACTGGTCTACATATTTTTGAAATATTTTGGCCTATAGCCATCAGTCGGGTACTTTTTGTGACGAAAAACCAAACATCAAAAACCACACATCACCTGCTTCTGTCGTGATTCATTTTCTCGCAACCCTGAATCCGTTGACTGTATTATATTGACTTAAAATATTAACATTGTTTCCTATCAAGACTTGAAGTTTTCTGCTTTAATGCTACCACAATATTGATGAGGCAGAAGGATTCCGTTTCCCATTTCGTAACATGAAAATTAGATAAGTCCTAAAACCGGTAATAGAGAACTAATTAAAAATATATAAATAACCTAATTGGCCTGGGCAGACGTTGTCCTGAAGTTGTTATAAAGACTATGACTATGAAAATGATAAAAAATATATATCGAAAATATTACCACTTATCGGGTCCTAAGCAATTCAGAAAAAAATCATGAAAAAGGATTCCGCACTTTTTATATAACAATTGTTCTAAAATGAAAACCAATAATCATAAAATCGAATACATCAAGCACGTATCCGAAAGCTCAAAGAATGAAATTAAAGTAGGTATACGGTCATTGGGGTGTGTGTTGGGTAACCTCCTCGAGTGTCGCTCCGATTCCGATCCCGCTGCAGTCCGGGGGGAACGGAATCGGAACGGCCGGTACACCCTGGGCGGCGGTCAATGGCTTCCCCTTCATAGGGTTGGCATTGATCGTCGGCCAATACCCAACGTGGCGGGAACATATCGCTCTCCGTACTCCTCTGCTTTCAGAGGAAACAGGATGAGCGATGCTGTTAGTGGTGAGATGGCCCAGGGTCAGCCGGGGTGCGAGGGATATGCTCTATGAGTAACCTTACACCGGCGTGCGGTTTTGGTCGGTTCAAGCCCGACATAACCGCCCCCGCCGGCCGGCGGGGGGGTATGCGAAAAAAAAAAAGGTAACGGTAATTTTTTACAAGGTTGTAAGTACTTTCGGAGAACCAAAGAAGGATAAGATTTTGGGAGTACCTAATATTTTTTACCATTTGTATATGGTTGATGTATTCCATCAATTAAAATAAAAGTCATTGTCAGAACGCAGTGTTCTGACAATGACTTTTATTACAAATCCCGATCGATGGGTGAGAAAAGAACCGTTAAGAATGTTTATGTTATTTTTGAAAGGACATAAATATTTATATGCAAATGAAAGATCTCTTCGTATTCATAATAGCAGTGGCAACAACCTTAATGTTACTAAAATCCATAAATTCAATAACAAAGCTACTAAATTCTTGATCCCGTTAGTTTGTATAAAATATTTAATATAAATTTTAGAAAGATGTAAAGTGGGACGTGGTGTTTTTACTTTAATTTACATTAATTACAATAACAAAATAATATATTTATCCTTATGTTAAACAGAACACACATTAAACATAATTTATTAATAGTGCCGATATTTAATATGTCCATGCAGTGAACAGTGAAGATTGATGATGATATCAGTAACTTGGTTTTTCCCGGCAATTTTGTATTTCCTTTTCAACTTTTTCTTAAAAAAAACATCAAAAATAGCATAGGTAGACTTGTAATTGGAGCCTTCTTTAAAGCAAACAATGCTTGTAGTAAGTCACTCTGCTCTTCTATAGTTTTCTATAGTACATAAAATGGTACTTATGTTAGTATATAATTTTTATATATATATATATATATATGTATATATCTCTATCGTATACCATAAAACTGTTTGTCCTGACTGACTGACAAGAGACAACGTACAGCCTAAACTACTGGTCCTGGAGACTTGAAATTTGTAGGGTGTGTTTATTTTGATGCGCGGAGGTGTACTAAGAAACGATTTTTTTATATTCAACCTCTACGTCGGTAAAAAGGGGTAAAAACGAACTTTCTTATAACTCAACAACGGCTGAACAGAGTTTCATGATCTTTGATTTTTTGTATTTGTCTCCGCCACGAAAGTATATAACATAATTAAAAATATGATAAATGCACGAAATAAAGTATAATATTAATAAAAATCGATTTTTAGCGCCATCTATAATTGTTGTCATAGCAACAGGAACTACAAGTGGCTTACTGTCATAAACATGATATTTTATTAACAACCGTTGTTTATTTAGGGTTTTGACACTTGAATAATATGTGTACTGAACGGCATAGTTCGCCACACCAAAAATTGAATTGAATTGAAATAAATATTTGTATTAATTTCATGACCTCGCGCGGTATGCTAACAAAAACGAGTTACGCATTTCAAAAGGAAGAAACTATACAAAGGCCTGATAGAACATAAAAGAAGACGAAAATCTTGAACTAGAAACGGAATACAGTAGAAGAAATTGTAGTATATGATGCAAATACTTAACTTCCATTGTAAGTAAAGCGAATAATGCAACTTAGCATCATTCATTTCATGTATCAGTGTATTTTACCTACATAGGTATGTATTGTATTTATGTATATGTATTTGGGCACTGATCTTTGATCAACTTTGATCACCACAATAATAATAATAATATAATAAATTGTTTATTGACTTAAAAGAGGAACAAATCAGGTAAGTACACAACACACCCGTGTCACAATCATCTTCACATTAGTCAATATTCTATACTAAGTACATAGTCAAAAAGTACAAGCGGTTCACACAAAGAATACGACGAGAGCTGAACAGAAAAAATATGTATAGCTACAATCTCTCGCATGGATCTCACCACCGGTACTTTCTAAGAAGGTTTAACAAGAGTCCAGGGTAGCAGGCCCGGCTCAAACAGCATAACTGCAGCCGGCCGTCCATCACTCTATGCCCGCCAGCACAGCGTGTTTCCTTCCACGCGTCTCTAGCACAGAGACCTGTAGGCAGTTCGCTCTGCTAGAGGCGCGTGGAAGGAGGTGTGTAAGCTACCACATGCATAGTAGCGTCAGCAGCAAAAGTAGGTATGTAAAACTAATAATTTATAAGCACTTCATTTTTTGTAACATTACTAAATGTTTTATTGTTATTTTGCATAGATAAATACGCAAAATGATTATTGATAGGTTATATTTCCGTTGATTATTATTATGACTATAACAGAAGAGCTTCTTAAACTACTTAGAGAAAGCTTTGGATTATATAAAAAAATAATTAGTAAAATTAGACCCCGTAAGAGTGCAGAAAGATATAGGTTCAAACAAAAATAAGAAGAAGCTATTAGAACCGCCATGGATGAACAACCAACTTACGAGCGAAAATGTTACGAATACTGACTACACTCAAACATCCAAAAACACTCTTTACCTTGACCGTGAACCAAGCGAGCGTTAAACGGAAACTTCAGTCCAGACTTAACTTCCAGCCTTTTCACGAGAAAGGCCCTTTAATTATTTTTTTTAAAAAGGCTTTCCATTTGTCTCGTCCACAACAATATAGATGACCCCAAACCAAACAAAGTCCACGTATTGCTGTCCACACTGCCCCCAGATATTCATGAAAGAATCCACGATCTGTACTCTCAGGACGAACCGAGTGACAAGACTTTTGAAGAACTATCAGATATTTTAAACAATTTTATGGACCCGAAACCAAGCATATGGGCAGCGCAACATACCTTCGTATCACGCCTACATGTTGATGAAAAAATCGCAACTTTTGCATCAGAACTGAAGGGATATCATTAAAGTGTGTATTTAAATGTCCACATTGGAACAAATTTATCCTAGACACATCTTTATCACTACAATTCATAAGAGGCTTAAAAGACGGAGAAGTTCGTACAAATATTTCTCAAGAAAAAGAAACAACGCTATTCTTGTTGATCGAAGGCTATTCTCCATATTACTACATACGGCTACATCTGGGAGTCTTCTCACTCGGTGTCTTGCTCACAGTGATGGTGCGGAGCGCGAGTGCGTGGACTGCCGCTGCCTCTTTCTGCGAGCAAGTAATGCTCGAGAAGAAGGCGGCGGAGCCGGTCCGGGAAGGACTCAAAGGGATTTCAGCACGAAAGAAAAAGGTACCCCTGCCCTTCATTATCCCAAAATCCTCACTGCCCTTCACCATTAAGAGGCCACAGCACGAGGTCAGTTTTGGCTAGCCACCAGCGGTGGTCCCAACACAATATCTGCCCATCACAATGCCACCATAAGAGGCCACCGCACGGGGCCAGTTTTGGCTAGCCACCAGCGGTGGTCTTCACTCCTCCCTGTCCTTCACCATTCCAAAATCCTCTCACAGTGCCACCTTGAGATGTCATGTTTCATGTCAGACACGGGGTGGCTGTACGTCATGTTTCATAGCATCTCCCTCTTCACGAGTTATGAATATAATGTGCATGTGGACAGATAAGCACATGCACATCTGTGCATCGTTTCGGCTTTTAAGATGCCGAAAATGTATAATTGAAGGAAGATAAAGCTTTTAAAAGATATACATGAAAAAGTGTTGATAATTTTGTTCATAAATTTATTTGTTATTTAACGCAACACGCATTATTACAAATAACATTATTATTTATTCCAAAGCAATGCTTTATAGCCTCTGAACGAATGTCAAGGTCCGCAGGCGAGGAAATAATACACTCCACAAATAATGTATAATGCGTATTTATTCCGGTAAACGTTTCACCCCAAAAAAATGTTTATCTTACTATTTATACACGGACGTATAACGAAACCATAGCGCGATTTACAACACCATCTAGTAGCAAATTACAAAATAATGAAAACTTAATAACTACTGACTACTATTATCTGGACATACCGCCCACCAAGGACATAATGCAGCGTGTCCTTCAAATAACAGCCCACCATGCTATATCTTCAAACAAATCTCAAAATTATTACAAAATAAAAAAATACAGTTAGGTGGTTACAGGTAATATACACAACTTAGAGGTAGGTCTCTTAATAACTGTGCCCTTTGTGCGTACTGTTACCACCCGTGTACCATCCGAACCTGGATATTTTTGCTCAATTTTACCTAGCAACCATCTACCAGGAGGCATATCATCCTCTTTTATGAGAACTACATCACCTAGTGATGGTTCTGGGTTTTTGTATTCCCACTTGTGCCTCTGGAGGAATTGGTGAAGGTAATCCTGCAACCAACGTCACCGGAAGACTTGCATCATCCTCTGGTGGAGTTGCCATCGACGTAGAGTGGATATGGTTGTATTTTCATAATTAGTATCTGGTACTACGACGAGTGGTTCGCCCACCAGAAAATGACCTGGGGTTAAGACGACGATTTTTTTATTTTTTTTATTTTTTTTAAAGAATATTAGTAACCGAAATTACTAATATTCCCCCTAACCCCTCCAGCTAAGCTAAATTGCTTGTGTTAGGAGTGGGTTCACGTCGGTAGTGTAATGGCCAGGAAACGAACCCGGGACCTCTCGATCGTAAGGTCGACTCCTTAACCACTAAGCTACCGATCCTCTATGTAAGATAGAGGTCTCGAGTTGAGACAGGCCTCAATTTGAGCTAATAAGGTGCCTAGCTCTTCGTAGGTCAGCGTGGAATTCCCAATGACGCGTTTCAAATGGTATTTGGTCGACTTTATTCCA
The DNA here is from genome assembly GCA_946251805.1 of Cybosia mesomella. Taxonomy (NCBI): domain Eukaryota; kingdom Metazoa; phylum Arthropoda; class Insecta; order Lepidoptera; family Erebidae; genus Cybosia; species Cybosia mesomella. The sequence goes on along the minus strand of OX276393.1, from coordinate 17,705,336 downwards.
GCCTCCCATAGTCCCCCAAAATTTAGAGCACGAGGAGGAATAAAGTTCCATTTGGTACCATTGTTTGCGAGCTGCTCGGCCAATTCCTGTCGGAAGGCTGATTTTTCCTCTTGAAATAAGTCAAGTAGCTCGCGAGCAGCTCCTACAAAATTCGTACCGTTATCGCTATATAGCTCCGCACATCGTCCACGTCTGGCCACAAACCTCCTAAAAGCCGATAAAAACCCTTGAGTAGTCAGATCACTGACTGCTTCGAGATGCATTGCTCGTGTTGACATACACACAAACAATGCTATGTACCCCTTATAGGATTTGTTACCTCTACCCTTTGAAACCCTGATACTTATCGGGCCTGCGTAATCGACACCACTTATAAGAAAAGGTTTATTTGGAGTCACTCGCGCTAATGGCATTTGCTCCATAAGTTGGGTTGTTACCTTAGTTGAATAGCGAATACACGTCACACAACCTCTGAAATATTTTTTGACCAACCCCTTGACACCCACAATCCAATATAGTGACCGCCAGTATGTGATCATGAGTTGTGGACCACCGTGCATAGTCCTTTTATGTGCGTCCGCAATCAAGAGGCTAGTCAACCACGAATCTCTTGGAATAAGAATCGGATGTTTCTCATTATACTTCAATTGAGACATTTCTAGTCTCCCACCGACTCTTATCAAACCCCTTGTATCAATAAACAAATTTAACGACTTCAACCTTTTTCCTTCTGTTCTTAAACATCCCTTATCCTTCAGCTCTTCTAATTCTTCGGTTAACTCTTCCTCTTGACATCTCTTTACACACAATTCTAGAGCCTCATCAATTTCTTGACTTGTCAAATGCTTAGTACAGTGTTTTCTTACCGAAGTTTGTCTGAGATTCAAGAATCTGCGACAATAAGAAATTACTCGGAGGAGTTTGGATAAAGTGGAGAACCTTTGCCAAAGAGTTGTATCAAAGACAGTAGAGTGTGTCTTTGTTTGTTCCTGGCTTGTATTTAGGTGCTTTGGTCTCTTGAAGTCAATCACTTTCTGTTTCATAAAATCTGGGCCATCAAACCAGATTGATGTCGTCAACAGTTCTGTTGGAGAAATACCTCGAGACGCACAGTCGGCTGGATTTTGCTTAAAAGGAATATGGGACCAATGTTGAGTATCTATAGTGGTTAAAATCTCTGCGACCCTATTTGCCACGAATGTTTTCCAACGGCTTGGATGGTGATTCAACCATGCCAGCACTACCTCGCTATCAGTGTAAGTATAGAGGTCGGCCTTGGGTATTCCTAAGACTTCAGCCACTTCCACAATGATTTTCGACAATAGGACTGCCCCACAAAGTTCAAGCCTCGGAATCGACACTTGTTTAATGGGAGCTACTTTCGTTTTAGAAGTCACTAACGACACATGAATATTTCCCATTTCGTCTATCACTCTGAGGTATACAACGGCAGCATATGCCACTTTGAATGCATCCGCGAAGCCATGTAATTCCAGTTTTGCTGTCTTGTAAGTATGCAACCAGCGTGGGATTTTTACATTTACTAAAGACGGTAAGTCTTGGCGGTAAGTCATCCACTCTTGTAATAAATTGCTGGGGACTTCTTGATCCCATTCAATGCCCGCCAGCCATAATCTTTGAATGAAGATTTTTGCCACAATTATACATGGTGCCAACCACCCCAGAGGATCGAATAACCGTGAAATGTCAGAAATAACTTTTCTTTTTATAGCAGGTTCACTTAGCGGAGCAAGATCAACGGTGTATCGGAAGACATCTTCGCGTGGATGCCAGGTAAATCCTAGAATCTTTGTTATTTCATCCAGCTTTATTCTCAACCCCTCTTCAGAACTATCATTCTCATTTTTTATCTTATCTAATAACTCTCTGCTATTACTAATCCATTTTTGTATTTGAAAGCCGCCTTTAGCCAACACTCTAGTCATTTCTTTATAAATATTAAAACAGTTTTCTACATTTTCAGCACCAGTCATTAGATCATCCATATAGAAGTCGTTCAGAATGGATTTTCGCTATTTCAGGACTATCCTGATACTCATCATAAGCAACTTGATGAAGGGCCCGCACGGCAATACGGTGCAGCGGCCGTTCCGAAAGTTACTGTCACCAATTCGAATTCTTCTATATCTTTTTCAGGACACTCTCTCCAAAGTATTCGCTGAAATGAAGTGTGTTCCTCATGTACTAGAACTTGTCGATACATTTTGATTATGTCTCCGACTAGACATATTTTGTATTTTCTCCAGCACATAATGGTATGACGGAGTTCGTCTTGCAAAGATGGGCCTATCATCAAGTTATCATTAAGAGATATATCGTTCATCCCCTCTTACAGGATGCATCAAACACAACCCTGACCTTAGTTGTGTCTTTATACTCCCGGACTACTGCGTGGTGCGATAAGTAAACAGCTTCATTATTATTTTTTTCTAAATCAGCAACCTTTCTCATATGATTAAGCTCTAAATATTCGTTAATAACTTTAGTGTAATCAATTTTGTTTTATATTTGTTCCTAATTTAAATTCTAATCCTTTAAATCTTTTTTCAGCTATTTTCCTGGATTCACCATACTTGCAGTCCGGGTCCGCGTCAAGAAATGGTAACCGTACGATATATCGACCATGACTATCCCGTTTTGTGGTAGCTGTAAAAAGCTCCTCACATCTAATCTCTTCTTCCGTGAGCATCTTTTTAATTTCAGGTGGTTCGGCTTCCAGTTCCCAGAATCTTTTCAAAAACTCGTCAGCGCTTAGACTAGAATGCATCACGGTTATATGAGACGAGATATTAGTCCTGTTATCCACTTCACAGACGCCAGATAATATCCACCCGAAAGCAGTATCTTGCGCTAAGATTGATCAACTCGAATTCCACTTAATACCTGCCTTTATGATGTGACTTTTTACCTCAGCACCTAACAAAATATCCATTTTATTAGGCCTGTAATACTCAGGATCAGCCAAATCACCCACAGTCAATTACAGTCGTTCTATTCTAGTTACTTTCGTAACTGGTAGAAGGGAAGTAATAGACTTCAAGACGTAGGCATTCACCATAATTTGGAACCGGGGATCGACTCTAGACCTTATATAAATGTTGACAGTAGACTTTGATATCACACTTTTGTCCCCACCTACACCTGTTATAGTGTGTTTAGCCGCAATTATCTTCAATCCCAGGTACTGAACTGTAGATTCAGTAACAAAAGATCCTTGCGACCCTTGGTCTAATAAAGCCCTAACCATACTAAAAGTCCCGTCCTTCGCTTCAGCTTATACGACAGCAGTCGTTAATAGAACTGTTTTGTTACAGTTCCCTGTTGAAAGACAAGAGACTAGTGGCTCATTAGACCCCTCCGCTTGCGCGGCATGCTGTTGACTGCCTGAAGCAGTTTCCTCCTTCATCGACCTAGCCGATGAGGCTTTTTCGTGAACCGTCTCCTCGTCTACTGACCCAGAAACACCACTAGGCTGTAATAAAGAGTGGTGGCGGCGTTTGCACACCTGACACCGGGTAATGTTCTTACAATACTTGGCAGAATGGTTGCTATTTAAACACACAAAGCACAATTTTTTCACGGTCTGATCCGATGACACCTTCAGTTCCCAAGCCTTTCTAGTTTCTGGATCAAGTTTTGCACTAATAATGTAAATAACTAAAATATCCCAAGAGGATATATCTACACCTAAAGTTTGTATCGAATCTAAACATTCAGATGTCGTATTAATTAAACCTTTAATATCTGACGCGGATTCTGATGTTAAAACCCTCTGGCTTTACAATCGTTTTAAAAATGCCTTTTGCCAAATACCTTTTATTATTATAATTTTTTTTTAGTTTATTCTATGCCCTTGCGTAATTGTCCGAAATAACCTTAATATTCCGTAATAACTGCTCTGCTTCCCCAGTGACATGCCCTTTTAGGTAAAAAGTCATTGTGCGTTATCAAGTGATTTGTTATCATGAACTAATGCTAATAACAAGTCTCTAAATGTTAGCCACTCCGTGTATTTACCAGAGAATGTAGGGATTTTAATCTCGGGTAACTTGGCTCTGCTGACTACTTTGTCACTGTGACAATACGAGTCTGTGTCCGCAGATGCATTCGTAGAACTTACTCTCTTACATTTAGTAGACTTTCAGGTTTAGGTTCAGTAGACTGACCCAGAAACACCACTAGGCTGTAATAAAGAGTGGTGGCGGCGTTTGCACACCTGACACCGGGTAATGTTCTTACAATACTTGGCAGAATGGTTGCTATTTAAACACACAAAGCACAATTTTTTCACGGTCTGATCCGATGACACCTTCAGTTCCCAAGCCTTTCTAGTTTCTGGATCAAGTTTTGCACTAATAATGTAAATAACTAAAATATCCCAAGAGGATATATCTACACCTAAAGTTTGTATCGAATCTAAACATTCAGATGTCGTATTAATTAAACCTTTAATATCTGACGCGGATTCTGATGTTAAAACCCTCTGGCTTTACAATCGTTTTAAAAATGCCTTTTGCCAAATACCTTTTATTATTATAATTTTTTTTTAGTTTATTCTATGCCCTTGCGTAATTGTCCGAAATAACCTTAATATTCCGTAATAACTGCTCTGCTTCCCCAGTGACATGCCCTTTTAGGTAAAAAGTCATTGTGCGTTATCAAGTGATTTGTTATCATGAACTAATGCTAATAACAAGTCTCTAAATGTTAGCCACTCCGTGTATTTACCAGAGAATGTAGGGATTTTAATCTCGGGTAACTTGGCTCTGCTGACTACTTTGTCACTGTGACAATACGAGTCTGTGTCCGCAGATGCATTCGTAGAACTTACTCTCTTACATTTACTCAACATTTCCATCAACTCGCTTTTAAACTCCACATAAAACTCTTCGACCTCATCATACAAATCTTTTTTAATATAATCAGAAGTACTAAGTTCAGTCTTTTTTACGGTACTAAGTATTTGGGTATGGATATTTGTAAATAATGCCCATTGTTGATCTAGATTTTCTATTCTAGTTTCAATATATGCAAACGTTAATCGATCTTTAGGGCACTTCTTAAAATTTGCTTTAGCCTTAAACATTTTAGTTTTAGTGTCCTCTTGTAGATTGTTAAACGCTTCCATTTTTTAATAATTCAAAATACTAACTAAACTAGAATATTAACTAAAAGCTCTAATCAACTAGCAACTAACTTACTAAGTACTTTCAACAATACACAAACAATAAAATATGTTTTCTTATAACTTAGCGAAGGTTAAAGTACAAGTTTAAATATAAAATGAATATCATAAGATACAAAAAGCTAAATTTAGATACAGATTAACTACTTATTTACTTCAAACAACGATATAGTCGACTACCTACTTGGAACATAAACCCAAATATAAAAGCGGCTATAAGCAATAAATACCAAATAAAATATTCTAAGATCTACAAATCTATAAAATTGTACAAGTTTTTTGAACTTTCTAGGTAAAATAGGGCATGGATTCCCGACCAAACTACTTTTTACCTAAAACAAACACAAGTCTAAAACTACTCAATTTTTCTAAGTCCAAATATTTACACTACTACATTACACTAACTACATACACACTAATTTTCTAAGTTCCAGTTATCTTCATTTTAGGTTTCAAACTTCTATGCACGTTACTGTATATTCAAATTTACTTTTTTTTCTAATTATGATGTCGAATTGTACTCACAGTTTATCTTCGGCACTCACTGTCACTTAACTTGGACGGACGTCTACTCCCAATGACGCGGACGCTCTTTAACGGCATCGTGCCGCAACTCTGCCTAGTAGTTCCTTCCGCCTCACCTCCCGATATGGCAACACTGGCCACCCGGTACCGCCAACACCGCTGCAACCGCAACGCTTCTCCCAGCGCCTTGCTGCTGTAGGGGTTTGCTCTGGACAGCGATCCACTGCCCAGTTGAGACGAAGAGGTAGTAGCCACTACCAACACCGATGACTACTTAACAGACCCGGTCTTCCGGCTTCGAAGGACCATGAACGAATGTCAAGGTCCGCAGGCGAGGAAATAATACACTCCACAAATAATGTATAATGCGTATTTATTCCGGTAAACGTTTCAACCCAAAAACATGTTTATCTTACTATTTATACACGGACGTGTAACGAAACCATAGCGCGATTTACAACGCCATCTAGTAGCAAATTACAAACTAATGAAAACTTAATAACTACTGATATCTGGACAGTCTCAACTGATGAGTAGTTATTTTAATAGATTCCGTGTTCAATCACAGAAACTCATAAAGTTCAAAAAATGTCCAGTTTCACCCTAATAAAAACATAACATAACATAACATAAACTCACGCCTATATCCCCGAAGGGGTAGGCAGAGGTGCTAGCACCCACATTTCGCCAGTTTATGTTTAGGTCCCAATGTAATAGGTGGCGAGCCTATTGCCATTAACCGGGCACTTATAAACCTGCGATAAATACACACATAACTTCGAAAAGCATCGGAAAGTCATTGGTGTGTGCCATGGTAAAACCTGGGATCGAACCCGAGACCTCGTCTCAGCAGTCCATTACCCATACCACTAGGCTACCGCGGCTCTTCACCCTAATAATATATATATAAATAAATATAGTTATTGTTTAGTTTGAATCATTAAGTATTTATACTTTAATATTTTCACCGCGTATTGAAGTGTCGTGTTTGTATATTATTTTTTCTTGGCATACCCGCTCATAATGATTAAGATTCGTAGTACGAGCGCCTGTACCGGACGAAGTGGGCGTGCTATGCTAGCAGTACATCGCGAGTTGAGCGCGGAGTTGAGCGCGACGTCATTTGGTGAGGGTCCGAGCTCGTTGGCTCGTTGATGGACCCTGTGCTCGTGAGTTTCTTAAGGGTGTCGAGCAGGTTAGCTCGTTGGTAGACGCTGTGTTCGCGCGGTTTAGTCGGCTTTGCCACGCGTTTTGAAGGAACATTGTTTTGATTTTGTTTGTTGAATGTTGATTAATTGGTGAAAAATAATTATCGAGATAGTTATCTCTTTGTAAAATAAAGTGAATACGCCCATCGCGTTCGTTGGACTTGGAACCATTGCTGCGGTGGAACACACATTCTATGGGAAGTAACCTCACATTTTATTTTATTGCATAATTAGTTTATTGTATATTCAATTACACGTACATTCAAGTCACATATAGTTCATTCAAGTCACATATAGTTAGATACACTAAATAGGCACACTTTCCAATCTTTGCTACTTTCCCGGCTGAGTCCCGGTCTATTGAAGGTCAGTGACCCATTTATTAATATATTTTGTGTATTGTTGATGATAATTAACGGATTGGTTTAATTTTAGTTTGCCATTTGAAACTCAACACGCGGTTAGCGTTCGCCATTTTTTATTGTTAATTTCTCATTGCTATTTTGCCTTTTGGTGCAATTGAATTGGACTATTTCAGCTTTAAAACTTGGAATTGTCATTGTAATTAAAATATTGACTGGTCGATTTCGATCGGGTGTCAATTGCGGCTTAATTTGATTATTGAAACAAGTACGTGATAAAAATCTGTTTAAATTTGATTTGTTGTTTATTCATGTGATTGATTGGACCCGCCGGGAGGTCTCAATAGATAATTATCTATGTTTACTTGCTATAAAATTGAAAGTAATTTATAATTTGATTTGTTTGTATCCGAGCGTTTAAAATAGCAAATTTTATAGTTTAATATTTCTCGGGATTTCCGGGTAATTTTGGTGATCGATTCTGACCGAACTAACCGATTCACTGTAACGGGAATTCAACTTCCGGAAATTTTGGATATTACTTTTGTTTGATTTGTTCTAAGTCCGGGGCTGTTCCTCGAATGCCTTTTTTTTTTTTTTTTTATCGTGCGGAAATCCCTTCGGATACCCCCCCGCCGGCCAGCGGGGGCGGTTATGTCGGGCTTGCACCGACCAAAACCGCACGCCGTCTCGGGTCTTCAGACGCCGGGGTGTAAGGTTACCCATAGAGCATATCCCTCGCACCCCGGCTGACCCTGGGCCATCTCACCACTAACAGCATCGCTCATCCTGTCTCCTCTGAAAGCAGAGGAGTACGGAGAGCGATGTGTTCCCGCCACGTTGGGTATCAATGCCAACCCTATGAAGGGGTGAAGGGGAAGCCATTGACCGCCGGCCAGGGTGTACCGGCCGCTCCGGTTCCGTTCCCCCCGGACTGCAGCGGGATCGGAATCGGAGCGACACTCGAGGAGGTTACCCAACACACACCCCTGTTCCTCGAATGCCTGGTTTTTATAAAATTGCGATGTTTTTTCTTGTTTGAACCGTTTTATATTCGTACCGCCTTCCTGTGTTTGATTAATAATTTTTTGTACCGTTTGTTGACTGCACATTGGTGTAGTTCCGGATCATTAGACACTTTATTTTATTTAGATATTAAGTTTTAGTTTTATTTGCGTTTCCACTGTCGCGCTTTAGATCACGCTTCGGAACGAAGTAGTGATTGCGTGAAAGTGAGTGGTGGAGCTACGGCTTGAATACTACCTGCTCGTGATCTCACTCCTCACCCTTGTCTCTGGGTTAAAGGAGACTGGTGGCAGAGCTGTTAATTGTCTTTTTTTATTACTGCGCTCGCTCGGTTCACGCACTGAACAGTTATATATGATTTTAGAACTCAAACGCCAGCGGTGGTTTCCACACCTCTCCTGCCCTTGGCAGTGCCACCATGAGAGGTCACGGGGAGGCTATGCGGTATGTTTTCGCAGCTTCTAACTTTTTACTAATTATGAACTTAATGTGCATGTGGACAGATAAGACACTGAATTGAGATGCCGAAAATGAATAACTGAAGAGAGATAAAGCTTTAAAACCTCAAGAAATACATGAAAAAGTGTTGATTATTTAAAAAAGAAATATATGTTATTTTTTTTTATTTATTTATTTAATCAGCAGATACCTTTTTTTACAATATATTATTGCGCCAAACTGCTAAGGCAGTTTGTAGGCGCTACGCTCATATTCCGTATAGTAATTAAATGCTACCCATCCACCTAACTTATTATATACTATATACAAATTGTTACATACTAACATGATTATTTTATTGCATGATACAACAATGATATTATTGCATCATGCAATAAACAAATCCCTAAGTTTTTTTTTGAGAGAACTACTTTTAATTTTTTTATCGCTTCTTAAAAACATGTAATTGTTGTATAACCTGGGCACTATATATTTTCTTGTTCTTTCACCATAATAATGATTCACTTTATTCTTAACCAATTTACCTATTTTAGTTGACCTCACACTGTACTTATATTTCTTCATAGTTTTAAACTCTTCTTTGTAATAAGTTTCTAAAGTAACAAGTTATTTCACTTTTACATCGATTGGCATTAATTTACACTCTGAAAATAATTTACTGTAATCATCTTTACATTTATTAAGTATTTTTTTATTAACTATCATTTTCAGAAATTTTATTTGAAGTTTCTTTAATTTTTCAGTATAAGTTTTAAATGTTAAGTCATTAATAAGTAATGGACTGAGTTGCTATAACTCAGTCCATAACTTATTAATGACTCCTTATTAATGAATGAGTTACGCCTTATAATATTTCTTATCTGCCAGTGAAAATCCCGTCTAAAGCGGCCCAGCCGTTCCAGAGATTCCTAATCAAACAAACAGAAAAATAGACAGACAAGATTTTCAAAACTTTGCTGTTTTGTTATATGCGCGCATACACTCATATACATTTATTGAAAACCTGTTATTTTAATGTTACACACAGACACTTCAATTTTATTTATTTGTATAGATTTAATACAAAACACATTATACAACTAACATTGTTTGTAACTTAGTAATAACTTAGTAATCTCAAGTGAAGAATAGTTGCGCTGATCTTATGATAGATTCCGTAGGCGATCACAGAAACTCATAATGTACATAAGGTATCTACCCAGTAGGGCACGCCGCAATAGCAGCGGTAAGACCCATCATGGAGGATTGGCTAGAGAGGCGACACGGAAGCCTCTCGTACCGACGGACGCAGGTGATCTCCGGGAAGGGGTGCTTCGGGGACCACCTGCATTGGATCAGGAAGGAACCAACGCCTGAGTGTCATCACTGCGACGCTAGCGAGGACTAAGGGCTGCACACGCTGGCGGACTGCCAGGCGTGGGAGGCGCTGAGACGTGACCTCGTGGCAGATATCGGGGAGGGAGTCCTCTCACTCGGCAGCATGATTGCGGCAATGGTGCGGAGCGCGAGCGCGAGGGCCTCCGCTACCTCCTTCTGCGAGCATGCAATGCTCGCGAAGGAGATGGCAGAGCGCGCCCGGGAGAGGTTCAGAACTCTCCCGGCCCGCCGAGCCCGCAAAATGCTCGCCGCGCGTCGCAGGCGACTCAGGCGCCGGAGGTCGCTTAACGACCTCCGTCCTCCATGAGCGCAGGCCTGGGGGTGGCAGGTGAGGCCGCCTGTCACCCCAGCAGAAGCAGGCCGGGACGGTGGGGCGACTAGCGCCCCTCCCCCAAACCGGGGCAAGACGGGGACACCGTGGTTTCCAAACTCGAAACCGGAGATGGCCCAGGGTCGGGGTGCGAGGGATATGCTCTATGGGCAACCTTACACCCCGGCGTCTGAAGACCCGAGACGGCGTGCGGTTTTAGTCGGTTCAAGCCCGACATAACCGCCCCCGCTGGCCGGCGGGATGTATCCGAAGGGATTTCCACATGAAAAAAAAAGTACCCTGGGCAAGGACATAGGTCGCAATAATCAGCATTCACGCGTGCGTAGCCGCGGGCAACAGCTAGTATATTATTTTGTGTTATTTTTGTTGTATTGAAATCAAACATTATCATGTTTGGAGCAGAATAAGGTTTTAATAATTCTGGAAGGAACTATTAAACAATAACATATTTACTGGTTAATATTATTATTATTTTTTATTTATTTCAAAATTTATGCACACACAATATAAATATACAAAAATTGGATGATGGAAAGAATAGTACAATGGTACTGCTTATTTCTTAATGAAATTTCTTCCAGCAGACCGGCGAGAGGAGATCGTGAAAACAAGAAAAGGGGAATATATACGTGTGTATGATAGCGGGAATGAATACATTAACACACACAAACAAAATTACAAACATATTTAAATTAAGTTACACAAACATACATATTAACATAATATAAACCAAACATGTAATATATAAACCTAAATATATTATACATACAAATACATATACAATAAATAACCAAATATGCATATATATGGACATGAGTAGTTGGGTCACAAGGTAGAAGAGAGATAGCGTTTGCGGACTTTACTTTTGAAGACTGAGATCGAGTTGCTCGCTCGGATGTCAGACGGAAGTGAATTCCACAGTCTGACCGCTTGCTGTGCAAGAGAAGGAATAAGAGTAGAAGTTAGTTTTGTGAGAAGGAATTATTACAGTTATCGAGACGATTTAGACTTTATTGACATACTCGTGTTTATTTACTGAGGCGAAAAATTTATCACATTTACAGTTCACCCATTTGTAAGTACATGCTCCCACTACATAATACCTTTGGAGGCTAGAACTCATAAAGAACCAGCTTCTTGTAACCTTCCGATACTTTGGGATCTCTAAATTAGAGGTATTTTTTCTAGAGGTTTCTACCTCTAGAAAAAATACCTCTAATTTAGAAATGTAACGAAACTCTTCTGAGTTTCGTTACATTTGTGTATTAAATATTCGTGTTTCTGCTTTTAGTAGAAATTTAATAGATGATATTCCCGTTTAGGCCTAAGGGAATATTGGCTGTCATCAATCAATTACCTCCAACGAAATTATTTTAACTATTTTCAAAATAACGACGGTCATATAAAAACCTGTTTAAAATACCTGGGGTCGTTTCACAGATGTTTGTAATAACTAGTAGATAGATGAAATCCATTAGTTATTACATACCATTATTTTATGCAACTACACTTGATTGTAATAATGGATGATTCACCTACTGTAGATTTATCTGTGGCTAATAACTGTAGACTAAATAAGTAAGTAAGCACACAAAAACATACTAACATGCAATTAGATCATCAAGTTGATGACCCGGCCACCCAACAGGGTGCAGTGATTTCAAATTTAGAGTAGGATAAAGTGGACACGGGTAAATTATTTAAGATTAGTACATTGACCATTTACCCAGATCCCCTCTATTGTTGGTGTATCATGTATAGATTGATGTATTTCATTTGGGGTGTGTAATATGATTTAGATGCTTACCTCGGCAGATTTGGCAAGCGACCAGAATGCACGACTACCAGACGGGTACCGCGCCAGCCGAAGGGCAAAGTGAAGACCAATTCTGCCGATTAATTCAAATTTAGCCCTAGCCGTTGCCCTTTTACTGGATCTCGAGGCGGCATTCAATTTTTATTCGATTATTCCGAACCTGACCCGAAAACCTGATCTGTCGCGGGTTAGGTTAGGTTAGGTTAGTTTCTAAGATGTTAGATTAAATAGCTAGGCAAGTAATTAAACGTATCTGCGCAATTCGGTTTATGATAGCAACGAAACCTCGGGTCAGGTTAGGAAGAGGGTTACGTTCGGAACAAATATTACATATTTTTTCAAGTTTCTAACCTAACCCACGACCGGGTCAGGTTCGGAATAATTATTTTTATTCATTATTTGTGTTTATGAAAATATCAAGGCATCGACAAAATTAGAAGGATTATTAAAATTCTGCATGATATTATTTACCGCTAAATATGAAATGAGTGTACTTACATAACCGATGGAACACTATGAAATATGCGTGATTTCCGGAGTCCGACGATGAACTCTTCAATTTATTCTTTAAATCGTTGGTCTATACGATTAAAGTCAATGGGATATTTACCATGTGCTGTTTGGAGTATCCGATATTTCGGAACTGTTCAAAACAAGACATGGTAAATATCCCGTTGACTCTAATACTAATGATAGTGACCATCATAGTTTAAATACCTATAAAGTGATGAATATTTACAGTATAAATACATCCACATTTTATCTAAAGCAACCACTTATCTAACTTCAATACAATACCATAAAATGTTAATTTTATGAAAAGGGTAGTAATAGGTGGTGATTTTAAGGGGTTGTTACCCAAATGTGACACAAATAGTACATTCATCACTAAGATAACCCTATTTACTTTAGTTCTACGTACCTTTCATGTTCTCCAAAAATAATATTGAGATCACTAATGATGTTCAATATCGTAGTCACCTTAAAGATAATAGTCCAGTCATTATAGTAAGCTCACCTCGGAATTCGAGATACCCAGCTGTAAGTCTGTAAATACTTGTATATTGACACCCTAAAAGTTGTCTCAAAACCTACATATGGTAGGGTGTAAGCGAATATTTGGCTGTGTGGTGCCGGCCTAGAAGAGAATAGCACCAACCCAAGTCTTCCCGTGGGTGTCGTAAGAGGCGACTAAGGGACATATCCGGGGGCGGGCAGCAGCACCCCCGCAGAACAACCCCTCCAACAAACTGCGATCCCCAACCCGCCTGCCCAGCGTGGGGATTATGGGCACTACCCCCAAATGAAGGAAACAGCCAAAAGATGGCCCCCAGTTCCCGGCCGCCTCGCTATCCCTTGTCATGGTAGCGGCCATGGTAACGGCGGGGCAGGGGGTGCTAAGAATCCCCGGGCTACAATAGGCTACCAAACCCTTCACAAACTGACCCTGGCTACGTATAACGGACGCACTCTGAGGCTTGACCATCATCTAGCGCAGTTGGAAGTGGAGTTAGAGAACATTAAATGGCATGTTCTCGGGTTATGCGAAGTCCGTAGAGAGGGAGAGGACACCGTAACCCTTGACTCGGGCCATCTTCTCTACTTTCGCGAGGGTGATAAAACATCCCAGGGTGGCGTAGGTTTCCTCGTCAATAGGGCCCTCTCTAACAACGTTCAAGAAATCTCCAGCGTGTCGAACAGGGTAGCGTACCTGATCCTTCGGCTATCCAAGCGGTATAGCATGAAGGTTATTCAGGTCTACGCACCGACCTCGGCACACTCGGATGATGAAGTGGAGGATATGTATGAAGACATATCCAAAGCCTTGCACAACACCACTAAGGCTCACTTCAACGTTGTTATGGGGGACTTTAACGGCAAGGTGGGTACCCAGTCTGGGTACGAATCCCGTATAGGCCCGCATGGTTATGGAGTTAGGAATCACAGGGGACAAATGCTTGTCAACTTCCTTGAGAAAGAGGGACTATTCTTAATGAATTCCTTCTTTAAGAAACAGCCTCAAAGGAAGTGGACATGGCAAAGCCCCGACGCTGTGACAAAAAATGAGATCGACTTCATCATGACGGATAGCAAGCACATATTCAGAGATGTCTCAGTGATCAACAGGTTTAATACCGGATCTGATCACCGACTGCTCCGAGGCTCTCTGAATATCAACCTAAAGCTTGAAAGAAACCGTTTGATGATGTCCACGCTCCGACCTAACCCAACCCAAATCATGGCGGGCACCGAGAAGTTCCAGCAGCTTCTCGGGGAAAGATTTGTAGCCTTGGAACCCACTGATGACGCTGACGAGACCCTACACAATCTGGTCGAAACGCTGAGAGACGAGGGCATCAAGTTCTGCAAAAAACAGCGCACTGGCAGGAAGTCCAAACTCTCGGATGAGACTCTGGGGCTGATGGCAAGAAGACGGGAAACCACCCAAGCGACTTCGTCAGACAGGTCACACCTAAACAAGGAAATTGCGAAGATGGTACGGCGCGACCTTCGGAGCTCCAACACACGCCTCATTGAAGAGGCGATAGAGCGAAACCGAGGGTCCAAAGTATTCACTCAGCAGCTTGGAAGGAGCCATCTGACGAAGCTCATAACGCATGATGGGAGGACCGTCTTGTCGAAGCCGGAGATCTCCGCCGAGATAGAGGATTTCTATGGCCGTCTGTATACTGCACATGCTCCCCGTCCTCGACGAGACGAACATGATTCCAGAGCCACCCTGACACGCCACTATACCGACGAACTGCCTGATATCAGTCAAGACGAGATCGTGTTAGCTCTGAAGCAGCTTAAAAATGGAAAAGCCCCCGGTGAGGATGGAATTACTTCAGAGCTTCTGAAGGCAGGAGGAGCTCCTGTCATACAGGAGTTACAGAAGCTCTTTAACGCCGTCCTTCACAGTGGGAGAACTCCTAAGGCGTGGAGCGGGAGTTTGGTTGTTCTCTTTTTTAAGAAGGGTGATAAGACCCTCCTTAAAAACTACAGACCCATCACACTCCTGAGCCACGTCTATAAGCTATTTTCACGAGTGGTCACGAATCGTCTCGCCAGGAGACTCGACGAGTTCCAGCCACCGGAACAGGCTGGGTTCCGCGGAGGATATGGCACCATAGACCACATTCACACAGTGAGGCAGATTATACAGAAGTCCGAAGAGTATAATCAGCCCCTGTGTCTCGCTTTTGTGGACTATGAAAAGGCATTTGACTCCGTTGAAACTTGGGCTGTTCTGGAATCCTTACAGCGATGTCAAGTAGACTATCGTTATGTCGAGGTGCTGAGATGCCTTTACGAAGCCGCCACTATGAGTGTCCAAGTACAGGGTCAGCAGTCTAAACCCATCCAATTGCGCAGAGGAGTGAGACAGGGGGATGTCATATCCCCGAAACTGTTCACGAGCGCATTGGAAGATATGTTTAAGACGCTGGACTGGAAAGGTAAGGGCATAAATATAAACGGCGACTACATCTCACACCTGCGATTCGCTGATGACATAGTCTTAATGGCGGAGTCGCTAGAGGAGCTAACCCAGATGCTGGACGGCCTAGCTTCAGCCTCGCGACGCATCGGTCTTGGCATGAATTTGGATAAAACCAAAGTCTTGATTAATGGCCACATTGATCCAGGACCGGTCGTCGTGGATGGCCACCTTCTTGAAATTGTTTCTGAGTACACTTACCTCGGGCAGATTGTGCAGTTGGGTAAAAACAATTTTGAGAAGGAGGCCAAGAGGAGGATCCAGCTAGGCTGGGCAGCGTTTGGGAAACTACGTCGGGTTTTCTCGTCATCCATACCGCAGTGTTTGAAAACGAAAGTTTTCAATCAGTGCGTCCTACCCGTAATGACCTACGGAGCTGAGACGTGGACACTCACGGTAGGGCTGGTCCACCAGTTCAAAGTCGCTCAGCGAGCTATGGAAAGAGCTATGCTCGGAGTTTCTCTGAAGGATAGGATTCGTAACGAATACATCCGACAGAGAACCAAGGTTATCGACATAGCTCAAAGAATAAGCAAGCTGAAGTGGCAGTGGGCCGGCCATATCTCGCGAAGAACCGACAACCGCTGGGGTAAACGTGTTCTTGAGTGGAGACCGCGACTCGGCAAACGTAGTGTAGGACGCCCTCCGGCCAGGTGGGATGACGATCTGCGAAAGACTGCGGGCAGATGCTGGATGCGGCAAGCTGAAGACAGGGCGCTATGGCGCTCATTAGGGGAGATCTATGTCCAGCAGTGGACTAGAATAGGTTGATGATGATGATGATGATGAAGCGAATATTAAATTTCAAGGTCAAAGGTCACAAAAATTGGTTACTTGCGCTTTTTTTGTAAATATCTCATTTCCTATGGGTTTTTTTGCTATCTGTATTTATTATATTGTAGAATACAAAATTCTCTACAAATTTTGTTTAAAAAAAAATTCTTACAGTGAACCGTTTTCGAGATAGAGGGCGGAGAGCGCGCGGTCACAGCATCACTTCAGGTCAACCGGTGCATCCGGTCGAAAACGCGCCATATATAGTTGATGAACTACGATAAATCAATGATTATAAATATTTGTCAAGTTTTATTAACTATTATATTATATTTTATCATTTTCTTCATGCATTAAATCTATCTATTCAATAATACTGATAACCGTTTCATAAAATTAAAAAATAATTTTGGGAAAAACTTAAATCATAAAATAGTTATTTTCATTATATTATTTATTTTTTCATCATGTAAGAAGTTATTAATATTAATTAGGTTAAAATTCAAATATTTTCCTATATTTTCATTAACAACTAGCGAGGTAAGAATCTCGTTTTTACCTTTTTTTTTTTTTATCGTGCGGTAATCCCTTCGGATACCCCCCCGCGTGCCAGCGGGGGCGGTTATGTTGGGCTTGAACCAACTAAAACCGCACGCCGTCTCGGGTCTACAGACGCCGGGGTGTAAGGTTGCCCATAGAGCATATCCCTCGCACCCCGACTGACCCTGGGCCATATCCGGTTTCGAGATGGCCCCCTCGGGTTTGGGAACCACGGTGTCCCCGTCTTGCAGCATTACATGCTCGCAGAAGGAGGCGGCGGCGGCCCACGCGCTCGCGCTCCGCACCATTGCCGCAATCATGCTGCCGAGCGAGAGGACTCCCACCCCGATGGCTGCCACGAGGTCACGCCTCGGCGCCTCCCACGCCGGGCAGTTCGCCAGCGTGTGCAGCCCTGAGTCCTCGCTCGCGTCGCAGTGATGACACTCAGGCGTTGGCTCCTTCCTGGTCCGATGCAGGTGGTCCCCGAAGCACCCCTTCCCGGAGATCACCTGCGTCAGTCGGTACGAGAGGCTTCCGTGTCGCCTCTCCAGCCAATCCTCCATGATGGGCCTTACCGCCGCTAAATCTCGTTTTTACCTAATTTAAGCTTAAATGACTGGACTATAAGGCTAATTTAACTTTAAAAAACTGAATAGCGCGATGCTGTACTTACAGCAGCTGGGTCTCAACCTCGAAATGTACTTTTTCACGCCCTACTTAAAGAATCAGGAATTTCAGGAGGAAAACATGTGTGATGGTAAATATTTCCATGTCTTTATGAACAATGAAAACAGGTTATATTTCTTCTCATATAATTGTGAATATTATTTATTTTATTTAGTGTCACTGGCTCTACCTGCTTTGCAAACTTGGCATAAAAGTTCTAGGTGGCATAAAAGTGGCTTGGCATAAAAGTGGTAGGTTCTGACTTAAATAAATATATAATGTATAGTATTACCATAGGAGACCAAGGCAGACCAAGAAGAACGTTTATGGAATAAATGAAGAAAAAATGACGAATACTCCACCGACAAGAGCAGTGATCTTACATTTAGGCAGAGAGTATAATAGCGCACCGACTGTATATATCTTGAAATTTTCTGCGTTCTGTGGACAAACCACTTAATAAAACTAATATGATAATATCTGCCTATTATGTTTATAATGTTATAGTAACTAGTCTAAAACATTGTAAATATAAATAATAGATAGATATTATGAATAAAATGCCCCAATTTATTATAAGAGTACCGTTAAATTGTCCTTAAAAGCCTTTAAATTATTATAAGCAAACAATATTATATTTATAATATATGTCACTGCCACCAAGGCTTTAATCTATATATCGAAGGCTTTAATTTAAATGCTTCATTAAGGACAATTTAAAGCCTTGGTGGCACCTACGAGAAGACATATATAGAGATACACCACTTGTCTTCTCAGATTACCTACATTTAAATTTATGTGAATGTCATAAAAAATCTTTGTCCGAATTGATGATTGTAGAATTTGAACGAAATTAAGATGTTACCTATATTCATGCTTATGTTATAATGATAGATCACAAAGATAAACTAATGTTAATATTACAAAATCTATTGAGCCATAACTTGACAGGAAAATATGTAATTTTATCGATATAAATAAGTTTGCGTCAACATATACCAACCATAGATTAGTAGCATGTAGCATCTTTCAAATTTATGTTTTAGTATAAAGGCCAAAATTGATTGTATGTATTTTTGAATAGAATATTTGGTGGTAGTTATACCACGAAATTATTACGTGACCTGATGATAAAGAATGTATTGATTACATATTATGGGTTCCATGAACTCACCCTTCAAAGAAAAATTAATTATATTTTCTCAGTACGCAAAGTAAAGCCTACGTAATTTAACCTTTGTCATGAACTTGATATGTATTATGGCTGGTCGGTGTATTGTTTTATGTTTCGTTTCATGATAGAAGCAGATGGCGGGCTGTTATCTCTGCCTACCCCGGAGGGAAAAAGGC
The DNA here is from genome assembly GCA_946251805.1 of Cybosia mesomella. Classification (NCBI taxonomy): domain Eukaryota; kingdom Metazoa; phylum Arthropoda; class Insecta; order Lepidoptera; family Erebidae; genus Cybosia; species Cybosia mesomella. The sequence goes on along the minus strand of OX276393.1, from coordinate 17,686,197 downwards.
GTGAGTATATATGTATATATGTATTTCAATTACACAGTAATATTTAAATTAGTTCTTTGCCCTTTTTCTTCATATAAACCATAACAACCCTAAATCTCAACTCCACGTGCATAATATTCTTAAAAAAAAAACTAAAAAAACACGCTTTTTATAGAAAACCGAACTAAAAAATAGAAAATAAGTTTTAATAAATTTAAATTAAGAATAGTGTTAAAAATTTCAATATATATATATTAAATAATAGTGTAAATAACAAAAATGTATTTTATTTTAAAAAAGCGTGGGGTGCTTGGGTCAATAGATATAAATATTTTATTGACAGACATGAGTAGAGTGATTATCATTTTGATAATATCTTGAACAGCATCTCACGCTTTTTAAAATAAAATACATTTTTTTTATTTACACTATTATTAATTTTTATTTATTGAAATTTTTAACATTATTCTTAATTTAAATTTATTAAAACTTATATTTTATTTTTTGAGTTCGGTTTTCTATAAAAAGCGTGGATTTTAGTTTTTTTAAACTATTATTTATTTCCTACTTTTTAGTTTTGTTTATTTATAAAAACTTTATTTTTGAGTTTTTTTAAACTATTATATGCTTTGTTGAATTAAATATTCTCTTTGGTGTTCGAAAATTGGTTAATAGTAGATAAATCGGCTAAAGATAATGGTTGGAAATCAAAATTTCTGCCTTAGATGAAAATTATATCAATTAACAAAAATCTTATTTTGCAAATTGACAAATGGAATAATTTTACTACTACTATACTACATCAAGTACTCTTACGGCGGCAGTCGAATTAATAACAAAAATAAAAACTAATATAGACAAAAAAAACATAGTATTAGTCAAAAAAAGCATTCGATATGGTGAGTCACCAAAAATTACTACAGAAGCTACATAGGCCACATAGGGATCACGGGGACAGCTCTCAACATATTCTCATCATATTTTCAAAATACACGTCAGGTGGTCAAAATAGGTAATTTCATGAGTTCTACAGAAATGCTGCCTTTCGGTATAGCTCAAGGCTCCATAATTGGCCCATTAATGTTTTTAATAAATATAAATAATGTACATTTAATAGGACTGACCGATTACCTTACTCTCTACGCTGATGTTACATGTCTTTTCTACTACAATAGCTGTATACAAACGATTATTAGCAAAACTCAGTGAGATCTTAATTTACTAACGAAGTGGTTCAAATATAATTTGTTAACGGTAAACGCATCTAAAACATAGATAATGTTGAAATACAGCAATTTCATCAAGAAAAATACCTTGGATTACGGATAGACGGTAACTATCATGGAGTGCACATATCGACCACGTAAAAGGGAAACTGACGTCTTTATTGGGTGCTATATATAATATATCCAACTGCATTTCGAAAAAAATAAGTACAATTATCTATAATTCCCTAGTGAAATTAGAGCTAGAAGATATGATTGAAATATGGGGTTCGGCCGCACTAATATATTTAAATCCATTACAGAGAACTCAAAATAAAATTATTAAGGCTTTATATCACTATCATTATTTAACACCAACAACTCAACTATTTACGGAAACAGAATTACTAAATCTTAGACAACTTTACGAGTACTGCACATGTATTTTAGTAAAAAAAATTACAACCAATTCAGTCCAGACAAACACACAGTTACGAAAAAAAATAACGCCCTACAGTCTTCGAAATAAAGGCAAACTCCAACTAACTCATCCACACACTAATTACGCAAATAAGACGATACTGTTCGAGGGAGCACAACTGTACAATAAATTGCCTAATGACATCAAGCAAACGGAGAGTATTAACATATTCAAAAGGAAACTAAAAGAACATATGCGAGAAGCGTAATGTAAACTTGTATCACTAATATTACATACCATAGGTTGAACTAAATTAAATTTAATTGAATTATATACCTGATGTCAGCAATAATGTAAGGGCCTAGAGGCGACAATGAAGAAAGAGTTTTCAAAATAGGACTTGCCACGGAGGAATGATCACTGTTCAAAATTTTCAAAATCTGGTTCACGATATCTCACTCAGCTCAACATTGCAAGCAGCGATTCGCTTTGCAGACCTAGTATACATTGGCTAAAATATATAATGAAATTTATTGGAGGTGTCGGAAAAAAATAAGCCGCCCAGGAGCTTTCAACGAGAACGCTACGTAAACGCTTTGAGATATAAGAAAAATGATTGTGGTGGTGGAATAGGTTCCCATGGGTTGCTGATGGTGGAATTCCGCGCGGTTGAAGTCTAAAGCCCACTAGAAGTAGGTTGGCACCTGTAATACAATGTTTAAGTACATTGTGCCTGTACAGGTGCGAACGTTTCACATTATAATGTATAGGTACTTTTGTCTGAGCTGTATTATCTTGTACACATTATAATATCGTCATAACTATGTGATAATTATAAAGATTATTATTATATTATATAACACGGAGAATAAAAAATTTATATAGATTTAAAAAAAAAGCCGCGGGCAACAGCTAGTCTATTATAAAATTGTTAATTAGTTGTGTCTGTACATTGGAGATATTAAGAAAGAAAAACTTGGGTAAACGTTAAATGAACGATTCTATCGACAATTTTTTTATGAGTTCTTGTCTTTTTGTTCGCGATTCACGCGAAAACTACTGACCGGATTGGATTTGCTGTACATTTGATTGCTATTGGTTGAAGCGGAGATATGATCAGCAAACAATAACCGACCGTCGCACGGGTGGAGCCGGGGAAATCAACTAGTTTCATATAGTAACAAACTCATAGCTACTTCAATAACTCATGTGAAACCTTGTTTGCACGTAGCATTTAAGGTAGAACTGTAGGTACTGTAGAAAATTATCCGGAGGATATAAATTATTCGAATAGTTTCTTACAGATACAAGAGTAACAAACAAGAATGCGTCACTGTGTGAGCCATACTCGTCATCTATGCTTTTTTCTTGGATCTTAAAAAGACTAGACACGTTAACAAATAGGATCATCTAAAAATATCATGACTTTGTTAACATAGTTTACCGAACTGACACGGAGGTAAACTAAACAAAAAGTAACTTTATCTCCTATCTACATAGCTACTTATAATGTGACAAGGCAAGACGACCCAAACCACTGTGTTTTACCTGTTAGATACGGATCTCGGTTCAGGCAGTCTGTTAACGGTCTACATCCTGGACATTGCGGTTACCATGACAAGTTAATGGCCTAAGGCCATCTTATAAAAAAAAACATTAAATAAGGGAATCATAACAAAACTTTCCAAGATGATTATAAAATGCAAAATAGTAGTAACCATAGGTGGTTACCCTCTTTGTCGCGTATGATAGGTTATTCACCCGTAAAATAATCAAGCGTTGAATGCGGATAACATTTAATTCTATCACAATAAATCGAACTTAGCTATTAAAACTCGCTATTAACGACTCTTAAACCAGAATACAGGCTTAGATAGTGCTAATGTCATCATCATTTTATCATAAAAATGATCTAATATCGATTGTAGTAATTCAATTAAGAATTAAGGCTGGCTTTCACCGTAAAAAATCCGTCTAGCTGAACTGAGCTTTTACATTTTAGTCGCTGGAACGGAGTTTATATTAAACGTGCTTATATCCATCGGTGAATTCTAGCCTAATTTCTCGTTGCACGAATCTAATTTCACTATTTAGTCGCAATTCCAAGTATTTCCATTCTTAAAATGTATAGTTTATAATATATACAGGGTGTATTTTTGAAACGGGGCAGTAAGGGCAAGTACCTTAACCGTTGTAGTTACAGCAAAACGTTCTTAGGAGACCTTCCGTAACTTTTTGAGATATTTTGAACTGCACTCACAGATTTTGCAAAACTCTTACAGTTAGCAAAAAATATGCAAAAGGTCCAAAAAAAGTTTTTTGTGCCAATCGATTCTATTTCATATGGGGACAAAAGAGTCTACCGGACCATTTTAGCTTTGAGTACTAGGAAAGACAGAAATCGCCAAAAACGTTTTTCATACATTTTGTACGGAAATACGATAAATCAACTCGAAAGTCATAGGTCAGGTAAAATTTTGAACTTTATAAGTAAAAAAATATCATTTAAACATGTATGAAATTAGTTTATGAAATAAATTGCTCAAAATAACTTCCATTTTCGCGAATACATAAGTTTACCCTTTTTTGCACTGAACGAATTGCGGCTAATAATGTTCTGGGATGAATATCACGTAAAATGGTCATTAATGCATCCTTGAGCTCTTGAACACTGGTGTCGCCGTCTTATACACCTCGTTTTTTACGAAGCCCCATAAAAAAAATCGATTCGAATCGATTTTTTCGGGGCTGAGAGATGGCCACTTGGTTGGATCATGTGTACCTATCCACTGTGTACCATATAGGCGGCTCAAATTGAAACGGTAAAGGTGGATGTTATGTGTCGGAGTACCAACTTGTTGAAAATGAACTTTTCGCAATTCCGACAGGAGCCATTCGTCCAACTCGTTTTCAAGATGGTGCTCGATGGTGGTCGTTTTCAAGTTAGCTACAACTTTGCATAGTAAAATAATCATTGGAGATAGAAGATACAAGTACTACATTCCACCCAGATACTGCTTGTTGACAATCATGAAATATAAGGTTTCATTAAGAGCATTGAAGATTAAGGTCAAGGAAACAATCAGACTTTCAGGTTACCAATTTACGTAGAATTTTTACTTTCCTCTTTCTGTTCAATTTAATTTACTTATGTTGTAAAAAGACAGAGATAAAGAAATTTAATAATAATAAATATTCTACGACATTCTACACAGCGTTATGTAGACCCAAAGTAAGCATAAATTAAATGTGTGCTCAGTGGGGGTTTATGTCGATTGTGGCCTGGCTGGAATTTCAGTCCAAAATCTCTCAATTGCAAGACCGCTGTTTTAATTTATAGTAAATCCCTTCGGATACCCCCCCGCGTGCCAGCGGGGGCGGTTATGTCGGGCTTGAAACCGACTAAAACCGCACGCCGTCCCGGGTCTACAGACGCCGGGGTGTAAGGTTGTAATTTATAGTACCTATGAAAAAGTGTATCTTTGGATTAAGCAAGCTATGTGATTTTGTACACAATTCTAAGTCAGGATTATTTTTTGTAACTGCGTTTCTTTTCGTTCTTCACTTCGGCATCTTCTTCGTTTAAAATTCGCTACAGTCATTTTCATCCTCATTTAATAACTTTTAGTGCTTATAGTTGATGCACTGATCTGAGCACTGCGTCATACACTGGCTGTTATAGATACTACGAACTCATTTTGCAAAATTATTATTGGTCAGCCACTTACTATTATGGTGCTTCCTATATTTCTGGAATTTTAAAAACAACACCTATGAACTCATCATAGGTGTAATTGGTTTTTAAGATTCCAGAGATATAGGAACACAAAGTAACTACAATTGTGTTCTTCCTTCCTATAGAAAATCAGATCGGTATATAGTGTGTTAATAGCTCCATGGGTGCCGGTGATCGATTTCCTTCATCTTTTATTTTTATTTTTTTCGTGCCCTCACCGGCCAACGGGGGTGGTTATGTCGGGCTTGAACCGACTAAAACCGCACGCCGTCTCGGGTCTTCAGACGCCGGGGTGTAAGGTTGCCCATAGAGCATATCCCTCGCACCCCGACTGACCCTGAGCCATCTCCGGTTTCGAGATGGCCCCCTCGGGTTTGGAAACCACGGTGTCCCCGCCTTGCCCCGGTTTGGGGGAGGGGCGCTAGTCGCCCCACCGTCCCGGCCTGCTTCTGCTGGAGTGACAAGCGGCCTCACCTGCCACCACCAGGCCTGCGCTCATGGAGGACGGAGGTCGTTAAGCGACCTCCGGCGCCTGAGTCGCCTGTGACGCGCGGCGAGCATGTTGCGGGCTCGGCGGGCCGGGAGAGTTCTGAACCTCTCCCGGGCGCGCTCAGCCATCTCCTACGCAAGCATTACATGCTCGCAGAAGGAGGTGGCGGTGGCCCACGCGCTCGCGCTCCGCACCATTGCCGCAATCATGCTGCCGAGCGAGAGGACTCCTACCCCGATGGCTGCCACGAGGTCACGCCTCGGCGCCTCCCACGCCGGGCAGTCCGCCAGCGTGTTCAGCCCTGAGTCCTCGCTAGCGTCGCAGTGATGACACTCAGGCGTTGGCTCCTGCCTGATCCGATGCAGGTGGTCCCCGAAGCACCCCTTCCCGGAGACCACCTGCGTCAGTCGGTACGAGAGACTTCCGTGTCGCCTCTCTAGCCAATCCTCCATGATGTGCCTTACCGCCGCTATTGCGGCGTGCCCTCATGCTCCTATTTACAAAATGGTAACTCATCATAAAATGTAACACTTACTATCGGAGGAAATACTATTAAGTAATCTGTGGTAGCACAATAAAATTAAAACAACTATACAGGTATGGTTTTAAACTAACGTGACCGAAACTTAAAAAAGACCGGTCCGTTAAAAAAATTATTCGTAATGAATTTTAAGTTTTTGGGCTCTATATTTGAACAATAAATACTGAAATATTTTATGAAACAGAAGCTTTAATGTAAAACTGTATAAGGTCCATTATAGGAAATGCTTCTCGTCTAATCAAAAACTGGAACTGGGAACTCGAATTCTTAGAATTAAAAAAATCTTTGGAACAAACATCATTCACTTGTTAAATAAATTATCTTTTTAGTTAAATACGAATGCTATAAAATAATTTATTGTTTCTGATTTATTACATATCGATAAAAAATCGTAATGTGAATTGATATTCAAACACGCATACTAATCGAAAGCTTCATTAAATGAGCTGAACCCTTTTCACAATGTGACATCTAAAGATAAGGCTTAGCGGCGATCGCTGTTCCCTCCGAGGCTTTCACTTCAGACTCCGGAGTTTTCTTACCATTGTACCTTTGGTTTATTTTGTCATATTACGGGTATGATAGCCGTCTGAACTCACAACCCCGAGAGGAGAGCCTGCGTCAGAGCCTTATCCGTTGATCAGAATATGAACCAGCTAGCAGGTTCGGTAAGCTTGGGCCATAAAAATGTTGATAAGACCCAATATACTCTGAGGAGTCTGAATCTATCTAAAGATATATAATTACTTGTCCTAACTGACCGATTCATCAACACAAAGCCTAAACCGCTGGGGTTAAGAACTGGTAAGGCAGTTTATACATTTTAAGTACTAAACATCCACTAAGAAAAGATTATTGGAAATTGCACCACTATGGAGACGCAATACGAAAATTTTCCGAGTTATATCAGAATGGGCCGTAGTATTTTCAGAACGTACAAACCTGCAATTGTAATGTTCCTTGATACTTTACCCAACTTTTATAATGTGCAGTCATACTTCACTAGCCCATAACAATTGTTAAACACTTCAACTGGAGTAGATTTAAAATTTCTTTTCTCATTTTGGTTAAAACTGTTCCCCAATTTATCTTTCGACGTATTTTGTCAAATCGATGATTTAACAAATTTTATCGAGGGACCATCCTCTTAAATTATCGGCAAGTTTTATTCTTAATCTTGTGATACATGTTTAAAATTTCAACTTTGTAAAAAAATTATACAATGACATCAATACATTATGGAATACGTGAAGAAAAATAAAGCGAATTCAATGCTAACCTCAATATTCATTTGTGTGTATAATTGAAATAGTACAATATGATGTGACGGATTAAACGGATTAAAGAGATCTATCTTTTTCTTAAATATTAATTTGGAATGAAAATCAAACAAATAAAATTATAATTGTTACTAATTCTATAGCAACAATTATAATTTTATTTCCTTAGTCTATAAATTCCAAATTAACCGTCGGTCCGCCTTGACTAAAAATGCAATTAACATACAAAGATGATTGCTAGGAAATATGTCGAATCTTTGTTTGATTTTTACATTAATTTAAGAAAAATGAAATTTTATCATATTCCAGGAAACCAGAAGTATCTCCATGCACTTTTACATAATAGGGTAAGTATAAAATCCAATGTACTTGTCGAAAACATTTCTTTCATTCATTTAGTTCTTTCAATAAAAACTAAATTAACTAAGTTTTAAAAGGAATTAGGTACCTGTTTTGTAAGGCAGTGTAAGAAGATTGTTCACACTTCTGGCGTCATTATATTGCCTATAATATTCGATTTATCTCCAAACTGTATTTGAAGTCATTCAAATATTTATGAAAATTTCATTTAAAATGCCATATATCATTTCATATAATAACATTGAATTAAGTCAGTGGTACATTTATTTACTAAACATGACCGGTTTCACTTGCGGCATTTTTAGGGGTATTATGACAACTACGTAGTTGTCACGGCATTTTCAAAGGGCATGTTTCACCAAGTGACAGTAGTCAATAGTTTCAATAGTCTTCATAACATAACTAAAGTATGGACAAAAATCAGAATCCTATTATTATCATCGACCACCACAACACCTTCTTTTTAATTACGTGCGTAAATTCATTCGGGCTTTACCTCACCGAAACTAACAGTGAGGCGGGTATGCTGGCTTAGAACCTACTGAAACCATATGGTGTTCCGTTACGTCCACGCCCGCGAAACCAGGTACACCCTAGAAAAGGAATCCTTGGGACTCCAACAGACCTTGGCTGACAGGAATTGATGACCCTGACACACGACGCGCGGCCACACTGCACCTTTTAACCGTCATTCATCTCCAGACACGCGCTTCACTCCGTTACCACATAACCGCCTATGCGTTATAATGAGTTATTAAATCAGTATCCATTACCATGGAATATATTATGAGGCATATAATAGTCTATGTATGCAAGTTGCGGCCTGTAGCTGCACCTAAATACTACACGTGAATACTAATCCCGTTAACAGCCGTTTTTGCTTAAAACAGTAACAAAAAGATACTGCTCTATTCATTCGTCCACTACAAAACAAAAATATAAGTGCACTTTTAGCTGGCAACCATGATTACCCGAAAAATAACACTAAACAGAATATTGCAAAATTATAAAAAAACAAAAACACAGATCAACAAAAATGTGTACCTAGGTATAAAATCAAATATGTGTAAAAATACCAGCTCTCTGTGCAAGTTCAGTCACAATGTCGTACAGGCGCCCGTACAAACAAAATAAACAATTTATGTTCATAACGGTAGTTCCAGCGCATTCCTCTTTATTTGACTTAAATGTAAGAATAACTACATAACTATAACTGAAGATACAACAGTGTTTACTGACTTACCGAATACTGCAAACTTTCAACAAACTGTTTGTCCTTAAAACGCTATTTGTATTTTAATGTTTTGAAACACAACGCTCATAATCTAGCTTAGCAGTGTGGGCTACTATAGGAATATAAAATATACAAATGTACTGCCCTCTTAAATAATATTTAATCGAATTAAAATCAGTTTTAGCATTAAATGTGTAGCTATCTCTTCAAAATTCAAATTCAATATATTCACTTTTGAAAATAAATGTGCGTTTTCTCAAAATACACAATTCGTGTTGTTTATTTTCAGAAGCTCAATCGTTTTCTTAGTATTATATTCATTTAAAAAGATAGAACAGGACTTTAAAGTTCTCACATATATAAAAAAGTAAATATCACTCTCGTTTTGAACAATTACCTCGATATTGATTATGTTATTACTTAGACTGCGCCGACAGACAGCAAAGGCTGTCCTTTCATTAAAAAAATGGTGATAACAAGTTGAACTGGTGTATATATCGGTGCTGATGTTTTATAAAATAAACAGGTACATTCTTGGTTCCGTAAAATACGCCAACTTTGCAAACAGGGTAAACTTTGCCCAAAACACAGTATCTAAGGAAATCAATCAGTATCGCAAAAAATATCAAACTTTCGACAACATTGAAAATATTGTATGGCAGCACAGAATAGAGCGTACACTCCCAACTTCATTCAGTTACCTTTCGGTATTTGTCAAACACAGGGTTTTTGCGGGCCAATTACTGTAGATATTTGCAAGTGAATTGTGCATTATGGCGAAAACACCGATAAGTGTAAGCAATTGTTTTTTATGTAAAACAATGTGCTGAATATCTTGGTGTTAGTCTCGTTACTGTAGCTCATGCATTACAAAAGGTATAACGGTGGGTAAAGTTACTCAGTAATGTGCAGCCGTATATCTATATCACTACTTAGTATAAAACAAAGTCGCTTTCTCTGTCCCTATGTATGCTTAAATCTTTAAAACTACGCAACGGATTTTGATGCGCTTTTTTTTAATAGTTAGAGTGATTGAAGAGGAAGTTTTATATGTATAATAGCATCCATTGCACCCGTGCGAAGCCGAGACGATATATATATATATATCGTCTAGGATTGACACTTTTTAGGGTTCCGTTGCCAAATGGCAAAAAACGGAACCCAATATCAATATATATATCTGTCTGTCTGTCCGTCCGTATGTCACAGCCACTTTTTTCCGAAACTATAAGAACTAAGTTGTTGAAACTTGGTAAGTAGATGTACTATGTGAACCGCATTAAGATTTTCAGACAAATGAAAAAAGAAACAAAAATAACATTGAACTTTGGGGGTTCCCCATACTTAGAACTGAAACTCAAAATTTTCAATCCCATACGTGTGTGGTATCTATGGATAGGTCCTCAAAAATGATATTGAGTATTGGTATTAATAGTTTGCAAGAGAGACACTTACAAAGTGGTAAAATGTGTCCCCCCCCCCTGTAATTTCTAAAATAAGAGAATGATAAAGCTAAAAAAATATATAATATACACGGCCTCTGTGGCGTAGCGGTAGTGCATTCGACTGCTACGACAGAGGGCACGGGTTCGATTCCCGCTCAGTGCAAATATTTGTATGCATGAATATGTCTATTTGCATTGGTCTGGGTGTTTCTATGTATGATATGTATATATTTACAAAAAAAAAGTATATAAGTATGTTTATCCGCATTCTGGAACCCATAACACAAGCTAGTTAAACTATGCTTACTTTTGTCTAGAGAGCGCTGTGTAGAATGTCGTAGAATATTTATTTATTTATTATTATTATTACCATGTAAACTTCCACCGAAAATTGGTTTGAACGAGAACTAGTAAGTAGTTTTTTTTTTTAATACGTCATAAATCGTAAACCGCAATTTACCTTTCATTCGGTCAAGTCAAATATAAAAATTCAAAAAAAACATGATTATGTTACTTGCTGCTACGGAACCCTTCATGGGCGAGTCCAACTCGCACTTGGCCGCTTTTTGTTTGTTTTTTATTTCACCATAACACCACATGTTTAGGTACACACACAAATGTGGTGTGCGACTGGTTGGATCACCTCCAAGTTTGGTGCACCCTGGGCAACGTGGGCGATGACGCATCATTGATGGCTCCTCTGGAGTAGCTGGCGTCAACGTCAACGGCCAAGAGTCAAGAGAGAAAAAAATATGGATTACATTCATCATCATCATCTGAGCGTTAATTCCGATTGCGTCTGATGACACCTGGTGTCCACTTTAAATTATTCCTCCTCCATTACACACGATCTTTGGCATTTCGCGTAGTGAGACCATTGGCACACATATCATCTCTAAAGAATTCCAGCCAGCATTCAAGTCTTCCCCTTCTTCAAAAACCCGGCGGTAGCAGTACTTACCTACATCTCTGTGATGCTCTATTTATATAATATATTACTGTTATTGAGTTATGATTTTAATATAGAATTTTGCACTTCGAAAATTTCTGATCTTTTTTTTTTTTTTTTTTTTTCTAGACCCAAAGTAAGCATAGTTTAACTAGGTTGTGTTATGGGTTCTAGAACGCGGATAAACATACGTATATACTTTTTTTTTGTAAATACATACATATTATACATAGAAACACCCAGACTAATGCAAATAGACATATTCATGCATACAAATATTTGCACTGAGCGGGAATCGAACCCGCGCCCCCTGTCGTAGCAGTCGAATGCACTACCGCTACGCCACAGAGGCCGTCAACCTCTTCTCTCCGACTTTGTGAAAAATATTTAAATGTGACAACCCTAGCACTTTTAAATTGCTACATACTATTTGTATGGAGAAGAGAAAAAATATCAGAGTAATATTGCCCATTCATTTTACTTGGAAAATACAAGTTATATAGAGTAACTTTATTAAAGGATCGCTTTTATTGCTAAAATGCTTTTACTGGTTTTCATGACCTTTAAATAAGGGTTATAGTTCCGCTAAAAATCAGGTGGTGCAATGTTGGCTGAAAGTTCAGATAATTTATTATGCCTTAAAAATGGTTTATGTGATCGAGAAAAAGATGACTAATGTTAAATTTTGGTAAAACAATGCATGCATATGATCTTTGTGTTTCCATAGATACAAAAATATGGACCGGGTTACATCCAAAAATCTTGAAATATATCGTTTTATTTTAAAAAAATGTGGGCAGCAATCTTGGTGAGCTTACGGTTTATATCCGCATTTACAGTATATGTAGTCCCCAGAGATGCGTACATCTCAAAGCGCGGCCATTGAACCTACGGATCGGCGAAAAAGCCCTTCATTTATTGAATCTTGCAATTCTTGTTCCCTGATTGCATTCACAAAGATATATGAATATGAGTCCCAATTGTGCCGTCTGTTTTATACCGCTAGCTTGTTGTTAGGAATCGAAAATAAACGTTATATTACGTACGCTTCACAAGTATGCTATATTTATGGACAGTCTAAGTTTTTTGGGTTAAGAAAGAATGACAATATTTTATAATGTCGTATTGCCCTTTTTTTCGAATTCTTACTCATTTACACATATATCGCAGCACGCAAAAAAAGAACATACTATGCGGAATGTGTATACTGTATTATGTATTTGAATGGAGTTCATATTTTGGGATTAAACTTAGTACAGAATAGATTAAAGTCTCTCTATTAAGGTTAATTACTAACATTTTTACTAACATTTGTAACGTATCTTAGAAATATGGAATGAAGATAAAATTCAGGAATTCAGTGCAGGGTGGGACTGAAATAAATTGAGCTGAGCGAGCAGGACTCTTACTTGAAAAATAAGGCATCTTACTACGGTAGCGCGCATAGCTAAAGCCGCGTGCTCGTGAAACTGTTTTTCGATGATTATTCCTCAATGGTACATTTTATTTGAACAGTTGAGGCGGTGTCTACACTATCACCATGGCAAATTTGGTCAAGATCGGTATTGTGGTTCCGGAGGAGTACAGTCTCGACCAAACGGCTTAGCCACGTTTAAGAGCTTCGGTTCGCTCAGCTCAATTATTATTAAGGTTGATTTTACTCATCTAAGAACAAAATCGGGATCGTCCCACTTCTAAGTCACGTTTACAGCTTAGTCTTGAGAGTTCTAGCAGCAGCATCGGTATGAGGTAGCCATCACCCTAGCAGAACCAGGGTTGCGGGGATCCATGATTCCGCGCGTGCTGCTTTACAGGTCAGGAGGGATGTGAACGGAGTCTCAGGGATATTCTATCCTACCTAGGTACGATAACAAAAGCAGACATGATGAAGCTCTATGCGGTTATAGTTGGTTCGGTTGCAACATACCCAACTCACCGTTTAAGCAGAGGGGATTCTCAGAAGTAAAAAGAAATAACTACCGACCTGGTTCTAAATTATAATGATTAGGATTTGCTAGCGACATAAAGAATGATAGAAATGCTGCAGGACCATATTTTAACTCCCAAATCCCTCTTGAGTAATTCGTTTCTTAAAGTTAACAAAAGCAACACGAAGAATCTATCTTATTTGATCGTATCAACACCCAGTTGTAGTTTGGACAACTAGGTACATAACAAGGTACAAAAAATATATAGCTTTGTAGATCTTATATTAAGCAAAAGGTCAGCTGAGATCCAACTCGTTTAAAAAGTTTTAAACAACGTTCTCATCCGATCCATTTCTGTTTAACCAAAAAGAGGTTTAAGAATGCAGTATGCGCAAGGTTGAAAATCCCTCACCGAGCTATGGAAGCATCTATGCTTGGTAGGTATTCATTTTCAAAATATTATTCGTTATGATGATTTCCGTGGGAGAATCAAAGCAATTATTGTTCTGCAACTTAAGCTCTTGCTGTTACCAAGTTGCAATGGTATGAAAACCAGTTCAATGCGAATCGGACTCGCACACTGAGGGTAGTGAAAGACGAACTTTTCCTTTTACTTGCGCTACGAGGCCTTGTTTCTTATCAAATTTCATGATAGCTCAACTGGAAGTACTAATTTTCCTTGCGACTGTCAAAGTATGCTGTTTAAACTGCTGTACCTTTTGGTTCCATTGGGATTTCAAGGTATTGCAGACTTGAGTAATTAATATTCATTTCAATTTAATACATTCCCGCGTTCCTTAGAAAAAGGTTTAGTCACACAGACAGACATACCGACAACGAAGTGATCCTTTTTCCGTTATTTTTTTTTTTTTTTTCGTGCGGAAATCCCTTCGGATACCCCCCCGCGTGCCAGCGGGGGCGGTTATGTCGGGCTTGAACCGACTAAAACCGCACGCCGTCTCGGGTCTACAGACGCCGGGGTGTAAGGTTACCCATAGAGCATATCCCTCGCACCCCGACTGACCCTGGGCCATCTCCGGTTTCGAGATGGCCCCCTCGGGTTTGGGAACCACGGTGTCCCCGTCTTGCCCCGGTTTGGGGGAGGGGCGCTAGTCGCCCCACCGTCCCGGCCTGCTTCTGCTGGGGTGACAGGTGGCCTCACCCGCCACCCCCAGGCCTGCGCTCATGGAGGACGGAGGTCAACGATCATATATAACGACCTAACGTTTAAAATTGGAGGAAACCCAATTTTCAGTACTAACATTTTTGCATTTTTTTTAGGAATGACAAATCCAAATTTTATATTTTGTTTTTTGTGTATGAATGAGACAACATTAAGCTAACAAACAGCAACTTTTATTACATTTTTGAAAAGTGACAGCTGTTAAGTAATACGAAATTTATCATCAAAATGGATAGCATTTAGGAAGTACTGTTTTTGAAGATCGAATTAATTTATCAAGCGGCCAATAAAAACAAAATTTAATACAGAGTTGTAAAATCTTGAAATCAACTTTCAAACAAAATATAAATAACGGAAATAGCTATTAAATTACAGGAATAACGAACTCATGAATTTGTAGGAAAATTTCGGCAATTTCATAGGTAAAGACCTATTATTTTATTCACGATATACATTTAATATATAATAACTCATGATTATTAGGATACGTATACCATGACAAAATATGACACTCAATTGTGAAGAAATAGTGAACCCTTTGCTTGTTATTTTTCTGCCGGCGAGCGGGGGAGGTTATATCGAGCTTGAACCGCATGCCGTCTCGTGTCTTCAGATGCCGAGGTGGATTGGGAACCATCGCGTCCCCGTCTTGCCCCCGGAAAAAGGGGCCGCGCGCAATGCGCCGATGCCCGTGCCTGCTTCTGCTAGGGTGACAGGCGGCTTCACCAGTCACCCACAGGCCTGCGCTCACTGCTCAAAGTAAATAATAAAATCAGCTAATAAATTCAGCGCGAACCTCAGCCTAGTTAACTAGCGCAGCAACTAGAATAATATGTACATTGTATCTCATCCATTCGAAACCAAAACAAATATAATAAATTAATTATGAGATCCATTTCATCACAAGCAAGTAACTAAGTAGAGGTCAACTACAATATTGTGCCTAGGGAAATATGATTAATAATAAATGTTGCCTATTTTACATGCAAAGCATTTATGCTGCTATTGATTCAAACCGCATACTGACGCTATCAAGTTGTGATAAGTTCTCAGTAATCTCACAGAGAATCCGGTTTAAATATCTTGTTAAAAACCACTACATGCAACAGTTTGTACATTATTAATATTTAAGAAAAACTTACGAGCATGCATTGTTCTTAAAATATGGTAGTGAACAATGATTTCTGTCTGAATCAGACTTTAGCGTCAGAGATGAACCCACCTGGTACTGATGCCTGTCTCAGCACTGTCATATCAAGCTACTACAGACCATTGACATCGGATATAAAATAAACCCAGTTTTTGATTACAAAAATTGCTGCTGCCGTAATTTTTAATTCACAAAGACTTATAAATTGGCGGTAACCTGTGATTATGTAATGTACATGTATATATATATATATATATATATATATTCGGTAAGTCAAATTCCCATTACAAAATTCGATATCCGCATATCCATCCTCACGGTGACATTAGTCTTTGCGCATTCATTACTCGTGCATCGTATTATTTTGTATATGCTATTGAAATGCATGGCAAATGGGATTATTCGGTTTACGCACTGAAATAAGAAGATAGTGATAATGAAATCCCACGTGCTCCCTCTTCGGCCACACAAGAGAAATTACCCATAATAACTACTTAAAGTGGGTAGAAAACCAGAACCAGCAGTGTTTTTTACACCAGTATTAACAGTAGTGACCCATGAACACACCAAGTACTCAATCTCGGGAAGTCCCAGGGAAAGTTAAACTGTCTTGGAACCCGCTTCGAAATTAATCGGAAGTAAATTAGAGGAGCTAGAAATATAATAAATCCAAGTCCCTCTTTAGCAAACGGGTGACAATACAACAAAATAGATAAACTAACTATAAAAGAGATAAGCACGGATACAAATATTATAAGTCCTAAGTGAGCTATATTTGATTACAATAATAATAGGTCTTTACCTATGAAATTGCCGAAATTTTCCTACAAATTCATGAGTTCGTTATTCCTGTAATTTAATAGCTATTTCCGTTATTTATATTTGGGTTGAAAGTTGATTTCAAGATTTTACAACTCTGTATTAAATTTTGTTTTTATTGGCCGCTTGATAAATTAATTCGATCTTCAAAAACAGTACTTCCTAAATGCTATCCATTTTGATGATAAATTTCGTATTACTTAACAGCTGTCACTTTTCAAAAATGTAATAAAAGTTGCTGTTTGTTAGCTTAATGTTGTTTCATTCATACACAAAAAAAAACATAAAATTTGGATTTGTCATTCCTAAAAAAAATGCAATAATGTTAGTACTGAAAATTGGGTTTCCTCCAATTTCTTCAAGAAAAACGGCAATTTCATATGTAACGACCTAATATGTATGGTAGAAACGCCCAAATGCACGGATATTTACCTCAGTTGATACAAGATTCGCATACCATTCCACTTGTCATCTGTAAACTATACGGTTAGCTCATTTTGCCAAATACTACACTCCCAAAGTATATGATGGGCAGTTTAGTCATATTTAGAATAAGGTGTTGAACACTGACAAAGCGGTGATTCGACTAGCTTGAACGAATGCAGTTTGTTCTTAAATTTACCATAGCCAATAAGAAATTGAGAGATACAGTGATCCACCTCAAGCCATGTCATCTCCAGTCGCTGACGAACGTCTGGAAAAAACTGGTAAAGATGGCGCCCCTTAGTTGATAGATTCCAACGATGTTGCCATGGATCCATAAGATCTTCATATACATCTTTCTACTGGTTGTACAATCTAATACAGCAATATCTTTTTGCCAAAAAGGTAGCATCCATGCCATCCCTCGTAGTATAGTACATAGCCGCGCGTCTCTGAACCTCAAGATCGACCAGCAGCACACCTACTAGTAGCGGTAAAGCTTCGGAGCCTTGCACAAGAATATCAACATTAGACGTTGACTTTGTAGCATCTTTAGTCGCGCTGCCCCAAGAGTAGCTTTATAGGCACATACAGGTGCTTCATAACACATACAACCCAGGTAAGTAGCCCCATACGTCTTTAACGTATTAAAAGAAAGACTTTGACAAGGCAAGGCATAAAAGCTTTTTTTTGGATTTTTCACTCTCTATTTTGATAAGCTCACTAAATAAAAAAAATATTTCTAACATTAATCCTAAGTAATAGACTGAGTTTTTATTACTAATATTTACTTTATTGAGTTTAATACGGAGTGTTACCTTAAGATATCGTTTTAGAAGTAGTTGAAAGGTTTTATTAAGTGCCAAAATTAACCTTATCCGAATCCTGTCCCCATTCTGAAGCTAAGCGTAATTATCTTTCTGCCAAATTCTCCAGTCCCAGTCCTTTTGTAGCTGTATAAGTAGAATAAGATAATTATAAATGTAGAATGAGGACTCTTGTGTTTGATTGTTTATGTAAAAGACCATCGTCTGCGTACCCAGTCAATGTGCGGACTGCTGGTAAGGGCAGTGTAAGGAAACCATCAAACCCTAAATACCAGCAGTGCTGCGTAGCGGACCTTGTTGAACTCATGAAATGTCCAAATGTCCACAAGGATAGAAACCTTATCGGTGAAAGTCTTTGTGACACAAATACGACCCTGCCAGTGACAAGCGGTGCGAAAAAAAGGGTTGTGGGGGTTCAAATACAGGATGAATGTCTGTATGAAATATCTTTTTTTTTCTAAGATAACACCATAGACAGGCTATTTTGGTTGCGACCACAGACATCAACGCGGTCGGAGCCGCGGGCAATAGTTAGTGCTAACTAATTTAAAACGTTCATATAATGTGGACAAAGTAAATGAAAATGATTTCAAAATTATTCGTTGATAACCAAAATCTAGGCACAAGTATTTACCGAATGCTTCGGCGCGCAAGTCAACCTCATTTGCAGGTCGGTACACCTGCTGATTAACGGACGTGGCTCTGGTGCAAGATTTTCTTTCGGGATTGGGATGTCAGATGGCAGTCGCTACCGTAAAGGCCAAGATATGCCAATTAAAAGGAGGAGAAAGAAGAGATTGGACCCCGGGCTCCAAAACACAAGTCTTCAGTCTGCAGCCGGGTCAGTACTACTTAACCAGGATCTCCAAATAGGCGGCTATACGCCGCCTGCGCATATCCTCGGGTGAACGCTGGTAATCTATCGTCCACCGATACACTGCGGCGAGTACTTTCACCTCCAAGTCAAACGCTGGGTCCCCCTAGGTTGGGGCAACATGGGGAAAATGCCGGGCTGACGCAACGCCGACGAGATTTGGGGCAAACTGCATGAACTGGGTTAGGTTACTAGGGTGCCGTGCGTGACAGCATTCCCCACGTAGAAAAGAAAAAATAAGGTTACTAGGGTTAGGCCCAGATACCTTTGCCTTTCTTTTTCCTTGCAGAAATTCCAGCGAGGTAGGTTATGTCGGGCTTGAACCGACTAAAACCAAACGCCGTCTAGGGTCTTCAGACGTCGAGGTGTAAGGTGGCCCCATAAGGCATTTCCCTCGAACCCCGACTGACCCAGGGCCATCTCCGGTTTCGAGATGGCCCCCTCGGAAACTACAACTTAAAAACTAGAGTAATTTTAGCATTACCATTGCAAATCACAGACATTTAAAACCATAACTTGCTGATTGGAGTTACAAAATAATAATTTAAAAGAAAGGATAATCAGTCAAAATTATTAGTTCTATTGCTTTGTAGTTTACTAATGCTCTACTTAAGACTTTTATCTAAATGTTGTTCAAAGAGAAGGTGCAATATACGTTATGCAAACCATTGCGATATTGTTGTATCTTTAACACACTTCTTCAAATATATATATTGGATACATAATTTAATATTTTAAACGAAGGTAAGACACAACTGGTTTTTTGATTAAATATGCATGTGCACGAGTTGAAGAGTAACTTCACCCTATAGAAAACTACAGTTACATAACCATTGTATGGTTTTGTTAATTATGTGGGGCATGCTTTTGAGCGCACCAAATAAAATATAAACTTAAAATAATGTAACTACTTGGACTAAAAGTGTCCATTATAGTTACATTAATGTAACTACAATGTAACTTGTTGGAACAAACCTTGAATACCACCAATTCAAATCGTACTAAAATTATCCCATAGCTGTATGAAATAATGATTTTGGCAGGTTTTTGTGCTGTACGGAACACTTGATGTATTGTATAATTAAATTTATTATTTATATAATTAAATTAACCTGCCAGGTTCCCTGGGGTTATCCTTTCGAAGGCTTACCCGGGGTGCCCGGCAACGGACACTTGGGGAGGACACCGTGCGGTTTTAGTCGAGACACGACATAACCACCCCCGCTGGCCAGCGGGGGGGTATCCGAAGGGATTTTCGCACGTAAAAAAAAAAACCTGCCAAGTTCAAATTTAGAAGTATTATTATTTTAGATATTTTTAGCCAAGTACCTACGTATTTTCACAACTATACCATATTTTAAGTTGGGTGTATGGTAAAGTGAATTTCGGCCACATGGACTGTTGACCGCATGCCGCCACCGCGGCCTCGCCTGGTGGGGTCGGGTTTTATCCCGCGTCGGTGAGTTGGCAGGCGTCTGTAGGACACACACGACACGCCTCCGCCACGGCATGCTTCTGTAAGGACGGCGAGTCGGCCAACTGCCGTCCTCAGGCCCCGATCATGGAGGTCGGGAGTACCCGGCGGAGCTGGGACCTCTGAGCACTGATTTCTCAGGGCTCCGGCCTTTGGCACCGCTCCAGTGCCTCCTTGCGCCACTGGTACAGCAGCGCAAGGGCTCTCGCTTCCAGGTCCCATGGAGGGGTCCTGGCTAGGAGACATGCCACTTCGACGGAGATCGTGCGATACCCCTTGATGACTCTGACGGCCATCGATTTATCGGCCATCGATCGATTTTAACGGGCTGTTTAGAACAGATGCGTTGCGGGCCGCCAGAGTCTCCGCCCATACGGGGGCCCCGTACAGGGCCATGCTTCGCACGATCCCTAGGTACAGTCTCCTAGTGGGTCCCTTAACGTTGGGCATCAGCCGTAATAGCGACAACGATAACAGCCGCAGCCCACCTCAGTTTCGGGACCAGACTTCGGAGATGTGGTCCGAAGTCCCATCGGCTATCGAGTACGAGCCCAAGGTACTTCATCGTGGGCTCGATGCCGATGCTTACGCCCCCTACGGTTATGCTGGTTTTTTTTTTATATTTAGGACACGTCAATTTGACTTCACCTCGCCTGATGGGAAGCTGAAGGTAAACTCTCAGGAAACAGGGTCACCATTACATACACGTACCATGTTAACCATGTGGATTACTATGGAGGGTTTTTCGCAATCGTACACGGTGGTACCCACCGGGCCGAATTTTGTGACTTTGTGTCATCAAATTTCTACCACCTGGTTCCCGCAGGTGGCCCCCTCCGAGGCCCGTGAAAACACATAGCCTCGGATTTGTGGAGAGCCACCTCGAGTCCCAGCCGCCGTATTCGACCCACGACTTGAGCAACCCCTGCCGTGGCCTTTAGTGCCGCGCTTCGGTGCATTGCTCCCCGCGCCATCACGAGGGTGTCGTCAGCATAACATGTTACGCTAACGCCCTCGAGCAACGAAGTCTTTTATGATACGCTGTACGGTGTAATAAGGAAGCGTGTTCCCACTTCTCAAGTGAAAACTTCACGTTTTCCCGTTTGGTTTAGTCCTACATTAATCCGTATTTTTAAGAGCAAGGAGCGGGCTTGGCGGAAATGGAAAACTTATAGAAACTTGTCCGATTATGAACACTTCTCGAGTTATCGTAAGTTGCTGCATAGAGAGTTGGTTACAGGTTTCCGCGGTTACATAAATTCTGTTGAAGATAGTATACCCACGAATACCTACTTTCTGGTCTTATATCTCGAATAAGAAAGCTAAAACAAACTTCCCCAATAGTATGTATTATAAGGATGTGTCATCACAGAATCCTATGGACATATGTAACCTTTTTTTTACTTTTTTTAGTTCTGTTTATGAGCCTTCAACTCTAGATCCAGAAACTTGGCAGCCTTCTAATCATTTCTCAGATAATTCCACTTGTGTGTCAGAGCTTAACCTCTCCGAGCATTCTATTCATAAAGCTATTAAATCGTTAGATATCTCAAAGGGTGCTGGTCCAGATGGCTTGCCACCGTACTTTTTCGTGAACATATCTAATAATGTTTACATTGCCCTACATATAATTTTTAATAAGTGCCTACATGAGTGCATATTCCCATCAGTATGGAAGCAGACTTTCATTACACCTATTTATAAAAATGGAAATAAAGGTAACGTCGAAAATTATCGCCCAATCTCGATCCTTTCCACTTTGTCTGCTTTGTCAGCTGTTTGAGAGGCTCATACACGACGCGCTGTATCCTCACATTCATGAAATGATAATACCGGAACAGCATGGTTTTGTGAAGCGTCGTTCGACTAACACTAACCTTATGTGCTTTGTTGACTACCTGTTTAAGAATATGGATCAACGAGTGCAAGTTGATGCTGTGTATACGGATTATCAGAAGGCTTTTGACAAAGTGGACCACGCACTGCTATTGGATAAAATTGCCTTTAATGGAATACGCGGTAATTTGCTGCGATGGTTTGTTTCTTATATTTTTAACAGAACTCAAAGGGTTTCAAATCTGAGTCTATAGTTGTAAATTCTGGAGTTCCACAAGGATCTATTTTAGGTCCATTTCTCTTCGTTATATTTATTAACGATATATACCAATGTTTTAGAAACTCCCAATTTTTAATGTACGCAGAGGATGTGAAAATCTACAAGCCCTGTAAGTCCATTCAAGATTGTTTACTTCTACAAGATGATCTGGACAGGCTTAATAACTACTGTAAGCAAAATAAGCTGTTCCTCAGTTTCCCCAAATGTAACGCAATCTCTTTTACAAAAAATAGAAACAAACTGAACTATAATTACTCCATTAATAATATAGTTTTGAACAGAGTCAGCCTGGTTCGCGACTTGGGTGTTTTGTTAGATTCGTCCTTGCATTTTGAACAGCATGTTGACAGCATAGTTAATAAAGCCTTCCGTATGTACGGGTTTGTCATGAGATCCTGTCGTGACTTTGTGCAGCCTTCCACACTTTTATTTTTGTATAAACCCTTAGTGAGACCACAATTAGAATATGCCGTTTCAATTTGGAATCCTTTCTATGATAAGTACACTCAGAGTCTAGAATTAGTGCAAAAGAAATTCTTACGTGTCGTAAACTATAAATATCACCGATTAAGAGTTCCTTATGTACAGCTAGTAAAACAGTATAGCATTTTAACATTGCAATCTAGACGTCTACTTCTGGACGTCATGATGCTGCATGGTATATGTAACAACAGATATGATTGCCTTGAAATCACCAATCAGTTGTGTTATATAGTGCCTAGAACTGTTCGTCGACGAACGGTGCGTGTGCCCCAATTGTTTTACACGGGAACTTGCAAAACTAACGCAGGGATCCGTGCACCTATTCGTCGTCTCGTTGAAACCTATAACACACATTTTAATGAAATTGACATCTTCGCATTTTCCAGCGAACAATTTAAAAGTCTTGTCATTGAGCTCTTGTCAGCTTTGTAATTAATTAAAACTACCTTATTACTTTATTAGTTTCTGAGATGGGTCCAAGAAAATTTCATATTTCACTTAATCTTCTGTTATTATGAGATCGTGACTACAACTTGGCTTGAGTTTCTTTCTTTTATATTGTAAACCCGTGAACAATAGTATGGGTTATATGTTCACCAATCTGTTAAATTACCTATAATTTGTTAACCATTTTAGCATGTAACTGTTTTTTGTTCCAAATAAATAAAAAAAAAAAAAAAAAAAAGCAGATCCCGGGCTAAAAAATTGCCAGCTTAGGATGAAACTGAAACTTAAGTAGCATAAAGAATGACAATACTTATGTAAACAGAAATATGTAGAATTCTTATGCTCAACGTAAAAATCCTTCTATAAGGAAAGTACCTCAGCTAAGACGTCAACTTATCAGCCATATATTTAAACAAACCAGTGACACTAATGTTAACCGCAAGTCAACCTGAGTTAAGAATATTTTATAAAACCACATAGGTACAATATTTTAAACCCAATGACGTCATGATACCGAAACTTAGTCGCAAACGCAGACTGTGCTAAGATAAAATAACATTTTATGGGACACTTAATAACAAAATGTGTTTTATAAAATTTGGATCCCGTTATTTTGACATCGAGCTATGCTTTGTTTTTTTTTTAATATTTAGGACACGTCAATTTGACTTCACCTCGCCTGATGGTAAGCTGAAGGTAAAGTCTCAGGAAAGAGTATGGTACGTGTATGTAATGGTTACCCCATTACATACACGTACCATGTTAACAATGGTGGCACTCAGCTTGACGGCCTCATCCGAAGAGGATTGTTGTCGCAGCACCGCGTGACACCCACCGGTCCCACTAGTGCTGCGACCACAATCCCACTGCCCAGCTATGCACTTGCTGACCCCTGAACGCAAGCAAACCGAAATTGGATTACTTTGGAGGGTTTTTCGCAATCGTGCACGGTGGTACCTTTATCGTGCGGAAATCCCTTCGGATACCCCCCCGCCAGCTAGCGGGGGCGGTTATGTCGGGCCTGCACCGACTAAAACCGCACGCCGTCTCGGGTCTTCAGACGCCGGGATGTAAGGTTACCCATAGAGCATATCCCTCGCACCCCGGCTGACCCTGGGCCATCTCACCACTAACAGCATCGCTCATCCTATCTCCTCTGAAAGCAGAGGAGTACGGAGAGCGATGTGTTCCCGCCACGTTGGGTATTGGCCGACGATCAATGCCAACCCTATGAAGGGGTGAAGGGGAAGCCATTGACCGCCGCCCAGGGTGTACCGGCCGCTCCGATTCCGTTCCCCCCGGACTGCAGCGGGATCGGAATCAGAGCGACACTCGAGGAGGTTACCCAACACACACCCCTGCACGGTGGTACCTACCCGGCCGAATTTTGTGACAGATTTGTGTCATCAAATTTCTACCACCAGTAAATAGGTATAGTCCTATAGATGATATAATAACTATTGGACTTGACTTCGAGAAAAAGTATAATGACTATACTGAGTCTCTACCAAATCGTGTCTGTTAATTTCTAACCAATTTGAATACCGGTACAGTTTTTTAACTGGTTGTCATAATTCAATTCTTCGGTCTATGGCTTTGACACACTACTCTGTCTAGAAAGTATCGGGAATTAGTAAATAAAACTTAAAATATTTATGTATGTATTCGTCCAAATTTGTATCACCTTCGAAAGAGTCGAAATTATTCTCATACGCCAACGAACTACTGAATCATCTAAAAAAATTTTAAACTTATTTTTTGGAGTCACCTTCAAGACTCGCCACGATTTTTTAAATAACATCTATTGATTCAAAACGGGTGCCTTAAAGTAGAAATTTGGGTTTCAAAAAAGAAAAAAGTCAGCTATATCGGAGAAATATGATGGCTGTTCGATATGATTGGTAGCGCGACCAGAAATTCGTTCACAATGATAGCCTTGCGAGATGGTGCGTTATCGCGGTGTTAAATTCATGCATTTTCTTCTCGCAAGTCTGACCTATTCCGAAGAATTAGCTCTCTCAAACGCCTTATAATGCTCAGATAATATTTTTTATTTAGTGTTTCGCTTTCTGACAGAAATTCCGAGTGCACGACATCGCACCTGCATCGCGGTACTCGAATCTACTTCAGTTGAAGACGATGATGACTGACTAGAGTGAGGCAAATCTTCCACAACATCTCGTTCGTATTGTGGTGTGCGACCTCGTTCGACACACCACGGTGCGTTTACCTGGCCATCATGTGTCAGAGTTTAAAAATAAATACTTTGTGATTCAAATTTAGCTTAGGGAAGAAAAAACAATTGCTGCGTGGTGCATTCGGCTGTGCGGCTGACAGCGGGCGACTTGACGCGCCGCCCGGGTCCGCCGGCCGAAGAGAAGATATAAGTGTATTAAATTTAGGCTCAGTCCTTGAGCGGAGTTCGCGATTCCCTAGTTCGTATAAATATAAATATATACGCGTAAAAACCTCCCTAAACCCGATATAGGAAGCTTTGTTGAAATAATAAATGATCATATAAATATCTTCCCTTGTGTTTATCTTTTTATCAACACGAGGTATTGTGGCGTCCAACCCCCGGACGCTACAGTATTTACATTTGCTGGTCCACACATAGGCAGTTTTTTTTATTAAATCGGTTCACCATAAGCCATATTTATCATTTTCAAAAACTGGGAGCACAAATTTTTTAGTCTTGCTTTATCAACTACCCACACCAAAAAGGGATGATGCAATGTACGAAATTCTCGTCCATTGTGAAAATCGCAAAACAAACTTGAGATGAACTTACTAAATGGCGCACATACAAACTAAATGACTAGTGACGCTCAAACACCGTGTGGTCATAGTGGACAGTTGTGCTCACTTAGCGAAAAAAAGATCTTCTCCGACCACTTCAAGCAGAGTTTCTAAATGATCAATTCCCGGTACTTTTTTGACAGTATGTAAATATCGAGTATCCCCACAAAAATAACCTTCTTTTGTTATTTTTCAGTAGGAACTAAACGCTTTCGGTTTAAAATAATGTTAATATATTAATAAATGCGTCTGCCGACGGCCAAACAGTAGGTATTTATGAATTTAGCTCTCCTAAGTTCAATACCCCTATTGATTCTGATTAAAATTTAAATTTTAAAAATTATGTATCCAATGATCCGTTATTATTGTAACTAGTTAACGATAAATCTATTTTCAGGATGATAGGGAATAAAACCCAATAACTCATAACATAAAATTGTTTATGGGGCCTGCAACAAAATCTTCGCGGTCTGAACCAAGCTGTTCTGCTGGCTCGTAACCCTGCTGATTAACAGACGAGGCTCTGGCGCAGGTTTTATTCTCGAGGTGAGGAGGTCAAACGCTAGTCGCTGCCGCACAAACCAAGATAAGCCATTTCAAAAAGATAGAGTAAGAGAATGGATGCAATGTGACCAGGATTAACACTGTAGTGATGATGATTATGATGATATTGATATAATAAAATCGTACCGAGGAAATAACATTCAATATATTTTCAAAAACAAGATTGCTATGTATTCTAGGAGCGATACCGATATTACAGATGCCGAAAATGTGTTTTTTAGAATTTTATATCTGTTTGTCGCTCGGGGTCTACATTCGAGCATCTCTAAACAGATTCAGCTGAAATTTTGCTGGAACATTCCCCTAAAGGCTTCTCATAAACTTGGCTATACATAAGTAGTGTAAGCAACAGATCAAATCTAAGTTCATTATTTTTTTTATTCATGAAATTTTGCAATTCGGTAAACTTGTGCAAAGTCAACGTCCACAATATAAATCATCTCGCTATCAGGTCATGCATGGTAAAACATCAAAGGAATGAGACCCCAATCAAAATCAGTCACGCAAAGAAGGTCTTTCTCTTTATGGCAGTGACTAGACAATCAATATATATCACGATCGTCGCAATGCTGTCAATAATATTGATATTATTGATGAGCATATTAATAATAAAATAATAATATCTTGGCACCAAGGCATCGATATCACGATTGCAATATTTATTGACTATCTGCCCCTCCCCTTACCTATCATAATATTAACTATAGATCAGCAATAGAAGTATACATAATCAAAAACATGATAATTGACTTACTTATGATAAGATATATTACGAGTTGAGGTCGAGTCTGCAAAAGAAAAAAATACCTTGACCTATTCTTAAACGAAACCCAGACGTAGTCGCGGGCATCCGCTAGTCACATGTATAGCATAAAGATCATCCGTAAAGTAAATCCTTAAACATTTTTACCTCTTTAGCACCTTCTTTCCAATTTAGGTATAAGGAACATGGAGAAAGTTTCATTTCTTTGAACACCATTACTGTCGAATGTGGAAATACAGTTATAACAGGACGTTAAGGAAAAAGAAAATACCCGTATTGTGTTGAACTTGTTTATTTGTTGTTTGTTTATCATTTTATTCCTCATACTATTAGTTAATCTTCTCTTTTTAGGGTTCCGTACCTCAAAAGGAAAAAAACGTAACCCTTATAGAATCACTTCGTTGTCCGTCCGTCAGTCCGTCCGTCCGTCTGTCAAGACCGTTTTTCTCAGAAACGCGTGGAGGTATCAAACTGAAATTTATATCTAATACTCAAGTCTACTGTCCCTTGGAGCTGTGAAAAAATCAAACTTCTAAGCCGAAGCAATCAAAAGATACAGCCGTTTTTGTCGCAAATTTCCGCAAATTTTCGAAACTCGCACGGGAATCAAAACCTACAGGGTACTTTCCGTGAACATAGTATCTTGAAATTTGATACGAAGTAACGTCTTATAGTACAGATAAAGGAAAATTTGCGAAAACCGTAAATTTTTAGTTACTAAATTTAAAGTTACTACTACCATAACTATGACTCGATTGTCGTGATGGGTGAACTTTTACTTGTATACCTACAGTACAAAACTGTACGGAACCCTCGGTGTGCGAGTCCGACTTGCACATAGCCGGTTTTTTTTTAGTATACATATAAACAGTTCTTCAAAGATATCGTAATTGACATAGATATAACTTAACATGGAGTTTAACGAGTCCCTCCGTGGTAAATATCTAATGTGACTGTTTTTATAATAATTATAATACTTTATCTATTTTACTTAGCTAATAGCTAAATATCTGAGTGACCAAGCTTTGATTTTTTTTACGACATTTTCTAAAAATGAAACCTAGGTAGATCGATGGCCACCCCAGCAGAAGCAGGCCGGGACGGTGGGGCGACTAGCGCCCCTCCCCCAAACCGGGGCAAGACGGGGACACCGTGGTTCCCAAACCCGAGGGGGCCATCTCGAAACCGGAGATGGCCCAGGGTCAGTCGGGGTGCGAGGGATATGCTCTATGGGCAACCTTACACCCCGGCGTCTGTAGACCCGAGGCGGCGTGCGGTTTTAGTCGGTTGAAGCCCGACATAACCGCCCCCGCTGGCATGCGGGGGGGTATCCGAAGGGATTTTCGCACAATAAAAAAAAAAAAAAAAAAAAAAAAAGGTAGATCGATTTATCGCACCCACAGCCCCCTGTATACCAAATTTCATGAAAATATTTAGAGCCGTTTCCGAGATTATATATATATATATATATATATACATGAATTTCTCGTTTAAAGGTAGTATTAGATTAATAAAAACCAAAATATGAAACATACCACAAAAGGAAAAACGGAACCCTTATCCCTATAAGGGTTCCGTTTTTCCTTTCACTTCGTTTCCGTCTGTCTGTCTTTCTGTCTATTAGGAACTCTTTCTCATGAACGCGTAGAGGCATCAGGTTGAAATTCATACCAAATACTCAGGCCTGTAATGCCTTGAAGCTGTGAAAAAAATCAAACTTCTAGGTCAATACAATCAAAAGGTACCTACAACCGTTTATGTAGCAAATTTGACCAAATGTCACCAAATTTCCCTTGGCATCACTAGGGTGCTTCCCGTTGAGCTAGAAACATGTAATCTGCCAAAAAGCAAGTACAAGTACAAGCACAAAATCTGAAAATAGTAAATATTAGTTACCCACATCACAAAAAAAATATCTTTATGTCTGTCTGTCAAGATCAAGACCTATTTCTTAGAAATGTGTAGAGATATCAAGATAAAATTTTAGTATTGGTGGAGTCGAGTGTGGTCCTGGTTTGGGTCAACCCGCCGGACAGGGAGACTCGTAGAAACGGTGGTGTCGCTGGCCGCCCGCGGCATAGTACAGGGGCCCGACTAGGACTTACCACCCCGGAAGGCTGCCCCACCAGGTCGCGCATAATCTCGATGTGGCTCGTCGTGCTGGTTGGTGACTGGACGGTGGACCCGGCATCCACATTCGGGAGGGTACGGGGGCTCTTCCGTTCGGCGGGTTGGCTACCACCATGCCGCATATTCACCGACGAAACCAAACCCCGCGCCTTGTCACACACTGCTGCGGCGTCTGTCACCTCTTTTCACGCATTCCCTTTTTTCACACTATGGCAGCGCAAAGTAAAAGTACAATTTCTACAGCGGCATACCCCTCTTCCACCAAGTCGACACCATTTGAAGTAGAGTTCACGAACATTCGTGGACTCCATTCAAACCTCACAGCCGTCCACCATCACCTAGAGGCGGTACGGCCAGCCTTGCTTTTCCTGACGGAGACACAAATACGCCGCCCTGATGACACGTCTTACTTACTCTACAAAAAAAGAAAAGCTGGGGTGTGTGCGTTTATCAGGGCGGATGTTTGTTGTCGTCGCTTGCGCTGCCTGGAGGACCCATCCTTTTCTATCCTCTCGCTATACGTGGACCATGGCCCGTCCAGCCAGGTCTACGTGTGCGTTTACCGCTCCCATAAAGGAGGAGACACGGAGACGACTCGACTCTTTGACCACCTGAGTCAGGCGGCAGACGTTGCGCAGGAGCGGTTTCCGTCCGCGGAATTTTTATTTTTGGGAGATTTTAATGCCCACCACGAGGAGTGGCTGGGATCTCCCAGAACGGACCATGCGGGTCGGACCGCCCACGCATTCGCTCTCACGCATGACTTGACACAACTGGTACTCCAGACCACCAGGATACCAGACATAGCAAGTCACGCGCCCTCTTTGCTTGACCTTCTGCTGACGACCCACCCAGCCCAGTACAGTGTTTCGGTGCGAGCCCTATTGGGGTCCTCTGACCACAGTCTGGTCTGTGCCAACGTGTCAGTCGCTGTTCTTCCGCAACCTGTGGAGGTAAAGCGGCGACTATGGCACTATTCGTCAGCAGATTGGGACGGACTACGTGACTACTTCGCTTCCGTTCCGTGGACTCAGTGCTGCTTTGAGGGTAGGGACTCATCAGATTGCGCCTCTGCCATCGCTGGTGAAATCAGTTTGGGTATGGAGTATTATATCCCATACACCGAGGACACCAGTGCTCGCAGAGCTCGCCCCTGGTTCGGGCGTGAGTGCAATGACGCTGTTCAACAAAAGCAGTCGGCGTTCCGCGCCTGGGTCAGGGCACGCGCAGTGCGCGATCCAAATGTGGGTCACCTCAAGGCGGCGTATAACAGAGCCACAAAGGACTGCAAGAGGGCATACATTAGAGCGGATGCTCAGCGCATAGCACGGCTTGGTCAAGAACTCATGTCGCATCCCGCAGGCAGCTGCGGCTACTGGCGACTGGCCAAAGCCGTGCAATCCAACTTCTGTCAGCCCTGGCTACCGCCACTACGGTACCCTGATGGTTCACTGACTCACGAGCCGCAAGAGCAAGTAGACAAGCTAGTTAACCTCTTCGCGGCTAATTCCCGTGTCGATGACTGTGGACTACAGCCACCAACGCTACCCAGCTGTGACCACTCAATGCCTGATATTCGCATCAGGCAATGCGACGTTCGAATAACCCTACAGTCACTCGACATCCGGAAAGCCAGTGGACCTGACGGTATTCCTGCGTTGGTCCTAAAAAAATGTGCAGCGGAGTTGTCTCCAACGCTAACACGGCTGTACCGCCTGTCCTATTCCTCAGGAAAAGTCCCGCGGGCTTGGAAGGAGGCGAACATACAACCGGTCTCTAAAAAGGGAGACCGTTCGGACCCGGGAAACTATCGACCCATAGCTGTCACCTCAGTCCTCTGTAAAGTGTTTGAGCATATTATAAACACACAGCTCATGCGTTACCTAGAAGATCACTCATTAATTAATGACCGGCAATATGGCTTCAGACCGAAGCGGTCATCGGGTGATCTTCTGGCGTACGTCACACATCTCTGGGGTGAGGCTATGGACAGGCATGGCGAGTCATTGGCTATCAGCCTTGATATCGCCAAAGCCTTCGATAGAGTCTGGCACAGCTCGCTTCTTTCCAAGCTTCCGGCCTATGGTCTGCCTACTCGATTGTGCAATTGGGTTAGCTTCCTGCATGAGCGCAGCATCCGAGTTCTCTGTGACGGCCGAGCTTCAGAGTTCATGCAGGTTCATGCTGGCGTACCTCAGGGGTCCGTCCTATCACCCACTCTCTTTCTTCTGCATATCAATGACATGCTGTCTACTAGCAGCATTCATTGATATGCAGACGATAGCACTCTGCATGGGGGATACTACGGACACCCTGCGGCCAAGCGGACCGATATTGAGGAAAACAGACGACAACTTGTCACTGAGTTCGACCAGGTCCTGACCCGCATTTCCCAATGGGGAGCTGAGAACTTGGTCGAGTTCAACGCCAAGAAAACACAAGCGTCCGCGTTCACAGCCAAAGTGGAGGATACTTCCTTCCTTCCTCTCCCAACTATTCAGAACACACCGCTACCACTGCAAGACCACCTTAACATGCTCGGAATGGACGTTCGCTGCAAACTGAACAATAAAAACTACATCGAGAGCGTCATCAAAACAGCTTCACGAAAACTCGGAGTTCTGAACAGGGTGAGACGGTTTTTCACGCCAGAGCAGCGGTGTCTTTTGCAAAAGACACAAATTCGCCCCAGCGTGGAATACTGCTCTCATCTCTGGGACGGCTCCGCAAAGTACTTATTAGACGCTCTCGACAGATTGCAGCGGCGTGCCATCCGTATCATTGGGAGTCCTAAGATTACCAATAGTCTGGAACCTCTGCAGCTGCGTAGAGACATTGCCTCTCTGGCTGTATTTTACCGCCTCTACCACGGCGAGTGTTCTGACGAGCTCTTTCAACTGATCCCACCTTCTCCATTTCGATCCAGAACAACACGTGCTGGACTGCGATGCCATCCGCACACGGTGGAAACCATACAGTCCCGAACTCAGCGGTTCGGTGCTTCCTTTCTTTGTCGCACGATTAAGAGCTGGAATGCTCTGCCCGCGCACGTGTTTCCTTCTTCTTACAATCCCGGGTTCTTCAAGCGGGGCGTGAAAAAGCATCTTTTGAGGCTGTCAAGGTAGGGGCTACCATTTTGGGATCGTCAGCATCTGGGATGGTGGCCCATATCTTCTGGACTTCACCCTAGCTTCTCACCATCCAGCGGGGTGCAGTCAATTGACGGAACAAATAGTAAAAAAAAAAAACTCAGGTCTGTATCGCCTTAAAACTGTGAAAAAATCAAACTCCCTGACGCAGCAAGTAGTCCTATGACGCGATTGCAGCGCCACGCAGCGCCAGGCGCGAACCATTCGTTTTCGTTCCGGGAAAGTTTTAATATTACAATATTTCTGAAGATGTTCAATGAAATTGTGTGGTGTAAATGCATAAAGTGACTAACATATTTTGGGTATAATTAGGTTATATAAATATTGACATAGTGATATATTGTATCTACAGTATTGTAGCGTCCGGGGGTTGGACGCCACAATACCTCGTGTTGATAATAAGATAAACACAGAGGAAGAAATTTATTATGAGCATTTATTATTTCAACAAAGCTTCCTATATCGAGTTTAGGGAGGTTTTTACGCGTATATATTTATCTTTATGCGAACTAGGGAATCGCGAACTCCGCTCAAGGACTGAGCCTAAATTTAATACACTTATATCTTCTCTTCGGCCGGCGAACCCGGGCGGCGCGTCTAGTCGCCCGCTGTCAGCCGCACAGCCGAATGCAGCTCCACGCAGCAATTGTTTTTTCTTCCCTAAGCTAATTTGAAACACAAAGTATTTATTTTTAAACTCTGACACATGATGGCCAGGTAATCGAACCGTGGTGTGCCGAACGAGGTCGCACACCACAGTATGTTGAAAATAATAAATATATTGTCCTTAATATCACAAACGTAGAAAATTGCATATTTTTGGCATTAGTAACCGAAATTACTAGTATTCCCCCCAACCGCTCCAGTTTGCTGGGATTGCTAGTTAGGAGTGGGTTCACGTCACTTCTAGTGTAGTAAGTGGCTAGGATTAGAACCCCGAAGTGTGTGTGGGAGTGTGTATAATTGCTAGAAATCTTTAGTTCTGACAACCCTACTCACCAGTAGGAATAGAAAGGAGCTACTACTCTTTACAACAACAGCCATGTTAGAATGCCAAAGCCTAGGTATCCCAAATATATTATAAATGTGAAAGTGTAGATGAATGGACGTATGGATGTTTGTTCTCTTTCACGCAAAAACGGCTGAACGGATCTGGCTGAAATCTGGTACAGGGATATTTAATAGTCTGGAATAACACATAGGCTACTTTTATCCTTGGAATAGGTTTCCATGGGAAGCGGGAACGTGAACAGAATTCCAAGCAGGCGAAGCCGCGTGCAAAAGCCAGTACCAAATATTTTTGAAAGCATCACACAAGAATGTAATGCCAAGGGCATCATCTTAAGATACAAATCAAACAATAAAATATCAATATCAAAGATATAAAGACGCTTGTCTATGCTCTAACACGATTTTTTACATCGACTAAAATTATATGTAAGTACGCGCTACTAGAATAATAAATGCCGTATTTAATAAACTGACCGAGCCACTTACGCTATAGGCATGATGTAAATAAGAGACGTTGTATTTCATTTTACTACAAAACCATATAGGACATTACGCGCCGAGCGATTCCTGTCATTAGAATTATAATGACCAGGTAGACATATTATGCAACACGTGCCTAATTTGTCAGTTCTTATAAGGTAGGTATTTAGTCTCCGAAACAACGGCACCCATTTGAAAATTCTGCTATCATTAGAAAGGTACATTATTCTAGATGGGTATTTTTAGGGCCCAGGCCAACCTCACCTGCAAGCTGGTACATCTGCTGATAGACGGACGAAGCACTGGCATCGGCTTTCCTCTGGGGTTTGGGAGGTCATAAGACAGTCCCTTCCACAAAAACCAAGATAAGCCGAATCAAGAGAAAGAGTAGGAGAGCGCAAGCGTTAGATGCTACCGGGACTTTAATATTAACGCGTTGAATTTAATTTAAACACTCGACTTACAACACCACAACCAAAATAACTAAAAATGTTAAGTTAAACGGACCAACTATGAAATTCAATTAAGAAAACGTGATAACACCGTTTGACTTGTTTACAGTTCCTGTTATTGGTGAATTCCACTTAGAATCTGCTTTTAACCTTTTCTTGGAATAGCTTGCACGAGTTGTAGAGACGCTATTCTGCCTTCTTGAGCCATTGCTTTTACATATCATAATAAGTTATCTGCCCCTTTTTATCTTTTCCTTTCAACATGCTGCATCTTTATTTAATTACTTCCACCCTCAAGCGAAGTAAGCTGATAAGCGTGAGTGTTTTTTACTTTTTGATTAAAAATTGTTTTTTAATCAAAAAGTGAAAAACTCGCCCTCAGGATCAGGATAATTCACAGTAATGTTTTGAACTACGTAATAATAATTCCAAGGGATTTGCAACAAAGTCTTTATTTAGAAAGAAATGCTCCTTATTCGTTAGGGGAATATACTAAAATAGCAAGACATTTCTAATACTTTTCTAATTTTTCTAATACTATTTCTTCTAAAATTGCTTTATCTTTTATTCCAAATTTTCAAATACTAATTATAATAAATAATAGTCTAAGCGATGGAATTTTAGCCTGAACATAAATATGAATCTGATGTGGAAAATCCCGACCAGTAACTTTGATAGACTAACATTCAGGACCCACTTTCAAATTGCTCTGTGGTTTATTTATTTACAGAAAAGACTCAAAATACATGTTGTAGAAGGATTTCAAATTGTTGAAATTTCTTTAATCTATATAATTATTCACTATACTCGTAAGTTGAAATTTAGAGATAATTTCTAAATTAATTATGGTGATAAAGGATTTACGTTTCTACTTAGTTTAAAATATTGTAAAGGGCAGACGCTCCTGGCGCACACAACCGCAGGAATCGTTATCACGTGTGTCGCTAAAATCACA
Source organism: Cybosia mesomella (assembly GCA_946251805.1). NCBI lineage: Eukaryota > Metazoa > Arthropoda > Insecta > Lepidoptera > Erebidae > Cybosia > Cybosia mesomella. Next base: position 17,650,530 of record OX276393.1, on the reverse strand, counting down.
TACATGGACATAAAATCGGAGGCTTCACCGCCGAAATACACCCACACATATGTATGGGGCTACACCTATATGCCAAATATGTTGCGGTATCCAACGTTAACGTAAGAGGTAATATAAGAGGCGCATCTTCGACTTTGCACATTTTAGTTTTATAAGCCGACCGTCTGAGAGCGGGTCATGTTAGCGAATTTTAGCAGAATACATGCTTGATCGGCGCTGGCATAGCTTTGTGTTCTCGGGACTGTCAAGGTCGTTTACCGTCAGGGCCTAAAGGGCCGTCTCCCTGGCCATGGGGCCGGGAATACTCTTCTTTATTTTGGTGAGTTTATGAGTGATTAAAAATTAAAGTATACACACATATTTTAATAATTTCTTCGTCATTAAGCATGAATTAACTCTATTTTTTAATTTAAAAAGCCTTATTAGTCGCAAAATATGTGATAAGTTTTTAAAATTCTAAATTTGTAATATTTGGTACTTACCTTATGTTTTCAATATGTTTACTATGTCGCGATAATTTATTAAAGGGCTTACCCGGGGTGCCCGGCAACGGACACTTGGGGAGGACACCGTGCGGTTTTAGTCGAGACACGACATAACCACCCTCGCAACATTTTATGTTATAGTTGTTTTGTAATCTTAAGTTATAATAATGCCTAAAATACATTTCACAATACACGACATATCTATTGAGATTAGATTGAAGGATAGTGAAAATAATTTTGAGCCTATAATTTATAATTAAATTTTTTATATTTTATTGGTCTTCTAGTTTTGATATTGATGATTTAATGAATGAAGTGAAGTTATTTTGTCAATTTAAATTAGAAAAAATAATACTCAAGGCAGAACTTGACCTAGTGATAGTCTCACACAGTGGAAAGTGGCGGGTTCAAGTCCCTACCTGAGTGTAAATTTTTCACAATTTAGACTTTAAGAATATATAAAGTAAAAAGTGCATTAAATTATCTTAACTAACCTAGACCTAGATTAATAATCATTAAGTAATTATATAGGTTTTAAGAAAATGAAAATAGGTCTCACTTTGGTATTCACATACTTAATTTTTCATTGCAAATCAATCATGGATTACGATTCGTTTGTATTTTGCTTAAAATATTTTTTACTGAGAACAAAGGCTCACACAGCACACTTTCTACCTTTAAGGACCTTACAATATTAAAAAGGATTTAAAATATACTTATTTAGATTTAACTCGTAAATCAAAAGTCTAATCCTATATTTATCCAAAACAAGGTAGTACGTAATGGATATTTAATTCGTTGATAGCAATCCATCAGTCAATAAGCCTTTTGCAGTCCGCTGCTGATTAAGTCTATGCCTTATAGCGTTCGGTCCACTGCCGTCCTCATTCAATCTATCTAGCTACTTTTTTGGTCATAAGCCCACGGCTCTTACTATCCTACTTTCTTCGTTGATTGTATTAGTAGTTAATATATTTCATAAATATTACTTAAATAAATTTAAAATTTAAATAAATTACTCGAACCTGTATGTTTCCGAAACACTTCCAGATTGCGAATGATCTTTTGAATCGTACGAGATAAAAATTGAACAAATACCTTTTTTTTGTGCGGAAATCCCTTCGGATACCCCCCCTCCCCCGCCCGGGGTGGTTATGTCGGGCATGAACCTTTCCAACAGGTATTTTTCCTGACTTTATTAGATATTAGACTATTTTGCCTCTTTGAACCTCTTACACAGTAATTGAACTAGTTACAACTGCACTACGGAAATAAATTATTACAAACTAGCTGTTGCTTGCGGCTTTGCCCGCGTGGAATTCTGATCATGTTTCCGCTACCCATGGAACCCTATTCCATCACCACAACCTATATAAGATAGACAATTCCACCATACATCATTTTGTTATATCTGAAAGGGTTTCGGCAGCTTTTTCGTCGAAACACACCTCTAACAAATATCATTATATTTTAACCAATGTATACAAAAACTTGACAAATAATATACTAAAACGTCCCTTGAGAAACACTCTATCCATTGGTGAAAACAGCATGAAAATTGGTGTAGTAGTTTTTGAGTTTATCGCAAACAGGCAGACATACAGACGAGGCGGAGGACTTTGTTTTATGATATGTGGTGGTTAAAACTTTGAGAATGCAAAAATTCAAATTGAGATGAATGACCTCGTTGTAGTCCGTGCAATAAACCTTTCTATTTATTTTTTTAATCCAGATAGGCTAAGTACTTATTACCTTATATAAATTATCAGTACCTGGATGATCGATTTTTTTTTCGACGTTTTCTAAAAATTTAGAGTTGCTAGATCAATTTATCGCCCCCGTAGTCCCCGCATACTAAATTTTATCAAAACCATTGGAGCCGTTTCCGAGATTCAGATTATATATATACAATTATGCAAGAATTGTTCGTTTAAAGGTATTAGATTAAGTATATATTTTCTTCATGACGTCCAGTGAAAACTGCATTAACTTCGCGAATACTCCTTCCGAAATGCAATTCCAGATTAGAATTTCGAGCCGGAAGGAAATTCCAGTCATTTAGAAGCTCCAACTATCTAATTTAATATTAATTTGTAATTTCCATGTTTAATATCGCTCACTTAAGTTTTTTTTTAGAATGTTGGATCATTTTTAGTATAACGGGTAGACCTTGAAATGGCCCCATTATTCCTAGTGAATATATACCAACTAAATATTTAGTGATTGAAATAGATGTTAAGTATCTCCTTAATTAATAGATAATGTAAATTATATAAACCATAATACTTTTACAAATTCCGAAACAAGTTTGTGTCAATTAAAACTCGTAATACTCGTGATAGACTGTCTAAATAACTAAAATACATTAGGTACTACTCAATAATACAAGTTTGGCAAGTGAACTGTCCCAATTAGTAAATAGAAATGATCAAAATATGAATGGTTTTTTATCAATAAAAATAACGCTATTTAAAAAGTTTAAATTAGTTTCAGAGTTCCTATGACCTACTTCCGTCTCCATCAAACAAGTTCTAGATTAATGCTAAATTAATGCTAACGTGGCCAAACTCGACAGCGCTAAGTTATATGGTTGAAAATTTTCTTTGACCTTCTGGTATCTTTATGAGTTCAATTCTGTGGTGTCTTATTATTAGATTATCATCAGCACGTAAAATATAGCCAAAACATCAGGTCCATCAGTTAAGTGAAACTGGGTTTGATTACTTGGTAATTCAGTTCTGAGAACACCTAGAAAGGTGGAAAATAACCGCGCGAGTACAACTACTAAACTTATATGTTCATTTACTTGTTTGCCACCTTAATTTAATAAAAATAAACTATAACCTATATTTTTGACCATAAGTTAAAATATATGAACACTTCATGTATAACCGGGAAGACAAAATAGACGTTTACGAGCTTCAAGCGCGTGATCATGTTACTAATATAGAATCGGTTCAGTAATATGCCGTCACGTGACAAAAACAAGTCCTATTTGGAATTTGAAATCAACTTAAATGTAGCCGTCAAAACCAGATTATACTACATACGTTAGGTCCGAAATATTTGCTAAATAGAACAACATGCGTGTTAAGAGCCTTCAAGAATTTATATTTATGAGATATGATATATGATTTCGATATTTGTCCTTGATCTTCTGTAAAAGCAATTAAAACACAATGTTAATTACCTTTGAAGTTAATCGACATTGAAACGTACATTAATGTCAAAGAGAATATATTATATTTTAGAAGTTAACATAAAAAGTAAATTAACAGTATAAATTGGTTGGAATGACAATGAAACCCCAAGCAAAAGTTTGTTTCTTGAACAATTGAAATAGATTTCGTATTCAAGCATTTTATATAAATAGAATCTCTTTCTATAGTATATATATCTATCTGATAATAATAGTACAAAAAAAATCCTCGAAAGGTCTACAAAATATCAAACAATGTAATTTTATCAATAGGCAAATGAAATAGACTGTTCCAACCATTCTCAAAAAAAGGGAAAGCCCATGCCCCGTATCTAGTGCTAAACTATTCTCTCATACGACTAATCAATGCAACAAACAGACACACGACCTACTAATTGTAGCCTAGGAATGATTGCAATATTAGACGATACCGCCTTCGGGAGTAAAAGGGAAGAGAACTGATGAGAATAGAAGAAAGAAATGGATATAAGGCTTTTGGCCCTACCAAATGCCGTTTGAAATGCAGTATTCTGTGAGAGGGTGATACTTACCCGGTCAAGCCAACTCATTCAATAGTTCATGAACCAGTATTTCAAGAGATATTACAACAAAATGCTAATCTAACCTCTAAATAGGTCGCATTTTAAGTTACATCACACAAGACTTGAGTATAAATCCCAGGAGCTCTCATTCCGGCCCATGGATAAAACCGCATTCATCAGCGACAGGCTTGCTGCAGGCAAATTATAAAATAATGCAATACCATGGTTCCGATTTTTTAAGTATGCAAGCTTGCATCCCAAGAGGTCACTCTCCAGACCATGGTCACTACGGTCCCCAGCGACAGGCTTACTGCAAGCATATTATTAATTATTTTGATACCGCGGTTTTGAGTTCTTGCTTGTGTTATTAGTTCGAACCTAAGCTATAGGCTTGGTATTGTCTTAAACACATTAAGCGACTAAAGGAGAGTGATAGCACATCTCTGATTTACCTGCGAAAGTCATAAATACAGGTACCTATAATTTCAAATTACACCATCTACTTATGAGTAATGACGAATCCATCTAGACGATCTACCATTTAAATTGATTAAACTGGATCTACTATCAGCGACAAATGACATGTTGTACTTTTACGGTAGCGAATGGGATATTATATATCTGAATGGTATTATGATTACATCAATAAATAAAGTTGAATGGCCCATACTGTCAGAAGCAAAACTTCCGAAGACCGAGGACATCAACTTTATACGTAAATAAGGCAACGTATGTCCATATCCATTTTTTCTTCATATGACCATGCACTCGATAGGTATCAGCTTTGGATTTATTAGTATCTGTAAGAAGAAATACTGACATATACTACGATAACGTAATCTGTCATTATCTAGTCTATACATGTAATAAAATCGTGACGAGGTGAAAACTGTACATTATATTTTTCCAAAAAAATAATTGATGTGTGTTCCAGTACTGATGCCGAAAATGTGATCTTTAGAATTTTAGACTCTTTGTCTGCTTTTTATTATCGGTGTCCCAGCATCACTTGAAAACCGCAGAACAGATTTGGCTGAAATTATACATGAATTTTCTTCTAGGACATGGTTATAAACTGCGCTATATGTACATCATCAAGCTATTATAGCAGCAGTAGTACAAAATGGTCTAAACTATTATTGATGATAACTTTATTACAAGGTAGATCTTTACGAAATTTTGTAGTTCAGCAGAACTCAGACATGGTCAAAATCCAAACTATAACTCATCACGCTATTGCCTGAAAGCTAATGGGCAGTAAAATATAGAATCTCGAAATTCCACAGAGTTACCCACGTATAAAAGATAGTTGATTAGAGGGGTATAAACATTTCATAATAAATATCATCACGCTTATTATATTAAGGAATCTGGTAGAATTGATTTCGACGTTACATATTTCTCTATCTATTTCGAACGAATTGTCAATGTAAAACGAGTGCATCATCGCCTCATCCGGCCCGTTGAATATAAAAATAACTTAGTACTAACGTGTTAGTATCGAGACTGCAGAAATAAACATACCTTGATCTATTCCGAACTTAACGCGTACGAAGTCACGGGCCACAGCTAGTAGAAATAACAACAATAATACAACATCATTGTCTAATAACGTGTCAAATAAAAACCAATGATTGATATTATCTAATCTTTTATAAGTCAACATTTTGCTGTCGTACGTGCAATTATACCTTCATAAATACATTCACTTATGCATTCCTAGGGACAGACAGAGCCGTATGAACATTTACACTTTAATAACCATGACTTTCGATACCACGTAGCCCCTGCTACGCGAGACAGACAGGATTGAGAGCCTTTTATTATCAACCGGGTACATTTTCATGGGACAACCTATGAAAATGTACCCGGTATATTAACTATCGGGGAAGACATCTCTATTTACTTGCCTTATACGACAAGTACGGGAAGAGTTCGAATGTAACTAGTATTTGACGTACAAAATGTATGTTCCTTATAAAAACCAAGGGGATTTTGAACATTTACGAAGAGTAACTGTTAAAAAAAATAAAAGAAAGTGTATACTTGTCTATTTCGTATTTTATATTCCTTGCTGCGACTCTGGCATTTCTGTTGTTACTTTGTACATTATATTTTATTCGCTTCAGTTATGTAAGAAATAAAATCTATGTATTTTCTCTTTCATACATACAATAGGTAGAGTATATAAATGCTTTATGCATTATACCTAGATATGATATATATTCATTCGAACGGTCTTTATTAAATAATCCACTTTTAATCTTTAAAAACTTATTATCTTATTACTTATTAATCATAAAATTATTTCATAAGCCTCCATAGTGTGAACATTCTGTTGTTTCATTTCATTGTTATTTAAAAATGTGTCTATGATGGCAATGACTTTTGTTATTCTCACGACATCACAACTAATTGGAATAATGCCAATAAAATTAATCATTCTCATGGTCGGTCAGCCTATTCGGTCTCACTTCCTTTTAAGATCAATTAAAATCAAAAATGGTTTTAATAGTCAAGAAGAATATTCCTCATAAAAAGTTACTAATAAATAATTCCACAATATCTAAACTTAATTTGCATCTTATTAGTGGTTAGGACGCGTAAAGAGGCTGCAAGAAAGAAGATTGACGGAACAGATTTATGAGGCAGGGGTGAATGGGCAATATGGCACGGGTCGCCCTAGTTGTACGTATGTCAATCAGATCGGAGACATTTTGAGGAAAGACCAAATAGTACCTTTTTTTTTGTGCGGAAATCCCTTCGGATACCCCTCCGACGGCCAGCGGGGGTGGTTATGTCGGGCTTGAACCGACTAAAACCGCACGCCGTCTCGGGTCTACGGACGCCGGGGTGTAAGGTTACCCATAGAGCATATCCCTCGCACTCCGCTGACCCTGGGCCATTTGCAGTGTCCCCTCTGATAACAGCAGAGGGGTACCTGGAGCGACCACGCCCCCCCGCGGGCCTTGCAGGCCCGCCATACCCCGACCCCCTCGTGCTATGGGGTCAGCTGGCCCTGAAAAGGGCCGGTTGGTCAGACTCTTGGCCGTTGACGTTGACGCCAGCTACTCCAGAGGAGCAATCAATGATGCACCAAACTTGGAGGTGATCCAACCAGTCGCACCCGCAACCAGCGAGCATGTATGATAACAATTATGAAAGTAGATGAAGAGAAAGGTGTATGTTAGGATCGTAGCTAGTGAAAACATGTGGTCTCTGCCTACCCCAATGGGGAAGAGTCGTGACTATGTAAGTAATACACCCTGGCTTCCCCCGTGGCGTATTTCGAACCCTCGTTGCACCCTTTTTACCCATACCTATATGGTAATTTATTGATTTTGTAGTACATATAATGTATGGGAATCTGCCGGATTTGTTGACATTTATGGTTACTGCTCCGCTCCCTTGTGTAGTCGCGTGATGATACATAGCCTTTGACGCTCACAAATAATGTGGCTTTCTATTGGTAACAGAAATTTCAAAATCGGTTCAGTAGGCCGCTCACAAACTTTACCTCTTTATAATTATACTATAGATTTAGATTAATGTGCATCTCTTCTGCGTATTTCGAGGACAAAACTTTAAAAATTCCCGTTTTAACCTATCAATTAACTGCTCAACTATTCTAACTACATCTCAAAACATAAGTAGTAGACATACATACCTTACCCTGGACTTACAGTGAAAACGTTAAATTATACAATTTATGCAGTATGATTAAAACAATCATTCGTTTTCAATGTCGACGAATGTCATATTTTTCTTTTAAGGCAACGAATGTGAAATCATCTACCAGAATTGTATCATGGGTATTTCATTTAATAAAGTTGAATGTCCAATACCACGACAGAAACAAAGCTTCGAAAGACCGATGACATCAATGTTATGAGCAAATTAGGGATGTTTCGACCCACGCCATATATTCATATACAATAATAATAAATTCTGTTTGTTCCCTGTGGTTGTTTTACCATTGGTTCTATAGACTTTTATTATATAAAAGCTGATTTTTTTTTAGTTTTAAAATATAAATTAAAAGGAAATGAAAATTTGAGTAGTTTAAATATTTACCAACTTTAGTTATGAATTCACCTGTGAGATCTTACTTATTTTTCAAACAATTAATTACGATTGAGAAGTTTGGAGGTCAATAGGAAAAAGCTTCTGTGATCCCATGCTGTAGTGTTTAGATGCTGCTGATTTGGTTCGTTTTCCAGAATTCTACCTTCAAGATTCATTCACAAAGGGATCCTCTTTATATATGTATGTAAAGAAAAATAGAACTATCTTTTCCTATAGGTATAGAACTTTATCTGTCGTGTCGGATTTTCGTGTCGTTTCATTACATTTACATCAGTTTTCAGATCAGATATATGTGTGAGTCTAGGACGGCTTGGCCATATAATATTTTGAATTCCGAACAATAAATATAGATCAATATTTGAACTGAAACCACAAGCAACATTAATTTGACCATTGTCTTTATGGTTCAGCCACTCAACCAACCTATTCAGTGGCATTCAAACATGATCCGTGAATAGATTGAAAGACAAAAGTGGAAAGAAATGGGTTGGTCTCATTGAAATGGTGTATACAGAGATCATTAACTTAAACGTTACAAAGCATTGTTTGGTTTACATAACAAATGTATCGATAGTGGAGCGTGGAGTCGGAACAACACGACAATAGCGGTCCGTTAAGAGATCAGTGTGACTACGCGTAGTATAGAAATATGTATAGAAACTGAATCATGCCCCTCAGCAGCTATGTCTTGTCGCTAAGCTAAACTTCAGTTACTCTTATTTTTTATATAATAGCTACATTACATGATCCCTCTTCCTAGAGAACTAACTCTTTGACCCCGAAATATTGTTAACAATGCTCATCTATTCGATTTTTAGCTCAATGTAACTTCTGACGAATTATAAAAATGTATATTCCGCTGTTTAATAGCGATTTAGTTTTATTATTGTTATAACACTGACATGTATAAATAAATGATTAGCAAATAAAAACTTATACATGTGTAATTTATATTGTATTACATATACTAATTGTCTCTTATGAATTAAATACGTATAAGACAGTAATTAACGAGAATATTACCAATGACTCTGGAAGTTATTAAGAGCCATTTCTTGATTCAGTAGTGTAACAGGTTCGAAACCCTAATTAAGGTGTAGAGAGCACTCCCTTAAGTACCTTACGGTAAGTGAACGCTACGACTTGATAAACCTACAAGCCCTCTTAGCAGGCAGTTATAACGTACGAATCTAAATTCCTTTACAATTAGGGACTGGAAAAGATATTTTCCTTCACATTATAATGGACGGAGGTTAATGACATTCACGGGATTGTAATAATAGAAGACTGACATTGATATATGGAGGTAGAGAATTTATGTCTGGGCGTGGTAATACCGCCCGATGAAGATCAGTCTCTTCTATTGTCCTGTCAATCATATCGTGAAAATCTTTGGCAGGTTTCAATATATACGTCACATCTTTTATAACCTGAAATAATCTCATATTTGTGTCATCTAACATCTTTATTATTGTAGGATAAGAAACAGAATGTAGTAGGTATTAAGTCTTTATTATAATTTACATCAATAGAAATAGCATCAAATTATTCTGATGCTTCTTATTGTTATTTTATCTTGACAGCAACATTGATTCAAATCGCTGATCATTTGATTCAAATGATTGAAATCGTTTGGTTAGTTAATTAAGGGACTAAAACAATTTTTTAAATCCAATGGCTATATCGAGATTGTCTACCAGTTAATCTTCCACTCTGTCCGATTTTTTGTCACATGATGTCATTTAACATCATTTGTTAACGCCTATTTACAAATATGCAAAGGTCGTGGAAATTTTAGAATTAAGGGAGGTCACACACTTAAAACAGTTTCACCACAAACACATTTTTGTGTCGTATCTTTCCTAATAGTCCTACTATTTATTTATTTAATTTAACTTAAACTAAATCTTAATTATGCAAATAGAATTCGAAAAAAATTTATCGAAACTTACACATGAATAAATTTAGTCGATTAAGGAGCAGTTCTTGTTCTTTTGTTCTATATAATTACTAGTTGTGCCTCGCGGTGCCACCTACCATATATAGCGTGAAGTTAAATAGCCTACTTGAAGTTGAAGTCTGAAAAATGTAAGAGGTTGACGGCAACTGAACAGACTCCCCCATCCGGTAGGACTGACAAACATTTGGCAAAATATGAATGTCATAACCTACACCTCTGCCTACTCATTCTGATATTGTAGGTAAACAAAAGTAACCAATAACGTAAAAAAATATCAACTTACAAATTGCAGCATTCTTGCCAGTAACTAAAATACATTTTTTTATATATATAAATATACCACTTTCATTAATTTTATTTGAGGCTAAACTTTGCATATTTTTATCTTAGAAATCTAATAAAACACGAATTCAAACGTTACTAATGTAATGATGACTGTGTTTAGAACCTGTAATGTGAGTCACTTCTCCTTTTAAACACTATACAGATACATGGATTACCGGTTGTATTTCTGTTGTCTGCTGTCGTGAGCACAGGAGGATTTCAAATAGATTAAAGGTTGAGGATAGTCACTTGCCTCACAACCGATTCTGGGGTCAATGCATGACGTAATATATTGTGGATGCGACTAAAGTGGCCTTTCATAAATATCAATCTTTGAAGGTTTGGGCTGTCTAACTCAATTGGGCTTTTATTTTATGTAGTATGTGAGCACCTGTTATATATAATTGCATATTAACCTTTATTCCCTAACTATTCCTTAAATTCCTTAACCTAACTCTTCACCGCCTCCTTCTCGAGCATTACTTGCTCGCAGTAGGAGACAGCAGCAGCCCACGCGCTCGCGCTCCGCCTCACGTGAGCAAGACACCAAGTCAGAGGACTCCCACTCCGATCCCTGAAGATCCCTAAATGATAATGTCGATTCAGTAGGCTCATGTCAAATTGTTTAATGAATTCCTTAGTATTTCTTTCACCTATAACTTAACCTAGAAGATTATTTATTCATCCTTTATTATTGTATTCATAACACATTTAAGGGAACTTTTATTATCATTTACCGACTTCCAATGGCATACCTACTTAAACATTAATGGCCTAATATTTAACAAAAATGAATATGGTCATCAAGCAAGTAAAAGAGGATAATACTTTATTATTAACTTTGCAAGATTTTCATGTTTATCCAAATTATAAAAGCACTCTTATACACTCTAGTATAATATGCTGCAATCGATCATTCGTATTTTATCGATATTTTAAATATCAGTTTAATTAGGACGTCGCGTCGCGTCAAATAGAATAAAAATTGTGAAACCAAACGTGACTCGACTTCAACTAAGCTTAAGCCGCAAAAGTCAAGTCTTATCAACGCCACAGTGACTGATTTAAGCACCAAAGCTCGTATAAAACTAAAGTTAAAAATGTTTTATCCGATAATCGGCACAGTTGGTCCATTCTTCCTAGTTCTCACGCTACGCACAGCGATGTTGGACGAGCGCTAGGTCATTTTCTTTGCCCCATTCATTCAGCTTTACTGGGTCGGATTGTGCTAGAGCCTATATAACAACTATACAACAATGTTAAGAAAATTGGACTAATCAACCCGAAGTGTGCTCGCCATCGATCTGTCGCATCGTAATCGTTATCGTGATCTAATAGATGAAGCAATATTGTCTAATTCTCACGACAGTACTCCAGTACAATACTACTTGAACGTTATGAAATTCTAATTTGCCTCATAATGAACAAACCAACTTTGATGGATTTACAAGGTTATAATTGTTTAAGTTATCTGCACTTAGCTTTGTAGTTAAATGTTAATGAATTTATTCAATGACCTGCATTCATATATGCTTTACTGAGGTTCCTATTTCACATTGAATATAAGCATTTTCGGTTACCTATAGCCCTTGTATTAACACTACACTTTTGACGTCGCAATTCGTAGTATTGAGATAACATATCGGCGATAATTGTGAATAACTAGGTTTTATGGTTCACAAACGATTGGCGAAACTTTGAAATACCACTTTGATTATTATTCTTTGATTCGATTTAGAAATGAAAAGAATTAATCGCAAAGGTTAGAGGCATCCACCACTTTCACTGCTAGTCACTGAGACGTAGACGCTCGCTATGGGTGCGGAATGATGCACGCGACCTTCACCAGTTTGTCGTCTTACTTAGCGCTCAGATTAGATTCCATCGTAGCCGGAGAGTGCGTGACATAACCAGGTGGCGTCACCCAACCGCACCTTGACATAATATACACACTCGTTTGTTGTCAAGTGATCAAAAAGCATTTAAACTAAATCTTCATACCTACATAACATAAAACCAATGAACACGAAATCCATAAAATATTGTATAATTCAGAACTGAATTACAATAGGCAACTCTTCATTATAGAATAGAAATACGAATTATTTAACTTTGTATTGCAATAATTACTAACAGTAAAAAGATAACAGGTTGAAAATATTACAGATTCAGTTGTTCCTGAATGCATAGTTTACGACAAATATGCGTAATCTTGCGTTGACATTTGAACGGCCTTAACACGCCAATAAGCAAATAAGGTACATGAACAATATATTGATTAATGGCGTCAATTTTAATTCAATGCTAAAAGCTCGAGCAAATATTAAAACACTCATATTTTTAACGATTTACGGATACGAAAAAAATACGTCACTTCTCATTCATCCCTTATATTTTGCAACACACGTCGCTGCTTTTTTTTAGACACAACAAAATAGAATAACTTTCATTATTACTCTTTTTCATTGTAAACTTTAATATTTCCTAGTTTAGCGAGAATAATATAGAGAAATATTAAATGTTATAGACAATTACTGTTTCTTCTATGCTTGTAAAATTTTTGAAACACCTGATAAAAATTGAAAGATAGCTATATTAATGATCTCGCTTATTGTCAAGAGTCTTTATGAACAATTTCAAACCGCTATGAGCAGGAGCACATTTGCAAAATTAGGTCCGTTTTAATATAACATAACTATGAGTAACCGCGGGGCCATAAACTCCCCACATTACCCATGTATTTACGGGGAAATAGCACATGGGGAAATCTATGCAATAGGGTGTCCACCCTACTTGAGGTATGATGTATTGTAAAATTGTATATATCACTAGATATGTGGGAGTTACCATACAAGGCACTCAATCACGAAAGCAAACCAATAGATACATACATTGACGACTATATAACTAATGAATACATAATCATAATGATGACAAAAATGTCAATGATGAATGACGATGCCATTATCGTCACCTATTCCTGAAACATCGTCCGTAGAAATAAGTTAGGTATAATAATAATGGGGGTGTGTTTTTACGTTTTTTTACGTTTTTACGTTGGGTTTTTACGCGTATATATTTATATTTATACGAACTAGGGAATCGCGAACTCCGCTCAAGGACTGAGCCTAAATTTAATACACTTATATCTTCTCTTCGGCCGGCGGACCCGGGCGGCGCGTCAAGTCGCCCGCTGTCAGCCGCACAGCCGAATGCACCACGCAGCAATTGTTTTTTCTTCCCTAAGCTAAATTTGAATCACAAAGTATTTATTTTTAAACTCTGACACATGATGGCCAGGTAAACGCACCGTGGTGTGTCGAACGAGGTCGCACACCACAATACGAACGAGATGTTGTGGAAGATTTGCCTCACTCTAGTCAGTCATCATCGTCTTCAACTGAAGTAGATTCGAGTACCGCGATGCAGGTGCGATGTCGTGCACTCGGAATTTCTGTCAGAAAGCGAAACACTAAATAAAAAATATTATCTGAGCATTATAAGGCGTTTGAGAGAGCTAATTCTTCGGAATAGGTCAGACTTGCGAGACGAAAATGCATGAATTTAACACCGCGATAACGCACCATCTCGCAAGGCTATCATTGTGAACGAATTTCTGGTCGCGCTACCAATCATATCGAACAGCCATCATATTTCTCCGATATAGCTGACTTTTTTCTTTTTTGAAACCCAAATTTCTACTTTAAGGCACCCGTTTTGAATCAATAGATGTTATTTAAAAAATCGTGGCGAGTCTTGAAGGTGACTCCAAAAAATAAGTTTAAAATTTTTTTAGATGATTCAGTAGTTCGTTGGCGTATGAGAATAATTTCGACTCTTTCGAAGGTGATACAAATTTGGACGAATACATACATAAATATTTTAAGTTTTATTTACTAATTCCCGATACTTTCTAGACAGAGTAGTGTGTCAAAGCCATAGACCGAAGAATTGAATTATGACAACCAGTTAAAAAACTGTACCGGTATTCAAATTGGTTAGAAATTAACAGACACGATTTGGTAGAGACTCAGTATAGTCATTATACTTTTTCTCGAAGTCAAGTCCAATAGTTATTATATCATCTATAGGACTATACCTATTTACTGGTGGTAGAAATTTGATGACACAAATCTGTCACAAAATTCGGCCGGGTAGGTACCACCGTGCAGGGGTGTGTGTTGGGTAACCTCCTCGAGTGTCGCTCTGATTCCGATCCCGCTGCAGTCCGGGGGGAACGGAATCGGAGCGGCCGGTACACCCTGGGCGGCGGTCAATGGCTTCCCCTTCACCCCTTCATAGGGTTGGCATTGATCGTCGGCCAATACCCAACGTGGCGGGAACACATCGCTCTCCGTACTCCTCTGCTTTCAGAGGAGACAGGATGAGCGATGCTGTTAGTGGTGAGATGGCCCAGGGTCAGCCGGGGTGCGAGGGATATGCTCTATGGGTAACCTTACACCCCGGCGTCTGAAGACCCGAGACGGCGTGCGGTTTTAGTCGGTGCAAGCCCGACATAACCACCCCTGCTGGCCGGCGGAGGGGTATCCGAAGGGATTTCCGCACGATAAAAAAAAAAAAAAAAAAAAAAAAAGGTATAATAATAATGACCATTTAGCCGTAGTATCACCCACTCAGAGTTTAAATTTAAAAAACCCTATCTTACTTTCTCGTTTCCGTTACAACGGGAACCTCTGTGCAAAAATTCAAGTCTCAAGACCCACCTACTTAGGGGTCATATGTACCAAATTTGATCCAAAGTCGTTGTTGCATTATTGAATAACAAACCAAACATTTCACAATGATAATATTAGTATGAATTGTGAAATAAATATTATTATGTTTGTCAACTTATGCAAAAGATAAAGGTAATTCCAGTAGTCTAGTAATTCAATCTTGGTTCCGAACGATTTTTACTTCAGAGCATGCATCATGGCAAGTTATAATGCAATGCTATCAGTATAGTGAGAAATGAAATGGTATGGCAAAATAAATAGAGGCAGCCAAGACACATAGGAGCTTCATAGAGTAGACCCTATTTTTAGCAATGTTAGAACGCCATATATATAGGCAATAGGATGAAAATGAGGGAATTAGATAAATCTATGCAATAGGGTATTCACCCTACTTGAGGGCTCGAGCCAACCTTACCTACCGTTAATTAGCGCAAGACTCTAACGCAAGCATTCCTCATGGGATTGCGGAGTCAGATGGCATTCACTTCTTTAAAAGCTCAGATATACCAAATCGAGAGAAATAGTAAGAGAGCCAATCAGAGGACTCCAGGCTCCAAAGTACAAGTTTTAAGTGCAACCGGGACTAACGCTGCGTTAATGATGATGAGATAAATTTATGCAATACTCGTAAGTGTTAAAAATACCTTCAGTTGTGGCATATTATTAAGAATTTTAGCGCCATGTGTCACCGACACGATATTCAGAAGAACAGCTGTAAAGGTTTCTGTGTCGACACCATTGTTTAATGGGTTTAGCTGCTTTAAATTCGACGTGACTTGCGAATCCTTTAGAATGTTTACACGTTTATGTCCCAGATCAAACTACAATTTGATTCTGATGCTTGTCTTGTCTGTACGTGAGATAGGAACATAAAGCGACAATTTTGGGGGTTACGGTCACGAACGTTGACGGACACTGCAAAAGTTTTACCAGACATGTTTAGAATTTCAACTGGATGTGAATTTATACAAATTCAAGACGTTAACTGAATATTCCTTTTACTTTGGCCGACTTGATTGTTATCTCTACTATCTGATTTGTTAAGAAAATTCGGATAAACAAACCCATTCGATTTTACTACACAATATTCAATAAAGGATATCAGTAAAACCTCTTCTGAATTTATCCTTGACCAGGATATTTTTAAGTATATTTTGAATAAGATAATTATGATGAGTCATAATTCCTTTCATAATTATACACTATATGTCAACCATAATAGTAAAAGTGGCTAAATAATGTGTAATAAAATGTGTTATAATTTTTCTTAAATAACGTGCGAATGATTTGATTATATTATGTATTCACATATCTTGATACCAACCATCAGGATTAACACCCTGAAAACGAAATCACAACAATAAAACTTATAGCTTAAGTCGCTATTTGTGAAATGTCTAACGTTTGTATTTATCGATAGTAAAAATAGGCAACAAAAATAGGGACCGATCTACTACCATCTATTTTTACTATTAGAATATGTTACTGTCAAACGTAGTGAGTCTTCTGAACAACTTGACCTGAATAGTCATAAGACTCTTGAACTTGACCAATATTTTACTTATAAAATTATCATTACAACTCATTAATTATAGCATTATCATTATAAAATTAAGGACTCGATCTATAATTATTCAAAATATACAAACATTCATATGACAAGGTATATGCCGTTTGCCTAATTGCATATAGCTCCGACATCATTGAAACTTCAAGTGTAATGTAATATTTGATATTTACAATGTATGGAACTAAGTAACTCCTTGACAGTTTTGCAACATATTGCCTATTTGTTTACCGTGTTAAATAATAAAGCAAACAAGCACTAGAACTTTTTTAACAACATGTAATAAACATTATTCAGTCGGGACCCGAAATTCCAATTACAAAGGTATTTGGACGGGTCGGCTTTCGTAATTATTCAGAACTACGGGCGGGGACAAATGTGGTTGAATAAAGACTATTAATCCTCTAAAGGCGACTGGAATCCAATAAGACATGTAAATTTTTGGAGAAAACAAAGAGCGTGATGCCCTCATAAGCCTTGTAACATCATTTTTAAATTTCAAAAAGTGTAGCCGTCGCGGGAAGTCCGAGGGGTGCGATACAGTGAAATTGATTACATACGTTTTATCATTCGAGCGCAAATCACGGTTGCATCCAATATGCAAAAATAAATTAGATATAATATATTAGATAAATATATTAGAAACCTCAATATCATTTTTGAAGACCTATAGATACTACACACGTATGGGTGTGCTGAAAATAAAAATTTTGAGTTTCAGTTCCTAAGTATGGGGAGCCCCCAAAATTCTGTTTTTTTTTCTATTTTTGTGTGAAAATCTTAATGCCGTTTACAGAATACATCTACTTACCAAGTTTCAATGGCATAGTTCTTATAGTTTCGGAAAAAAGTGGCTGTGACATACGGACGAACAGACAGACAGACATGACGAATCTATTGGGGTTCCGTTTTTTGCCATTTGGCAACGGAACCCTAAAAAAAACTGACAGATACTATCCGACTAGAATAAGAATGCACTTGAATCCTTACTGGATCCGGTGACGACCGTTTTTGATGGGTCGTTTTAAATTATCATAACCATAGACCAATGTTCGGCAAATAAAAACCAAATTTTCCACATGGCCTTTTAAAAATATACAGCTGTGAAATCATAAATGACGCAGTGCGTATAAATGAAACAGTGTATAATATAATAAAACACCTGAGTTATGTTCATCTACTTATAAATGAGGCAGGGTCGGATTCAGTGCGATTAGTCATTATTGATTAAGCAGTAGCAAAAAAATATGTTTTAAGATAAATAAACATGTTTTGTTTAATAAACAGTGCTTTTATTTTTGTATCATTCCATATGGGTGTATACAACTACACCAACACCTTCGGGTTCCCAAAAATATATAAGGTGCGTGGTGGTCGGGGTCTCAGGTATATCCTCTCTAGGGCATCCTAGATGCCACGATTATGGTGGTAAGACCCGTCGTGAAGTATTAGCTGGAAAGGCGCCAGGGTAGCCTCTCCTACCGGCTGACGCAGGTGCTCACCGGACATGGCTGTTTCGGTGAGTTCCTGTAAAAAAACATAGGCCGGGAGCCAACGTCCGAATGCCACCATTGCCTGGGCTGCTCCGTGGACACGCTGCTCCACACACTAGCAGATTGCCCAGAGTGGATGGAGCGGCACCGTGTCCTTGAAGCAGCTGTCGGAGCGCAGAGCCTCACGCTACAGACCCTGTAGCTGGCCATGGTTCGCAGTGAGAGTGTGTGGAACACCGCCGCCTTCTTTTGTTAGGCAGTGATGCGCGTAAAACAGGCGGCGGAAAAGTTACGGGAGAGGTCTGGCACTCTCCCGTGGAAGGCGCACCGGGCGGCGGAGATCGCAGAACGATCTCCGTCCTCCATAAGCGCGGGCCTGGGGGTGATGGTCGAGCCTAGTTGTCACCCTATCAGAAGCAGGCCCAGGGAGACGACGCGTTGTATTTCCGCACGCGCTTCTATATAGGGAAGGGAGGATTTAGATCCCTAAAAACACGTAGGGGTCGCCATTGCTGGCGGCCGGAGACGGTCGGGTTCTCTGGGATATCCTTTCAACGGCACACCAGATTCCCTGGCCGATGTGACGAAACACCGTGCGGTTTTAGTCACTTGGACTCCGATATGCCACCACCTCTAACTCCGGTGAGGTGAAGGCCGAAGGGGTTTCCGCACGAAAAGAAATAAGGCATCCTAGAAAGGAAATTCCTAAGACCCCGACCACCGCCTAGTAAATTATGAATGAAATGAGGTTTTATTACTTAAAATTTATTGATTGGCACTTTTTACTTAAAGTAAACAACGTAACGTGATTATAAGGCCAACCGGCTGCAAACAGTAATAACCGTACGGTCGAGCGAGCGTGCGTGCACGCATCGATCGATCATGTGGTCAAGCAGGCATATAACTCGATAACTAAGGCTTATTTTCCCGGTAATGATTTATCTGTTCTGTATTAGTAATTTGTGGTAAAGATTGTCAGTTCTGACACTAAGTTTGGCCCTGTCTGAGCTACATTGTATGTGTGGTAAATTTGGCTTCAAAATAAACCGGTAATATTCAGTCTGTTATGTCTGCGCAGAAGTCATGCATAAAATGAGGATTTATTATCTATATTATGGAAAATTTTCATAGCCTGGCAATAAAAGAAACTATCGCTATTTCACTACCTAAGACGCTGATAGCCAGTCTATAGCTTTAGCTTTTATTTTCAGTCTACGCTTAATCTATAAAATGCCGTAGTCAATGTATTTCGCCAATAATAGGAGCCAATAAACTGCGTTACCACTTTTGCTTGCTGAATTTCATTGAGAAAAAACGTGAGAAATTATATTAGTTGAACGTATTTTCACATCAAACCCATTCTTATACCCTTTCAAATATGCTAATAACTTATTCTATTGACAGCCTATTATGTAAATAAGTTGCAAAAATAAGTATATCTTTATTTATTTACTAAATATTCGGTTTAGTGGCTCAATGTCAACTTTCTTCTGAATGCCTACTAAGTCGGTAGGCACATCTTCTAAACTGAACTATAGGAATAGGCAGTTGCTAAAAAAAATGAAAACGTTTAACCCTTTTTTTTTTTTTTTTATCGTGCGGAAATCCCTTCGGATACCCCCCCGCCGGCCAGCGGGGGCGGTTATGTCGGGCTTGCACCGACTAAAACCGCACGCCGTCTCGGGTCTTCAGACGCCGGGGTGTAAGGTTACCCATAGAGCATATCCCTCGCACCCCGGCTGACCCTGGGCCATCTCACCACTAACAGCATCGCTCATCCTGTCTCCTCTGAAAGCAGAGGAGTACGGAGAGCGATGTGTTCCCGCCACGTTGGGTATTGGCCGACGATCAATGCCAACCCTATGAAGGGGTGAAGGGGAAGCCATTGACCGCCGCCCAGGGTGTACCGGCCGCTCCGATTCCGTTCCCCCCGGACTGCAGCGGGATCGGAATCGGAGCGACACTCGAGGAGGTTACCCAACACACACCCCAAAACGCTTAACCCTACTTTTAGATTATATCAGTGTTAGTTGGTATAAACTATGAATAACGGCTGTAGGTTTCTTTTGTAAATATACAAATATTATACACGTATTAGTGTAGCGATAAATAATTTATTACATTGTTTAATCAAATATATGTTGACCGTAGAAACTATTTTGAAAATTAACTCAATAAACAATATTTGTATACTGCCAATAATGCAATATTCATAAATTATGAATTCAGCAATGCTTATGTTGTTTAAACTTGATTTGTTGACCCATGCATTAAATTCAATCTATAAATGTAAATATTTTGGAATGCAAATTTATAATACTGCATAAAAAATTGATCACACCTAAAAATATATTCTCTTTCGTTTGCAGGCCGCGCTAGCAGTTAGTCAAGCTAGCGAGGTAACGCCAAAGATAGACAATGACAAGATTATAGAGGCCAAGTCTGAACCGAAAACAGATCCTGAAATAATAGCTGATGCTCGACAAGCTCGTCAATATGGACCATACCAGGGACAAAGCGACAATGAAGTGGTGGTGGACATCGAAGACGAAGATAAGAAACAGTATTACGAAACTAACTACGATACAAGTAAGTCAAACAGTTAAGAATCAATTTAATTAAAGACCGATCAGAGAGATTGAGCGTTTGAGCAGGGAGAAAACACTAGTTCTTATAGAGCCAGTACAAATAGGTATTATTATTTTGCGACGCAATGTAGGGACGACCCCTGAACCAGAAGGTACCGGGTACCATTTCGACTTAGGCTGAATTTTCTACCAATGAAAAGCCATTCCACTAAAGAGATCTAACGGTTTTTCAATGGAATTCATTATTAATCAATTTGAATAGCCTTAGCAAATTTTGTTTAATGATTTCCTTTGAAAAAGTGTTAGACCTGTTTAGTTAGCGATTTCTGACTGGGAAGTCGGCCTTAATCGCGGGTGTGAACTTATTCTTATACGGGATTCATTTGGTCGAAAAGAGATATAATAACAGATGCTAAATATAATGATCCACTTTGTAAGTACTCAGTTTTTTTAGGGTTCCGTTGCCAAATGGCAAAAAACGGAACCCTTATAGATTCGTCATGTCTGTCTGTCTGTCCGTCCGTATGTCACAGCCACTTTTTTCCTAAACTATAAGATCTATGCTGTTGAAACTTGGTAAGTAGATGTATTCTGTGAACCGCATTAAGATTTTCATACAAAAATAGAAAAAAAAACAATAAATTTAGAAGAACTGAAACTCAAAATTTTTTTTTTCATCAAACCCTTACGTGTGTTGTATCTATGGATAGGTCTTCAAAAATGATATTGAGGCTTCTAATATCATTTTTTTCTAAACTGAATAGTTTGCGCGAGAGACTCTTCCAAAGTGGTAAAATGTGTGTGTCCCCCCCCCCTGTAACTTTTAAAATAAGAGAATGATAAAACTAAAAAAAATATATGATGTACATTACCATGTAAACTTCCACCGATAATTGGTTTGAACGAGATCTAGTAAGTAGTTTTTTTTTATACGTCATAAATCGTAAACTGCAATTTTCCTTTCATTCAATGAACTCAAATATAAAAATTAAAAAAAAAACATTATTATGTTACTTGCTGCTACGGAACCCTCAATGGGCGAGTCCGACTCGCACTTGGCCGCTTTTTTTACCAGTCCTTTTTTTTAAATTGATGTTTTTTGCTAATAGTTGAGCTCTGATCTTTACTGTACGATGCTTATGATGGCATAACATAGTCTTCTCTCCTCAAATCACAACTGCAACTGGTATTCGTTTTCTTTTTCCGTAGAGTTCGCATGCACATTCACTTATTTGCGTTCAGCTGCTTGTAACACTTCGGAAATATGTTACTTGCAAACTTAATTTTGAAAAAGGTTTAAACTAAAAACCCAGCACTATAACCATATTTCCATTGAACTGTTATGGACTGTATTCAAACCAATGAATTCAAATATATTATCAGAGAAATACAAAGTAACTTTATGATAAATCTGCTACGGTGATTGCTCAGCTGCCTCCCAGGTTATTATAAAAAAAGATATTATCGGTAGTCTCGACTAAATTGAGTTTGAAACAAATTGGTATACACGCCCTATGTCAAGATCTCGCTAATCAATCAGAATTTAACACCATGTACACAAATCAGACTTAGTATCCGATCATAAATAAAATACAGCTGTTTTGCTAAAAGTTCAACGTCTTTCTTCGGTAATACCTGTTCAAAATATATAGTACATTGTAACAGGTTGCAATCGCGCATCATTCCTGATAAAGCAGTCAATAGTAATATTCTGAAATGAGTCAATCGATTTTGATCAATCATTTAATAGCACCATGAGCTTTAAAAATAGTTACCTAAAGTTACATATATTTTATTACACATATCTGGATTAGGTTATAAAATTTTAGTGGCTTTTTTTTTCAATATCAACCTCAGCAGGAGACGAAGTCTGTAATTCTAAAACTGGATCACTTTCAAGTTAAACGCAAGATATATATTTAAGGCATAGGAAACTCGTGTTCTTTTCGTTATTAAATAAACAGTAAATTTTGTAGACACCCAGTGGTAGTAAGAGTATATAGTAAGAGAATCACAAGTCGATTGTACTTTATTTATAAATGCTAAGTAATAAAAGTAAAATGTGTATGATATAATAATAATGATGCCGCCGGCCCCCCACTACCAACCGCTTTTAAATTTAATGCACAGCCCCAGGTGTCAGTGCAAAATTGTGATTGCTTGACGTATTTGGAATTTCAATGAGACTTAAAATGTATTGAATTCTCGCACACTTCAAATGTATAATGTGCATGATGTGTTTAAAGGTATATGTCTATAGGTAGGTATATCTCGCACATACTACTTCACCCTAATTATAATATCATTACTTTTAACTTCGCGATTGATTACTGTTATGCGATTTTGAGTAACCAGTTTCTTGTTCCTACGAATTTTTGTGTACGTATTATTTTATGCCGACCCCGTAAAATGTACCGTATTATCTGATATGGCCCTTAAATATTCAATTTACCGTAATATTCCATGATGACACATCATTGTACAGCAATAGGCACTTGTTACTGGTGGATTTGAAACTGTGGAAATCCGAATGAATGGAGAAGTACCTTCAATCTTACCGCAGCTCTGTTGGGAAGGGATTATACACTCAAATGCTGTAGGAGGTTATTGGACCCCAATTACCATCAAGCAAAAGAAATCACTAATCATTTGAAAATTTATTTCGGAAAGAGTCAAGACGAGTGTATATTTTATCGGTAGGATGTGATGCTTTAATAAGAGATGTCTAAATATAACTAATTACATTACCGATGCGAAGGAATTCCATGATGCATTTTAGATTTTTTTACTTATTATTTTATTTATTTACTAGTTGTCGCCCAGCGGCGCCACCCGTGAGATACTTCGATCCTAGGCACCTATTTATAACATATCATAACATAAACTCACGCCTATATGCCCGAAGGGGTAGACAGAGGTGCTAGCACCCACGTTTCGCCAGTTTATGTTCTAGGTCCCAATGTAATAAATGTAACAATAATGATGTGCGATTGCAACCTGTTACAATGTACTATATATTTTGAACAGGTATTACCGAAGAAAGACGTTGAACTTTTAGCAAAATAGCTGTATTTTATTTATGATCGGATACTAAGTCTGATTTATGTACATGGTGTTAAATTCTGATTGATTAGTGAGATCTTGACATAGGGCGTGTATACCAATTTGTTTACCTATTTAACCCATGCCTGTAATATGTTAGTTTAACAATAATGTATGGAAATTTACCCGATTTGTGGACATAGGTATATGATAACTGCTCTGCTCCCCTGGATAGTAGCATGATGATTATATATCATTAGATGAGTTATTAGAGGCTATAGCCTATATTCTTCATAATATTATAAGTAATAAGTATAGTTAATGAATTGTAAATACTTATTTTAATGCCATATTGCTAAATGTTTAACGGAATAAATTACAGTAACATGAGATTACGAAGATTAATAAAATAACTTTCAATTGCTGTATTCTCGAATTCGCATCTTCAAGTTATTTCGTCTGCATGTTGTAAGGCAACATCTGGCATTATAATTATTCTTGCTTGACGCAGCGCCTCTTAAATTTTCATAGAAATCAGAAGCTATTTCAAGACTTGAACATATATATGATGTTTGGATGTAGCTCTAAATACTGATAGGACCAAGTCTGAATATCAGCAACTAACAGGGCACACGTATTATCATTTATGTATCAAAAGGTCCTTAAAGTCCTGCCTTAATATGAGCAAACAATTCAGGCAAGAGTCATTTATCTTTTTAATTCTAGATTTGTAATATTAATTAATTGAGTCATGACAAGGTTTTAATCCTATTACTATTCTAAATGCGAAAGAAAATCTGTCTACCCATTTATTGTTCTTTCAAGTAGTTACAAACGATTGTACCTTTTTTTTTTTTTTTTTTTTTTTTTTTCGTGCGGAAATCCCTTCGGATACCCCCCCGCGTGCCAGCGGGGGCGGTTATGTCGGGCTTGAACCGACTAAAACCGCACGCCGTCTCGGGTCTACAGACGCCGGGGTGTAAGGTTGCCCATAGAGCATATCCCTCGCACCCCGACTGACCCTGGGCCATCTCCGGTTTCGAGATGGCCCCCTCGGGCAAACGATTGTACCTAATATAATTTGACACCATCGTAACCTAGGTACCTGAAGAAGATAATGCAAGTGGTTTTATCAAAAAAACTAGTAAATACAACAAAGTAACTAGAACAAATATTAATATTTTATCTTAATCTTGTATAAAAAGCGTTTCCTTAAAAATATTGCTAGGATATCTGGTAAAACCAGTAAGATTCTATCCTGGTCTACTAACCATGGTGTATTTTTAATACTTTGGGTATTTTACATAAATGAATATAAAATAAAATACGATGCATATCGACATAAAGTGTTACCTCCCTGAAAGTATAATACGCGTCAGTTAATTGTTTAATCGGCAATTTTGCATAAAATTACAATTTATTGATGTTGTTATTAAAACCTGACTTATACTTTTAAAAGTTTTAAACTTTTCAACAGTACTTCATTGACAGATTGAGAATAAAATACACATTTAAAGTTATATTTTTATTCGCACTGTTGTAACAGTAGATGCCAGTTAGCGAAACTACAGACCAATTTAGCAATAAACTTTGTCATTTATCATAGAGCCGCCGACTGGCGAGATAAATAGCTAAAATTCTTCACCTAATATATTAGCAAGTTGCTATGTACAGTCAATCACAAAAGTAGCTATACTCAAATTAAAAAAAAGTCTGTGTTATCATTATTATTTTCTTTATTAAATTTTTAAAACATATAAATTATATTTTTAAATACATTCTATATAAAAAAAAAGCAAATATATTTAAAAATATAAAAAATAGTAACCCACCGGCATCAAGTACAGGGACCAAGCAACCGGTGGTTAGGGCTTATTATTATTATTATAGATCGAGCTATATCAGGCCTCCCCTAGAGTAAGGGAGAGGTGGCGAGATAACCCTGGCGAGGCAAGCAGCAGTCGGCCAGTGCATTAGGACGATTTTTAGAGGAACCGCCGGACTATTTGGGCATTGTCAAGCAAGACCGCTCTCTGCACCCTGGCTGACACTGACTTCCCACTAATTCCGAGCCTCCCAAGATGGACTGAGAGGCTACTTGGGATCAAACCATTGGCTAAAACAACAATATTATATTTCTGTGGACCGCATACCCCACATGTCGGTAACCTCGTGCGCCAAGTCCAGATATTTAGTTTTCTTATCTGCTGCGGCGCGGACGAGGTTCTCGTCATAAGGAATAGTGACTTTATTATTATTATATTTGTAAATATTTCACTGTTAATCAACTTTTATCGTTGACTGTACCTGTGTCCCCTGAAAAAAACCTAGGTACTATAAAAACAGGACTCTTGTCTGCGAAAACATGTTATTTTGAAAGAATGTTACTATCTGGATAAATGAATGGCTAAATTCTCGCTGCATAAACAAGTTTAAATAAAGTTAGATCTAACCTTATCTAACCTGCAGTAACTTTTATTTTAATTTTCGAGCGTTTAAAACGTGCTATCTTTATTTAGATGCGTATGGTTTCGGCTATGATGTCGGTCCCAATGGACAGTTCCACCACGAGAACCGCGGACCAGACGGAGTAACGTATGGTTGCTATGGATATGTGGACCCTGATGGCTATCTTCGTGCTACTAGTTACGTTGCTGACAGCCACGGTTACAGAGTAGTAGAACCTGAGAAGCCCGTCGAAGTGTTCCCTGATGAGAAATATGAATACGACGAAGCGTAAGTGAAGTATATCAGTACCCTATTTCTTTGTCATCAGTTACCTACTATTTAGTGCCTAGGAGAACGAACTTGGCTGATTTTTCAGGCAAGATAGATATATAAGATAGATAGGTAAACTTAGAAAGCAAAAATTCCAATTTAAATCTTTACGATTGTTTCCGAGATAGTAGTGTGTATTATATTGGTCGTTCAGGCTGACAATGTCTAGTGTCCTGCAAAGTCCATTATGCCAAAGAGTCCAGTGTCCTATTACGTCCAGTCACACAATACCCAGTGTCCTGTTATGTCCAGTCCCATAATGTCCCATAATGTCTAGTGTCTCATAATGATTAGTGTCCTAACATGTCCAGTATCTTACATTATATTGGTGTGTATTATAATGGTATATATTTACAAGAATTGCTTGTTTAACAGTATTACTTATTGTCTTTAATGTTTTTTCGAACTTAACTATTAAGGATCTACTGTTAGTACTGACATTCTGAGCAGGACCAAATTAATTCTACTTCATTATGTAATTGATATATTATTCTATCCCAATACCTATATAATTGAAGCTAAAAATATTATTACAGGACAAATGGTGAAGCAGTAAACACGCAGCCTGGTCAACTTGTACCATGGCAAAAGTTGTACTTCCCCAAAGGTTGTGGTCGGACTCCCGGTGGTGTACCAGCTAAGCCTCGTCCACCTCCACCAAAGCCTTCGAAACCCATAGACAGTAGTGGAAGCGGCAGCAACGTCAAGCCCGTACAATCAGGCCAAGGTAATAAACTATTGATATTTGGACTTCACAACTTTGAACAAGTAAATAATATAGAACTGGAATCAATTCGTAAACCCACCGTATTGATTCCAGTTCTATTCCAACCAAGAAAATGTTAAGACGGAATGCTTCAAGAAACTAGAGTACTATGTTTAAAAAGCTGAAATTTACTGTATGGGCAATTCTTTGCACACTAATAACTAAAAAAGAGAGTTCAATCCTTAAAAATTTATTAATTCTAGCAATATTTTGAAGATTATGGTAGTTTTAACTTTTAAGAAGCCAATTGCATAACATAACATAACATAACATAACATAAACTCACGCATATATCCCCGAAGGGGTAGGCAGAGGTGCTAGCACCCACATTTCGCCAGTTTATGTTTAGGTCCCAATGTAATAGGTGGCGAGCCTATTGCCATTAACCGGGCACTTATAAGCCTGCGATAAATACACACATAACTTCGAAAAGCATCGAAAAGTCATTGGTGTGTGCCATGGTAAAACCTGGGATCGGACCCGAGACCTCGTCTCAGCAGTCCATTACCCATACCACTAGGCTACCGCATATTGCATTGATGTATTATATCTCTAAGCTTATAAAATAAAACGTGTCTTACGTTTCTTTGGAATGTATGAGTGATACCTTACAACGAATAAGATGTTATTAGATGAAACAGCTTTAAAAGGCTAGCGAAATGTCAATATAGCTATGTTTTTCTTTAACGAAGTTTAAAAGTGACTACTATGTTGAACTTTTTCATTTTACAGGACCCAATGGACCTTACGGCCCTGGTGGATCAAGTAAGTATACTCTTACTAGTTGTCTTCTACGCCATAATCAAAATTATAATTATACTTGATACTTGACTTTATTTTAAAGTTACATCATTCAATCAACATTTAGGAAATCATAACAAACCCTGTGACGTAGCAGTAGATCGTTCGACTGCTTCGTTGAAAGTTGCGGTCTAATATATATTTGCATTGGTCTGTGTGTTTTTGTGTTGAGGAAAGTAAATATATCTAAAGTTATCCGCATTCTAGAAGTTAGTTATTGTATGCTGATATTGGTTCTAGATGGCACTGTGGAGTTCAAATAAGAAACTTTTCACCAAGCCCTCAATAATAAAATAAATGAATAAGAAACCAACGCTCAATTTCGATTATATTTTTAAAGGGCCTGGCACGCCAGGTACTTCAGGTTATCCTGGCACTCCAGGAACATCAGGCTCACCAGGCTCACCAGGCTCACCAGGTGGACCAGGTACTGTATTGATTTTTATTCTATTGTATCAAAAAATAAATAGTTCTAAAAATATCTTTCGACACGTCCTCCCTAACCAGCACCTTGTCTTAATAAACTCACTCACTCCCAGCGAAACAATTAAAGTGTGATTCGTGTTTTTTATCAGAGCATCACGAATCGCGGGCATAATAATATACAAAGAAAATATGAAAGTATTCAACTTATTACTTCCATCATGACTTTATATTATTACACACATACATATACTCACGCCTGTTTCCCTCTGGGGCAGGCAGATACACCGGCGGACCCACGTACTTCTTTCCTTAAACACTTCACGTTCTTCCTCTACTGTCATTGAACCTTTCATGCAAACCCGCCGGTTTCGAGTTCTTTATCAAATGTTATCAATCATCATCAATTTGATCAGTGTATATTCCGCCTGGTCGATACCGGCTTGCCTGCCCTTTTACACGTATCTACCTTATTTACTTGGTGTGTTATGTGTGCGTTATTAATATGAAATAATTTATGCCTAGCTGTCAAGTCAGGTCCATGCTTTCCCACATTGAAAACGTGCTAATCATATAGTAGTTATAATGAAAACTATTTTAACTTACTAGGAATAATGCTAGTAACCTTCTTGAGTCTTTCCCTCCTACTGGAGCGCGGTGGAAGTGGCATATCCAGACGTTTGCTATCCACACAACCAGGAGGCTACCGCAAAACGTGACCTCACCAGCCTAAGCGACTCTCCTGCATTTTATCTGCAATGTCACAGATATGAAGCGGATCTCCCACGGATACAGGAGTGCCTCACGCAATCATTGACGTGTGACTTCATACATCCACTACAGCATATCCATTTCCGTAATACCCAACTCCTGCTTATGAAGTTGCTTGGAAACTTGTAAAGTTATTTTACTTTATTATCTTCAGGTGGCCCAGGTGGTCCTGGTGGTCCGGGTGGCCCATCCGGATCTGGACCCGGCTCTGGTTACTATCCAGGCAGCGGTGGTACGGCTGGCACTCCAGGATCTCCAGGCACTCCTGGAACCGCAGGTACTCCCGGTAGTCCAGGTACCCCGGGTACTCCAGGTTATCCAGGAACACCAGGCACAATAGGCAATCCAGGCTACCCCGGTTACCCAGGAACAGGTGCGTTGCTAACAAAGTATTTTTAACAATATTATATTTGTAGATGCTACTGCACTAGGTGGTTCAATGATTTAAAGCTGATATAAGATATTTAAAAATGCTTGTTGCATGACAAAGCAAATAATAAATTGTTCCAAATTTTGTGTGTGCTTTTGATGTTTAGCAATAACATTTCATATTGTGGTGCTGTTTTTTTTTTCAACTCATTGTTTTCATCACGTTTTTCTGTCTAACAATTTTCAGGATCAGGCGGATACCCAGAACAACCTACTGGCCCAGGTAAGACCATCTCTTGAACTAGCTATAAAACATCGAGTCAGGTATGTCAGTAACTTCCTTCATAAATTCATAGCCATACGTTTCAATCATTATTTCATATCGTAGATCGATTGCGTAATGTATACAAATATGACCAAAGACTCAATCCGTGTAATTCTTAAAATTAGTTTTTTGCTATAATAGACTATAAAAAGGCCTATGACTCCGTGCCGCATACATGGCTTTTGAGGGTGCTTGAGTTGTATAAAATTGACACAACTCTATGTACCTTCCTGAAGGCATGTATGGGGCAATGGAGTACGGTCCTTTGCTATCCAAGGTGTCGGCGGATCTGCGAGAATGGCGGGCTGATAAGGATAGAGAGGGGCATATTCCAGGGCGATAGTCTTAGTCCATTATGGTTTTGCCTGGCACTGAACCCCTGTTAGTTATATGCTGGAGAGTTCAGGGTTAGGCTGTCGATTGCGGAGAGATGGTCATATCCCACCTCCTTTACATGGATGATCTTAAACTATTTGCCCCCAACAATTTCCAACTGATAGCGTTATTAAAGATGACCGAAACCTTTAGTAAATCTATCAGGATAGAATTTGGTGTGGACAAATGTGCGGTCATGCATGTAAAAAGAGGTGAGATTGTGGAATCTGATGGGGTCGAGCTTTCAGATTTCACAAAACTCAGGTCTCTCTCTGCAATCAACACCTATAAATACCTGGGTATGTCGCAGGCGTTAGGCGTTACAGAAGCTATCGTTTCGGGAACGTTTTTTTTGCCGCTTGAAAAAAGTTCTCAAAAGTCTTTTTTCCTTATCCTTTCGAGGGCTTACCCAGGGTGCCCGGCAACGGACACTTGGGGAGGACACCGTGCGATTTTACACGACATAACCACCCCCGCTGGCCAGCGGGGGGGTATCCGAAGGGATTTCCGCACGTAACAAAAAAAAACGGTGGTAATAAGCGCGCCTATAACGGTTGGGTCATGCCGGTTTTAATGTACTCCTTCGGGATACTCAGGTGGACTCAGACCGAATTAGACACCCTGGATAGGAGAGTCCGTACGCTTCTTACTGCATACCGAATGCATCATCCGCGTTCATCTGTGATGAGGTTGTACATACCGCGGAAATGCGGGGGACGTGGCTTTTTAAATGCCAAATCCCTCCATAACCGTGAGCTGTGCAACCTCAGGGAATACTTCCTAAACAATGAAGCTGATATGCATCGTGATGTAGTAATGGTGGATAACGGACTTACCCCGCTAGCTTTGGCTAAAGAGAACTGGCGCAAACCTGTGGTATTACGTATCAATGACCGTATGGATGTATGGAAGAGCAAGGAGTTGCATGGACGTTTCTATGGGGCTCTCCATGGGCCTGATATAGACTTACCAGCATCTGTGTCTTGGCTACGCTTCGGTGACCTATTTGGGGAAACCGTAGGTTTTGTTTTTGCAATTATGGATGGTACGGTTGACATATGTCGGGCGTGTCACCGTCCCGGAGAATCCCTTAGATATTTAATTTCTGGTTGTTCTCGTCTTGCCAACGGCGAGTATTTGCATAGACATAACCAAGTAGCCAGGATCGTTCATCAACAGCTTGCTCTAAAGTACAACCTTGTAGAATCAGAGGTATCGTACTACAGGTATGTGCCCGACGCAGTTCTCGAAAATGGGCACATCACGTTGTACTGGGATCGATCTATCATCACTGATAGGACTATTGTAGCGAATAAACCTGATATTGTGATGATAGATCGGTCAGAGCGCCGCGCAATAATAATCGATATCACCATTCCACATGTCGAGAATCTTGTGAAAGCCGAAAAAGAAAAACAACTAAAATATTTGGATTTGGCTCACGAGGTTGTCGACATGTGGAGTGTGAATTCGGCGATTATTGTTCCGATAGTTTCGGACTGATTGCCAAGAGCCTCGAACAACATCTCCAGAGGCTCGCGTTAGGCAGTTGGGTCAAGGGCTTGATGCAGAAGGCAGTGCTCCTCGACACGGCACGTATTGTGAGGAGATTCCTCTCTCTGGAGCCCTAACCACCGGTAGCTTGGTCCCTGTACCCGATGCCGGTGGGCCACTATTTTTTATATTTTTAAATATATTTGTTTTTGTTTTTTTATAGAATGTATTTAAAAATATAATTTATATGGATTTAAAGTTTATTAAAGGAAATAATAATAATAATATTGTACAATTCGCAAGTTAAGACGCTCGCTATTTGTCACTTATTGTCAAAACGCCTTTAACTTTTGTAATAACAATGTGACCGATCGCAGCTTATTCATTTGGCCCATTTGTCCTAACTTTTCCAGATGGAGGATACTATCCCGGAGGAACGGGGCCAGGTACGAAAATAATAATTTTAAAGATTAATTATCTTCAATCGCGATTTATGTTACTATTTTTAATCACAAAATTAAATTATACTTGCATTCTTTATTCTTAATTCTAAATAATTTGCCATAAGCTATATATTTTGTATAAGCACGTTTTTGATTCTTTACTCATTCATAAATCAAAGTACTGAAGTTAGAATGAACTATAAACACAATTTTTAAATGATATAAAAATGTATCGCTTTCTATACTGCATCTTTTGTAAATAACAAAACTCCGCTTTATTGGTTGATATATTTGTTTAACAAAACGACATCATCGGTTTAGGGTACTACCCCGGAACACCAGGTACACCAGGTACTCCAGGATCACCAGGCTCTCCAGGCGGACCAGGCGGTCCAGGTGGACCAGGTAACAATTACTTATGCAATTTAACAAAATCGATATCATAATTCGTACAATCATTCACAGCGATAGTGATTTTTTTTAATATTCGTAAGGGGTCCCACCAAGGCGGGGGCCCAAGGCTAGCCGATACACCTGCTGATTAACGAAAGACGCACAGTCTTTCCTCTTGGAGGTAGGTACAAGCGAATGCGCTTTCCGGGGCAAGATGGGGACACCGTGATTCCCAAACCCGAGGGGGCCATCTCGAAACCGAAGATGGCCCAGGATCAGTCGGGGTGCGAGGGAAATGCTTTAGGGCCACCTTACACCCCGGCATCCCGGCGTCTGAAGACCCAAGACGGCGTTCGGTTTTAGTCGGTTCAAGCCCGAAAAAAACAAAAAAGGTATAAGCAAATGCAACCGAGCATAACACTGTGATAATGATGAGCGATCTTTTTTTTAATTACTGTATCCGCATACAGTAATTAACTACTTAGCGTAAAGAGAAAATTGACCGGTTTTTTTTGTAGGTGGTCCAGGCAGTCCAGGTGGTCCAGGAGGACCCGGTGGTCCGCATGGACCTAATGGACCATCTGGTACTGGTGGCTATCCAGGGAAACCGGGCTACCCAGGGAAACCAGGCACTCCAGGCTCTCCAGGAACACCAGGCACCCCAGGAGGTCCAGGCGGCCCTGGCGGACCGGGTAAATAAAACTTTCATATTGGTTTTTTATGAAATTTTCCCATCCAATTAGGTTTATAAATACATACAGTCACGCCTTTTTCCAAATGGGGTTGGCAGAGACCATATGTTTCTACTTGTTACGATCCTGGCATACATCTTTCGCTTCGTCTGCATTCATACATTGTTTCTACCAGGTGGATTGAGAAGCTCGCGACCTCGACTAGAAAAAAAATACGTTCAAAAATATTTTGATATTTTGTCATAACCTCCGTCAAAAAAAAAGTAAAAGTAAAAATTTATTTATTTGCCATTACAAAACTGCTTATAATTTACTTACAAGTGTTACCGGGAGCGCACACAACAGTTTTAGATAGGAACAAGTCCGGTATTGCCAAAAGCTTCCTACACTAGGCTAAGCCTGTCCTGTAGGAAACCTTTTTTTATTTTTTTTTTCTAGCTCTATGCATTTCTTCCACTTGCTTTACAAAGCTTATATACCGGTTTAAAAAACAGAAAGTTTTTTAAACCGGTATATAGGTATTTTAAAAGGCCAAAATATTAATTTACTGCGGCTTCACTCTTATAAAAGAAAATTTTTACTCATCTTGGTTTTTTTTTACCTTGGAAAAAGATAAAAGTCCGAAGATGCCAAATCCGTCGAATAAACCGGGTGAGGCAGTAGTTTAAAACCACAAACACAAATTCGAGGCATAGATTCAACAGACATGTAACTGCGTGCATTATCCTGATGAAACAATTCTGTTTTTGCTGAGTGATCCTGGTTATTTTGCTTTACTTTCTTCACGTAATTGATGCAAAAGAATACAATAGTATGCCAAGTTTGTTGTTTCGCCTTCTGCAAGGTAGTCCAAAACCGGCAAAATTGCTTTGACTTTTTTGGGGTTGGTTAACCAGTTTTTTTTTCATCGTTTAGAATGTTGCTTTGATCTGTTGTATAAAGACGAACCCATATTTCATCCATAATCAGAAACCTGACAAAAAATCTAGCTGATCAGCCTCGAATATTTCCAAACAGTCCAGAGAAATTGTAAGGCGTATTCATTTTTACTCAACTGAAAGTAATGCGGGGATCCTCCGAGCGGACACTTTAGAAAATCCAAGTTCATTATCAATGATATTTTGTGGCCTCTATCAAGGAGATCGAAGACACTGTATGCATCGTATATAGTACAATGCATACAGTGTCTTCGATCTCCTTGATAGTGAATACATTATACCAATATTTTCTTTAGTTGTAGACGTCTTCGTGAGCTGGCCAGAGCGAAGATCATCTACAACCCTTACACATTTGAATTCTGCTATCTCCTTTTTTACAGTAGTATCCGATGAAGCAGATTCCCTTAATATATTTCTTTTATTCATGTCTTCATTGATTACTTTCGGTGTAAATAAAAAAAAATACGAAGCCACATTTTTTAATTTTTTAGATAAAAAATTTAATATAATAAAATAACAATACAATATAAAAATTGATGAGGTAGAAGACAACAATTCTAAGTCGATATGTGCACCGACTACTCAGACTCTCTTATCAATGAGAGTATATTGCTTACTCTGTGGAGTGGACACCCGAATATTAGCTTAAGTCGTATTCACTATTCGCGCTTATGCGTTATGCGTGCGAATAAAGCAAATATAGACGAATAAGCCCTCCACACTTCGCCGTATACGGGCGAATAAGCCCTCCTCCCTTCGTCGTATAAGGGCGAATAAGGCGAATAACGGATAGCGCAGTGTGGTGCCGGTATCACAATGACAATTCGTTTGAAATAGAGGTTTATATGAGCCGCGGTAGCCTAGTGGTATGGGTAAAGGACTGTTGAAACGAGGTCTCGGGTTCGTACCCAGGTTTTACCATGGCACACACCAATGACTTTTCGATGCTTTTCGAAGTTATGTGTGTATTTATCGCAGGTTTATAAGTGCCCGGTTAATGGCAATAGGCTCGCCACCTATTACATTGGGACCTAAACATAAACTGGCGAAATGTGGGTGCTAGCACCTCTGCCTACCCCTTCGGGGATATAGGCGTGAGTTTATGTTATATTATGTTATGTTATGAACACCGGAATGAATTCTGCCTGATATCTCAATATAATAGCGTGATGATATTAATTATGAAATGTTTATGCGTCTGAAATAAAGTGGGTACCTTTTTTGGAGTTTCAAGATTTTACATTTTACTGCCTTTCAGGTATAGCGTGATGAGTTATAATCCGGATGATTTTGATCATATCTGAGTTCTGCCGAACAACAAAATTGCGGAAAGATTTACCTTATAATAATAAAGTTGTCATTAATAATCGTTTAGCCCGATTTTGCTAAAATTAAAATTATAATTAAAATTAAGCGATAGCCCAGTGGCGTACGTAACGGACTGCCAAGACGAGGTCTCGAGTTCGATCCCCAGTCGCCCCGGGCACACACCTCTGACTTTTCGTAGTTATGTGTGTATTAAAAATGAAAATTATCGCTCGCTTATTAATGTGCCCGGTAGATGGCAATGGGCTCGTCCCTTATTACATTGGGACCTAAACATAACTGGCGAATCGTGGGTATGTAATACACCTCTGCCTACCCCTTCGGGGATACAGACGTGAAGTTATGTTATGTTATGTTAAATTAAGTTCCATTCACAAGATTTTATTCATACATTTTTAAATTGTATTGAAACAAACTGCTTCAATAATTAATCACACGGCTTAAAAAACATATAAATTATTTATTTTTTGCTCGCCATAGGTGGTCCTGGCGGCCCCGCAGGACCATCGGGCCCAGGGCCAGACAGCAGTGGCAATTACCCAGGTGTACCAGGAAACCCTGGCGTACCAGGAGCACCAGGATCACCAGGTTTACCAGGCGGCCCAGGAGGTCCAGGAGGCCCTGGAGGGCCTGGAGGTCAAAGTGGTCCCGGTGGACCGAGTGGTCCCGGTGGACCGAATGGTCCTTATCCCAACTATCCAGGCCAACCGGGTACACCAGGAACTCCAGGTGCTCCTGGAACACCAGGAAGTCCAGGAAGTCCAGGAGGACCAGGAGGCCCAGGAGGGCCCGGTGGACCGAATGGTCCTTATCCCAGCTATCCAGGCCAACAGGGTACACCAGGAACTCCAGGTGCTCCTGGAACACCAGGAAGTCCAGGAAGTCCAGGAGGACCAGGAGGCCCAGGAGGGCCTGGCGGACCAAGTGGTCCCGGCGGACCGAGTGGTCCTTATCCCAGCTATCCAGGCCAACCGGGTACACCAGGAACTCCAGGTGCACCTGGAACACCAGGAAGTCCAGGAAGTCCAGGAGGACCAGGAGGCCCAGGAGGGCCCGGTGGACCGAATGGTCCTTATCCCAGCTATCCAGGCCAACCGGGTACAACAGGAACTCCAGGTGCTCCTGGAACACCAGGAAGTCCAGGAAGTCCAGGAGGACAAGGAGGCCCAGGAGGGCCTGGCGGACCGAGTGGTCCTGGTGGACCGAGTGGTCCTTATCCCAGCTATCCAGGCCAACCAGGTACACCAGGAACACCAGGCGCTCCAGGCACACCAGGAAGTCCAGGCGGCCCAGGAGGACCAGGTGGACCAGGAGGCCCAAGTGGACCAGGTTTGTTAACTTTTTTCATACTATTAAGATACAAAAATGTCATTTACCTGATGCTAAGCAGATGCCTGATGTTAGCCTGATGTAGCCTGATTTACTTTACTATTGTGTAGTCAAGGACGTCGAAGATATTTTATACCTATCCTATCCAGTGGAAATAACTTCTTTTCTGTTTTTCCTTTACGTGTTTGCACATAATGTTCAGCACTTTTTAGAAACAACCAAATATTTACTTAGGGGACAATGAAAAAAGTGAAGACTCATAGTTTGTTCACTTACTTGTACGCATGACACCATTCAAACAACAGTTACCCCAGGCCACCGTTAAGTACCTAATTTCATAATTTCATTCGAACTGCAGGCGCTAGCGTCGTGGAAGATAAAATTTAAGTATGTATGGCCGGCTTGTCAGATAAAACATTGTACGAATCACAGTAGTATTAAAAAATGTGTAGGAACCTTTCATAGCACAATAGGTTTATAATTGGTTTTCCATTTTTGTCAAGTAAAGAATCAATTTTAAAGTTGAATCATCTCTCTAAAATATGTATATACTAGCGGTAACCGGGTGACCCAGCTTCACCCGGGAATAAAGTCGTTAAAAATCCTATAACCTACCGCCTACACCGCCACCTACCGGGTCCAATAATCAAAGTAAAAAAATAAGCTTTTTTATTGAATTTATGCTCTTTGCTTAAAAAAATATACACATTCTATATATCGAACTTCCATATTACCGTTCGTCCCTTATTTGCTACTTTAGGTATAAAATTTTGAAAACGCCGATACACATAGGTATATCGTTATTTTTAACCTGAAGCAGCTATATGAAATTTTCTACTTCTAAGTTTGAATATGGCGTGTTTTCTATATAACCGTTCATCGCCTATTTTGCCCCTTAGTAGTAAAATTTTGAAAATCCCTGATACACGTATTCATTTATTTCTGAAAAGATGTGTGTGTATGAAATTTGTTGCTTCTATCTTCAAAACTGACAAATTTCCCATATAAACTTTCAAACCCTATTTCAACCTCGTAGAAGCAAAATATTTAAAAATGCTGATATACGTGTTCATGTATTACTCACCGAAGCAGGTGTATGAAATTTCGTGCTTCTAACTTTGAAAATGACGGACGTCCAATACTACACCTCGCGGCGAACGCCGGTGTATGCATGCTTTATGGACCTCTCGAGAGCTTTCGATCTAGTGCCATATGACCCGCTCTGGAGAAAGCTTGAGGAGAGAGGCGTGCCTACAGAGGTGTTGTCTATACTGCAGTTTTGGTATGGTAACCAGTCTAACTGTGTGAAGTGGGGCCAGGCCCTCTCAGAGACTTACAGGTTAGAGTGTGGAGTGAGGCAGGGGGGGTTAAGCTCACCTAGGCTCTTCAACTTGTATGTTAATGACCTTATCGCTGGGCTCAGTAGTATGCGAGTCGGCTGTTACGTACGAGATGTATGTATAAACAACATTAGTTACGCTGACGATATGGTACTGCTGAGCGCGACGGTAGGAGCCCTCAGAGAGCTGCTGCGTGTGTGTAGTGAGTACGCTAGGGAACATGGGCTGGCCTATAACACGCAGAAAAGTGTGTATATGGTCTTTAAACCTGCCGGTAAAATACCCGAACACATACCTCCAATCACTGTAGATGGAGAGATACTCAACAGGGCGAAGCAGTTTAAATACTTAGGTCATTGGGTTACCGAAGGCTTTAAAGATGATATAGACATAGACAGGGAGCGTAGAGAACTGGCTGTTAGATGTAATGTACTGGCCCGCAGGTTTTCCAGATGTAGCGTACAAGTCAAACTTACACTTTTCAAGGCCTACTGTCAAAACCTATACTCGGGAGGTTTGTGGACCAGTTACACACAGAAATCACTGAATGCTCAACGCGTGCAGTACAATAACGGATTCAGAGTGTTGGTGGGATTGCCCAGGTACAGCAGTGCGTCGGGTATGTTCGCAAACTTCCAAACTGCGGATTTCTTTGCCGTACTGCGGAAAAAAACGGTGTCCGTACTGAACAACCTACCTGGCAGTCGCAACAGCATTCTGAAGACAATAGATGGCAGCTACGACTCATCCGTGTATCGCCACCTTGTTGGGCGAACGAGCGGAGCGGTCACATAATAAGATTATGTGACACTTATGTCTCAATTATATGTGACAATTGTACACTTTTATCACATTATTATTAAATTTATTAGTGTGATAAAGGTGTAGAATATTCAATTTTATTTAATTTTATTGTAAATCGTTTTATCGTTTAATCGTTGTTTTGTTGGGGCTGAATGTATACTAGAAAAATCAAATTACTAACACAACTAACATTACAATAAGGTAAATAGTATCTTTATTTTGTAACTAATACTACTAACAAATTATGGATTTTAATTATCTGAATTCAAAATAAATAATTATTATTATATAAACGTTCATCCCTTATTTTGCCAATTTAGAAGTGAAATTTCCAAATCTCCTTCCGTAGTGGATGCCTACAACATACAAAGCATCTGCGAAATTTCAAGTTTAGTTAAGTTAAATTAAAAAAAAGTGTGATGTAGCTGTAAACAATTCATGCATCTGTTCTAGCGGGACCAGGAGGACCAAGCGGCCCCTCGGGTGGTGGATATTACCCCGGACAACCTGGAATACCAGGCAAACCAGGCACTCCAGGAACCCCTGGCTCTCCAGGAACCCCAGGTGGTCCTGGCGGTCCAGGTGGACCCGGAGGACCAGGTATTGTTCCTTTAGTTTATTTTTTACTGTTGAATAAGTGAAAGGGGGCCCAAGCCAACCTCACCTGCAAGCCAGTATAGTTCTTCTCGGGATTGGGGATTCAGATGATAGTAAAAACTAAAAAATTATGATATGGAGAAGTAGGACAGCGGACCCCGGCCCCAAAGTCAAAGTCAAAGTCAAAAACCATTTATTCTGTAT
Source organism: Cybosia mesomella (assembly GCA_946251805.1). Classification (NCBI taxonomy): domain Eukaryota; kingdom Metazoa; phylum Arthropoda; class Insecta; order Lepidoptera; family Erebidae; genus Cybosia; species Cybosia mesomella. Next base: position 17,610,340 of record OX276393.1, on the reverse strand, counting down.
AGACCATTAATACGGAACTTACAAAACGTCATAAAAAAAAAATCTAATGTTTGGCAAATGGATCACCGGTTCGAAACGCGGCCCTGTCCTGAGAAGACTCCGGCAAGAAACTCAGCGGGCTGTTTTTTTTTTGGTCTATTTACAAACATATTTACTTAACCTAAGTTTGTACAATATTTCATTTGAGTAGCATAGAGAGAGAGCAAACAGTTCATATCCAAGCTTGTTTGTCGTCTAAATAGTCTTGAATTTTATAGTAGCCTTTTTGGCAGAGTTTACTTTTAATTTGGCTTTTAAATTTATGAAGAGGTAGATTCTTCATTTCTTCAAGTGCAAGCTTTAAATGTAATCGGTATTGGCGCTGAGATGTAGAGGATAGGTCTTAAAATGCCATACTATATCCTGTATTGTAGGTACACTACACCATAAGCAACAATCGGCGTTCTTTTCGCTGGGCGCGATTTCTTCCTCGCAAATGATGAACATGTATGCAATGGATTTAGGTTGAGAGCATTTTTAACTGTATCGAAAACGTTTCTTCTGCACCAATACGATTAATGATAAAATGTTTGAAATTATTCAACCATTTGATAAATTCACCGATCTATACATCTATACAAATGAATAAAATTAAAGGGTCTGTTTGTAGTATTAAATCAGATTTTTAATGATTGCACTTAAATGTATACACGATACTTATAACAAAAATACAATATTTTAAATTTTTGTCTGTCTGTCTTTCTGTCTGTTTCAAAGAGGGACTTTCACTGGCAGTTAGGTAATGTTACAAGGCATAACATAAGCTACCTTAATTTTAGAAGAATAATTAGGGCTATAAAACCCACAAAATTGGGAATAAAATCTGATTTACTCTGGAACGGCGCGGCGGATATTGACGGGATTTTCACTGGCAGATAGATAATGATACAAGGCGTAACATAAGCAACTTTTATCTATACATCTATACATATAAATAAAATTGGAGTGTCTGTTTGTAATATTGAAATAACCGTTTTTTACTACATGTATATGAATATATATACGGTACATACATCAAAATATAATTTTTTAGAGATCACCTGCGTCAGTCGGTAGGAGAGGCTTCCGTGTCGCCTCTCCAGCCAATCCACCATGATGGGCCTTACCGCCGCTATTGCGGCGTGCCCTGCGCTTGGTTGCCCAAGTCGTTCCTTCCACTCCACCACGATGGCCTGGCGGAGCTGGGACTGCACGGCCTCGATTTCTCGAGGCTCGGGGTTCCATCCCTGCTCCCGCGCCTCCTTTCGCCACTGGTACAGTTGCGAAAGGGCTCTCGCTTCCAGGTCCCATGGCGGAGTTCCGGCAAGGAGACTCGCCGCCTCGAAGGAGATCGTGCGGTACTCTCGGATGACCCTGATGGCCAGAACTCGCTGCGGAGCGCGCAGCATCCGCACAGTTCTGATCCTCAGGGCCTCCGCCCATATTGGGCAACCATACAGGGCCATGGACCGCACGATCCCCGCGTAGTGTCTCCTGCAGGAGTCATCGGGCCCCCTCATGTTGGGCAACAGAGCAAGAGCTGTGCCCTTCAATTTGGGGGCAAGACTTCGGATGTGCTCTCCGAAGTCCCATCGGCCGTCGAGCACGAGCCCCAAATATTTCATTTGGGGCTTGATCCCGATGCGATTTTCTCCCACGATGAGACTGGATCCCTCGGGTGGCCTGCTCCGAGGCCCATGGAAGAACAGGGCCTCGGTTTTATGCAGGGCCACCTCGAGACCCAGCCGCCGGATCCGCCTAACGACTTGGGCAACCGCGGTCGTGGCCTTTCGGGTCGCTTCGCGGTACGTCGCCCCGCACGCCGTCACGAGCGTGTCGTCCGCGTAGCACGTGACGGCGGCACCGCCTACGAGCTCACCGCGAAGCACCCAGTCGTATCCGATGTTCCACAGGAGCGGCCCCAGGACCGATCCCTGTGGAACACCGCACGACATTTCACGCCGACCGAGACCGGTCACGGTTGGGTAGATGACGGCTCTCTCCGTCAAATACGCCCCGACTATGCGGCGGAGGTAGAGAGGCACTTCGTGATACACGAGCGCCTCCCTAATGCAATCCAGGGCAAGGTGTTGAACGCGTTGGCGATGTCCAGGGACACCGCCAACATCACCTCACCCCGGGCTACTGCATCCTCCGCCAGAGCCCTCACGCGCATGATGGCATCCACGGTGGAGCGCCTCTGGCGCCTCTCTTTAGAGGTGCTCGACGAGGCGCTTCGCAATTACTCTTTCAAAGAGCTTGCACACCTCGTCGAGCAACACTATGGGCCGGTAGGCGGACGGCGAGTCCGCCGGGCGCCCCTCCTTTCGGATGAGGACCAGTTTCCCCGTCTTCCACAATTTCGGAAACTGGCCCCGCTCCAAACATGCGCTGAGAAGCCCTCTCAATCGGGGCTCGAGAGCGTCGTCGACTAGAGCTAGGACCCACGCTCGGCCTGGAATGCCGTCGGGTCCCGGGGCGGTGTGTTTGGCTCTTAGCCTTCTCACCGCCAGCTCTAGTTCTACCCAAGTGACCTCGGGCACGTCGTCGTCTTCCACGTCGGGCGCCATGCGCAACCGAGGCGGAGTCATCTGCGGTGGAACATGTTCCACCGCCCGCGCTGGGAACAGGGAGCCAACAACTCCTCCGAGCAGATCCGGCTGGAGACACCGGGTTAACGGCGGGGCCTTGGGGCGCAGCTTGCCCCTCACCATCCGGTAGGGCCGCCCCCAAGGGTCCCGCTCCAGCGTCTCCAGCAGCTCGCGGAAGGCGTCCCATTTGGAACGCCTTATCTCCGCTCGGAGGGCTCGTCTGGCCTCCCTGTATCCCTCGTACAACTCCGCCTCTCGGGCCTCCGCATCTGCGGGGCGGCGACGCCTCCTATGGAATCGGGCCCACCGGCGGTGCGTGATCACGCAGCCCCGTCTGAGCTGCGTGATCTCCGACGACCACCAGTAGACCTGACCCCTCGGATTATAGGGCGGAGCCCTAGGCATCGCCGCGTCACAGACACGGGTCATGGCCTCCCGGAACCACTCCGCCTCATCGTCTATGCTGACAGGCCTGTCCGGCGCAGGGGCCCAGGCCTGTACGATGGCGGCTTCCAGGAGGAGCTCCCGATCAAGTCGCTTAAGCGCCCAACGTGGCTCGGGTGGAGCCGGTGCAGCCGGCGCGTCGCTCGCAGGGGGGGACACGTCAAACCGAATGTATCGGTGATCCGAACTTGTGTCCTCCCCCAAAACGACGCGCCAGCCCTGAACACGTCGCGCCAACGAGGGGCTCGCGAACGATAGGTCCACGATGGAGCTACCCCTCGAGGTCACGAACGTGTCCACGGCCCCCCGATTTAGGAGGACTAGGCCGAGTCGTGCGGCCCAGTCCACCAGTGCCCTGCCTCTATGCCCCGTCGCGCCCCTTTCGTGTCGGGAACCCCAGGCATACGACCAGGCGTTGAAGTCCCCGAGCACAAGGACCGGACGGCGCTGGCAGGCATTGACGACGACGGCCAGCTGACGGAGCCATTGCTCATATGCAGCTTGGTCTCGGTTCGGCGTGATATAAGCGGCCACGACCGCTATGTCGCCAACCGCTGCCGCCACGCAGCCGGGTCCCCTTGCAACGATGGCAAGAGGGGGGCTGCCGGCGGCAGGGTTGTGCACCAGTGCCGCCGACCCATCCAGCGCGGTTTCCCAGGTAGGCCCGAGGAACCGGTGGGTGTATGGGTCGGCGACAGCGGCGACATTTATGGCCCACTGTGCCATGCTCTGGCGCAGAAGATCCTGAGCATGGGCACCGTGGCCAACGTTCACCTGCAGGATGCGGAGTTGAGGATCCATTATGGAACCCCCATCTCCGCATCCCGCTGCGAACTAGGGGCGGAAGGCCGGCCTCCCGGCTTCGGCTCCCCTCCGGCGCAGGCCTTGCTGCCAACCCTATTGTCAGCCGGCTTGCCCCCCGCTGCACATCTGAAACAGTGCAACGGGGCGCTACACGTGCCGGCCTTATGACCGGGCTGGCCACAGCGGAAGCAACGGTCACCCGCCGTTACCTCCGCTGTGCAGTGCACCCCCACATGGCCCACCGACAGGCACCTGAAGCACCTGGCCGGTCGGGCCTGCAGGAGCCGTGCCTGCGCCCTCAGGAAGCCTCCTACTAGGAGGCTCCGCCCGTCAGCGACCTTTTGGGCCGCTGCGATAGGGCAGCCGACAACTGCTGCCCCCTGTCCACCGTGGCCGAAGCGTATAGCTCCGGCCTTCACTGTGTCCGGGGAGCAGTCCCCGGCCTCCGCCACGGCGAGCCTAAGCTCCTCAGCCGTGACGGAGTCGTCCAGGCCCGTGATGCGCACTTCTGCGCATTTAATGGGCCTGGACACCCGGACGTCGGCTGCATCCAGCGACTCCCTCAGCCTAGCCGCTAGGGCGTCAGCCTTGGGGCCACTGGCGGCGCCGGGAACCTCGAGAAGCCGGGCTCCCGTCCGTGTGCTCTTGCACCGGACGCCCGGGATCTCGAGGGCCTTGAGGTCGACGTTGGCCTTCACCTTGGCCAACACCTCGGCATACCCCATGCCTCTACCCTCTGCCTCGGCCGTCAGGGTGACGACGACGGCCGTAGTGCGGGGGGCACGGAGCTTCCCCGGCGCTGCTTTCGCGGCGGCCGCGGCCCTCCTGGCCTTTTTGGCGGCCTTCTTGGCGGCCTTCCGCCTCTTCTTGCTGGCTCCAGCCACCTCCCAGCCCCCTTCCAATGGGGTGGAGGTAGCCGGAACCACGGCTGGGGCTGGGGCTGGGGCCAGGGCTGGGGACGTCTTCCCCTTGCCCTTCCCCTTGCCTTTGCCCTTCCCCTTACCCTGAGCGGGAGGGGGCTGAGGAGCCGGGACCGGCAGAGTCGCAACCGCACCCGCGGCCGGGCGGGTAGGGCCCCTTTGGGCTACAGTCGCGTAGCCGGCCGCTGGTGGCGCCAGAGGCGGGCGGCGGATGGAGTCCATTAGGGCCTCCATCCGACACATCATCCTCTCCTCCAGCGCCTCCATATAGGGGAGCCAGGACTCCGCCGGCGTTGCCCTCGGCTGCGCCGGCCGCACCGACGGTGCCGGCTGCTGGACCGGTTGCACCGGCCGCGCCGACAGCGCTGGCTGCGCTGACCGACTCGCGGACGAGCGAGTCACGCGTGTCTGCTCCGCCGGCTGCGCCCTTTGCGCCGTTTGGGCCGAGCTCGCCATCCCCTTCTTGAGCTCCTCGACGGCTGCAGCTAGTCGAGCCGTCTCTCGACGGGACTCGGCCAGCTGCGCCGCCAGGCCCTCATTCTCGGAGGCGATGTCGAGCACAATGCTCAACATCGCCTCCTGCTCAGGGTTTGGGGACCCCTGGAATGACGCGGTCACCTTTTGGAGTCTCTCCAAAAGAGACCGCGTCCTCCCGCTCGGTTCCGTCACCGCCAAGGTGGAAGGCCTCGGTGGCGATTTTTCCGCGGCCCTCCCAGTGGCCGAGGGGGCCCGGCTGGGTTGCCCACCCCTCAGCCCTCCTCGCGCCCGGCGGACTGCAGCCACCTTAGGCGCCCACATGGTCGCCTCATCGCTGGAGGAGGCCGTCCCGGTGAGGGTGTAATCCTCATCCGACACGCCCCCCCCCAGTCGCTGCTTCCTTGGGCGCCGTTTGCGCTTCTGCGCCTTGACGCCCAATCCTAACGGGCTGCTCGCCCTACTCCTTTCGCTCGCGGTGTCGAATCTCTCCGACACCGCCGAGGTGTTTGGCGTCACCTCTACGCCCGCCTGCTGCGCGACCTCCGCGCAAACTCCGTCCTTTTCTGAGTCCATATTCTTGCCTTTGTCTGTTTGGTTTATTTTTATCCGGTCCGGTTTTTCTTTGTTAGAGAGATTTATGTCCATAACTTATCCCACGAGTACGGGGGAAAGGTGGTCCATCCAGGCGGAGCCCCCTGCACCTGGATAAGCCTATATACTATGGAGGTCGGCTGGTATCCATAGGTTTTTACGACTTCGCTGTCGGGTGTTATAGACTTTTCCTTGTCGTGGGCCGGCCAATAAAGGCAAGCCCTCCGGTCAGCAAGTTCACGGCGTACCCTTCTGGAGCCACCAGTCAGGTCGTTGCTGATCACCTGCCGATTACGGAACGCGAGAGGATGGCTAGTCCTCTCTCACCGGCGGCGGCACAAGTGCCCGTCGGCCCCTGCGTTGGCAGTGGGCCAACCCGCCCCTGGATCCCGCAGGACCCTATGGTGGCCTCAGCCACAAACACCATCGCTCATCCTGTCTCCTCTGAAAGCAGAGGAGTACGGAGAGCCATGTGTTCCCGCCACGTTGGGTATTCGCCGACGATCAATGCCAACCCCATGAAGGGGAAGCCATTGACCGCCGCCCAGGGTGTACCGGCCGCTCCGATTCCGTTCCCCCCGGACTGCAGCGGGATCGGAATCGGAACGACACGCGAGGAGGTTACCCAACACACACCCCCGGTTATATATACCTAAACCTTTTCCAGAATGTAACAATAATACGTTTTTGATGAATACCACATTAAAATCGGTTCAACCAAACGTGTAATACCTTTTTTTTTTTTTTTTCGTGCGGAAATCCCTTCGGATACCCCCCCGCGTGCCAGCGGGGGCGGTTATGTCGGGCTTAAACCGACTAAAACCGCACGCCGTCTCGGGTCTACAGACGCCGGGGTGTAAGGTTGCCCATAGAGCATATCCCTCGCACCCCGACTGACCCTGGGCCATCTCCGGTTTCGAGATGGCCCCCTCGGGTTTGGGAACCACGGTGTCCCCGTCTTGCCCCGGTTTGGGGGAGGGGCGCTAGTTGCCCCACCGTCCCGGCCTGCTTCTGCTGGGGTGACAGGTGGCCTCACCCGCCACCCCCAGGCCTGCGCTCATGGAGGACGGAGGTCGTTAAGCGACCTCCGGCGCCTGAGTTGCCTGCGACGCGCGGCGAGCAAGTTGCGGGCTCGGCGGACCGGGAGAGTTCTAAGTCTCTCCCGGGCGCGCTCCGCCACCTCCTTCGCAAGCATTACATGCTCGCAGAAGGAGGCGGCGGTGGCCCACGCGCTCGCGCTCCGCACCATTGCCGCAATTATGCTGCCGAGCGAGAGGACTCCCACCCCGATGGCTGCCACGAGGTCACGCCTCGGCGCCTCCCACGCCGGGCAGTCCGCCAGCGTGTGCAGCCCTGAGTCCTCGCTCGCGTCGCAGTGATGACACTCAGGCGTTGGCTCCTTCCTGATCCGATGCAGGTGGTCCCCGAAGCACCCCTTCCCTGAGATCACCTGCGTCAGTCGGTAGGAGAGGCTTCCGTGTCGCCACTCCAGCCAATCCTCCATGATGGGCCTTACCGCCGCTATTGCGGCGTGCCCAAACGTGTAATACCTTTTTTTTTTTTTTTTTTTTTTTTTTATCGTGCGGAAATCCCTTCGGATACCCCCCCGCGTGCCAGCGGGGGCGGTTATGTCGGGCTTGAACCGACTAAAACCGCACGCCGTCTCGGGTCTACAGACGCCGGGGTGTAAGGTTGCCCATAGAGCATATCCCTCGCACCCCGACTGACCCTGGGCCATCTCCGGTTTCGAGATGGCCCCCTCGGGTTTGGGAACCACGGTGTCCCCGTCTTGCCCCGGTTTGGGGGAGGGGCGCTAGTCGCCCCACCGTCCCGGCCTGCTTCTGCTGGGGTGACAGGTGGCCTCACCCGCCACCCCCAGGCCTGCGCTCATGGAGGACGGAGGTCGTTAAGCGACCTCCGGCGCCTGAGTTGCCTGCGACGCGCGGCGAGCAAGTTGCGGGCTCGGCGGACCGGGAGAGTTCTAAGTCTCTCCCGGGCGCGCTCCGCCACCTCCTTCGCAAGCATTACATGCTCGCAGAAGGAGGCGGCGGCGGCCCACGCGCTCGCGCTCCGCACCATTGCCGCAATTATGCTGCCGAGCGAGAGGACTCCCACCCCGATGGCTGCCACGAGGTCACGCCTCGGCGCCTCCCACGCCGGGCAGTCCGCCAGCGTGTGCAGCCCTGAGTCCTCGCTCGCGTCGCAGTGATGACACTCAGGCGTTGGCTCCTTCCTGATCCGATGCAGGTGGTCCCCGAAGCACCCCTTCCCTGAGATCACCTGCGTCAGTCGGTAGGAGAGGCTTCCGTGTCGCCACTCCAGCCAATCCTCCATGATGGGCCTTACCGCCGCTATTGCGGCGTGCCCAAACGTGTAATACCTAATTACGGACAAACATACCTCATTTTTTAAGTCGGTCAAGTATACTGAACCCTTCTCCGAAATGTAACAAATGCTTTTCTTAAAACTGCATCAAAATCGGTTGAACCAAACGCAAGAAAATCACGAATAAACACACATACAAACATATAGGTCAAACAGTGAACCTCCTTTTGATGTCGGTTAATAAAACTAACTTAAGTGTCGTGTCCCACATCCAATAAATTATTACTAGGTATAATTAAAAATATTGTAAAGTAAAGTAAAACAAACAAGTAATTTCATCATAATTTCGAAGCCTCATCATCATCTCAGCGTTGTATCCCGAGGGTATATTATTTCGGAGTAAAGTAAAATAATAATCTATGTACAATATTCATTATTTTCTATACATATAACAATGGGTCCAAGCCAACGGTGCCGTTTTAGGCAATAACCAACACTTATAATAACTAAGACCATCAGAGTGACCATTCTTATGGTGCTCACTATTCCTCTCTCACATACAGAATGGACTGAAAAAAAAAAGTAATCTCGCGTTCTTGAGATCAAGCTTATACAGCTTCAAATTTTCCGTATCCCAAATCAATAATGTTGTTCATGTGATAATATAAAACAAGTTGAATTCCTGAGTCGAGCTCAGCCGAATACAAGGGATTTTCGATTTAGCGATTTTTTTTTTGCGATTTTTTGCGATTTTTTCTTTATCTTGCAATGGTTCGGGGATATAGGCGTGAGTTTATGTTATGTTTTTATGTTAAATGAGATCAAATTCGATCACAATGGGACGTTATCGTTGCCGTGCATGGAAATTTAAAAGCATCTCCATACTATTCCATACATTTTGCCTACCTATTGCACCTTGATGGTAAAACGTGCCGTTGCGTTTCATAATTATTATAAAAGCGGTTAATTGTTTTAAGAAACGGTGTCGTCGATTGATAAGTAGGTAAAATTATTAGAATTTAATATACTTTTAGGAAAACCTGGTGAGCCAGTTTACCCAGGACAACCAGGACAACCTGGATACCCAGGACAGACCGGAAAACCAGGTCAACCCGGATTCCCAGGACAGCCAGGTGAACCAGGGTACCCAGGACAACCTGGTCAAGCCGGACACCCAGGTTACCCAGGACAACCCGGCCAACCAGGATACCCAGGACAGACAGGACAGCCCGGACAGCCTGGACAGCCTGGCTACCCAAGTAAACCAGGACAGCCAGGCCAACCAGGACAACCCGGCTATCCAGGTAATTTAAAAAAAAAACCAATCGCGCCACGCGGTCACAGGGAAACAGTAAACAAACAATAAACAGTACTTATATTAAATGTGATAAAATATATAGCTTAAAACCACTACGCCGTGTAGAATGTCGTAGAATATTATTTGAATTTCTAAAATAACCATCTCCACGATCTCGAAATTATGACAAGAATGTCTATGTAATGAACGAAGTACTTTGTACTAGTGACCCGTGAGATGGTCGAAATTTGATCATAATTCTGTTTTCTTGCATATTATGTAAAATATCTGCATTTTCTGCACTTCTCATCCATATAAGCTATAACCATGCCAAATCTCACACTACTACCCGGGCGCAATATTCCTTAAATAGGATACAAAGTTTTCAACTCACGTATTTATATATAGGTAATATTGTAGCACTACTACAACCATAAATATTAAAGTGACATTAAAATAGTGACAGTCAAATAAAATATTTTAAATATTACTTTCATCGCAGGTGGATTAAGTTATGAATACAAGTTTTTAATTTGATTTTAGGTAAACCTGGCGAACCAGGTTACCCAGGACAGCCTGGTGAACCAGGTTATCCAGGACAGCCAGGGCAACCAGGACAACCAGGATACCCAGGACAGACGGGACAGCCAGGCAGCCCTGGACAAGGAGGTCCATCAGGACAACCCGGACAGCCTGGCTTCCCAGGACAACCAGGCAAACCAGGACAACAAGGCCAACCCGGTTATCCAGGTAACGAAATAAAGTTTCTTTAAAACAGTACTTATTAAATTAGTTAATTATTACAGTCCACTGCTGAATTTCAGCCCGTCCTAATAGGCTCGGTAAACAGCTTCATTTATTTTATGTAAATGTAATGTAGGCACTTTGGTAATTTTGGTAATAACCGACTATTTTATTGATACTCGTGGGTCGGAAGGGGTCGTTTGACAACCAGCGCTAGGCACCAGTCTGACATAATTGCTGAATCACGTTCGATTCGGTACCTTTTTAAGGTACATGTACCTACTATTATTATAATTTGGTTCATTAATTTTTTTCGTATGTATTGTGTTTCTGAAGCCAACCGAATAATCTTTTTCTTTCTTTCTTCGAAATTATGTAAAGAAATATCAATGTAATGAATGTCAGTCACTATATATTGTTGTAGTTAAATATCAGTACCTGTCGCTGAGTGACATCTGGATAATATGAGAATAACAGAATAATTATATTTTTAACTTTTGTTTAAGGCAAACCTGGCGATCCAGATTACTCAGGACAGCCAGGTCAACCAGGTTACCCAGGACAGCCCGGACAACCTGGTTACCCAGGACAGCCAGGTGAAGCAGGTTACCCAGGACAATCAGGACAACCCGGACAACCAGGTTATCCAGGAAAACCCGGCCAACCAGGATATCCAGGACAACCTGGAAAACCTGGCTACCCAGGCCAACCAGGTCAACCCGGATATCCAGGACAACCAGGCAAACCAGGACAACAAGGCCAACCCGGTTACCCAGGTAAATAAATAAAAATACCTTTTGTAAAGCGATAATAGCGATGTTTAATATGTATAATAAAAAAATGTAACATCTATTTTCAAGTATATACATTTTTGACTGTATTCCTGTATTATTTTAGGACAACCAGGAGAACCAGGCTACCCAGGTGAACCAAGTTATCCAGGGCAACCAGGACAACCCGGAATCCCTGGACAACCTGGTAATGGCAAAATATTAGTATTGTAAAATTGAGAAACTATTTGGTAGAATATACTGCTTCCGGGCTGTTTGGCCGTGGTCCATCGGAAACTTGTGTTCCAGACGTTTCGTCGAACACTGCGGTCGACATCTTCAGTGGTACACGTCGGGACGCCGTCGAGTGCGGAGAACCTTTCTCGGCAGCGAACTCGGTGCGACTGATGTAAAAGCCCGAGTCACTGGCGTATTTATAGGTGCAATGGGAGGGGCTAAACAACGTGATCGCTCCTGATTGGTTGAGAGCTGCGCAACCGATGCGCTCAATACCGATTGGTTGAGGCTAAGCAAGGGGGATACCGGGGATGGTGGCGGCTTCGTCATGTTTGAATTGTGATGACGCGCGGCTCTCAGTGCTGGATACCAATCTTTTTGGAGATGAAAACCTTCGTTTTTTCTATTAAAATTATTGGGATGCTTGAATATTTCGATGGCTTCTCGACATAGCCGTCGGAAGAATTGTGAAGTGGTGGCTAGAACCTTCGTGTTCTGAAATTTGATGGTATGATTACCATCCTCCTGGGTGTGTTCCGCAACCGCTGACTTGTCGAAGTGGCCGAGGCGGCAATTTCGTTCATGTTCTGAAAGGCGGGTCTTGACGCTTCTTTGAGTAGTGCCCACGTATACCGCGCCACAGGAGCAGGGGATTCGGTAAACTCCAGCCGAAGATAGTGGGTCACGAGGGTCCTTGACTGAACGGTTTTCATCTCCAAAAAGATTGGTATCCAGCACTGAGAGCCGCGCGTCATCACAATTCAAACATGACGAAGCCGCCACCATCCCCGGTATCCCCCTTGCTTAGCCTCAACCAATCGGTATCGAGCGCATCGGTTGCGCAGCTCTCAACCAATCAGGAGCGATCACGTTGTTTAGCCCCTCCCATTGCACCTATAAATACGCCAGTGACTCGGGCTTTTACATCAGTCGCACCGAGTTCGCCGCCGAGAAAGGTTCTCCGCACTCGACGGCGTCCCGACGTGTACCACTGAAGATGTCGACCGCAGTGATCGACGAAACGTCTGGAACACAAGTTTCCGATGGACCACGGCCAAACAGCCCGGAAGCAGTATATTCTACCTGCAACGCCGGCCGTGAAAGCCTTAAGATTTATATGAGAAACTATTTGTTTTTATTTAAAATATTTTAAACCAAATTATAGTGAATCATTCGTTATTGTATCTGACTTATCTATAAATATAAAAACCATTACATCACCTCAAAATCATCATCATCTTAGCGTTTTTAAATAATTTCTTTCTTTCTTTCTTTCTTGTTCTTGGTTGTTTCCGAGGCTTTCACTTCGAAGCCCGGGGTTCGCGTACTCCTTCTTTTCGTTATAATTTAGCAGTATCTGAATAATAGGATTTTTTTGGACATTTTCTGAAAATGAACCCTAGCTAGAACTCCGAGGAGAAAGCCTGAGTCAGAGCCTCGTCCGTCAATCAGCACGTGCACCGCACCGGCTTACAAGCAAACTCACCTTATAATTTACTCATTGAGCTGAGCGAGCCGAAGGCCAGCGAAGCTCTTATACGCGGAATAGCCGCTTACAAACTCGGATACTCCTTTGCAACCACTAATCTGATTTCAACCAAATTTGGCATGGTCATAACGACCATCTAGGGGCATGTTTTATTTATGCTTATATAAGGTGTCACAAAATTAGGTCTCTGAAAGGGTGGGAGAGACGCTGCCGCCTACGGCCAACTCCGACCGAGGCGGGGACGGCCCTGTTGAGGGCTGTTCGGAAGCTTTCCACGTGTCCCTCTGATTAGCAGATGGCACAGTGGAGAGCAAGTAAGGGGGCCATCTCGAAACCGGAGATGGCCCAGGGTCAGTCGGGGTGCGAGGGATATGCTCTATGGGTAACCTTACACCCCGGCGTCTTAAGACCCGAGACGGCGTGCGGTTTTAGTCGGTGCAAGCCCGACATAACCGCCCCCGCTGGCCGGCGGGGGGGTATCCGAAGGGATTTCCGCAGGAAAAAAATAAAAAAAAGGTATTTCCCACACATCTTCTTGGATAATACTGCGAGGAGAAGGACTGCACGCCTACCACGTGCGTCACGGGCTCGTCGCGTCATGTGTCGCTGGTCGCTGGTGGTGTTTTTTTTTTCATTTATATATATATATTTTTATTTTTTTTTCATTTTATCCGATATATTTTTCTTTTTGTTTCAAATACATATTTTGTCGATACCAAGTCAGCTCACCAAATTCAGAGACCTAATTTTGTGACACCTTATATATTATAAAATTAAAAATCTGACATACCATTGAGAAATTATCACCGAAAAACAAATTTATCATTGAAACTAATGGAAAAAGTTCGCACGCGCAAAAATTGAATTTTTCAGATTTTGAAATAAAAAAATAAATGCTAACTGCATCGCATCCCTAGTTATTATTATTGCGTGAAAAGGAACTCAAAAATATTATAGTTATAAGAAAAAGGAGTGCGAATTTTTGGTCTACTTTCTTAACTAGTTAAGGAATAAGAATGTTTTATCCATTTTCCTAACTGGTTTTCTTAACTAGTTAGGAAAATGGATATTAATATTAATTATATTAATATTCTTATTCCTTAACCAGTTAAGAAAAAGCGAATAAAAATTCTTGTTTCATAGATAGTTAAGAAACATAGTTAAGAAAATGGACTGAAGGGAAATTTGTACTCATGTCTTTCTTTCTAAAAAAAAATTTAAAAAAAATGCTTTTTCTAAATTAAAATTGGTAACCACACGTTAAAAGACCTTTGTAGTAACTTTACAACTTTATTTCTTTATATGCTTTCTTTCCACTTATTATTTTAACAAATAAATTAGTAGTTTAGTGATAATGTTTTCATTATCATATTCACATATAATTCTTCCTTTCAGGCCAACCAGGGCAGCCTGGATATCCCGGACAGCCAGGGAAACCGGGACAACCAGGACAGCCTGGATACCCCGGACAACCAGGCAAACCAGGTGGACCAGGATACCCAGGACAACCCGGTGAACCAGGATACCCGGGACAACCAGGTGAACCAGGATACCCAGGACAACCAGGATATCCCGGCCAGCCAGGACAACCAGGATACCCAGGACAGCCCGGCCAGCCTGGACAACCCGGTTACCCAGGACAGCCTAGTCAGCCAGGACAACCAGGCTATCCAGGTCAACCAGGCCAACCAGGATACCCAGGCCAACAAGGTCAGCCTGGACAAACAGGATATCCAGGACAGCCAGGAACTCCAGGACAACCTGGTCAACCAGGTCAACCAGGATACCCGGGCCAACCAGGTACACCTGGACAGCCCGGAAAGCCAAGTCAACCTGGCTATCCAGGACAACCAGGTAAACCAGGGCAACCTGGCTACCCAGGAGAACCCGGTCAACCAGGACAGCCTGGTCAGCCAGGATACCCAGGACAACCAGGCCAACCGGGATACCCAGGACAACCAGGACAGCCAGGTCAACCAGGACAGCCAGGTCAACCAGGATACCCAGGAGAAATAGGTGGACCAGGACAGCCAGGACAGACCGGTCAACCAGGACAACCAGGCTACCCAGGACAACCAAGCCAACCGGGATACCCAGGACAGCCCGGTCAACCAGGACAACCCGGCAAGCCGGGACAACCAGGACAACCCGGATACCCAAGCCAACCCGGTACTTCAGGACAGCCCGGAAGGCCAGGACAACCAGGACAGCCAAGTCAACCAGTATACCCAGGAGAAATAGGTGGACCAGGACAACCAGGACAACAAGGCCAACCGGGATACCCAGGACAGCCCGGTCAACCAGGACAACCAGGCTACCCAGGACAAACTGGCCAACCGGGTTTCCCAGGACAGCCCGGTCAACCAGGACAACCTGGCAAACCAGGACAGCCCGGATACCCAGGCCAACCAGGTACTCCAGGACAGCCCGGAAAGCCAGGACAACCAGGACAGCCAAGTCAATCAGGATACCCAGGAGAAATAGGTGGACCAGGACAACCAGGCCAACCGGGATACCCAGGACAGCCCGGTCAACCAGGACAACCAGGCTATCCAGGACAAACTGGCCAACCGGGTTTCCCAGGACAGCCCGGTCAACCAGGACAACCTGGCAAACCAGGACAGCCCGGATATCCAGGCCAACCAGGTACTCCAGGACAGCCCGGAAAGCCAGGACAACCAGGACAGCCAAGTCAACCAGGATACCCAGGAGAAATAGGTGGACCAGGACAACCAGGACAAGCAGGCGAACCGGGATATCCAGGACAGCCCGGTCAACCAGGACAACCAGGCCAACCCGGTTTCCCAGGACAGCCCGGCCAACCCGGTTTCCCAGGACAGCCCGGTCAACCAGGACAACCTGGCAAACCAGGACAGCCCGGATACCCAGGCCAACCAGGTACTCCAGGACAGCCCGGAAAGCCAGGACAACCAGGACAGCCGAGTCAACCAGGATATCCTGGAGAGACAGGTGGATCAGGGCAGCCTGGTCAACCTGGCTACCCAGGCCAACAAGGCCAACCGGGATATCCAGGACAGCCCGGTCAACCAGGACAACCCGGATACCCGGACCAACCAGGTACTCAAGGACAGGCCGGAAAGCCGGGACAGCCGGGTCAACCAGGATATCCAGGAGAAATTGGTGGACCAGGACAACCAGGTCAACCAGGCTACCCAGGCCAACCAGGATACCCAGGAAAGCCAGGTGAACCAGGATTCCCAGGACAACCAGGACAACCCGGCCAGCCAGGACAATCAGGATACCCTGGGCAACCTGGTCAGCCGGGACAACCAGGCTACCCAGGCCAACCAGGACAACCAGGCCAACCGGGATACCCAGGACAGCCCGGTCAACCAGGACAACCTGGCAAGCCGGGACAACCAGGACAACCCGGATACCCAAGCCAACCAGGTACTTCAGGACAGCCTGGAAAGCCAGGACAACCAGGACAGCCAGGTCAACCAGGATACCCGGGAGAAATAGGTGGATCAGGACAACCAGGCGAACCGGGTTACCCAGGACAGCCCGGTCAACCAGGACAACCAGGCTACCCAGGACAACCAGGCCAACCAGGTTTCCCAGGACAACCCGGTCAACCGGGACAAGCTGGCAACCCAGGACAACCAGGATACCCAGGAAAACCAGGTGAACCAGGATACCCAGGACAACCCGGCCAGCCAGGCCAACCAGGATATCCAGGTCAGCCCGGCCAGCCAGGACAACCCGGTAACCCAGGACAGACAGGTCAGCCGGGACAACCAGGCTACCCAGGTCAACCAGGCCAACCCGGATACCCAGGACAACCAGGACAACCCGGATACCCAGGACAACCAGGTACTCCAGGACAGCCCGGAAAGCCAGGACAACCGGGACAACCAGGATACCCAGGACAGCCCGGACAACCAGGCGAACCGGGATACCCAGGACAGCCCGGTCAACCAGGACAACCTGGCAAGCCGGGACAACCAGGACAACCCGGATACCCAAGCCAACCAGGTACTTCAGGACAGCCTGGAAAGCCAGGACAACCAGGACAGCCAGGTCAACCAGGATACCCGGGAGAAATAGGTGGATCAGGACAACCAGGCGAACCGGGTTACCCAGGACAGCCCGGTCAACCAGGACAACCAGGCTACCCAGGACAACCAGGCCAACCAGGTTTCCCAGGACAACCCGGTCAACCGGGACAAGCTGGCAACCCAGGACAACCAGGATACCCAGGAAAACCAGGTGAACCAGGATACCCAGGACAACCCGGCCAGCCAGGCCAACCAGGATATCCAGGTCAGCCCGGCCAGCCAGGACAACCCGGTAACCCAGGACAGACAGGTCAGCCGGGACAACCAGGCTACCCAGGTCAACCAGGCCAACCCGGATACCCAGGACAACCAGGACAACCCGGATACCCAGGACAACCAGGTACTCCAGGACAGCCCGGAAAGCCAGGACAACCGGGACAACCAGGATACCCAGGACAGCCCGGACAACCAGGCGAACCGGGATACCCAGGACAGCCCGGTCAACCAGGACAACCAGGCTACCCAGGACAACCAGGACAACCCGGATACCCAGGCCAATCAGGCACTCCAGGACAGCCCGGAAAGCCGGGACAGCCGGGTCAACCAGGATACCCAGGAGAAATTGGTGGACCAGGACAGTCAGGACAACCAGGCTACCCAGGACAACCAGGCCAACCGGGATACCCAGGCCAACCAGGTACTCCAGGACAGCCCGGAAAGCCCGGACAATCAGGACAGCCGGGTCAACCAGGATACCCAGGAGAAATTAGTGGACCAGGACAACCAGGTCAACCGGGCTACCCTGGCCAGCCAGGCCAACCGGGTAACCCAGGACAGCCCGGTCAACCAGGAAAACCTGGATACCCAGGACAGCCCGGTCAACCAGGACAACCCGGATACCCAGGACAGCCCGGTCAACCAGGACAACCCGGATACCCAGGCCAACCAGGTACTCCAGGACAACCCGGAAAGCCAGGACAACCGGGACAGCCGGGTCAACCAGGATACCCAGGAGAAACTGGTGGACCAGGACAGCCAGGCTACCCAGGACAGCCAGGTAATATTTTTCGTTGTCATACCAAACCTGCTTTAATCCTCTGCTGCTTTATGTTTTACCTATACTTCATTTTAAAACCTACGTGTATTACTATTTGACATTTTGAGCGGATGACACTTTCTACCTCAGTGTCAGTAAGATGTGGGGGTCTTGGACTGCGGCATGTTACAGATGTTGGCTTGCCGGCCTTCTAATCATCGGCTCATGGGAGGGCGGACCTGGTGGCTATCGCAGTCTCTTTCAATGTTATAATTACATAGATGCATCTGCGGTTTCATAGTAAAGAGGGATGGCCATCACGCGCAGAGTTAGTGTGCTTCCGCGCCAACATGCCCTAAACGCAATAGTTCGTAGAGCTCTCACTCATATCGACCAATGTACCGTGTGTGCTGGAGCCCCTGGGTCTCAGTAGATCCTATGGTAAGCGACCAGACGTAGAACTTATGTACTACGTTTTTCACCTTCTAAAACTCGTTTGTCTGTTTGGCCGTGTGGGACACCACAAGTGTGACAGGTGTCCCACACCAAATTTGACGCCCCTAAATTGTATCTGGTAGGCATGGCATGGCACCAAGTGACACGGTCTTCTTTTTTGAGCCTCAGTCAAATTGGGGTTCATCGAGAGCACAGATTTCACACTTCCAAATGTTTGTGTAAGATTGAACTCATTGACTCATGCCAATGTCTAAGGATGCCCATAAATCATGGAAGGTCACATGCCTGTCTGTTTCAATCATACAGTGGACAGCATCAATGATTTTGTTATTCACCATGTAACGCACCCATGTCGCCCATATACCATAGAGATTGACACGACCGCGGTTGATTTCTGCAAACCTGCTATAAATTGTCGTGTTCCATGGGGCTTCATCGCCAAAAGCAGTTCGAAGTCGAACAAGGCTTTACTGAGCTGTCAAATAAGCAAATAACATTTAAAATTGTAAAAATCATAGTACGAAATTTTTCCCGAGCTAATTCCAAATTGACTAAGGCAAGCAATTTTTAAAATGGCGTCAAAATGCTAATACAATGGACAGTCACACCAAACAAATTGTATTCAACAGCCAATTTTTTAATGTTGTAATATCTTCTTAAATATCTATATGTAAGTAGCCAGTTCCGGAAACTTTTAGAGCGTCCTATGTATTACATAAATTTCTAAATATTGTACCCCAATTAGAATGATGTGTCAATAATTATTTTTCTTCTCCTTTCATTCTTCTAAATAACGGACGCGCATTGCTATTACCTATATTAGTACAATTTTAGTACTAGTGAAAAGCGATATCTATTCATTTGATCTGGTTTACTTTTAGGGCAACCAGGGTACCCAAGCCAACCCGGTCAACCAGGACAACCTGGCTACCCAGGAGAAACTGGTGGCCCAGGACAACCTGGATACCCAGGACAGCCCGGCCAGCCAGGACAACCGGGAAAACCAGGTCAACCAGGAGCACCAGGTCAACCCGGTAAAAATATTTTTATTGTCACTCGATACCTATATCTTTAGGTTCCATAGACCGGTTTCAATGTATACACTAAGAATAATCATTGATTTTAATGCCAATACCAATCTGCTAAAATATCTTTCAGAATCCTCTTTATACTTACGATCACATCAATCAAGCCAATAAGCAATCAATCTGTTTGTAGAAATTACACACATTCAATTTTACCCGAATCCCAAGCATCACATGGGTTCTTTTACTGTACTTATATTTGTTCTACCTCTAAGTTATAAAAAAAATTGATAGATAGATATATCTTTATTGTACACCAACATTAGTTATAAACTTTTGGAAAATATTAATAAATATAAATAATACTATATAAATCATGTCCCTATATATAAAGGTTTTTTTTATAAAATCAATAAGTACCTAAAAGCTTCATACATCAACATATTTTAACGGTGTATAAACTAATACCTATTATAATTTATTTTTATTGGTTTTATATTTAGGTAAACCAGGACAACCAGGCTATCCAGGACAACCTGGACAACCAGGCTATCCAGGACAACCAGGACAGCCGGGCTACCCTGGACAGTACCCAGGTATATATTGCCAAGTATATAGAGTTAACTTACTTGCTTTTGGCTTTTAGACTATCACTTACATAATGTCAATATATCTATTATATTGAAATCAATGTTTGAAGAAAGAACAAAATGAAAATTAATTATTTTTCTTTTCTTGATTTCGTCGGCTAATTATTAATAATAAATAACGCCATAGTAATTAATACCTTTACAATGCAGCATATTCCAATTTCTGATACTTAATTTCTTTTCCAGATTCTGAAGGTGCGCCAACTGGTACTGGTGTACAACCGCCCGCTACTTATCCATCAGGTCAAATGCCACCCTTCCCAATCTATGTTATACCATTCCCGTTACCAATTGTACCAAACCCAGGTTCGTGCCCATGCTATTTATTAAATCCGGGACAGAACACAACAGCAAATAACGGACAACCCGCTCAAACTCCTCAAAGACCTCCGCCAAGTAACAATCAAAACCAGGTGTACTCACCGTATGGTATTATAGGATATCTTCCCGTAGTATTCGTACCATACTGTCCTGGACAAAACTCAAACATGAACAATGCTCAACAAAGCTTCCCTGATGCGGTGCCCGTAGAATATAACTGTCCTCAATGCCAAGCCAGCCGAGACATATATCGGTATTTCGGTAGACATAATGGAGGACGTAGCAACAGCTTCAAAGATCTCGCAGAGCTTAAGTCTCTGGCAGAATTAAATGATCTTCTGAGAAATCAAATCAAACCTATGAAAACAAGTATACGTAATATTGCAGCGCATCCACGAATACTCGACGATCCGAACGAAAAAGGTGTGAAAAGAAACGATAAGAAAGTAAAACAATAAAAAAATGTGGACTGCAAATGATAATAGTAGTCGCTTAAATTAAAATGAAGAATGGAGTAGTACGTAATTTAAAATTATTAGGTGTATTAATATAATTTTGGGACTGTCCGATTGTACAAATTCTTGGACGATCTCAAAACTATAAATGACGTAAGCTAAATATTTATTACCGTCAAACATGTACGTCATAGGATATAGTAAAATGTAAACTTATTATTTAATTTAACACATAAATGTGTATCTTTATTATTTCGAAATACGCTTCTGTATGTAATATTTACAACAAACATTTTAGTTCAATGATTCTATGTATTCTATCGCTTGTAATAAGAATAGTAAAGAAATAGTTAAATATATTTTCAAACAATGAATCTGTTTTGTATTTCACTTAATATTACCTTTCACCACATATAAAACAAAAAGTAATTAGTTTGACTATACCCATTATCTTTGTTTACTGCTTATCGGTTATCCAAAACGTATATTTACTCCTGCAGGGATTCAGTCTCAATGCTAAATATTCGTTAGCTATTTCTCTAACGAACACTTCAGTAGCATTCCGGTAGCGAGTTCCATTGCTGTGCAAGTGGTCCTTACCCTTAGGTCCTGGATCGGGCAAAATATTATTGGGTTATTATATAGAACAACAACTCTCATTAGCAGTACGGAGTATCGTGAAAGTGCCCGGTTGACCGAAAATATACCTAGTTGGCAAAAATAAATATCACTCCTGTTTTTTTTTTCAGAAAAGCAAAATTTTTATTAATTTGATTGTGCTAATTATTACACCCCTGCCCACCACTCTGAGGACATAAAGGCGTGAGTCTTTACTTTCTGGATTTCTTTAAAAAACTATCAATATGTAGGTACATACAGAATCGTATTCAATAAAAAGTTCATTTTACAGTCGATGCAGATATACTCGTACATACAAAAAAAATCTGCAGTATAGAGATACTCTTACGTACGGGCAAGTACTTTATACTGAACCCTGAACTTCTGAGATATGAGTCGTTCAAGAATAACCTCCTGCTCTGCTATAAGTACCTACTGACAGTTGCACTGGAACACTGAGACATTCCATATGCCTTCAGTGATTAAAAATGATAAACAACAGCGAAAAATAAAACACATTGAGAACACTAACACATTTTTTTTTTAAGTATCTCAAGTTTCGTAAACATATATTCATGTAGATGGTACGTTACATATCATGAATTGTATACCAGCACGGCCGTGACTCAAATGCGTCGTCACGGGTCACTGCGAGGCTCTAGACATTATCCTACTCCTCGTAAGGCTTTCAACATGGGAAAATCGACGATATGAAACAATGACAGTACACTTTTTATGTGTGTTCTCAATTTGATGCTCTTGGTTGACAACGGATTAACATCCTGTGTGATCTGTGTAATGTATATGTACTTGACATATTTTTTCTAACTAGAGAACAGAATTGCACAATCGTTTGTAGATGGTGGATATTCCACTCATACGCACGAAACGTTTCGGCGACACATTTATTATGCTTACAGCTAAGGAGTGGAATTGCCTGCCTGAATCTGTGTTTCCGGAAACCTATAACCTATAACTTATAGTTATTGACATGACAGTTTCTGTCTGTCAAACACAAATCTTGAAAATGCACAAAAATACATATGAAAGATGATAACAAGAGCCAAGGCAAGAGCAACAGCACTCCCAACATCCCCGGACTCGTCGCTCAGCTCCGTCCCACAGCCACCAGCAGACTCTCTGGGTGTGACAGCGACGTCGAGCTCAAGCTCAAGCGACGAGTTTTTCTCCCCGCCGACGTCGCCAACACCTGTACGTCGCCAGGGGAGAGGCCGGCCACCGACTGGCTTGGAGCCCCGACGCCCACCGGCTTCGAATAGGGCCCCCGCTACCGGTGGTGATGTGCACCGCATGCGATGGAGTACTTCAATGAACGAAAACGTCATGCGGGCATATTTTGTGGCTACAGAGGGAGGAGTCAACCTCACTGCGTACCGTGTTCGTATGCTGCCTTTGTTTCAGGTACTTGAACCAACTGTGAATGTTTCGGCACAACGGCTATCGGATCAAGTGCGGGCCATACAACGTTGTCATTTGTTGGATGACTCTGTACTTGAGAGGCTACGCTCTGACGTACGAAGTAGCCCGGGTACCACACCCTCTTCGCATACTGTGAGACCAGCCACGGAGACCATCTCACAACACATCTGTAGCGAAGAAGTGATTGATACCAGGGCTATAGACGTAAGTATCGAGTACAACGAGCAATTAAGGAGTGCTTTGGAATGTGCTTTGCGGGAATATCGTTCCATGCCTTTTGTTAATAGACCTCGCCTACCACGTCTGCCAACGCATAAAAAAAATGTAGCGCTAGTGTGTGCCCTGGATTCGTTATTATCAGATTATTTTGATAATAGCGAAGATCTCGGTGATACACATTCAATTCTTTATTGCGCGGCCGTCGCAGTATGTCGAGTAGCTAATGTTCAATTTCCAAAGTGCGACTTAGCTACTCGACCGAAATCTGCTGTGCCGGCTTGGCAATTTAGAATTGAGCAACGTATCACCGAGACTAGGGCACTCATTGGAAAGCTCATTTGTTTCAGGTCGGGCAATACCCGCCCAAGAGTGATGCGCTTTGTGAGTCGAGCGTTCTCGGGGTCTGATATTAGGCCTCGAGAATTTTTGGCACGAGTCACAGAGCGTATCGACTACCTGAAACAAAAAGTTTATGCGTGGGCAAACCGGATTCGGCGGTATAAAAAAAGAGTGGAGCGATATTCTCAGAATGGCACGTTCCAAAGGGACCAAAGGTGGGTCTACAGAGATTGGGAGCGCCCTGATTCGACTGGGGCTGACGTGTGTCGACCAGATGATGATATTACTAATACATTCTGGCGTAATATCTGGTCGATGCCCGTCAGTCATACGGAGGGTGATTGGATGCAGGATGTTGAGTGATCGTGTGAGCCTATTAGGATCATGGATCCGGTTACCATACTTCAAGAGGATGTAACCGATGCAGTCCGTCTGTTACCTAACTGGAAGTCAGCGGGACCAGACGGACTGCATAATTTTTGGTTAAAATGGCTGAAAAGCTCACACGGTCGTTTGGCATCTCAATTCCAATCATGTATTGAATCAGGATTGATTCCCAATTTCATGACCACTGGTGTAACCCACCTTCTTTACAAGTCCGGTAGTGCTACGGACCCTAAAAATTATAGACCGATCACATGTCTTCCTACGGTCTATAAGCTTCTTACATCCATCCTGAGAGTAAAAATATCTTCACACTTAACCGACAATTCTATCATGTCTATCTCTCAGAATGGATGTAGAAATGGGGCTCGTGGCACTAAAGAGCTCCTTATAATTGATATGGCCATTAGCCAACAGGCACGCCGTAATCGTAAGGACCTGGCGACATGTTGGATAGACTATAAAAAGGCCTATGACTCCGTGCCGCACACGTGGCTCATGAAGGTGCTTGAGTTGTATAAAATTGATACAACTCTATGTACCTTCCTGAAGGCATGTATGGGGCAATGGAGTACGGTCCTTTGCTATCCAGGGTGTCGACGGATCTGCGAGAATGGCGGGCTGATAAGGATAGAGCGGGGCATATTCCAGGGTGATAGTCTCAGTCCATAATGGTTTTGCCTGGCACTGAACCCTCTTAGTTGCTGGAGAGTTCAGGGTTAGGCTGTCGATTGCGGAGAGATGGTCAGGTTATATCCCACCTCCTTTACATGGATGATCTTAAATTATTTGCCCCCAACAATTCCCAACTGATAGCGTTACTAAAGATGACGGAAACCTTTAGTAAATCTATCAGGATGGAATTTGGTGTGGACAAATGTGCGGTCATGCATGTAAAAAGAGGGGAGATTGTGGAATCTGATGGGGTTGAGCTCTCAGATTCCACAAAACTCAGGTCTCTCTCTGCAAACGACACCTATAAATACCTGGGTATGTCGCAGGTGTTAGGCATTACAGAAGCTAGCATGAAGCAATCGTTACGGGAACGTTTCTTTGGCCGCTTGAAAAAAGTCCTCAAAAGTCTTTTGTCAGGCGGTAAGAAGGTGCGCGCCTATAATGGTTGGGTCATGCCGGTTTTAATGTACTCCTTCGGCATACTCAGGTGGACATTAGACACCCTGGATAGGAGAGTCCGTACGCTTTTTACTGTATACCGAATGCATCATCCGCGTTCATCTGTGATGAGGTTGTACATACCACGGAAATGCGGGGGGCGTGGCTTTTTAAATGCCAAATCCCTCCATAACCGTGAGGTGTGCAACCTCAGGGAATACTTCCTACACAATGAAGCTGATATGCATCGTGATGTAGTAAGGGTGGATAAAGGATTTACCCCGCTAGCTTTGGCTAAAGAGAACTGGCGCAAACCTGTGGTATTAAGTATTAATGACCGCATGGATGTATGGAAAAGCAAGGAGTTGCATGGACGTTTCTATCGGGCTCTTCATGGGTCTGATATAGACTTACCAGCATCTGTGTCTTGGCTACGCTTCGGTGACCTATTTGGGGAAACCGAAGGTTTTGTTTTTGCAATTATGGACGAAGTTGTGATGACGAATAACTATCGGAAGTATATTCTAAGGGATGGTACGGTTGACATATGTCGGGCGTGCCACCGTCCCGGAGAATCCCTTAGACATATAATCTCTGGTTGTTCTCGTCTTGCCAACGGCTAGTATTTGCATAGACATAACCAAGTAGCCAGGATTGTTCATCAACAGCTTGCTCTAAAGTACAACCTTGTGGAATCAGAGGTACCGTACTATAGGTATGTGCCCGACGCAGTTCTCGAAAATGGGCATATCACGTTGTACTGGGATCGATCTATCATCACTGACAGGACTATTGTAGGTAATAAACCTGATATAGTGTTGATAGATCGATCAGAGCGCCGCGCAATAATTATCGATATCACCATTCCACATGACGAGAATCTTGTGAAAGCCGAAAAAGAAAAACCAATAAAATATTTGGATTTGGCTCACGAGGTTGTCGACATGTGGAGTGTGAATTCGGCGATTATTGTTGCGATAGTTGTATCGGTTCACGGACTGATTGCCAAGAACCTCGAACAACATCTCCAGAGGCTCGCGTTAGGCAGTTGGGTTAAGGGCTTGATGCAGAAGGCAGTGCTCCTCGACACGGCACGTATTGTGAGGAGATTCCTATGTCTGGAGCCCTAACCACCGGTAGCTTGGTCCCTGTTCCCGATGCCGGTGGGCCACTATTTTTTATATTTTTAAATATATTTGTGTTTTTTTTTATATATAGAATGTATTTAAAAATATAATTGATAAGTATTTAAAGTTAAATAAAGGAAAAATAATAATAATATATATATTTATTGTAGGTACACAAGATCAAGATTACAGAAACAAAGTTGGTATAGTTTTGCGGCATATACAATTGGCGGCCTTATCGCACAGGGCAATCTCTTACAGGCAACCATTGGATGGAGAGAATCAGTGAATAGAACTAGGGCAGTTTGCGTTGTACATTTTAAATTAATTTACATTTTTCATTTATGCTCTGATATATTAATATATAAAATAATGAATACATATTACACTTACTACACATATAATTTACAGTGATACAATACCTACTATTAGGTACATAATATATACATAACATAATAGAAACACAGCACTGACATGAATAAAGGAGACAGGAATACTAAGAGACAAAAATAATGACTATTTCCGTAAATAGTAGGCGGTCACTAATTTATTGAAGACGGGCAGAGATTGCGCGCGTCTTATCGTTACGGGTAGGGCATTCCACAATCGAACAGCTTGGACAGTAAAAGACTTATCCATGAATCTCGTGGAATGCCCAGGCATTTTCAGCCTCAGATTCTCTGACGATCTCAGGACCCTAGAATGCGAGTCATGAAGGTATTGAAAGCGTTCTTTTAAGTATAATGGAGTAACAGGATTAAATAAAATGTTATATAATAGATAAAGAATGTGAGCATTCCGGCGAAGGCGTATAGGTAACCACTTGAGTTTTGCGCGAGATTCGGATATGTGATCATATTTGCGTAGTCCAAATATAAATCGTATCTCAAGTTTATTAAGTTGGTCTTCAGTGAGATTTGGATAACTGGCATCGGCATAATCAAGGATGGGGAAGAAAAGAGATTGTGCATGCGCAGTTTTCGTGGCAATGGGTAGAAAATTTTGAAGCCTACGCAAGGACCCCGCTGTGGCAAACATTTTGCGGCTAATCTCTTGGAGCTGAGGGCCCCAAGTCAAACTCCTGTCAATATGTATCCCCAGATTTTTGACTTTTACACTATATGGTATGATTGTCCCATCACAGGAGACTTGAAGAAGTAGTGTTGACTTTCAGACCATACGATTTACTCCAGCTGCATATTTGGACCATGTCCCTATTAATGATATTAATGGCATCCGTCAGTTTATCTGGAGTAGCTCTCGAGTATATCTGAAGATCATCTGCGTATAGGTGGTAGGAAGAAGTGAGATGATCAGAGATGGAGTTTATGAAAATAGGGAAGAGTAGAGGAGATAAAACGCCACCCTTAGATACGCCAGCAGACGTTAGGCACCAAGAAGAAACGGTGTCTTCTATACGGATACGTTGCCGGCGACCATACAGGTAAGTCTGAAACCAGTCAATCACTGCTGGAGATATGTTAAGGGAGTACAATATCTTGAGTAATACATCGAAGTCAACGTTATTGAAGGCGTTGGTAAAGTCTAACAACGCTAGCACTGTTAGCTCGCGGTTCTCCAAACCAGATCTAATATCCTCCACAACATGAATAAGAGTAGTCGTGGTACTATGTCCTTGACGAAATCCAGATTGAAGAGGGTTTAAAACAGAATTTTTAGAGAGAAAACTAATTAACTGAGAATGGATCAAGCGCTCAAGGACTTTGGAAAGGAAGGAAAGTATAGAAATAGGCCGATATTCGGAGAAGGATGAAGGATTACTCTTCTTAGGTACAGGAATTATTTGGGCATCTTTCCATGCTGATGGAAACGTGCTGCTAGCTGCATCATGATCTTCCCATCTTATGGTTTACCTGCCTCTATTTCTTTTGCTATTTCTTGGATACCAGTCGGTTACTAATTTAGTACATTTCTCTTTATTTTCTCTTAGCATATGTCCCATCCAATGCCATTTAAGCCATCTGTAGGCTGTATGTGCACTTTAAATTTTGTTTTCTGTTTAATTTTTTGTAATTTCACTCTAAGCTTGGTTCTAAGATCGGCAATATGGCTTTCGCCTAAAGCATTCCATTGGGGAGCTTCTTGTGTATACCATCCACATTTGGGGTGAAGCCATCGAGAGGCACAGAGAGGCACTTGCTGTTTCTCTCGACATTTCGATAGCATTTGACAGGGTCTGACACGATAGCCTTATGTGTTTGGATCATTGACTTCCTAAGGAATCGATCTATCCGAGTGGTTGTTGACTGCTGCACATCCAACCGATTAGCGATCAACGCTGAAGTCCCTCGGGGTCGCTACTCTCGGCTACACTATTCCTGCTACACATAAACGACCTGTTCAAGCCAGGCACTTTTGGGTATGCAGATGACAGCACAGTAGTCGAGAGTTACGAGAACAACCCCCGTGCCCGCGTGGGACAGATCCAGTTTCTCCGAGAAGCCATGGTTGAGCGTTTGAAATTGTCCTTAAAGGCGGTCTCCGATTGGGGTGCTGCTAACTTGGTCAAATTCAATGCTACTAAAACCCAGGCATGTCTTTACTCTGCCAAGTGAAGTCAGTTTCAGCTAAACTTTTACTTGCGAAATGCACCCATGCCCATAGCCTGGAGCTTCTTTGCATACCCTCAATTTTACATTTACATTGAGGCTAAAGCTCAAGTGGCTGTTAAAAAACAAGGTATCCTGTCCTAGATGCGACAGTACTTTACACCGAAATAGCTGCTCATCTTGTACCAAGCGGAGGTTCGATCTTATATGGAGTATGTGCTGCTCGTATATATGTGACGGCTCAGCTAAATACCACCTAAAAGCGCTGAAGACGATTGAGAGACGGGCCAAGAAACTAGGTTAACAACGATGCAGTCGTTGAGAAAAGGCTTACGAGCCCAGAACATAGACGCAAAGTTGCAGGGTTTGTTGTATGTATTTCGGATTGTACGCTGGTATTGCACAACTTGATACCTCCAAGCCCATTCCACCAACGAACGACCAGACGAAGAATTTGTTCAGTGGATTAAAGTAGAATAGGCCACAGCGACACCACACAACTACCATAGTGGATATTCCACTCATACGAAACCTTTCGGCAATACATTAACAATTATGCGCAAAGCTAAGAAGAGGAGTTCCCTACCTGAGTGTGTTTCCGGAAAGCTATAACCTGGGAATCTTTAAGTCTTGAGTGAATTGGTTCCATCTAGGTAAACGTGATTCATCGTAGACCACAATAGAAGTCAAACGTGAGTCTATCGATAATAATAACAACTGTATAATCCATATTCGTAATACACAATTTTGATCTTGATCTTGAATTTTTATTCGGCCAAGCAACAGCTCTGCTACCAGTCACCTTTAACCCGGAGACAAGGGTGAGGAGTGAGACCACGAGCAGGTAGTATTCAAGCCGTAGCCCCACCACTCACTTTCACGCAATCACTACTTCGTTCCGAAGTGTGATCTAAAGCGCGACAGTGGAAACGCAAATAAAACTAAAACTTAATATCTAACTAAAATAAAAGTGTCTAATGATCCGGATCTACACAATGTGCAGTCAAACGGAACAAAATCATTAATCAAACACAGGAAGTCGGTACGAATATAAAACGGTTCAAACAACAAAAAACACCGCAATTTTATAAAAACCGGTTAACCGACAAACCCTCAAAACGGTCAAAAGGCATTCGAGGAACCGCCCTGAACTTAGAACAAATCAAACAAAAGTAATATCAAAAATTCCCCGGAAGTTGAATTCCCGTTACAGTGAATCGGTTAGTTTGGTCAGAATCGACCACCAAAAATTACCCGGAAATCCCGAGAAATATTAAACTATAAAATTAGGTATTTTAAACGCTCGGATACAAACAAATCAAATTATTAATTACTTTCAATTTTATAGCAAGTAAACATAGACTAAGTCTGCAAGTCGAATCGCTGCTTGCAATGGTGAGCTGAGTGAGAGTGATAATTTTGAACAGTGATCATTCCTCCGTGGCAAGTCCGATTTTGAAAATTCTTTTTGAAAGTCACAACTCTGGACATGCTTTCTGAGCGTATAAAGTTTGGTCACAGTGTCTCGAGCGGTTATTATGTAATTCCATCTGGATTTTTTTTAACGGTGATCATTCCTCTGTAGCATTAATTTTTTCAAAATATATCCATAAACCTTCCTCTGATTGACCTCTTTAATCATGCCAAATTTGGTTTTGATTGGATTAGTAGTTTAGGAGGAGACCTGTGACAAAGAAAATCCTGAAGTCTGGTATGAGGAGCTTTCGCTCGACTTCGTCTCACTCAGCTCAATAATTATCTATTCAGACCTCCCGGTGTGTCCAATCAAACACATGAATAAACAACAAATCAAATTTAAACAGATTTTTAGCACGTACTTGTTTCCATAATCAAATTAAGCCGCAATTGACACCCGATCGAAATCGACCAGTAAATATTTTAATAACAATAACAATTCCAAGTTTTAAAATTGAAAATAGTCAGATTCAATTTCACCTAAAGGCAAAATAGTAATGAGAAATTAACAATCAAAAATAGCGAACTCTAACCTTTAAGTTTCAAATTGCAAACCAAAATTAAATCAATCCGTTATTTATTACTAACAATACATATAATATATTAAAAAATGGGTCACTGACCTTCGATGGACCGGGATTCAGCCGGGAAAGTAGCAAAGATTGGAAAGTGTGCCTATTTAGTGTATCTAACTATATGTGACATGAATGTACGTGTAATTGAATATACAATAAACTAATTATGCAATAAAATAAAATGTGAGATTTACTTTTTTTTATACTACTAAGGTAGCAGACAAGCTCACGGCCCACCTGATGGGAAGCGGCTACCGCGGCCTATGAACGTTTGCAACACCAGTGGCGTCTGAATGTGTTTTCAACCGCAGCAAAGTTCCAAGTCCAACGAACGCGATGGGCGTATTCACTTTATTTAACAAAGAGATAACTAGCTTGATAATTAATTTTCACCAATTAATCAACATTTAACAAACAAAATCACAATAGTGCTCCCTCAAAGCGCGTGGCATGGCCAACCCAAAAAAGCGCGAGCCCAGGGTCTACCAACGAGCTAACGAGCCCGAATCTACTAAAACCTCACGAGCACAGGGTCACCCAACGAGCCAACGAGCTCGGCCCCTCACCAAGCGACGTCGCGCTCAACTCCGCGCTCAACTCGCCTCGCTCAACTTGCCAGCATACCACGCCCACTTCGTCCGGTGCAGGCGTTATTGCGCTCGTAGTCCTAATAACCACCCCCACCACGGCAGGGAGGTATCCGAAGGGATTTCAGCACGAAAAAAAAAGAGTACGTAAAGAAAAAATAATATAAAAACACCGACACTCCAATACGCAGTGAAAACATCAAAGTATAATTATTTAACAATTAAAACTAAACAACAAACTAAACTAAAAATAATAATAATACTTTATTTCTCACCATTTACAATAACTGTATACAAATTGTAACTTATAGCTAGGTACAAAGGTATTCTAAGTATATCATTGTGACAAACACTGGTGGTCTACGAGTATATTGTAATACGATTATAATATACCCTACCTCCTGAACTAGGCGTAAGCTTGTATCTCAGGAGATAGTGCACTTGCAGTAGGACATTTTTACACATTTCAATACGAACGATATGGTGCGTAACTGCCTCTGTACTCTGTAATATAGGTGTGAAAGAAAGGATGCGACTTTAGATATAATCGTGAAAGGGCGAGTGAGTGTGTGTATGTTTGTGTGTGGGCGAGTGTGTGTCTCTCTGTGTGTGTGTGTGTGTGTGTGTGTGCGTGTGTGTGTGTGCGTGTGTGTGTATGTTTTGTGTGCTTACGACTTATGACGGTTTGTCAATGATGTATATACCCTTTTTTTTGTTT
Source organism: Cybosia mesomella (assembly GCA_946251805.1). Taxonomy (NCBI): domain Eukaryota; kingdom Metazoa; phylum Arthropoda; class Insecta; order Lepidoptera; family Erebidae; genus Cybosia; species Cybosia mesomella. The sequence goes on along the minus strand of OX276393.1, from coordinate 17,578,505 downwards.
GTTTTTTTTTTTCTTTTCTCTTATATTTTACTTATTAAGTTTATTTATTAATTATTCCAGTTTCACTGAGTGATTTCAATAGCATTTCCGTTTCATCGTAATCTAATTGTAGTAACCATGTTTTCAATATACTTTTAGCTTCATGTTGATTTAGGTGCATTATATGTAACTGTTTGTTCACTTTATTGTATAGCCTATTACTTAGAACATAATATTGTTGTGCAGCAAAATTTGTCCTATGCGTGGTGTAATGGCACGCCAGCTTATGCTTTCGCCTGTCAGCACGAGGGGAGGCATGGGACGATGTTTCCTCAGAACAGATTCAATTATTTAGGTTCTGCGGATGCTAAGCACTTGACAGTCGGAATACAGCTGGGCTGTTGGGTATCTGAAAGGTTTTCTCGTGATTACTTTAAGAACAGCCCTCTGTGCGCGTTCTAGATCAAGAAAGATTGTTTTGCCTGTTCCACCCCAAACTGTGATGCAGTACTTAGTCACTGATTGACATAATGCTATGTAGATCTTAATTAGTAGCTAAAGTGGTGCAGCTTCCCTGAGGGCTCTGAACATATGGATCATTCCTCTTAACCTTGCGGCTACTTTGCTAAGTTGCATGTCCCACTGTAATTTATCGTCAATCAAGAATCCGAGGTACCTGACAGTAGTGATTGGGGTTAAGGTTTTGCAATTGCAGCTTTGTGTACTGTCCAAACATGTATGTACAATTAAGTTAAAGTGACTTGGCGGTTTAGTTATGTCTCTGATCACAAATGTGACATAGTTTGTCTTGTCTAAGTTAAGAGTAAGTCAATTAGCGCTAAGCCACTTCATCACATCTCCAAGGCAGTGTTCAGCTACTCTTTTGACAAAATCCCAACTAGGACCATGTATAACGATAGCCGTATCATCAGCATATGTATAGATTTTTGCGTTAGGCATGGTCAGTCTACATAAATCATTTATGTATATACTGAATAAGGTTGGACCTAAAACACTACCCTGGGGAACACCGCAAGTAATCAGTTTTTCATCGCTGAGGTATGAACCAATTTTCACCCGTTGAGTTCTGTTGCTCAGATCGTCCTTGAACATAAGCAGGGGGGGGCGTCAGAGGTACACTCTGACGCCCATGCCTTCTAATTTAGTTAGTAGTTTGGAAACAGAGAATGTGTCAAATGCCTTGGCCAAATCCAGGAATATACCAAGACACTTTTTCCCTGTGTCCAGCTGTTGAGCAACGAACTGTGTTATGTCTATTACTGCATCCTCCGTAGATACTTTGCTTCGAAATCCATACTGGTTGCTGGCAAGTAAGTTGTTTTTGTCTAAGAAGTTGCTGAGCCTAGAGTTTATGATTTTTTCTAAAATTTTCGATAGAGCTGGTAACACTGAAATAGGCCTGTAGTTGTTAACACAGTCTCTGTCTCCTTGCTTGTGGATTGGATGGATTATGGCTTTTTTAAACGCCTGAGGGAACACTCCTGCCTGGATTGATAGGTTACATATGTGTGTAATTGACAGGATCAAGACATTTCGGCATCGTTTTAACATGCCAGTAGATATTTTATCCCACCCTGTGGCACATTCAGTGCGCATCTGTGTTATTATTGATTCCACCTCAGCGTCATCAGTGTTTAACAAGACCAGAGAGTTAACTGGAGGATTAAATCTACTTATGGATGTTATCTTTGGTGCATTACTATCCACAGGTGTTATGGTTTGTGTCAAGTTTTTACCAATATCGGTGAAGAATGAGCAAACATGGTTCACAGCCTGGTTAGGGTCGTTGGAAATAGTCAGTAGTTCAGTAGGTTGTACAACATTCTTTTTAGTACCTATAATGTTCTTTACTACCTTCCATAGGGCTTTCGTATTGTTGCCGGCTTTTTCAATTTCTTTTTCCTCGTATACCCTTTTCAGTTTACGAAGAAGAGAATTGCAGAAATTCCTGTAGCGAGTACACGTAAATTTGAGGATTAGGTTATCTGGCGAATTGGTTGAATTAATATGCATTCTGTTTCGATGGGCAATACATCGTAAAGTCCTGGGGTTATCCACGGTTTTATACTTCTTTTTTTCTTCTAGAGACCTTAGTAGTATGGGTGTGCTTATCTATCACTAACTGCACCAATGATATCAATTTGTTTGTGGCTTCATTTGCATTTTGTAGTTGTAATACTTCGTGAAAATCCATGTTATCTAATTCTATCTTTACTGCTTCTTGATCTATACGTGTTAGCACATTGTTTATTTGTTGGTGGTTATTAACATACTCTAAGGATAGGAAAATAGGTAAGTGATCTGTGATAGGCGTATCTAATACTAGGGTAGTGGCTTGCCATTTTGATTTTAGCAATATATGGTCTAGACATTTCTTTTTTAGTCTAGTCGGTACTAAATGAGTTGGTATAAGTCCGTGTTTTGCATTAAGCATAAGGTATTCATTACTCTGGTCATCTGTATTATCCGGTTTAATATCAATATTAATGTCAACTATGAGAATAATAGTGGAATACTCTGACAACTTTTCATAGACCTTGTTTAGGCTGTTTCTGAAATTATCAAAATCCTCAGCTGTATTGTAGGATGGTGAGCGATATACACTAACCAACGCCAACCTTTGTTCTATACAATAGAGTAGGCAAGTACCACCTAAAAATTCGGGCTCAACTATCTTACAATTTAGATTTATGTCACTGTAAATTACAATACCATCGTTTTGATTGGAAATATATTGATTTTGATATGAGTTGAAGCCTTCTAAGACAGGTACTGAGTCCACTTTACTCAACCAACATTCCGTTAATACTATTACTTCACAGTTTACTTTCATTGACGCCAATAGTACTACCAAGTCATTGAAATGCCTATTCAGACTTCTTATATTCAAATGTAAGATATTTATAGTGTTACTGTTTTTATTGCCTAAATATTTGCTACAGTCTTCCGGTGTACAAAGTATTGGGTCTGGCCCTAGGATTGAGTCAAGTTCTTCGGTTAATTCTATTATATTAGCCATTTAAAGAATATAATAATAAAGCAATACACCAGTGGGTGAGAGGCTTGACAGTAGAGGCAGTACGAGTTCCATGTAAGGACAGGCCCCACACAATGGCAGGCCCCTGTGTCTACCCACCCCATAGGAAGACAGGCGTGAACATATGTATGTATGTATGTAATAATCAAGTATATAAACTGATCTCTGATATAATGCATAGGAGTACCTAAATGTAAACACAGTGAAAACAAAAAACAAAACATAGGGATATCTAAAATAACCATACAACAGAGGGCCGACTAAGCAAGATGAGTCTATAGAGCTGTTGAGGACGTCTAGTCAATTTGTAGCCCTTCAGAAGGTCTTGCAGAAAATTGTGTGTATGTGTACAATGTAAAAATTTATCGTTCATACTGGTCCAAGATCAGTTTCGCCAGTTCCACTAATTTTTACAAGGATAAAATGTATGGAATAAAGTAGTGTAGGTATGTACCTTGTGTCTATGCCCACCAGCTAGCATATTTTGTTAAAAATGAGATATTTTCTTGAGTTTGCCGTACCTTATTACTTCACAGACTGATTAGCGGCACTATCGAATGATATTATAATACAGGTTGTATTTTTCCCTCAAAATCAACGGGTTTGATTCCTGTCTATGAATATTGATTTTCCCAAATCCAAATGATGCAGTTTTAGTTTTCATCAACATCGGGGTCGCCAAGTATCAAACACTATGAATTTGAAAAAAAAACACCTGTATTAGAAGTTTAAGGCACCTTAAAGTACCGCTGAAAAGGACTGAATTCTGGGATTTGGCAAACTTAAGGAAAGATCTCATTTTCAACAAAATACTTTTTTGGAAGCTTCCAGGGTTCTGGTAAGAGTAACGGCCAATGGAACGTTGCTCGCAATGCTTATAACTAATTATTAACAATATTTTCTGCCACGTATGTAAAAATCAGCACTGCAAATGACAGTGTATTTCGTCCTATTTTTACATACCTTTAGCACCTAAGTTACTATAACGAGACAGAATGTCACATGTCTTTATAAGTAATAAATCGATTTTCTAAGAGATGGCGCTGTTATTAGTAAAGAATTAGGTTGAGAAATATGATATTTAGAATTAAATAACGATGAATTGTTGCAATACAATTCAGGAAATAATCTGTTTTAAAGAAAGAATCTAATAAATGAAATTAGGTTGTTGGTAAGTGTAATGAAAGGAAGCGTCTACCACATTGCGTCATAGTAGCGATTGATCTAAGTAATAATTCGGGTTTCTGGTAGATGGCGCTGTTCTCAACAAATTATAAATTATTTGTAGTTCTTTTAAATATTAATAATTTTAAATTGCTACAATATTATTTAATAAATGGGGTTTTGTTAACTAAATTGAAAGAATAAATGAAAGAAATACTTTTCAGAAGAAAAAGAAAAGAATTCTAAGGTAGCTTGTTTTATAAAATATGTAGATAACTTCCGGTCTGAAAGTTATTTTATAATAGTAAATAAATAGAATGAATTACAAAGAATGAAATTAAATTAAAAGGGAAGGAATTCTAATTTAGTTAAATGTTTTAATTTGTTTATAGTAAATAATTCGTACAAGAGATTTATTATTATTAAATTAAAAAAATGATATTTAGTAAGTTGGGAGTATTGAGAGATATGTAGATAACTTCCGGTCTGAAAGTTATTTTATAATAGTAAATAAATAGAATGAATTACAAAGAAGGAAATTAAATTAAAAGGGAAGAAATTTTAATTTAGTTAAGCGTTTTAAATTGTATAAAGTAAATATTTCGCACAGGGAATCAATATTATTAATTAAAAAAATGATATTTATTAAGTTGGGAGCATTGGGGGAAAAACACTGGATTGGTCTAGAAATATTGCGGGGTTTGTAAAAACAAAAAAAAAGGATATTAAGAGACGCTGATTGGTGGAAAGAGGCTCCCGCCGATTTAGACCGCGAAAATAGTGAGAAAGATGGGATTTGGGGACCTTTGGGCGCTATCCTCGGGGATTCTCTTTAGAGACATCTAACGTGGGTCACCGGAGGCGGGTTACCAAGCGAGATTTTGGAAAATTTGTGGTAAACTAGTGAAACCTTGCTTTGTGAATTGATTGAAACGTTTTTTACATTGAAAATCGCGTTAATTAATTATAGTTTGATAAAATCGAGTTACATTTGTGTAGAATCATAATTCTTTTAGTGAATTTTAGCTCGAACATTGGTTGAAATGTCGCGTTAACAGCATTTTGTTGGAATGGTAGCAAGACACCTTTTCTGGCGACGCTGAATATCTCAGATATATTTAGTTTAGTTATTTATATTCAGGGTCGAAATAGCCATCTGAGTGTTGATATTCAGTAGTTTGGCCTAGTCACATTTATTGGAGTCAGCAGCTCAGTCTTATATAAATATATATTTATTTATGCACACATTACATATGGTAGGGAAGGTCATAAGGCTACATCCCAGACTATGGTCGTGGTCTTATGACAATACACGGGTCTTAGGCACGTCAAAATCAGGCTTGACTCTCCTGTAATCTTTATACTTTATCTAGGAACATAACACACCACACAATTAGTCTAAATGGGTAAAATTTGTTCAAACACAGGGATTAGACTTATAGGTAGATGTAGGTACACATAATAAACCGGGATTAGGAATAAACTGGCATTTACACATAATTATGTGTTTATGAAATCTAATTTTTAGTTATGTTAAGTAACCCTCAGGCTTGAAACGCAATAGAGAACTAAACGTATTGGACAGTGACATGTTATTCATAATTCATAACCGTCAAAGTTTGTTGTAGAAAGAGTTTTAAGATTATTATTTGAAATTCAGTGTTATGACCAATATAATACCGTGATATAAGAAGTTATGAGTGTGTGTAGGTTTGTGTCTGAACTTGACTTTTAAGCTCTATGATACAGCCACGAATTCGCTCAAGGTCAGTTCAAATTATCGATAAAGTAATATTTCATGAATTTTGACTATGACACTCTTTAGTTCAATACAGAAATTATTCAAATAAACGAGCTAAGAGCTGATTCAAGTATAATTAGTTTCAAATTCATTGACAAAGGATGAAATGTTTACCTAAAGTACATTATAGAAAGGTATTATTATTCTTATTATTCTAGTTCAAGAAACTACAAATTGGAAATGTAATTAAAGGTGTCAAATTGGTCATTTGAATACAAACAAATCTAAAAGTCAAATAGAATATCCTATAGTATTACATTTTTAGTATTCAATCATATACTAGACTATTCGTATAAACAATCAGATATAATAATATTATGAACAAAAGATAAACTTAGTATTAACAGAAAGGGTAACGTTATGAGCTTGGTGAATAATAAACGATTGTAGATTGAGTCGTTCATGTCATGTGTTGTTTTGCAGTTAGTTATATTCTATATGCAAATAACCGGAGAAAACCGATAAGGTTTAGTTTTGTTATAACAGAACTTATGCATGCAAAAATGCTCTTACTTGTTTTATCTTTTTTGGTATAGGAAATTGTTGAATTGCTTTAACCTTATCTGGATCAGTTCGTAACCCTTCCGTAGAAATTACATAACCTAACATTTTGACCTCCTTACAACAAAATTCACATTTTTTTTAAATCACAAGTTAACCCTGCTTTCCATAATCTTCCAAGTACTACATTTAAGTGTTTCAAATGTTGCTCAAACGTTCCCACAGTCATTATTGCTAAATCATCCAAATAATTCACGCAATACTCTCTAACTTCATGTCCCAATATAATATCCATCGCTCTACTAAAACTTCCAACCGATGTTTTTAAACCCTTTTTTTTTTTTTTTTTTTTACGTGCGGAAATCCCTTCGGATACCCCCCCACTGGCCAGCGGGGGTGGTTATGTCGTGTCTCGACTAAAACCGCACGGTGTCCTCCACAAGTGTCCGTTGCCGGGCACCCCGGGTAAGCCCTCGAGAGGATAACCCCAGGGTTGCCGGCGGACTTTGGCCGCCACCGCGGCCTCGCCTGGTGGGGTCGGGTTTTATCCCACTTCGGTGAGTTGGCAGGCGTGTGTAGGGCACACACGACACGCCTCCGCCACGGCCTGCTTCTGTAAGGACGGCGAGTCGGCCAACTGCCATCCTCAGGCCCCGATCATGGAGGTCGGTAGTCCCGGGCGTAGATGAGTCTGCAGCGTCCTCGCCGCAGACTGCGAAACTCGGGGGGCAGGGTTCTCTCCCGCTCCCTCTCTGCCGTCTCTTTCGCGCGCATTACCTGCTCGCAGAAAGAGGCGGCGGCGTGCCACTTGCTCCCGTCGGAGACCACGGTCATCACCATGGTCTCCAACGAGAGAACGTCCACGCCCAGGACCGCAACGAGATCCCGGCGTTGACTCGCCCACGCAGGGCATTCCACCAACGTGTGGAGCGCCGTGTCTTCGCCATTCGCGTTTAAACCCTGTGGTAAAACATTATAAACATAACATTTCCCATTAAAAGTAAAACCAGTATACTTACTTCTTACTAGCTTGTGTAATAGGTATTTGAAAATATGCATTATTTAAATCTATTATGCTTATAAAATTTGCTCCATGAAATGAATTCATCACATCTAATTGTAAAGGTGGTTTCTCTGTTTCAGCAACCATATATTTGTTAATTTCTCTAGCATCTAGTAACACTCTAATAGAATCATTTTTTTTCATTGTAAATGTTAATGGGCTACAATATGGAGTTGCTGACCTGCTAATAATACCCAATTCCTCCATTTCATTTAATTTAGTTTCAATTCTCGTCCTATAAGCATATGGCACAGAATAACTTTTCCTAATAATTGGTACTTCTGAACTCATGACTATTGTATGTTGATAACAGTTTGCCCTCCCTAATTGAGAAGTAAACAAACTTCCAAATTTTTGTAATAAATTTAATAAATTTTTTTTTGACTTATTTCTAATTTGAGATCAATCTCCAATTCTCTCTCTATCCTGTCTAGTTATTAACCCTTGCACTTCTTTAAAACTTTTACCATTACCCCCCTCTAAAAATGGTATCACAGATCTTTGTTCAGCTTGTTTCAGAATTAAACCCCTTTCTACTTTAGATTTATATTTAGATTTAGATTTAGATTTAGATTTAGATTTAGATTTAGATTTAGATTTAGATTTAGATTTAGATTTAGATTTAGATTTAGATTTAGATTTAGATTTAGATTTAGATTTAGATTTAGATTTAGATTTAGATTTAGATTTAGATTTAGATTTAGATTTAGATTTAGATTTAGATTTAGATTTAGATTTAGATTTAGATTTAGATTTAGATTTAGATTTAGATTTAGAATTAGATTTAGATTTAGATTTAGATTTAGATTTAGATTTAGATTTAGATTTGGATTTAGATTTAGATTTAGATTTAGATTTAGATTTAGATTTAGATTTAGATTTAGATTTAGATTTAGATTTATATTTAGATTTAGATTTAGATTTAGATTTAGATTTAGATTTAGATTTAGATTTAGATTTAGATTTAGATTTAGATTTAGATTTAGATTTAGATTTAGATTTAGATTTAGATTAAGATTTAGATTTAAATCTAAATCTGATCTATTAATAAAAATAAATAAAAATATAAAATCTAAATCTAAATCTAAATCTAAATCTAAATCTAAATCTAAATCTAAATCTAAATCTAAATCATAAATTAAAATCAAAATTAAAATAAAATATAAATCAAAAGCAGCATTTTGCGAGCTCGTCGACGAGCTACCGTAGAGAATAGCACTGCAGATGAGGGATGAGGAAATAAATAAATTAATTAAACAAATTAAAGTTTCAAATGAGACAGGAAAGTCATTAAAGGGGTTGGGTAGTAAATGTAAATTAATAGACTAAGTTTTGGTTGTTTCTAGGGGAGGAGGAAAAGGAAATTCTATATTTTTACCAGGAGAACTTAGAGAAGAGGTAGTTAAACAAGTACATTTAGAGATGGAACATCAGGGTAGTTATAAAATGCTAAAATACTTAAAACAACGTTTTTATTGGAAAGGTTTGACTAGAAATGTAAAACAGTTGGTTTGATTTTAATAGTTATTATTATTTTGTTCGTTTATCAAATATATTTATTTATGAATGGTTATGTATATAAGAGAAGGATAATAATTGATTGCTTGTCTTCTTTCCTATATATAGAAAAAAAAATTGATCATAACCACATTACATTGTAGTATATAATGCTGATTGGTTGGCAGAAAGTAAGACTACAAAAGAAAGACGACCGAATATCTTCCTAAACTAACCCTTGATATCAAATTGATATCAAGGGTTAGTTTAGGAAGTTGAATAGGTCCGTAGGCTCGCCCCGAAACTCGTCGGCGCCGCGTCCGCCCTGGAGAGGCTTTTGCCAAACCTGGGCGGAGCCAGTATCGGCTGCCGACGGTTGTATACCGGGGTGATCCGGTCAATGGCGCTGTACGGCGCACCGGTGTGGGCGGACGCCCTGACTGCCCGCATAGGCCCTCGCTCTTGAGGGCCCAACGCATCGTGGCGGTCAGGGCCATACGCGGGTACCGCACCGTGTCCACGGAACAGGGCTTCAAATACCGTTAAAAATCTGGTATCGATACTTGCACAGTACAAAGGTACCGCTACCAAAAGAGGTACCGGTACCAGCGGTACCGGTACCTTTTTTTTTTTTTATTTTTTTTATCGTGCGGAAATCCCTTCGGATACCCCCCCGCCGGCCAGCGGGGGCGGTTATGTCGGGCTTGCACCGACTAAAACCGCACGCCGTCTCGGGTCTTCAGATGCCGGGGTGTAAGGTTACCCATAGAGCATATCCCTCGCACCCCGGCTGACCCTGGGCCATCTCACCACTAACAGCTTCGCTCATCCTGTCTCCTCTGAAACCAGAGGAGTACGGAGAGCGATGTGTTCCCGCCACATTGGGTATTGGCCGACGATCAATGCCAACCCTATGAAGGGGTGAAGGGGAAGCCATTGACCACCGCCCAGGGTCTACCGGCCGCTCCGATTCCGTTCACCCCGGACTGCAGCGGGATCGGAATCGGAGCGACACTCGAGGAGGTTACCCAACACACACCCCAGCGGTACCGGTACCTGATCGGCATCTTACCGGTAATTTGACTTATCGCTACCAATGATTTACCGGTAAAATTTACGCTACTTCGATCTGGGTTTAGTAGCGCTACCAAATGAGCTACTTAACTACCGGTTGATTACCGATATTTTTCTTTTATCTCTTTCTTTCGTTCTCTTACGATTACGACATATTTTGAGTTAGTGTAGTGTCTATTCGTATCGTGAACGACGAAAGAACGTGACTTGCGCTAAGTACATTGCATAGTGTGAGACTGTGAGCCACTTCAGACTTCAGTCAGACAGCAAAATGGTAAGTACCTACCTATGTTCGATATTTTGCCTTTTAAGTAACTAGGTATTAAAATCTCTTTAGTAGGTACCTACACTTGCACATTAATTTAATGAAATGAAGTGAACCTTTAAGGATTTAAAGGCGTAAGTAGGTAGGCATGTAGGGGGCGCGGGTTCGATCCCCGCTCAATGCATTTGCATGGATCTGGTCGTGCCTCGGAGTCGCAGACCGCGGTCTGTTTTAGTTTCTGCTTTCTTTATTTCTCCATCGGTGTAGTTTTGTTCCTGTACTAGCATCTAAGTAGGTACTAGTAGGGCCTATTTTAACTGCATTACATACTTCTTCCCTCCTTGTATATAGAGTACCTACCTACATTTCTATAGTTGTAAGCCCTCTCCCATCCTCTTCTAAAAGTACCTAAATTATAATCTTTCTACTAGCTTTTGCCCGCGTCTCCACCCGCGTGGTTGTCGGTTATTGCGACCAAATAGCCTATGTCCTTTCCCAAGGTCTAATCTACATCTGTATCAAATTTCATCAAAATCGGTTTAGTGGTTTAGGCGTGAAAGCGTAACGGACAGACAGAGTTACTTTCGCATTTTTATATTAGTATGGATATGGATTATATGAAGTGGCAGTCTCCCTCCCTCCCTCTTTTATTTTGTATAATTATATTATGTATTACAAATTATAATAGGGACCTATGTAGTTATTGTATCAAGCAAGTTGTATATAGGTACATATTTTAGTGTTAATATTTATAAGTTTTGTAATTGTGTCGTAATAAACCACTATAATTTAATATAATAATATTACATTATGTTGGTAGTTTCTATTTTTGTACTTACAGGCAAATAATGAGGAGAATGATGACGAATGTTCCCAGTCCATTTTGAATCCAAAAAAAAGAATTAAAAAGGATACGATAACAACAAGGAATGATAATGTTACAACGGTTACAACTGTTACAAGTAAGTACCTACTAGAGTAAAATAAAAATAGTAATTTACAAACATGTAATTAGGTAGGTAGGTACCGTGTCGTCGTGATCCGTAACTTCGCCTATGCCACCTATCTTCGCCGTCCGATCCGTTGAGTAGTTTTAAAGATTTCAGCAAACACAGCTACAGACAGACAGAGGGTAAGCGACTTTGTTTATAAGAAGTAGAGAGAGACAGACAGAAAGAGAGAGAGAGAGAGAGAGAGAGGGAGAGAGAATGGGAGAGACATTTTCTACAATTTGGCAATAGGCCCTACTTACCAGTTTCATTTGCCGTTACGCGGCTTGCGTTATGGAACTTCTTGCCTAAAATATTTTTATTGTATTGCTTTCGGACCAAAACCATTTTTCAACTTGTTATAGGTACAAATAAGAAGCTGAAAGAATTCGTATTAGGAGGACATGCCACAGGATTGCCGATGTGTGGCTGTCCCTATAATACGAAGGCAGTAGCATTCCGGTATTTAATAAATGAAATACCAATGGAAAACTTAGAGACTTTTTGGGAAGATGTATTAAAAGTAATAAAAACACATACAAAATAATAACTATTTATTTTTTAACCAACTTCAACAACCTGTATCATATTCTTAGAAATAATATGTAAATGAAACTTTACGAAAATACCCGAAAACCGCAACATAATAGTAGGCTAGTCAGCCAAAGGGAAAGAAAAATACCGACTTCCAAGCCTGATACCTCAGTCAGGTTCTGCTATCAAAAGTTCGACTACAGAAGATTGCTCCTAGTCGCAAGCAGAACAAGTAACTACAAGACAAATGTGCCTACATCAACTTCAGCGTTATCATAGTTTTATTTAAGGTTCCCCCCTTAAGTTGCCCGCCTACTGTCGGTCACCGATTTTTGGACATAATCGGTGACCGACTAAGTTTACATAATCCGCAATATATTTTGATTGCGTTGAATTAGAAGCTTGATTATTGCACAGTTTCAAGACGTTACAGACCTGAGTATGTGGTATGAATTTCAATTTGATATCTTCACGCATTCCATACGCTCTATTTTTTTCCTACAAAAAGTCGGTCACCGATTATCGGACGTGGGCGGGGCCTTTATTATTGATACCGGAAATTTACTGTAAATATATTTTACAGTAAATTTCCTTAACGTAAAAGTTCATAACAAGAACAAAATATCCAAAGAAATAACAAGTTTCACCCCCGAGAACTCAAACAAATAACATTATAAAATATCAAGTAATTAAATGACAGGTAACTTTACATAGTCCTTTGAAATTATTAATAATATTCATTCAAAACGTTATGAATATGATTTTACAATTTTTATACACATTTTATATAGGTACCTACGCCGATTTACTTTAAAAACGATGGTCGAAGGCATGCATACTGAGCTGAATTAGACGTAAGACTACAAAGGTAGGCAGTGGACCACTAAAAAGAGAAAAATCACATTTTAATAAAAAATAAAACCGACTTCAAAATACAGAGAGATTTTAGAGATGTCTTATGTGTTAGACCGGTTAACCCCTGCCACTTCACACCATCACGTAGCTATTAACTAATAAAATTGGTCGCATCATAGCAGCTCAGGCACAGCAAGTGAAGTTGGCACCGACTTCTATAGATTAGAAATCGTCCTTTATTATATTCACTTATTTTCAAGTTTTTAGTAGGCACCTAATTGGTTTTGAAGTAGGTTTTGATCTTTCATTAAAATTTATTTTTTACTGAAGATAGCGTTACTGCGCAAGAACAAAATATCGTTTATGATTTTGTCTTTCATCGAGAACCTGTGATTAGAAACAATAAATTTCAAAGACGAAAATAACCTCTCCTCAACACTGACTTGGGTCATAGGTGTAGCCAGAACTATTTTTGATATTTCATATAAAAATGGAAATTTTAATTTATTATTTTGCCAGTATTTCAATACGGATTCTGTAGACCTTAATAACGGCTCTTCGAAAAATAAATTCAAAGCCTGCCTTAAGTTATTAGTAACTTCGCCTCGTGGATTATCCCTTCTTAGTAAAATAGAAATATCACTTAATCTATTTACATACGCTGTATTTAAAAAATCATCTAGTTCAGCCCTAGCGTCATTATTTTCATTTTCAATATTAGTCTGCTCTAAACTTGTTTCGGTATTTAATTGTACTTTACAATGATGAAAAAAAAGTTTTATCAAATTTTCTTTTGCTTTTCGTTGTTGGTCCAATGTCAAAATGGAATTGACCCGTGGATCCATGAATACGGCATTAATGAAGATGTCGGTGCCAAATAATGCTCCTTCTCGCTCCTTCATTTTCGTAATTATTAAATTTGCCAATTCAATGTTCATTTTAGCAAGCTTAAATTGGCATAAGGACCACTGAAGATAAAAATCACCCACAGTTAGCTGCTCTTCTTGGAGCTTTTTGGTTAACACTTTAGCAGGTGTCATACATTTAACGTAATCTTCCAAAGCGCTCCAAGTAGCCGATGGCAGGTGTAGTCGCTCGTGAGTAGTACATATTCCTTTCAAAGATATTAATGACTGAGCCATATCAACAGTAGAATGCCATCTAGTGGTGCAATCTAATTTTGGAACAAGTTGGTTTTCCTGTCGTATTATTCGGACAAATTGTGGAGTTCTTAGACGTCTTACTACTTCTATGCAGTCTACAATTAGTGCACGGGTATTGGGATGATTCGATGCATCATGTAATGCTAGTTGAAGCGTGTGTGCAGCACATCGAACAAGGCCGATGGAATATGCTGCATCACCACTTGGTTCAACTGCCAAGTTCTCAAATTCAACTCCCAAATTCTCAGTTAATCGAGTTGTGAGTCTTTCGATTGTATTGCCTTCCCATTCCATGTTATGATCTTCTAAATCAGAACCCGAATCTTCAGTAAATAAATTAGTAATTTGAGATGAGCTTGAACCTGAAATTAAATAATATCAATAAGCATACTAGAAATGAGAGTTCTTGACTGTGATTGAATTGATCTTTTATATGATTTGTCAAGAGAAAACAAAATATATTATCGAAGGGCCATGTCAAACGTAACCTAACTGCCGAGCACTGTATGGAAACAGTCATTAAACTTGAAGAAGCGAAATATTATGTATGTCAGGACAGGATCATAGCAAGTAGAAAGAAATGTCCATGTACGGCTATTAAATTCGTACACTCTTTTATAATTGAATCTCCGACCGTTGACCGTGTTGTAGGTGTTAAGCTATTACTTTCTATAGTAAGCTTATACTCTTCTAGGTGCATATGCTTAAGATGTTTTGTTAAGTTTGAACCATGTATCGTCTGAAATAAAAGCATAATATAAGTATTTACTGTTCAATATAACTTAACTAACCACCCTCAATAGATTTTAAGTATAATATATAGTATATTACATACGTTGTGGTGTCGTGGTGGACCAATAGGTGAAAGAGTAAGAGAAGAATAGAATAGTGGACCAGTAAGTTAGTGAAAGAGTTAATGGCGCAAGAAAGACCTAGTGCGCGCGGATTGCTTTGTAGGTAAGAGCAGTCAGTACCACGAGTAACAAGTACCCCATGCCATGCCCCATGCCATCTTCAAAATAAAAAAACGCATACTGTAGGTACCTACTGCGCGTATGTAACAGTAAAGCAAAGCACATTTCAAAAACATTAATTTAGGTCCAAGACACGTGTGCGGAGGCAGGTACCTAACCAGCTATTATTTTTTTTGTAAAGGCGGGGTTATTATTTCACCAATGCTGCTAGTATAGAGACAACACCCCAACATAATCACACCAAGCCAATTGAAATTATTACTAATAAGTAGGTATTTAAGCTACATGTCATAACATTAATAGGTACAATTTATTAGCATAAAATAATTTTTTTTTCACCTGACCATTCACCATTTCCACTTACCAAATATCATTCATTTTGGTTGGTATTTTTTACTTGATGACAATTCTAAAAAATAAGTAATCATGTCATATAAATCAATTGTTTCAAACATACTTATATATTAGGTAGGTACCTATAAGTATTTCATTTCATTACATAGAAATTAGTAGGTAGGTGCTAGATACTCGTTAGTCGTTCCTTATTATTATAAGTTACTAGCTGTTGCCCGCGGCTCCGCTCGCGTAGAAGTCGATTATCGCGTCCATTCCAACTCACGCCCTCGATCCCGCTCCCTTTTTCCAATTTTTTTTGCTATAAACCTCACGGAGCCCGAGACCTTTCCAACGAATGCAAAACCGTGGAAATCGGTTAGTGCGTTCTGGAATTATAGCGTCAGGAAGGAAAACCTGACTTATTTTTATATAGTAGATAAGGTAGGTAGGTACTGTGGTACCTGGGGGGTTGGGTACCACGCGTGTATGAAGTGATGAAATTATAACACTTTAAGAGGAAAAGATATTATTTATTTATTAACCACTCGCACTTCCTACTTATATTATTAGGGATTTAGGCGGTTGTTTTAACTTTAAATAGCGGACGGGGACGTATAACGCGGACTCGGCCCAAGGATAGGGCTTAAAGCGGGGTTCTTCCCAGGATACTTTTCTCACCTTCAATCGGAACGGCTCCACTAGGCCCGTTCAGATCCCGAATGTCCAGGCCGCGATTGTTTTATATCGTTCCTAACTTAAATTATTTAAAAGGTACAATAGTTTTATTTAAACTCTGACACATGATGGCCAGGTAAACGAACTGTAGTGTGTCGAACGAGGTCCGAACACTACATCAGCTACGCCCAAGGCCATGTGACAGTTACATCGAAACCCTAGGTAAACTAAATCTGGGACACAAAAAAAAAAAAATATGCGAATTGTCCCTTACAATGGGAACAACGAAGCAATCTTTGTAATAATTAGTAAACGATAGTAGAATCTCAAATTATAGCAATTAAACCGTAATAAACACTGAAAAACACGAACAAAGAAAAATTGCTTTCGTTGTGACGCTGATCTGCACTCGCAGACTCGAAATGCTCCATGCTCATTACATTTCTCTCTCGAGGCCGGAAAAACTGTCGGCTCGAAGTTGGAGTATCTCTTCTGTTAGATCCCGAAGAATTCGGGTTACTGGGGAAAACATTACTGTTAGCAATGTTCCGAGGTCTTAGGTTGTATCTCGGAGTGCGGAAATTGTCCCCTTCATCCCGTGGACTCGACGATGACGGAGCTTGACGTTAAGATGTCGTGTCTCCTCTATTCCCGTAGCGGTTATGGAATCCGACTTGACGGTTATATCCTTGTGGAGGGTTCGTAGGTAAATTTTGTGTTCTATCCCCCTGCACGTCGGGTTGTACTTCCGATAATTGCAACAGCGCGTCGCGGAGTTCTTTTTTATCGCTGTACACCCTTGCCGCTAAAATATTTCGAAATCTTGGCGACATTGACTTCAGAAATCTACTTATTATCTTTTTATCATCGGTAACCTTAGCTTTACTAGCCAAGTTGCACAATCTGTACCAATAGGTGACCAAGTTCTCCTCTTTGGCTTGATACGCTGAATAGAACAACTCTAAATCATCGCCATGGGAAGGAAACTCTTCTTCTAACAGTGAGCACACTTGTTCGAAAGTTAACTCTTCGTTAAAAATCGACTTGTAAAAGTGTAACGCTGCGCCCTCGAGGTAGGCAGCTAATATTGTGGCTTTGTCAGCCAACATGAATTTATTTATGGCGAATACGACATTGAAGTCTCTCAAAAAACTTTGGAATGAGACACCGTCAGTGCCACCAAATTTCTTTGATTCAGCCATCTTAATGGTAGTAATACAATATATATAATAAATTCAAATTTGTTATCTGTTTAAGGCGTCGATCCAATATTGCACGACGTCTTCCTTCTCAAGGTACGGGGTCGATCAATCCACTGCCAACTGCAGAATGTTGGCGTTTCCACCTCCTGTGGAAACCGGCGTTCCTTCACCGAATTCTATGGAAACCAGCGCCTCCACCAAAGCTGTGGTACCTGGGGCTAAGTGATGAAATTATAACACTTTAAGAGGAAAAGATATTATTTATTCATTAACCACTCGCACTTCCTACTTATATTATTAGGGATTTAGGCGGTGTTGGCGCCTATAACTTTGTTAACAGCAGCAATAAATGAACGATTATATTTTACTAATTGTCATAGGCGTCCTGATATTTTTTGTGTACACCCACTTATTACCAACATTGTTACCTTGCCTAAATGGAGTTTTCTGCTCCGCAACAAATATTGTAAAACTATTGTTTTATTATCTAAATACAAGTTAAAACGCAAATCAGAGGTTTCATTTATGTCCAATACGAGACATAATTAGTGGCGACCGTCGACAAAACTCGAAAACACTGCAAAATCAACAACAAAATTCGCAACTCGAAACGCTTCAAGAAGATGCCTATCGGCTGATTGTAACAAGTACAATACAGACCGTTGGAGTATTTTGAGGATAAGCCATTGCAGCCCATAGCTGATGAACGATCCAGACGTACTTAGAAGCTAAAATCATCAACGTTATCGTACGACAGCCCGGCCAATGCAGCTAAGTGACCTTTCCTTGACCTAATCCAATTTTTTCCAGTTATATCTTCATAAATTCTAAACCCATCCTGATTTGCGTGTGCTAATTCATATAGTTAAATCCTAGCTAAATATATAATAGTCATTTATAGTGAAATACATAAAATAAATTATTTTTTCTAGTTCAGTAGGTACCGGCACCTACGGCGACTTAGTTTTTTCATTAGAATTTTACCTATTTTACATCATTATTCTTAAAATAACATTAAATATTAGTTAAATGAATAGTTTTCGATTACATATCTCGACAAAAAACTAAGTAAATACGGTATTATACGTGTCATTCACATTGTTTTGCCGAATATTCCAGATTTGTTCACGTTACTACCTCAACAAATACGAAGTACGGTTTCGGAACACTGTTGGCGGAATACATAGCTAAGCTGTGCCGGGATTTAATACACAGAAGGAGGGACGTAAGATTAAATATTATACCTATTTATTTTATATTAATCCAGTGGTCGTTGTGTACTGCTATACATCTTAATAGTCCTTGTTATTCAAATAAATTTATTATATTATCAACAAGTACTGGTACTTAAAGGTTAGTTATTCAATCATATTAATATAATAATGAGTAAGGACCAGGACTGTGTGGCTGATGGCAGTGCAAAAATCGCATTGAATTTACAAAACCCTTTCACTAAGCGTAGCTCATTGAAGGGCCAAATAACTAAGTTTAAAAAATATTTATTATTTATCACCACCAAGGAGACATTGACTAGTATTGAGTTTGCTGAATTAGCACTTAAACTTAGTAAATTTGAGTCACTTTTTAAGGGGTTCGCAGACTTGCAAGATCAGATAGAGGTTTTGAATCCTAGTAACCTAGCCAATGAAATTGATGAGAGAGATGACATTGAACAATCATTTATCACCAATATTGCTACTGCCCAGAGCTTTGTTCAACGTCATCAAACTAATATTCGCAATGTAGAAACATCTGCTTCTTATAATCCTGAGAATGTTGAATTTAAATTGCCACAGATGCAAATTGCTAAATTTAATGGCACATACTTCCGGTGGCTGGAGTTCCGTGACACCTATCTTTCAGTAATACATAATAATGAACGAATTGCACCGATACATAAGTTCCACTATCTGTTGTCATATTTAGAAGGTGACGCAGCGCGTATTGTAAGCAACTTGGCAGTTTCTAATGCTAACTATAATACGGCTTGGCAACTGCTATGTGACAGGTTTGACAATAAGCGGCATTTAGTACAACAGCACTTAAATTCTTTGACAAATATTCAACCAATAGTACGCGATTCAAGTAAGTCCCTTCGCTTTCTCGTAGACCATATTAATAAGAACCTAAGGGCACTGTCTAACCTCGGCATACCTACTAATGGTTGGGATGTCTTACTAATTCATACCCTCTGCCCAAAATTAGATAATGAGACACTTGCTAAATGGAAGGAGTGCCGTGGTGCTCTGGATGATATCCCTAGCTTGCAACAATTCAATAAGTTTTTAATTGAGAGAGCAGACTTAATAGAATCTTTATATCAAACTCAAGCAAATAAGGCACCAGGCTCTGCATCCGGCAAGCCTTCCCACGCGAAAGGTAACAGTCACCAAACAAAGTCACTGACATGTCAGTCTGCTTCTCTAAATAATTCTTCGTCTTGTTGTTGTGTTGTTTGTCAGGATCAACACAAAATCTATGATTGCCCTTCTTTCAAGGCAAGAAGTGTACAAGACCGAATAGCTGAATGTAATAGACTAAAATTATGTTTAAATTGCTTAAGGCCAGGACATATGTCACGAGACTGTCGCCTCGGGCCTTGTCGTGAATGCAAGAAGAAGCACAATACTCTTTTGCATATTCCAAATACAATCCCAGGCTCCACTGTTGCAACTACAGCATCGCATGACGCGGTAGCTAGCTTGGCTACACAGACTTCAAAGTACGTTTTATTGTCTACTGCTATTATTGAGGTATCCAACCCATCAACAAAGGTAACGGAACGAGTACGTGCCCTACTAGACTGCGGCAGTCAGTCATCATTTATGACACAAGCTCTCAAGCATAAATTATCACTTCCAAGTATTTCATTAATGAATAATATCATTAATATTGTAGGTATTGGTAACAATTTCACTAACAAGGTTACTGAGAGTTGTGTAGCACAATTAAATTCACTATCCAAACCATTCAATATCACTACATCTTTTTTAATATTACCGAAGCTGACAGGTGATATACCTAGGCTTACTATAAACATTAATGATCTTCAAATACCCCCTGAGATATATCTTGCTGATCCTAACTTTAATAAATCCTCCGCTATTGACGTACTCATCGGAGCAGATTTGTTTTGGGACATTCTAGGCTGTGAGCAACGGTCTCTAGGCCCTAATCAACCTATTGTAAGAAGTTCCCAATTCGGTTGGCTTGTCTCAGGTCCAGTTAATATAAAAAATAACATTTTTTTTGTGCAGTGCCATCACTATTTAACTACCAATAGATGCAATGACGATGACATCCATTGCCAGCTAACAAAATTTTGGGAACTTGAAGAAGTTCCAATAAACAAACCACTATTAAGCCATGACGAAAAACTATGTGAAAGGCATTATCTAGCCCACACTATGCGATTGGATACTGGTAGATTTTTAGTTAGTTTACCGCTCATAGACACGCCGAATTGTCTTGGCGATTCCTACCTATTAGCAAAGAAGCGATTCTTAAATTTAGAAAGGAAATTTAGGAAATATCCTCATATCAAGTCACAATATGTTGAGTTTATTCGTGAATATGCCAAACTTGGTCATCTTTCGCGGTCCAATATATCAAAACCGAACACTTCATACTTCTTATGCCATCATGCTGTGTTCAAAGAGCAAAGTGAATCTACAAAAATTAGAGTTGTCTTCGATGGTTCTGCTCCTACATCTTCCGGTTGGTCAGTAAATAACATTCTTATGATAGGCCCCAATTTGCAAGATTCTCTTTTCTCTATTTTAGTAAGAGCTAGACAACATAAATACCTCCTGACCGGTGACATCGAGAAGATGTATCGCCAGGTCTTAATACATGAGGAGGATCGAAACCTTCAACTCCTATTATGGAGAGAAGATGAGACATCGCCTATCGAGACGTTAAGACTTAATACTGTAACTTACGGCATGGCAAGTTCCAGCTACTTAAGCACTCGTTGTTTATGGCAACTTGGAGAGGAGAACCCTGATGAGATTATCAAAAACGTGATCAAACATGACTTCTACGTTGACGATCTAATTACGAGCGCTAATGATGAAAATACATTAAAGCATATTTTGCAGGAAGTAGTAGTAACACTTAAGCAAGGCTGCTTCAACTTAAGAAAACTTAAAAGTAACTTATCTGGTATTTTTAGTTCATCGGCTCTAAATACAAATGAAAATTTAATATTCAGTGAATCTTCTAACGCCTTGGGACTAGGTTGGGATCCCTCTACAGATACCTTACATTATCCTACACAATTACCTCTACAAATTAATACAAATCATGCTACTAAACGTTCCATATTGTCCAATTTATTTAAAATTTTTGATCCTCTTGGTTTATTGAGTCCTTGTGTGATACAGACAAAGATCATACTGCAACAACTTTGGCTAGAAAAGGTTGGTTGGGATGATCCTGTACCCGAACATATTTTCAAAGCATGGTTAAAATTCACGGATAATCTGAGTGCAATTAAAACTATTAAAATTCCTAGACATGTACGTTGTGATTCTCCAATATCAACAGAACTTCATTGTTTTTGCGATGCATCCCAAAATGCTTATGGAGCATGCATTTACATACGATCTATTGACTCTAACCAACAAATTACTGTAAAATTATTGTGTTCAAAATCCAAGGTCGCACCTACTAAGCCTACAACAATCCCGCGTTTAGAGCTTTGTGCTGCGCTATTGGCGGCTAGATTGTGTAGGGCAGTGAGAGATTCTCTACGCTATGAAGCCAATGAGGTCTATTGGAGTGATTCCAGCATCGTTTTAGGATGGCTTCATTCAAGTTTTAAAAATCTGAAAACTTTTGTGGCAAACAGAGTTTCAGAAATATGCGAATTAACACATGTACATTCATGGCGTCATGTTCCAACCTCTCATAACCCTGCTGATTTAATAACTAGAGGAGTCAATCTTAGTCAAATTGAAGATAACACTTTCTGGTGGTCAGGTCCACAATTTCTACTACAATCTGAAGAAGCATGGCCGGTTTTAAACAATAATGATATTAATTTTAACGATTTACCCGAAGTGAAACAAACTTCTTTTATTTCTAGTACCGCCACTTCCTCAGATTGTATAATACAGTTTCAAAACTATTCTAGCTTTAGTAAATTAAAACGAGTATTTGCTTACATTAGGCGATTTATTAATAATTCCAAATCCAATAGAACATCTTTACTATTAGGCCCTTTAAGTTCAAATGAACTAAACGATTCTTTTCTTCATTTGTGCCAGTTGGCGCAACTACAATCATTTCCTTGCGAGTACGATTCCTTAGCTAAAGGTCACGTGATTAGTTCTAAATCAAGGCTTTTATCATTAACTCCCTTTTTTGGTAGCGATAATTTAATTCGAGTGGGGGGTCGTATTGCTTCGTCGGAATTTGCTTACGACAAGAAACACCCCATATTATTAGATGCTTCACACAATCTTACAAAATTAATATTTTTACATGAGCACACGCGTAATTTGCATGCTGGGCCGCAACTGTTATTAGGCATTATTAGGGAATATGTGTGGCCAATTAATGGTAGACGTTTAGCTCGACAAACTGTTCGCAATTGTGTCAAGTGTCGAAGGTTTCAAGTCAAGGCATTGGAACCTTTAATGGGTAGTTTACCCTCCCAGAGAGTCACACCTAACTTCCCATTTACTATTGTCGGCATAGACTTTGCCGGTCCCTTTTTTACTTTGAATAGGAAAGGACGCGGTGCAAAACTAGTTAAGAGCTATCTTTGTCTCTTCATATGCTTAACCTACAAGTGCTTACACCTAGAAGCAGTAAGCGATCTAAGTAAAGATGCCTTTATTCTTACTTTTCGACGATTTGTGTCACGACGCGGAAGGCCTTCGGAGGTCTTTTGTGATAATGGTGGAAATTTTGTATCAGGTGCTAAGGAGCTCAATAATTTCTTTAAACAGAATGCGGATACTTTATCTGATTTTGCAAATGGGGAAGGAATTAAATTCACTTTTTCACCATCTTACGCCCCTCACTTCGGTGGAATTTGGGAGGCCGGGGTTAAATCAGCGAAGCATCACATAAAACGCGTGCTAGGCAATTCGCATTTAACGTTTGAGGAGTTGTCAACCCTTTTTGCACACGTAGAATCAATTTTAAATAGTGGACCGCTATGTCCACTTTCTTCCTCACCTGACGACCTCCTATGTTTGACTCCTGGTCATTTCCTCATTGGTCGGGCCCTCGCCGCACTACCATCACCGCCACTAGAAGACTGCAATAGAAACAATTTACAACGCTACCAGCGAATACAACAAATCCATCAACACTTTTGGCGTCGTTGGCAGCACGAATACATAGCTGAATTGCAAAATCGCTCTAAATGGAGGACTAATTCAGCTAAGATAAACATCGGGGATTTGATTCTTCTTAAAGAGGACAACACTCCACCTCTGGCATGGAAGCTTGGAAGGATTCAGAAATTGTTCCCTGGGCCGGATGGAATATCTCGAGTTGTAGATGTGAAGACGCACCGTGGTGTTCTACGACGCCCTTTAGTGCGGATTTGTCCATTACTTGCCCCTGATGATCTTCAAGCTTGAAATCTATCATTTCAACGGCGGGAGGATGTTGGCGCCTATAACTTTGTTAACAGCAGCAATAAATGAACGATTATATTTTACTAATTGTCATAGGCGTCCTGATATTTTTTGTGTACACCCACTTATTACCAACATTGTTACCTTGCCTAAATGGAGTTTTCTGCTCCGCAACAAATATTGTAAAACTATTGTTTTATTATCTAAATACAAGTTAAAACGCAAATCAGAGGTTTCATTTATGTCCAATACGAGACAGGCGGTTGTTTTAACTTTAAATAGCGGACGGGGACGTATAACGCGGACTCGGCCCAAGGATAGGGCTTAAAGCGGGGTTCTTCCCAGGATACTTTTCTCAGCTTCAATCGGAACGGCTCCACTAGGCCCGTTCAGATCCCGAATGTCCAGGCCGCGATTGTTTTATATCGTTCCTAACTTAAATTATTTAAAAGGTACAATAGTTTTATTTAAACTCTGATACATGATGGCCAGGTAAACGAACCGTAGTGTGTCGAACGAGGTCCGAACACTACAGTACTTTTACTTACCTTCAATACTTTTCCACATTCGTTTATTAAACACGTGGCAGTCTTTCTGTTCTCGTCTATATTGAAGTAGCGATAGACGACGGACTTCCTATTACGGCCCATTTTTAAAGTTAGGTACTTAATAGTTTTATTTATTTTTAACCGACTTCTTATATATAAAATTATGAAATGTAGGTACCACTCGCGATCACTAAGACTCGTTTGTTAAACCTGAACAGAACCCGTACCGAGCTACTGACTACTGACTGATTGCGTGCGTATTGTGTTAGAGTTAGTCTATCTATGCGATGTATGTTGCCGACGCGCGACGTTGCCGTTCATTCCGGGGCGGACGGGCGAGGTGTGAGGCGAGGGGCGGGACGGACGGCGCCGGCGACGGCCGCGGCGGCGGCCGCTGCACGAATCGGCAACAACCGCAGGTATCGATAAAAGTATCGGTACTTAGTAGCGCTACCTAGTAGCTTTTATCATATTGGTATCGAAATAAATTTACCGTTACTTGTATACCGGTTAAATGGTACCGAAATGAAAATATCGGTAAGTACCGGTACTTATTGTGGGAATTGGTACCGGTAACAAGCCCTGCCACGGAAGCGGCCTGCGTATTGGCCGGAACCCCTCCGTGGGATCTGGAGGCGGAAGTGCTCGCCGAAGTATATCGGCTGACGACGCAGCATCGGGCGGATAGTGGCAGTCGGCCTCCGCCCGAAGAGGTCCGCGGGTGGCGAGATGCCGCCCGCCTAGCCATCATGGCTAAATGGTCGTCCCCGCTGGAGTCCCCGAGTGCAGGTCATCGCACCGTGGCGGCGCTCCAGCCGGTCATTGTCGAGTGGACGGAGAGACAGCACGGGTCCCTTTCCTTCCGACTGACTCAGATGCTTTCCGAGCACGGCTGCTTCGAAAACTATCTGTACTCGGTCGCCAGGAGGGAATCGAGTCCCGCCTGTAATCACTGTCCCTGCCGCGAGGACACGGCGCAGCACACGCTCGAGGCTTGTCCGGCCTGAGCGGTGCAGCGCCGTGATCTCGTGGCAACAGTGGGAGTCGACCTCTCGCTGCCGGCCATCTCGCGCTCCATGGCACGCAGCGAGAGGAGTTTTACCGCGGTCGCGTCCTTCTGCGAGGATGTCATCTCGCAGAAGGAGGCGGCGGAGAGGATCAGAGAGGCAGACGGCCTCGCGGATCCGATCCGCCGCCCGCGAGCTGGGTGGCGTGCACGCAGATTCCTGCGCCTCATGCCGCCATAGTGAGGCCACGGGTGGATGGGCCGGGGTTTGCCCTCCACCCGCAGTAGAGCCCCCCGCGAAGGGGTGATGTCCCGGTGTGTCTGGACATCGCCTAGAGACGGGCCCGCACCGCACCTTGCGGGCCGGCGCATGAGTGTTCCGTCGATGAGTGCGTAGTATTTCCGACGGTTCACTCACTAAGTCGCGGTGTATGGCACACGGCAGGTTGTTTTAGTGTGGTGAGAGCCCCACATAACCGCGCGGCGTCCCCGCGCTGCGCGGTATGCGGAAGGTACATTTTTTCCTGCCTAAACAAAAAAAAAAAAAAAGAAGTTGAATAGGAGTTGTGAGTTTCACATGTGTGTAGGATAAGAGCATGGTAGGAGTAGGTATAGTCTGGGAGTAGGAACAGTTGAGTTGATAGGTAAGTTGGAGTAGGTTAAGAGAGTTTGGGGTAGTAAAATATGGTATGGGTCAGGTAGAGGGGGGTGGTACATTACTGACAAATGGCCGCGGGTACAAGCTTGCAAATATGCATGTATACGCTCCAGGTGGGTATATACCTTTTTTTTTTTTATCGTGCGGAAATCCCTTCGGAACCCCCCCGCGTGCCAGCGGGGGCGGTTATGTCGGGCTTGAACCGACTAAAACCGCACGCCGTCTCGGGTCTACAGACGCCGGGGTGTAAGGTTGCCCATAGAGCATATCCCTCGCACCCCGACTGACCCTGGGCCATCTCCGGTTTCGAGATGGCCCCCTCGGGTTTCGAGATGGCCCCCTCGGGGTCAGGTGGGTATATACCTACACTAGTTTATCCCATACATTTTATCCTTGTAAAAATAAGTGAGTTCTGGCGAAAGTGGGATCTTATTCTATACGTAGTATTATCTAGATTCAAATCTACACACAGAGACTCGGTATGATATAATTAATTTAATGAGTCGCATAAGGCAGCTATGAGCTATTTAAACAGTCATGAGAATGTTCTTTACGCGGCTTTATGTAAGGGAACATCACCATTTATAATTCAAATGTGCCTTTACCGTTAAAATACCTAATACCTACATAGAGGTACATACCCGCACATAACCAGAGAAGCACAAAATTTAGTACAGTATATAAATGTTATTAATGATGTAACACACCTACCCACCACCAATTACAATATAAATTATGTTACACTTTACGGGTACGTATTGTCTACCATTACCAGGGTAGTCTTATGCCCGCGACTCCGCTTGCGCGGAGGTCAGTTATCGTTTTTTGGTCATATATCCGATTCTCTTAACCAATTGCAAACAAACATACGGCAGATTTAAAGTCTGACCAAGACCTTTCTAACAGAAAAAACTGCATCAAAATCCATTCAGTAGTTTATGCAGAATCTTTGCAATGTTCAGCATCGTTCATGTAACATAATCCAAGTTTTTTTTAATATCTCCAATGTCCAGACGCAACTAATTTACAATTTTATAATAGGTGTGCCCGCAACTTCGTCCGCGTGGATTTCGATTTTTAGGGTTTTAGTTCTTTTGCGCGGAACCTTAATTCTTTTTTCTGAAATTAAAGTAATCTGCCAGTGAAATTCCCGTCAAAATCGGCCCAGTCGTTCCAGAGATTACCTCATTCAAACAAACAGGAAGACAGACAGGCAAAAAAAAATTATATTGTATTTTTGTTAAAGTATCGTGTATATATCTATGTGCAATCATTAAAAAACTGTTATTTTAATATTACAAACAGACAGTTAAATTTTATTTATTTGTATAGATAGATGTAATTTTGTACTTCGAGGATTTATAAGTACATTTAGGTAGATTTCGATGAAATCGATCTACCTATTGGTTTCTTGACTACTGTCGAATTAAATCCATGAGTGCGAAATGACCACTGGTCAAAAAGTTTATATATATATATATATATATATATATATATATATATGTATGTATGGTTCCACTTCCCAAAATTTATGGCACTCTCACGGTCGCATTTTTGCCCCGATCGCTTTCAAACTGCGGTCAAAAATTGCTTGGGTGTAAACTTAGTTTAAGTTAGTGAACGGGTGGAATCCGGCCTAAGGGGACGGTAGGGCCTCACTTTTTGTGAAATCAGTTTTTCCTCAAAATTTCACGTTCCATGAAAGATATTCGAATCGTTCTAATTTTATCCCATAGTATACATGAATACCAACAACTTTTAATTATAAACCTAAAAGATTAAAACTTTAACTAAAAGTGGAGGGGGGAAAACCAAATTTTTTCGGGAAAAAAATCATAACTTCTAACCGGTGAACATTCTTGGCGTCGGAAACATTTTTAATCGATAGGCCATTTTTAAGCCTAAAATAAATGTCTGAAAAGTTTTTCGCTAAAAGTTACCGTTTTCGAGAAAAAAAAATTAAACATGTTAAGAATGCGCTCGGCGTGGGAGTCCGTAGTTCTCTATATAAAACTAATATTAATTGCTTCGCGAAATCTACCTGTGCGTTCTCTCTCCGAAACTTATCATCCGATTTTTACGAAATCTAAATGAGACCATTTCGGAATAAATATCTGTCTAACAAGAAATCATTTTGCAAATTCATCTAGAAATAAAGGAGTTATACCCGAAAATACATAAAAAAATAAAAACAATATACACAAACATCCGAATTGAGAATCTCCTCCGTTTACGTCGGTTAAAAATGCACCGCGCTATATGACAGAAGTTGTTTGTTCTAGCTAGCCATCGTCGCTAGCCGAGAAAAAAAATCTTTTTTTTTTTGTTTTTTTTTCGTGCGTAAATCCCTTCAGATACCTCCCCGCCGGCCAGCGGGGCCGGTTATGTCGGGCTTGAACCAACTAAAACCGCACGCCGTCTCGGGTCTACAGACGCCGGGGTGTAAGGTTGCCCATGGAGCATATCCCTCGCACCCCGAAGAAAACCCCGACTGACCCTGGGCCATCTCCGGTTTCGAGATGGCGCCCTCGGGTTTGGCAACCATGGTGTCCCCGTCTTGCCCGGTTTGGAGGATGGGCGCTAGTCGCCCTGCCGTTTCGGCCTGCATCTGCTGGGATAACAGGTGGCCTCACCTGCCACCCCCAGGACTGCGCTCATGGAGGACGGAGGCCGTTAAGCGACTGAGTCGCCCGCGACGCGCGTCGAGCATGTAACGGACTCAGCGGACTCCCGGCGGAGAGGTCTAAATCTCTCCCGGGCACGCTCCGCCATCTCCTTCTCGAGCATTACATGCTCGCAGAAGGAGGTGGTGGCGGCAAACGCGGTCGCGCTCCGCTCCATTGCCGCAATCATACTGCCGAGCGAGAGGACTCCCACCCCGATGGCTGTCAGTCGGTACGAGAGGCTTCCGTGTCGCCTCTCTAGACAATCCTCCATGATGGGCCTTACCGCCGCTAAGGATTTATAAGTACCTTCCGCGAAGATCGTCGGGGCCCAAACCAACCTCACCTCCAAGCCGGTACACCAACTGATTGACGGACGACGCTTCGGTGCAAACCTTCAACAAACTTATTAGTAGGAAACAGAATGCCGGCTTCATATAACGAGCGTAAACCAAGTAAGACATTATATCAACGTGTGCGTACGTAGATATGGGAATGGAATCCTTCTTGACTTTGTCTTAATACGAAATTTATATCGCACTAATAATTTCACCGATAGCGATACTCATCCCAAAAATGTAAATATATTAACACACATTAGCTTCGCCTACAAGTAGTAACTACTACTCAAGGAAACAAATGGAAATCGGATTTAATCAACCTCTAACTGTCATATCGATATGAAACTCCGAATGACAGTAGGTACATTAAATAGACACCGTCGAGCTTAATCTGGCAATGGAATTCTAAGTAACGCCAAGGCAAATACATTTTACATACACTGTAAAATAGTTTTCAAATCTTATGGAGAACCGAGCCGAGAATTTGCGCTCAAAGATTGGTCTAACCCAAAACGCATTCCAGTTTTATTTATTTTGATCTGTGTATTCAGGTTGAGGTTGGAAAAATAAAAATGATACCAAAGTGAAAGTACTTGATAGGAGAATGAAAAACTGTTATTAAAATTTACATAAATTCCTAATTTACCCTGAAAATTCAAAATAGTACGTTTTCTACCTATAAGACGCGTTCAGAGAGAGTCAATCAGTTCCGAGCGGAACGTGTAAAGAGGCAAGACGTGTGTCGGTTTGCCACAAATGCAAAGCGAAATCGTATAATTTTTAAATGTAGGTGCTTAGCGTAAATGCCACATCGTAGAGAATGTGCCAGATGTAGAAATCCAATGATAAAAAGTTGAGACTCGAAATTTTGGGAATACAATTCTAGTATTAGTAGACTGTTTTCTTTAAAGTATAAGATGTGTAAATAAGTAAGTAGTTAGTCATTGCAAAAATATTAAAAGTAATGTATCGGCATCATAATAGCATTAAGTTTCTTATGACATAAGTTTCTTATACAAGAATTTGTAATAATTGACATTTGTACTAATAGACGTAATGTATATTGAATGGTAGTACTAAATATTAGGAACAGTCCTACCAGCGACATAATTTAAACTGACATGAACCTTCAACACTACCAAATACTACTACTACGAGGGTCAAACTGAAAGTTCTTAGAACTGGCCACTTACTTTTTTTGTTTTACGATTTGGTGGCAAATTGAAAATTGTCTGTGTCACGTTAACATGAATTTAACACGAGAAAATTTTCGTGCAATGATTTTTTATGACTTTCGATGTCATTTAAGTCAACAAGAAAGTTATGATAGACTACGATTGGCCTTTCACGATGAAGCCCCATCTCGTGCGACTGTTTACAACTGGTTTAATGAGTTTAAACGTGGTCGCACTAATCTCACTGATGATTTACGTGAGGGACGGCCTTCTACGGCGACGACTGAAAATAACATCTGTGTTGTGCGGCGTATGATAGAGACTGACAAAAGAGTGACCTATCAGCAGATTCGGACAAGCTTAGGCATCGGTATGAGTCAAGTGCACAAAATCCTCCACGAACATTTAGCGGTCAGGAAGCTTTGCGCCCGGTGGATACCTCATAATTTGACTGAAGCTCAAAAACTCCATCGTGTGGATTGGTGCCGTAAAATGATTGAAAGATTTAACGGAGGTGACTCTAATGCTGTGTTCGACATACTAACAGGTGACGAAAGCTGGATTTACTGTTATGATCCTGAAACCAAAAGACAATCTGCTCAGTGGGTGTTTCCTTTCGAGGAGTTGCCAACTAAAGTGAAGAGAGATCGAAGTGCGGGAAAAAAAATGGTGGCCTCGTTCTTTGGAAGGATAGGTCATTTCGTAACAATTGTGTTAGAGGATCAAAAAACAGTTTCTGCAGAATGGTACACTACCAATTGTTTGCCACTTGTCTTGGAAAAAGTTCGAGAGAAACGACCTCGCAGTAGGATCCTCCTTCACCACGACAACGCCTCGTCGCACACCGCCAAGCGAACGATCTACTATTTGGCGACATCAAACGTTGAATTACTGGGTCACCCGCCGTATAGCCCCGACCTCGCGCCTTGTGATTTTTATTTATTTCCAAAAATTAAAGAAAAACTTAAAGGAAAGCGGTTTATGAATGCTGAAGAAGCGGTGGCTGCGTATCGCGATGCCATTGAAGAGACCCCTAAGGACGAGTGGGCAAAGTGCTTTTCCCAGTGGTTCCATCGCATGCAGCGGTGTATTGACGTGAATGGACAATATTTTGAAAAGATATAATAAAACTAATAACTGGCTAATGTAATCAGTTTTTGATTTTCTAAGAACTTTCAGTTTGACCCTCGTACCTGCCTCTAAATATCTATAATTATAATATTTATTTTCATTGCTGATGAAGCTTTTGCTTTGGGGCCTAACCTCATGAGTCCGAGCTCCAATCCCGGTTGAATCCAAAGATTACAGTACACTCCTCTACTCTTCCTTTCTGTGCACGACACAAATAAACTATAGACACATGTGCCAGTGACACGTAGATTAAGTAAGCGTGAATATAATGAATAAATTATGAAAATGTTAGGTTTACGTAAATTAAAACGTAATTATGTAATAACTTTTATATTAAGCTAAGATAAATAGCTTACTACTGTTAGAAGTTAGTTTTCTGAGTAATTAAGTATGTTAGAGCCAAATTTAATAAAGAAAGTACATTCCCCGAAAAGCATAATTGCAAATATAATTACGTAAATGCATTACTCAGAATCTAACATAACTTCGTATAAATAGGAAATACGACTTTGTATATTAGTATGTAAGTTTAATTACACCCCGCGACTGCCTCCCACGCCGTAAGAAGCGAATATGCGCTCCCCCGGCTGGTGCCATTTTATTATATAGTAGCTCGCGGGAGGCAGGGCCCATATATAAGCCTGAGGGGTCAATCCGCCCGTCATTCAGTAACCCGACGTCGCACGGTACAGATGTAAGTACCTATCGTCGTGCAAGTCTTATTGCTACCAATGTACATATATGCTATGTGATTAATATGTAAAACATAAGTTCTATAAATAAATGGAAATGCGGAGGTGAGGTAATTTGGATCGCGGGCCAGCACTACAAAAGACTATAAAAGCAGGGACCATTTGGTAGGAAATTATGGACATGGAGCAACAAGTAGACAACAAGAGTCTCTCAAGGAACAAGGAAGCTCAACAGGAAGTAGTAGATCAAGAGTAGTGCTGGGCCAAGTACATCCGATGCCTCACTGACGTCAATGAAGTCCACCCATCCAAGTGTTTCATTCTTCGACTCAACATCCATCAAATACAGTCCACTGAAGGCGACCGCGAAGTAGTGGCAGTCTATTTAGAACCTTATCAGGTCATAGTCTGTTACGAACCACGGTCCTTAACATTGGTCCTTCGGAGCCGAATAAAGTCCACGGTCCTTCGAAGATCCAGGTCAACTTCAAGTAAACTGCCAGCCGTAGACGTTTCATCGTTCTTCAACTAAGGGAGAAGTGACAGTCTATTCGGAACCTTATCAGGTCATAGTCTGTCACGAACGTCTATGGTCCATTGGAACCGGGTCGAAGGGTAGGAATAAAGTCCACGATCCGTCGGAATTCCAGGTAAGTATAAACTTGAAGAAAGAAGAATGGTTCTCACCAGGGATGGAGGGAAGCGTCGTCAGGAAGAGGAACCAGCATCAGCACCAGCATCAAGATCAGTACTACACCCTGCGGCCACTGAAGAGCCCAGAAGCTATGCGGACAGTGGTGCGTCGGAAGCCACAGTCAGCACCGAGCAGACCACGTCCAGCACAACTGTGACTACTGAAGAGTCAGGGATGACAGAAAAAGGATCGCCCCACACCCGCGCTGTTGTATATGGAGAGCCTAGCTCACAGCGCACCATGCGGCCTTTGGACACGAGGTCACGCCGCTCCACCAGTTCAAGAAAAAGAAGGAACTGGAGGTCAAACAACGCTTGGCAGAACTGAAGCTCAAGCAAATACAAGCCGAAGCAGAGATAGAACAGATCCGTCTACAGCGGCTACTGCAGGACGAGAGCAGCGACGACGGGTCTGAGGAAGATCTGGCATCGGTACGTATTAACACGTGGCTACAGAAGGATGACGCTGCGGCACCAAACCTGAAGGAAAAGGGGCAAGACATCGAGGAAAACACTCAGACCTGCCTAGATAGGGGTCAACTAGTGGAGAAGTGTCAAACCCAGGAAAAATCAGAAGGAAGTGCCCCAGTGAAGAACTCCGTGATCGATGTAGCTACGCTCACCGCGGCCCTATCCCAGGCTATGAGAAGCAACAGGGAGCCGCCCAAGTATATACGAGAACTACCGATCTTCAGCGGCAGCAGCACAGAATGGCTCGCCTTCAAGACTACGTATGAAGAATCGGGTATATACTTCACGAAGAACGAAAATATCGCAAGAATAAGGAAAAGTTTACGTGGACTCGCACAAGAAGCAGTCGAGTGCCTAATGCTGAGTCAACCTGACCCCGAGGTGATCATAAGGGCCCTCGAGAGAAGATTTGGTAGACCAGAAGCACTCATCCACGTCGAGATGGAGAAGCTCAAGACTCTTAACAAAGTGACCGATAACGCCAAGGACATCTGTATCTTCGCTGGGAAGATAGCAAACATCGTGGGAACCATAGAAGCCTTGAGGAAGCCGCACTACCTACACAGTCCAGAGATGTGCAGAAGTATCATCGAGAAACTCACACCTATACTCAGAAACAAGTGGTACGACTTCGCTGCAAAGAAGAAAGAAGACATACCAGAACTGAAGAAAATATCTGTGTTTCTGTCAGAAGAGGCAGACAAGTGCAGCTCCTACGCGCTCCCAGAGGTGAACCACACAGAAGACAACAGAAGAGCCGGTTATCGTCCTCAAAGAAGCAGAAGAGTTGAACAGACGCTCACCATCAACAAGAAGACATCAGAAGAGAGATGTCCACAGTGTAGCAGGGATCATAAGCTACCTGACTGCAAGCAGTTCATCGCCCTAGACAACACCGCGAGATGGGAAACAGCCAAGAAGAATAAAGTCTGTTTTCGCTGTCTTCGAAGTAACCACCGACGCGCCACATGCAGAGCACCGGCCTGTGGGAAGAACGGGTGCCAGATAATGCATCACCGACTACTGCATCGCGATATGCCGCCAAGAGACCGTGAAGAACAGAAGGAAGACATCACGACCTCAACGGCAGAAGTAGCCACAGCAGCAGTTCCCCGCAGTCAGCGCAAGGCCTACCTCAAGATGGCACCAGTGACACTAAGAGGACCAAGCGGTAGCGTCGATACCTACGCCTTATTGGACGAGGGAAGCGCGATCACGCTGATAGATGAGACCATAGCCGACGTCATCGGGGCAGATGGACCAACCAAGGAGACGTGGATCCAAGGTGTCAACAGCGACATGAAGCACGAGAGCAAGACAGTCAGTCTACTCATCAAAGGGAAGTACGCCGATGAAGAGTACGACTTAACCGCCCACACCATGGACCGACTCCGCCTCTCACCTAATACCGTGCATGAAGAGCACCTCAACGGCTGCGAACATCTGGAAGACATACGGGATAAGATAACGTATAAAAAGGCTTCACCTAAAGTGTTACTAGGACAAGACAACTGGCATCTCATCGTAACCCGTCAGCTGCGCACCGGAAGCCGTAACCAGCCTGTGGCGTCGCTCACTAAGCTGGGATGGGTGCTTCACGGATGCAGCAGTTCAGTGACTGCAACAGTGTCATTCTGCGGTACGCTGCAACAGTGCGTAAAGGACTCCATTGAGGACACAGTGAAGAAGGACCTCAAGATGAAGTCACTGGGCATCGAACCCCGACGCCCCCGAGAAGATCCCGAACTGCGTGAATTGCAGATTCTGGAAATAAAAGGCCAGCGGTTACCAGATGGAAGA
The DNA here is from genome assembly GCA_946251805.1 of Cybosia mesomella. Lineage (NCBI taxonomy): Eukaryota > Metazoa > Arthropoda > Insecta > Lepidoptera > Erebidae > Cybosia > Cybosia mesomella. The sequence goes on along the minus strand of OX276393.1, from coordinate 17,543,601 downwards.
TATGAGACCGGACTGCTGTGGAAAGAAGAAAGCTACAAGGAAGCTGAGAAGAGTCTGCTTACGCTCGAACGAAGACTCGATAGGGATGAAGAAAAACGAATAGAAAACCTACTCAAGTCAGGCTATGCAGAACCAGCCCCTATTCCACCGCAGACGGGAAGGACGTGGTACCTACCTCACTTTCCGGTCATCAACCCCGCCAAGCCGCACAAGCCGCCTCAACGGATACACGACGGCGACACCGAGATGGAAGAATTATCACTGCCACAAGACAGCAGTGCAACAGTGGAACTCGGCGGCCAAGAGACAGAAAAAACATTGGGTCTAACATGGCACGTCAACGAAGATCAGCTCGGCTTTAACGCGAGCAACTTGAAGATCCAGCGCGAAGTGGAAACAAACACGCGACCTCCAACGATGCGAGAAGCCTCATTCGATCCGGTCGGCTTTATCTCACCGATATTAATTCCCAGTAAACGTATTTTTCAGAACACATGGCGCTATAAGATGGAATGGGACGACCCACTCCCAGCAGAGCTACGGGAGCGATGGTGCAGGTGGTTCACGCAGCTCAACGGCCGCTACCATCTAGCAGCCACGAAGAGCAGAGTGACCCCGCTGAAGCCCATCTCCATCCCGAGCCTCGAGCTTCAAGCTGCACTACTGGCAGCGCGCCTGGCTCAAGCCACCCAAGAACACAACTACGAGTCAACAGAGAAGACCTATTGGAGCGACTCGCGAACCGCACTCACATGGATAAGGTCGGAGCCGCGTGCATACAAGTCATTCGTTGCACATCGCCTCGCCGAGATAGAAGACACCACGAAGAAAAATGAATGGCGTTGGGTGCCTACTCGACTCAACGTGGCAGACGACGCAACTCGGGCAACCCCCGACAACTTCCGGGCCGAACACAGATGGTATAACGGCCCCGATTTCCTGCGCCTGCCAGCAACCGAGTGGCCCACAGAAGAAAAGGTCATTCGTCACGACACGGGCGAAGAAAGACAAGCGTGTCACACATCGCAAGATGTCGAGCAGCCCAGCACAAGTCAACTACTGCGTATAGAGAAGTACTCAAAATGGATGCGACTCATACGAACGACTGCACGAGTACTCCAGTTCATCGATTTGTGCCGGCCGAATAAGTGTAAAACGTCAGCTGCTCGAAAGCGAACTCGTAAGATAGAGAAAGCTAATCCCGATTGGCGTACGAAGAAAGCCATACCAGTACATAAAAAGAATAACACAGTGATACGCGATGAACAGTGCTACATAAACATACCAGGTGAGTACTTGAACCGCGCCGAACACCTGTGTGTAAACGCCAGTCAACGAGATAGTTTCGCGAGTGAAATAGTACGTATGACAAAAGGTCAATCAACTCCTCGCGACAACCGACTGAACAATGTAAGCGTGTACCTAGACTCACACGGCACTATGCGCGTGAGAGGACGCATATCAGCTGCAAAGGAGCTGGGAGAAGACGCATCGGACCCTGTGGTGCTCGACGGCAAACACCCGTACACACGCCTCTACATCAAACATGTACATGAGAAGCTACGGCATGGTGGCACCGAGATCACGGTCAATGAACTCCGGCAGCGGTTATGGATTACCAAGATACGTCCCGCAGTGAAAAATGAGATAAAGAAGTGTGTATTGTGTCGCATAAGAAAGGCGAAACCAGCGTCACCGGTCACAGGCAACTTACCAGCCGCCCGGTTAGCTCACAACACACGTCCCTTCACGTTCACCGGTCTAGACTACTTCGGACCCATAGAAGTTACAGTCGCACGCCATCGAGAGAAGAGATATGGAGCCTTATTTACGTGTATGACCTCTCGAGCTATACATGTAGAGGTCGTTCACTCCTTAAGCGCCGACTCAGCCGTTTCCGCCCTGAGAAGATTCATCGCCAGACGTGGTTGTCCCAAAGAAATATGGAGTGACAACGCTACGTGCTTCAAGGCAGCGGAAAAGGAGCTAGCAGAGGCCGCACTCGACGCGCTCGAGCAAGAAACTACGAGTCAACACATCGTGTGGAAGTACATACCCCCTTCCGCACCCTTCATGGGGGGGGCATGGGAGCGAATGGTGAAAGCAGTGAAAGAAGTGCTTCGTGTCACCATGATGGAAAAGCATCCCAGCGACGAGATCCTGTTAACCTTATTAGCAGAGGTCGAGAATATCGTCAACTCACGACCCCTCACACATGTTTCGGTTGATCCTAACGATCCCGAGGCCCTCACGCCGAACCACATCCTCATCGGGCCCAACTGCCATGTGCCACCACCAGGGCACTTCTCTGCAGACGACGTGACTGCTCGCCAACAATGGAAGCGAGCTCAAGCCCTGGCTTCTGGAGGAGGTGGGTGAAGGAGTACCTTCCCCTATTGCAACACCGGCGGGAGCCCACCAGCACCGGCGTCGCCCCGAAGGTCGGGGACGTCGTCATCATCTGCGATTCTAATCTGCCGCGCAACACCTGGCCGCGAGGACGCGTCAGCCGGGTGTTCCCAGGAGCCGACGGCGAGGTACGAGTCGTGGACGTCACCACCAGCAGCGGACACGTGCTGAGGAGGCCTACGAAGAAGATCGTCGTGCTACCAACGGAGCTCGCAGACGAACCAGGGTCAGCGACGGCGGGAGAATGTGCACGACACAAATAAACTATAGACACATGTGCCAGTGACACGTAGATTAAGTAAGCGTGAATATAATGAATAAATTATGAAAATGTTAGGTTTACGTAAATTAAAACGTAATTATGTAATAACTTTGATATTAAGCTAAGATAAATAGCTTACTACTGTTAGGAGTTAGTTTTCTGAGTAATTAAGTATGTTAGAGCCAAATTTAATACAGAAAGTACATTCCCCGAAAAGCATAATTGCAAATATAATTACGTAAATGCATTACTCAGAATCTAACATAACTTCGTATAAATAGGAAATACGACTTTGTATATTAGTATGTAAGTTTAATTACACCCCGCGACTGCCTCCTACGCCGTAAGAAGCGAATATGCGCTCCCCCGGCTGGTGCCATTTTATTATATAGTAGCTCGCGGGAGGCAGGGCCCATATATAAGCCTGAGGGGTCAATCCGCCCGTCATTCAGTAACCCGACGTCGCACGGTACAGATGTAAGTACCTATCGTCGTGCAAGTCTTATTGCTACCAATGTACATATATGCTATGTGATTAATATGTAAAACATAAGTTCTATAAATAAATGGAAATGCGGAGGTGAGGTAATTTGGATCGCGGGCCAGCACTACAAAAGACTATAAAAGCAGGGAGCATTTGGTAGGAAATTATGGACATGGAGCAACAAGTAGACAACAAGAGTCTCTCAAGGAACAAGGAAGCTCAACAGGAAGTAGTAGATCAAGAGTAGTGCTGGGCCAAGTACATCCGATGCCTCACTGACGTCCATGAAGTCCACCCATCCAAGTGTTTCATTCTTCGACTCAACATCCAACAAATACAGTCCACTGAAGGCGACCGCGAAGTAGTGGCAGTCTATTTGGAACCTTATCAGGTCATAGTCTGTTACGAACCACGGTCCTTAACACTTTCCATAACCTGGTTCATTGTGATATTTACGGGAGCGACTGCCGTCTCCCATCTTGCTTGGGCCCAGATGCTCTACGGATCTTAATGGTGCCCATGGGTATATGGAACCCATGGGTGCATGGGACCTCATAGGTGCATGGGAGCCATGGGTATATGGGCCCCATGGGTTACATATATGTATGGGGCCCCATAGGTGTACGAGTCAAATACGTGTGTGGGGGGCCATTTGTGTATGGCCCCCAATGGTTTATACAAGGCCCCATCAAGATCTTGCAGCTTGGCGCTCGGAGTCCACTCTTCTATTGCTCTTTTTCATAGTTTAGTTCATATAAGCTTTTACGGAAGCGACATTCTGATACCTATAATCACCATCATCATCATCATCATCATCAACCTATGCTAGTCCACTGCTATATTACAATATTATAATAATTATAAGCTTCAACTAGAGTTCAGCTAGAAGATCTTCTAAGTTAACCTTCGTTGTTTTTCTGTATATTGACGCAAAACACTGGACACGGACCGCAAGCGCCTTTTTGTGGCGGAAAGTGGCAACTTTACTATGCCGAAAATACCTAAAGTCGTCGAATACCCTCGCCTTAATCAAAATGTTTGGCCTGGCCGGATAGAACGCTCTTAAAAACCGAAGTAAATCAATGTTAGCCGGAGTCTCATTCTTCTTCCGGGATTTGCCAAACCCAGTATTATAATTGCTTTCTGATTGTATATTCAAAAACTGACATGAATACATACGACAGTCGCATTTGTCTCAAGGCATCGCCAGTACATATCATGTGAATCATGTTGTGACCTTGTCTGGGACCACCATGCTGGCTACTGTCGGTCACACATTTGAGTTTTATTTGTACTTAGCCTCCATAATTGTCACACAAATTGGACAAAAACTATAATTTACAAACCAAGGCAATTACAAGAAAATAATGGCTGTTTTACATTATATAATTTACCTCAAAATACATATACAAAATCATTTACAAAAACTTAAGCCTAGTTGGTAACTAGGCTTAAGTTTTTGTATGCGGAAATCCCTTCGGATACCCCCCCGCCGACCAGTGGGGGCGGTTATGTTGGGCTTGAAACGACTAAAACCGCACGCCGTCTCGGATCTTCAGACGAAAATGTTGCGGGCTCGGCGGGCCGGGAGAGTTCTGAACCTCTCCCGAGCGCGCTCCGCCATCTCCTTCGTTAGCATTACATGCTCGCAGAAGGAGGTGGCGGCGGGCCACGCGTTCGCGCTTCGCACCATTGCCGCAATCATGCTGCCGAGCGAGAGGACTCCCACCCCGATGGCTGCCACGAGGTCATGCCTCGGCGCCTCCCACGCCGGGCAGTCAGCGTGTGCAGCCCTGAGTCCTCGCTAGCGTCGCAGTGATGACACTCAGGCGTTGGCTCCTTCCTGATCCGATGCAGGTGGTCCCCGAAGCACCCCTTCCCGGAGATCACCTGCGTCAGTCGTCGGTACGAGAGGCTTCCGTGTCGCCTCTCTAGCCAATCCTCCATGATGGGCCTTACCGCCGCTATTGGGGCGTGCCCTAGCCTAGTTAGGAACCTACCATGCAAATGAAACCTACATACATGGTAGACTCCATTAGAAGCGTATCTACATTATATGGAGTGCGGGGGTGGTTATCTCGGACTCGAACCGACTAAAACCGCACCTCGTCTCGGGTCTTCACATGCCGGGTGTGTTTTTTTGCTGGGGTGACTGGTGGCTCCACCTGTGACCCCTCATGGTGGACGGAGGTTGTTGAGCGACATGAACAACAATGACAAGAGACCTGAATCACTCCCGGACCCCCTCCGCCGCCTCCTTCTCGAGCATTACTTGCTCACAGAAGACGCCGAGCAAAGGGGTAAGGTGAGGCCTACCTTTTTTTTTTTTTTTTTTTTATCGTGCGGAAATCCCTTCGGATACCCCCCCGCCGGCCAGCGGGGGCGGTTATGTCGGGCTTGCACCGACTAAAACCGCACGCCGTCTCGGGTCTTCAGACGCTGGGGTGTAAGGTTACCCATAGAGCATATCCCTCGCACCCCGGCTGACCCTGGGCCATCTCACCACTAACAGCATCGCTCATCCTGTCTCCTCTGAAAGCAGAGGAGTACGGAGAGCGATGTGTTCCCGCCACGTTGGGTATTGGCCGACGATCAATGCCAACCCTATGAAGCTACCTACTCGTAAACATGTTTTTTACAGACAACTCCTGATTTTAACCGGAAACGTTGCGAGAAACATTATAAATTGAGATATTCGCGAACAGAGATAGTAGCTTGTTTTGTAGCTATTATTAGATGACATATTTATTACATACTATATAGCTGCCTGGGAATAAATTCGTAAAAAAATCCTATGACCTGATAGCACCGCCATCTACCGGGTCCAATTGTAAATATAAATAAAAATTAACCTTAATATTGAATTTCATGGTTCTCACTTCAAAAGTTAAACAGTTTCCATATATAGGACTTCCATAAATACCCACCCACCACCCATCCCTTATTTGCCTCCATATGGTTAAATTTTTGAAAAATGCCATTACAAGTACTACTCTGTCTAAAAAAGTATCGGGAATTAGTCAATAAAACTTAAAATATGTATTATTCGTCCAAATTTTTTGTATCGCCTTTGAAAGAGTCCCCAGTCGAAATTATTCTCATATGCCAACGAACTACTCAATCATCAAACCCATTTTTTAAACGTATTTTTTGGTAGTCGCCTTCAATACTGGCCGTGATTTTTTAAATGACATCTATTGACTGAAAACGGATGCCTTAAAGTAGTAATTTGGGTTTCGACAAAAAAAAATAAGCTGGAGCTATATCATAGAATAATGGTGGGTGTTCGATATGATTGGTAGAGCTTTTGACCAGAAATTCGTTCACAATGATAGCCTTGCGAGATGGTGCGTTATTGCGGTGCAAAATTTATGCATTTTCTTCTCTCGCAAGTCTGGCCTTTTCCGACGAATTAGCTCTCTCGAACGCCTTCTAATGCTCAGATAATATTTTTTATTTACTGTCTCACCTTCTGACAGAAATTCCGAGTGCACGTCATCGTATCTGCATCGCGGTAATCGAATCTACTTCAGTTGAAGACGATGACGACTGACTAGAGTAATGCAAATCTTCCACAACATCTCGTTCGTATTTAAATTTGCTGGTCCACACATAGGCAGTTTTTTTTAAATAAAATCGACTCACCATAAGTCTTATTTATCATTTAAATCACTTTGAAACAAAAAATTCCATTTGCAAGAAAAAAATTAAGAAGGATGAATCGCAAAACACACTTGAGATGAACTTACTAAATGGCGCACATTAAACAAAATAAATGACTAGTGACGCTCAAACACCGCGTGGTCATAGTGGACATTTCATTCACTTAGCGAAAAATATCTTCTACGACCACTTCAAGCAGAGTTTCTAAATGATCAATTCCCGGTACTTTTTGACAGTATAGTAGATATACATTTATTTCGATTCAGAAGCAGCTGCAGGAAATTTCTTGATTCTTACTCCGAACGGGCCACTCTAAGATGTATCTAATCAATACCTTGTATATTAAAATGAGTTAGATAATGTTATATCAATATTATCGCAATATCACAAGTAAAATTAAACCGACTTCAAAAATCTGATAACAGAAAAGTCTCACACGCGTTTTTGTCTTTCGAATTAAATCTATTCTTCAATTATTTTTTACTTTACTGTAAGTTTAGATTTTGAAAGTCAGTTAAATTTTTTAGTTAATATTTTAACTAGGATGGTTACCAGCTTCGCAATCAACCCAAACTTAAGGTCAACGTGACCGGGCGACTTTTTCCATTGATTTGGTTTTTCAGTGATTATTCCTCGATGGTAAGACCGATCTGGACATTCGACCCCTTACGACACTCAGTAATGTCTACTTGATCACCGTGGCAAATTTGGTCGAGATCGGTCAAACGGTCTCGGAGGAGTATCATTTGTTTGAAATGCAACTTTGAAGCCAAAGACGCTTCGCTCGCCTGCGGCTCGCTACGCTAAATTATTTCTGCCTTTTTCACGTTTAACATTCGTAACTAATCTATCGAGCGAATTGAGATGAACTTAGTATGAGACAGCAACGGGGAAGGAAGAAAAGAGGGACAAGCGTCTATCTCAAAGCAGGAAATTTACATCCAAGACCATTTTCAAATAGTAGTGAATAACGCAAAAACGTCACTTCACAAATGCGAACCTGCAATAATAAAAAACTTTTGAGCACTGAAAACTAGTAGACCATAAGGTAACAGATAGTCGAAATGCTGCTTACTGCTCTTGGTTCTATAATAAAGTATCTGTAAGTTCGACATAGTTTCTTATGTATCTATCTATCTAATACCTTCAAGCGAGCAATTCTTATATACTGTAACAACGAGCGTCGATATCTCGAAAACTACTGATCGAATCTTCTGGCTGTTGAAGAGTACTGTGTTGTTTAGTTATGTAGTTTGTGGTGAGCGAATAAACCTCCTCGTTGTATAAACGGCATTTAATTGCACCCCGCGCACGTAACAATATATATATATATATATATATATATATATATATATAATCTGAATATCGTTAACGGCTTCAACGATTTCATGAAATTTAGTATACAGGGGGTTTCAGGGGCGTCTGATTGATCTAGCTAGGTTTCATTTTTAGATCAACCAGATATAATAACTTCGAGAAATTCTTGCTCTATATCGTTAAGGAGGTCTGTTGTCCGCCTTTTGTAGTAGACTACGAAACTACTTAACTTAAAACTAGACTTAGAAGTCTAGACCAGTACAACACGTTTGCGACTATTGTTGGGTATATCTCTACCTCATAGAATCGACATAATGCCCTCAATAAATTAACTGAGTTCTGCTGTTAACCTCCGTAATCCAAGTCTAGACAATTCCAGCACAACTTTGACTACAGTAATATACCTACCTTGAACACAGAATGATCATAAACGTAATGATACCTTAATCATTTCACTTTTTCTATTTGATTCTGAATTCCCCGATGAATTTCCGAAGTTCAACGCCCAGCATGAAATTGATGCGGGTGCACCTAGAAGCTAAACCAAACCTAAAAGGCTAGCTAAATCAATTTATTAGAGACGGCAATATCGCCGAATATGTATATTGAACACATCTGCGTACCCTTGTACCCTACAGGCGTGATGTTATGTTAAGTGATTATGTAAAAAATGCATACAATAACAACAATCGTTGTACATTTGCTGCCGTTTATTGAAGAATTCCGTTATCTGTCTCCGAAACATAACATCAGATTTTTACGAAATCTAAATGAGACCATTTCGGAATAAATATCTGTCTAACAAGAAATAATTTTGCAAATTCATCTAGAAATAAAGGAGTTATACCCGAAAATACATAAAAAAGTAAAAACAATATATACAAATATCCGAATTTAGAATCTCCTCCTGTTTCGTCGGTTAACAATGCACCATATATGACAGAAGTTGTTTGTTCTAGCTAGCCATCTTCGCTAGTCGAGAAAAAAAATGTTCCTACCTACAAGCTACCTTTTTTTTCGTACGGAAATCCCTTCGGATACCCCCCCCCCGCTAGCCAGCGGGGGCGGTTATGGCGGGCTTCAACCGACTAAAACCGCACGCCGTCTCAGGTCTAAAGACGCCGGGGTGTAAGGTTGCCCATAGAGCATATCCCTCGCGCCCTGAGTGACCCAGGGCCATCTCCGGTTTCGAGATAACCCCTCGGGTTTGGGAACCACGGTGTCCCCGTCTTGCCCCGGTTTGGGGGAGGGGCGCTAGTCGCCCCACCGTCCCGGCCTTAGCTAATTAGTACCTACATGTCCTGTTGTACGCGTGCTAGCGCTGAGCCAGTGTCAGTGCGCATTTACATCTTGTATACTAATATTATAAAGAGGAAAGATTTGTTTGTTTGTATGGCATCCTGAATATGTCGTGTAGCGTCGTATGCAGTGATGGATTTACGCCTAGGCCCGTGGGGGCCGGGCCTAGGGCGGCATTATTTGAGGAGCGGCAAATTTTTCAGATGGTCAAAATTTTAAACTTTATAAAATGTAACGACAATTCATTCCGCTTTGAATAAATTAAAGCGTCGGTAGCTTAGTGGTTAAGGAGTCGACCCTACGATCGAGAGGTCCCGGGTTCGAATCCTGGCCATTACACTACTGACGTGAACCCACTCCTAACACAAGCAATTAAGCTTAGCTGGAGGGGTTTTTTTTTTTTTTAACGTGCGGAAATCCCTTCGGATACCCCCCCGCCGGCCAGCGGGGATGGTTATGTCGTATCTCGACTAAAACAGCACGGTGTCCTCCCAAAGTGTCCGTTGCCGGGCACCCCGGGTAAGCCCTCGAAAGGATAACCCCAGGGTTGCCGGCGGACTTTGGCCGCCACCGCGGCCTCGCCTGGTGGGGTCGGGTTTTATCCCGCTTCGGTGAGTTGGCAGGCGTGTGTAGGGCACACACGACACGCCTCCGCCACGGCCTGCTTCTGTAAGGACGGCGAGTCGGCCAACTGCTGTCCTCAGGCCCCGATCATGGAGGTCGGTAGTCCCGGGCGTAGATGAGTCTGCGGCGTCCTCGCCGCAGACTACGAAACTCGGGGGGCAGGGTTCTCTCCCGCTCCCTCTCCGCCGTCTCTTTCGCGCGCATTACCTGCTCGCAGAAAGAGGCGGCGACGTGCCACTTGCTCCCGTCGGAGACCACGGCCCTCACCATGGTCTCCAACGAGAGAACGTCCACGCCCAGGACCGCAACGAGATCCCGGCGTTGACTCGCCCACGCAGGGCACTCCACCAACGTGTGGAGCGCCGTGTCTTCGCCAGGATCCTCGCAGTGCTGGCACTGCGGCGTTGTCTCCCGGTGGATGCGCCACAGATACTTACCGAAACACCCGTGTCCGGTAACCATCTGGCACATCCGGTAGGAGAGGTCCCCATGGTCCCTCTCCAACCACTCCTTCATGATCGGTCTCACCGCCGCAATGGTGGATTCCCCCCACCTTGGGTGCTGAAGTCGCACCCTCCATGTCTCCATGAGCTCCTGGCGGAGCAGGGACCGCTGAGCCCTGATTTCTCGGGGCTCCGGCCTATGGCCCCGCTCCAGCGCCTCCTTGCGCCACTGGTACAGCAGCGCAAGGGCTCTCGCTTCCAGGTCCCATGGAGGGGTCCCGGCTAGGAGACATGCCGCCTCGACGGAGATCGTGCGATACCCCCTGATGACGCTGACGGCCATCGCTTTTAACGGGCTGTTTAATACAGCCACGTTGCGGGCCGCCAGAATCTCCGCCCATACTGGGGCCCCGTACAGGGCCATGCTTCGCACGATCCCCAGGTACAGTCTCCTAGTAGGAGCATTGGGTCCCTTGACGTTGGGCATCAGCCGCGATAGCGCGGCCGCAGCCCCCCTCAGTTTCGGGACCAGACTTCGGAGATGAGGTCCGAAGTCCCATCGGCTATCGAGTACGAGCCCAAGGTACTTCATCGTGGGCTCGATGCCGATGCTTATGCCCTAGGGGAGCTTATGCAGCGGTTATGCTGGTTCCCGCAGGTGGCCCCCTCCGAGGCCCGTGGAAACACATAGCCTCGGATTTGTGGAGAGCCACCTCGAGTCCCAGCCGCCGTATTCGACCCACGACTTGAGCAACCCCTGCCGTGGCCTTTAGTGCCGCGCTTCGGTGCGTTGCTCCCCGCGCCATAACGAGGGTGTCGTCAGCATAACACGTTATGCTGACACCCTCGAGCAACGAACCGCGCAGCACCCAGTCGTATCCGATGTTCCACAGGAGTGGCCCTAGGACCGACCCCTGGGGAACACCGCACGACACTTCTCGCCGCCCTGGCCCTAGCCAGCTCGGGTAAACTATGGCCCTCTCGGATAGGTATGCCTCGACAATGCGGCGGAGGTAAGGAGGCACTCCGTGATACGCGAGCGCCTCCCTAACGCAGCTCCAGGGTAGGGTGTTGAAGGCGTTGGCGATGTCAAGAGACACCGCCACCACCACCCCACCCCGCGAGAGTACTTCCTCCGCCAGGCGCCTAACGCGCATGATCGCTTCCACGGTGGAGCGCCCCCGGCGGAAACCGAACTGGTTGTCCGCCAGATCTGGCCCCACATTCGTGAGATGCTCGACGAGGCGCTCTGCAATAATCCGCTCAAAGAGCTTGCACACCTCGTCGAGCAACACGATCGGCCGGTAACCGGATGGCTGGTCCGCCGGTCGCCCCGCCTTCCGGATAAGGACCAGTTTCCCCGTCTTCCAAGCCTTTGGAAACTGGCCCCTTTCGAGGCATGCGCTGAAGAGCGCCACCAGTCGAGGCCCTAGTTCCTCCTGGGCCAGGACCCATGCTCGGCCTGGAATGCCGTCGGGTCCGGGGGCAGTGCATTTCCGGGCTTTAAGCCGGAGCACTGCTACCCCCAGTTCATTCTCCCTGACTTCGGGCACATCGCTCTCGCTATTATCAGCGTCAGGCGCCTGAGGCGGAGCCATACGCGGAGGAACATGCTCCTCCGCTCTCGCTGGGAACAAGGAGCCCAGTATCCCCTCCAGCCGCTCCGGCTGGAGGTTCCGGGTCAGTAGGGGCGCCCTTGGGCGGATTTTGCCCCTGACCGCAAGGTAAGGACGCCCCCATGGGTTCTGCTCCAGAGACTCCAGCAGCTCTTCGCGGGCCCGCCGTTTGGCCTGCTTTATGGCTTCCTGGAGGGTCCTCTTGGCCCCCTTGTACGCCTCATACAGCTCCGCCTCTCGGGCTGCCGCATCGTCTGGTCGGCGACGCCTCCGGCGAAACCTGGTGTACTGGCGGCGAGCGGTCACGCACGCTGCTCGCAGCTGTGCGATCTCCGTTGACCACCAGTACACCTGTTTCTTGGCCGGGCCGGGCTTAACCCTAGGCATCGCCGCATCGCAGATATGCGACATGGCTCTCCTGAACCATTCCGCCTCTGCGTCGAGATCGGCAGGCCTGGCTGTTGACGGAATCCAGGCCTGCACTATGGATGCCTCCAGGAGAGCCTCCCGATCCAGGCGTCTGAGCGCCCAACGTGGATCCAGGGGATTCGCGATTGTCGGCGGCAGGTTAGTAGGAGGGGAGACGTTGAACCGAATGTACTTATGGTCGGAATCCGTCTCCTCCTCCTCCACCACGCGCCAACCCTGGACGCGGCGGGCGAGAGCAGGGGTCGCGAACGCGACATCCACGACCGAACTGAGCCCCCGCCGCTCCCAGGTGGCGACATTCCCCCGGTTGAGGACCTCTAGACCACGGGTGTTGGCCCAGTCCTCCAGTACTCGCCCCTTGTCATTGGTTTCCCGGGAGCCCCAGGCTTGAGACCAGGAGTTGAAGTCTCCCAGGACCAAGACAGGACGAGGACGGCACGCAGCGAGAACAATGTCCAGTTCAGCGAGCCTTAGCTCAAGCTCGCACTGGTCAAGGCTTGGCGAGAAGTAGACGGCCACGACAGCTAAGCCCTCATAGTCCGCCGCGACACAGCCTCTGCACCTTGCAATGAGTGCAAGGCGCGAGGTGTCCGCGGTGGACCCCCCGAAGACGGTAGCTACGCCGTCCAGGTCCACCGGGCTTCCGGGGTGGACCCAGTACGGCTCAGCGACCACGACCACATTGATAGACCACTCCACGATGCTCTGGTACAGAAGATCCTGAGCACCGGTGCAGTGGTTTATGTTCGCCTGCAGGATGCGGATTGGTGTGTCCATTAATGGACGTCCATCTCCGCATCCCGCCGCGAATGTGGCCGCTCTTGAGCGGCACCCCCGCTACCCGTTGCGGACGAACGGGGCTTTGGCCTCGAGGCGGCGCAGGTTCTGCTGTCCGCCCGGTGCTCCGCCGCTTTGCCCTCCGCTACGCATTTGTAGCAGCGCGGCGGAGCATCACAAGCACTGGCCTTGTGCCCGGGCTGACTGCAGCGGAAGCACCGATCCCCCACGGTGTCTTCCGCTGTGCACTGCACTCCCACATGCCCCACGGCCAGGCACCTGAAGCACCTGGTCTCGCGGGGCTGCGACAGGGCAGTTGACGACTGCCTACCTGGGCGTACCCCACGCCCTTCTCCACACCCTCCGTCGTCACCGTCAGGACGACGGCAGTGGAGCGTGGGGCGCGGAGCCTCTTCGGCGCCTTCGCCGCAGCGGCTTTTGCCGCCTTCTTAGCCGCCTTTTTGGCGGCTTTTTTCGTCTTTTTGGCGGCTCCCGCTACCACCCATTCCTCCCCTCTGGAGGAACGCTCGGGTGCAGCGGGAGCGGTGGTTATGGCGGGGGCGGGGGTGCCGCGCTTCTTCCCCTTCCCTTGTGGCGTTGGGGCCACTGGGGCGGCGGACTTTTGGCCTTTGAGGCCGGGTTTACCACTGGCAGCAGCCCCGGTGAAAGACGTGGGCCGTGCCAGTGGGGGACGGTAAGCCCGGTCCTCTAACACGCCAAGCCGCCTCTCGATGGCCGCCAGGAGCTGCACCACACTCGGTGCAGGCTCAGGCGCCGTCTCGGTTGCCGGATTGGACACCGGCCTAGGCACTGTTTTTGGCTTTCGCCACCTTTTGTGCCGACTTTGGCGCCGGCTTTGGTGCCGGATTTGGCGCCGACGACGACGTAGGCGTCCCCCCCTGCGGCACGAGAGCCCTCGAGTGGTCCGCCACCTCCTGGGCTCTTGGGGCCTTCTGGGCCTCCGGGGATCCCCTGACCATCTGGGTCAGTTGCCTGACCTCCCTCCTCCCGGAGGACCCGCTGTTGCTCCAAGGAGTTGGCCAGCTCAGTTTCCAGGCTTGTGACCCGGGCCCTGAGCTTCGCCTCCTCCTCGGAGACGCTCCTACCGAGGAGCTCCTCCAGCGCCGTCCTGGCGACGGCGACGTTTTCAGCCACCGTCTTCTTCTTTCCCGACACATTTTTTGACCCTTTTATGGAGTCGGTAATGCGGGCAAGCGCTGTGAGGAGCTCCCTCGCCGCGGGGACGCCTTAGTCCCTGCCGCTGGGTAGCGGCGGGACGTGCACCGGCTGCTTCGGCGTTCTAGCCGCCGCGGTGGCCAATATTTTGGCCGGCCGATCATCCTCGCTCGTCCGTTGCCCGGAGCTTCTGCTACGGTCAAGGGACGGTCCACCCGAGCGAGGCCGCTTACGTCGGAGACCCTCCTCGGTCTCCATTCGGCTGGATACTGACTCGTTGTCAGTACCCGCCGTCGACGCCGCAGACGCAACGTCTGCGTCCGTTTCCCCTCTTAGTGGTAACGGGGTAGCGGGTCTGGTGAAGACGGCCTTAGCTGACCGTGAGTGAGGCCGTCGCCTCACCTCCTCTTCACCCCCAACTACCTTCACTCCATCCTCTCGAGTACCAGTGTTTGCGCCTTGGTCGTTGTTATGAGTTCCGTCCTGTTTGTTTTTATTTGGATTTATGTTATTCATAATATATCCCACGAGTATGGGGGAAAGATGGTCCATCCAGGCGGAGCCCCCTGCACCTGGATAAGCCTATATACTATGGAGGTCGGCTGGTATCCATAGGTTTTGACGACTTCGCTGTCGGGTGTTATAGACTTTTCCTTGTCGTGGGCCGGCCAATAAAGGCAAGCCCTCCGGTGGCCTCCACCACTAACAGCATCGCTCATCCTGTCTCCTCTGAAAGCAGAGGAGTACGGAGAGCGATGTGTTCCCGCCACGTTGGGTATTGGCCGACGGTCAATGCCAACCCCATGAAGGGGAAGCCATTGACCGCCGCCCAGGGTGTACCGGCCGCTCCGATTCCGTTCCCCCCGGACTGCAGCGGAATCGGAATCGGGGCGACACTCGAGGAGGTTACCCAACACACACCCCTTGCTGGAGGGGTTGAATGCATTAAAGTGGTATCGGGATCGCTATCCTGATCGTAGTCTACCAAATCGTAAGGTAATTGAAAAACTTGTTAAAAATTTAAGACAAGAGGGTTCTTTTAAACCTAAACGTAAGAGACGAACGACAATATTGAATGAATTCATAACTATTGCCATCTTAGGATTTTTTGAAGCTTATCCAAAAGCATCATTACAAGAAGCTGCTGAAAATATCGGTGTGCATAAATCAACTGTAAGAAAGGTACTGAAGAAGCACAAGTATAAGTGTTACAGAGAGGGTCGACTTGTACAAGCATTGCTTCCTGGAGATACAGACCGCAGATTAACATTTTGTCGTTGGTTTGTAGCAAGATCGATTGGAAACCATTCCTTTCTAAATCAGATTATTTGGACAGATGAATGCAATTTTTCGAATAACGGTATGTACAATAGGAAAAATAATCATTACTGGTCACGTACTAATCCACTTAGAACTACAGAGACCCATAACCAAGTCCACTTTTCGTTTAATTGCTGGTGTGCGGTATTACATAATAAAATCTTTGCTATTAAGATTTACCACGGAACGTTGAATAGTGAGAAATATCAACAGATATTGAATATGGTCATAAATAAAGTGGATGATAGCATTCCCTTAAGTAATTTAAATAGTGTCATTTACCAACAAGATGGTGCACCTGCACATAATAGCACAGCAACTAAACGGTTTTTAGATGAACATTTTCCTGGTCGTTGGATGGGTACACATGGTCCTATTAAATGGCCACCACGTTCACCCGACATGACGCCGATGGACTTTTTTATATGGGGCCACCTGAAGGGTCGAGTGTATGAATCTCGATACAATACTGTACAAGAATTAAAAGAGGCAGTCCTTTATCACTTGAACAACATTAATCACATGTCCTTGGCTAAGGCAACAAGAGGTGTACTAAAACGTGCTCGTATCTGTATTCAGCAAGAGGGAGATCATATTGAACATTTGTTGCGTTAATAGTTTTATTAACATACATACATACATACATAAAATCACGCCTGTTTCCCACAGGGGTAGGCAGAGATCACGGATCTCCATTTGCCACGATCCTGACATACTTCTCTCGCCTCATTCACTCTCATAACATTCTTCATGCATGCTCGTCGGTTTAGGGT
This sequence comes from Cybosia mesomella, assembly GCA_946251805.1. Classification (NCBI taxonomy): domain Eukaryota; kingdom Metazoa; phylum Arthropoda; class Insecta; order Lepidoptera; family Erebidae; genus Cybosia; species Cybosia mesomella. The sequence goes on along the minus strand of OX276393.1, from coordinate 17,527,009 downwards.
ACTCCTGACCTGCCCCTTTTCTAAAACTTCCCCGATTTGGTCCAGGTATGTGCGCCTAGGTCTTCCCCTTCCGACGGTACCATCCACACTCGTTTTATTAAAGTTGGTAAAAATTAGTATTAGCTACAAAAATTGCATGAGAAACATTTTATTAAATTTGACTAACTTCTGCTGCTCAGATTTTTTTCTTCCAATACAATGAAATATTCCCTGTATGAAAATGAGTCGAACCGCATCAAAAAATTTGTTTTTCAAAATGAGTCATTTCTGTGGACAACTCAAGCTTGACCTAAAAAAAATTCTATATCAAAATTTTTTTCACAAAAAAAGAATAAATGGTTCCTAAGGCCATTTCCCTATATCTTCTATGGTTTCGGATTTCCCCATACTGTCCCGGTTAAAAAAAACACACTGTATATAAAAAAAATTATTCCAAAATGAATCCTACAGGATAAAATAAATAAATATGTTCATTTGTTCATTTTATATCGAATTTTTCGAAACATAAAAAGAAGTCGTAAAAATTTTTTTTTTATTATTGTCTAGATCGAAAAAAAAATCGATGCTTTTTAAATCCGCAATAATGTTGAATTATATCTAAAAATTTTGACAAATTTTCAAAATGAGAAAACGGAAATTCATCAATATTGTAAAATTTGATCAAATTTAAGTTCATATTTATGTTGATATATTAGTGACTGTGACAAACTCAAGGAAATTTGTAACTGATGATCAGCAAGCATCAGGTTCATCTGCGGTGAGTATTTTGAAGCAAATTGTTAATAATTTCACACTCTAAATATAACCCTTAAAAAAAATTAAAACAATTTGTCATATACTATTTTTCCATAAAGGGTAAATATTTGAATATTGATAATTCAATTCTTTTAAATTTTTATGAATCTTTTTGTGTAATCAGGGAAAGTTTTAATAAACGCTTTTACTGGTGAAGGATTTCGAGATAGGAAAAACCTAAAAGCGCGCATTGAAGCTCATGAAAATTCAGATTTTCACAAAATTAACATTAGTAATTTCAAAGCTCGAGCTGTCGTTCAAGGCCGTGTTGATCAACATTTAATTAATCAGATAGATGATGAAACTTTATACTGGAAAAAAGTTTATTATCGAGTAATTGCGATTATTAAATCCCTCGCGACAAGAGGGCTGCCATTTAGAGGACTTCAGTACGAATTGGAGATTCCCACAATGGAATTTTTTTAGGTTCAGTCGAGCTTCTTGCTGAATTTGATCCGTTTTTATCAGAGCATTTAAAATTATATGCGCACCCTGGCAGTGGAAATACCTCGTATTTATCTAAAACAATCTACGAAGAAATTATATTACTAATTCAAAATAAAGTATTGCAAAATATTTCTAGGGAAGTGCAATCTGCTAAGTATTTTGGTGTAATTGTGGATTCTACGCCTGCTATTGCTCATGTTGATCAACTTATGATAATTATTAGATATGTACGTGACAATGGTCAAATTGTCGAAAGATTTCTAGAATTTATCCCAAATACTGGTCATAAGGCTAAAGATATTGAAGATGCTCTGTTAAAAAGAGAATAATGGTTTGAATATAATGAATTATCGTGGTCAATCTTATGATAATGCAAGCAATATGTCAGGCTTATATTCAGGTATGCAGTCACGAATGAAAGCAACTAATCCATTAGCAGAATATGTTCCTTGTGCTGCTTAATCCTTAAATTTAGTGGGAACTTGTGCAGCTGAATCTGTAACCGAAGCAGTTGACTTTTTTTCTACTTTGCAAGAACTTTATAATTTTTTTACCATTTCAACACATCGCTGGGAGATCTTATTACAGCATACAAATTTAAGACTTAAAAGCCTTTCTCAAACCCGTTGGTCTGCTCGACATGATGCATGCTACGCATTAGAAACGAGTGGCCTGGAATAATTGTCGCATTGGAATTTATTGCTGAAAACAAGGATGAAAAACCCACTACGCGATCTGAAGCTAGGGGGCTGCAACAAAAATTACAACATGTAGAAACGGCAATACTAGTCATTGTTTGGAATGTAATTTTGGATCGTTTTAATGCTGCGAGTAAGAAGCTTCAGGATTCTCAAGCTGATTTGTCATCTGTGATACAAATGTATAGTTCCTTGGCAATATTTTTACAAGACATGAAAGATAAACAATTCTCCGAATATGAAGAAATAGCCAAAGCACTATCTGGAGTTGAAAATTATTATCGTTATGATACCCGTCGTAAAAGAACCCGGAAAATTCAGGCAGATGAATCACGGGAGAATGAAAGAACATCGTTATCTGGAGAAGTAAATTTTCGAACCAACGTTTATTATCGAATTTAAGATACTGTTACAACGATCATCGATATCTCGAAAACTACTGATCGAATCTTCTAGAAATTAAAACGCATTGTTAATGTCGAAGTACTCTATCGATCCGTTTAGAAAAATCCAGAAAAGTCAATACAAAATCACAAGCCCTTTAAATACCTATACCTACTTGGCTGTGTAGGTATTTGATTTCTGGAACGCTCCAGTAAATACCTACGTCTCTAATCTCTAGATGATTCCGGAATATTCTACCCCGCTTATTAAGAGCTATAAAAAGACGCCCGGCTATCGACACGAGTCAGTTAATTTTTGGAAGCGAAAGTGAACTCATCTTAACGAAGCGATTCAAGAGAGTTATACCTTTTTTTTTTTTTTGTGCGGAAATCCCTTCGGATACCCCCCCGCTGGGCAGCGGGGGCGGTTATGTCGGGCTTGAACCGACTAAAACCGCACGCCGTCTCGGGTCTAAAGACGCCGAGGTGTAAGATTACCCATAGAGCATATCCCTCGCACTCCGACTGACCCTGGGCCATTCACAGTGTCCCCTCTGATAACAGCAGAGGGGTACCTGGAGCGACCACGCCTCCCCGCCATACCCCGACCCCCTCGTGCAATGGGGTCAGCTGGCCCTGAAAAGGGCCGGTTGGTCAGACTTAAGGAACTACTGTGGACTACTGTGAACTGCTGAGCGACTTGAACTGTTGAAAAGTACTGTGTGTGCTAGTTATTTAGTTGTCTAGTTTGTGGTGAGCGAATAAACCTCTTGGTTGTATAAACGGCATTTAATTTGTACCCCGCGCACGTAACAATACTTTAAGTGTGCAATTGGCAGGACGTGGAAGTGCTAATCATAAGCTTTACGAAAGTTTTAACTTTTTTGAAAATTTGTCTGGAATAGAGACTAATGAATTGAAAATTCGTGCAGATGAATTAGTTACTAAGTATCCTGATGATTTGGAAGAAACTTTAGTAAATTAATGTATTCATTTACACTATCAGCTTAAAGATTCGCTATTAAACACGGACGATGTACGTTCCGCGCAAGGAATATGCAATGTGTCATTTTTTGAGTATTCCCGCTAAAAACTGTTCAGGATGAAGATATTTTTCCACCTTGAAAAGGGTAAAAACGTATTTACGCGCAAGTTTGGGCCAAGACCCAAGACAGACTTAATGCTTTAGCCCTACTGTCTGTTGAAGCAAAACTAGTTCAAGAAATTGATTACGAAGAGATAGTTGATGTTTTTGTACGGACGAAAGCCAGAAAGAAGATATTTATGAATTAATCAATACATTATAGTTTAAGAAAAATGATTGTTTATTTTGTTAACACTTATTAAATATTTATTTGTATTGTTTAACAATTATACGTCAATAAAATAAAAATAATATCTAAATAATGATAATAAATCCATAGAATTTCGTCTATTAAAAAGGGCGGCACATCAGACAGGGCCTAGGGCGGCAATACGACCAGTGGCGGAGAAATCCGCCACTGGTCGTGTGTAAAATAAATGTGTATCGTCACCGGTTGGCAACCCTAGACTGTCAGTCTCTTGGGTTGTTGGCAGCGGTGAAAGAACAGAAAGTAAAATACAATACCAGTAATGCCATCAAGCAGTATGCGATGAAGCATATTTCACAACTATATCAGAATAAGATCACCTACGATGGCAGACGCCACAGCTTGTAATCGATAAACTGGGAAACTATTAAACCTATTTTAATAATTCTTTCACCATTAAAAGGCTACTTTTACCCTAATATTACCACGGGATCAGAACTCACGCGGTGCAAGGAAATTGAAGTGTCTGTTTGTAATATAAAAATAACAGATTTTCAATGATTGCGTATGAATGTATACACGACACCTACAGGAAAAATATGTTTTAAATTTTTGTTTGTGTGTCTGTCTTTCTGTCTGTTTGACTTAGGTAATCGCTGGAACGGCTGGGCCGATTTGAATGGGACTTTCGCTGGTAGGACTTTTCTTTCTTTCTAGATAGATAATGTCACAAGGCGTAAAGAATTTTATTTAGAAAAAGAATTATGGTTCGGCGCAAAAGAACTAAAACCCTAAAAATCTAAATACAGGCAGACAACATTGCGGGCACAGCTAGATTTTTAATAATACCTAACTGGAAAAATCTCACACGTGCAATTGACGCACTTTATTTTATTACAGAACGCTGTATGACTTAGTGCCAAAAACGTTTTAAAGACATTAAAAGCGCGTAAATGTTTTAAAAGTAGGTAAGTATTAAGTGGGTACGTCGTTACGCAATCCTAAGACGTGGAAAGACAACGCCTTGTTCTTACATGCATTTTTCATTGAGTAATGTAGTCAGGTAGGGCCATTAAGTAAAGTTTTGTTTGTTACATTTAATAGTCTTTGTTCCTTTAATTGTTATTTGTGACTACTCTATAGTTATCTGTTTTAAAACTTACAAATGTAAACAAGTAGGTACATGTATAAAGAAGCAGATGGATCGTACGACCTTCAACAAAGCCAATCAACCGTACCGTAACTCACATTTCACTAATTATTTGTGTAGATTAGTAATTATATGTTTACTTAATTACATCCTGATAAGATCGCTGATCGAATACTGCCGTTAAGGTGCCATTCCGCAACCGAACGCAGACTGACCACAGCGACACTACTGGTTTCTATGAATTTGTACTGTATCCATTCCAAGAGCGGCGACACTGCCGCTTGCAGTCGCAACGCGCCGCGACCGCTGACCGCAGCACCAGTACTGTCGATGACGTTTACCGCAAAGCTGATGCTTCACATCACATTGCGTTGACGAGATCAAAAATGAGCTTTTTGGAAGAAGTTGAAGAAAACTCAACATTTTAGCTGGATATCTGGTAATTAACAATATATTCCATCTCAGCTTTCGGAATAATCTAGTTAAAGATATAATTTTGATATACCTTTTAAATAAATTTTTGAAATAAAATGTGATATAATTTTATTAAACTATTAATAGAATTAAACACGTCCGATATTCCGTCTCGCGATCTACTGAGTTATTTTGCCACAATAGGTGACTGCAGCGGCAATACCGATTGTGCTCGACCCGCGGTACAAGGATACAGCGTGCAGCGGTCGACCACAACCGCACGCGGCATTCTGGCATTCGTCTGCGGTCGGTCTCGGAATGGCACCTTTAAAATAATTAAGTAGATACCTTCCTACAAAGCGCGTCTTAATGACGAAATTCAACATAATGATGTTGAATTTCGAAAAACTATATGATGTCTATATAGATGGTATTTAAAAAAAACTTCTAAAACTTCACAACTTCTTCCTTCTCGAAGTTACAATAAGTCACAATATAGAAATATACCAACTATTAAGTAATCTATGATTAAACTCTGGAAATAACCGGCCAAGTGCGAGTCGGACTCACCCATGAAGGGTTCCGTAGCAGCAAGTAAAAATTGTATATTTGAGTTGACTGAATGAAAGGTAAATTGCGCTTAAGATTTATGACCTTTTAAAAAAACTACTTACATACTAGATCTCGTTCAAACCAATTTTCGGTGGAAGTTTACATGGATTACCATGTAAACTTCAACCGAAAATTGGGTTTCGGATTTTATTTTTAGGGTTCCGTACCTCAAAAGGAAAAAACGGAACCCTTATAGGATCACTTCGTTGTCCGTCCGTCCGTCCATCCGTCTGTCAAGACCGGTTTTTTTCAGGAACGTATGAGTTATCAAACTGAAATTTATATCTAATAGTCAGGTCTACTGTCCCTTCGAGCTGTGAAAAAATCAAACTTCTAAGCCAAAGCAATCAAAAGATACAGCCGTTTATGCCGTAAATTTCCGCAAATTTTCGAAACTCGCACGGGAATCAAAACCTACAGGGTACTTCCCGTGAACTTAGAATCTTGAAATTTGGTACGAAGTAACGTCTTATAGTACAGATAAAGGAAAAATAGCGAAAACCGTAAATTTTTAGTTACAATAAAAAATATTTTTGAAAATTTTAAAGTTACTGCTACCATAACTATGACTCGATTGTAGTGATGGGTGAACTTTTACTTATATACCTACAGGTTTGTACGGAACCCTCGGTGTGTGAGTCCGACTCGCACTTGGCCGGTTTTTTTTAAATTTTATCATTCTCTTATTTTAGAAGTTACAGAAGGGGGCAAACTAACTCGCGCAAAGTATTCAGTCAGTTTAGAAAAAAATGATATTAGAAACCTCAATATCATTTTTGAAGACCTATCCATAGATACCACACACGTAAGGGAATGATGAAAAAAGAAATGGTTTCATTTCTCAGCCCCCAAAATTTATTGCTTTTTTTTCTATTTTTGTGTGTAAATCTTAATGCGGTTCACAGAATACATCTACTTACCAAGTTTCAACAACATAGTTCTTATAGTTTCGAAAAAAAGTGGCTGTGACATACGGACGGACAGACAGACAGACATGACGAATCTGTAAGGGTTACGTTTTTTGCCATTTGGCAAATCGTATGATCGTATCGTAGGCACCTACTTATAAGTAGAACGCGTTCCAACATAGATATTCATAGTACCAATTTAGTTGCTGAAGTAGGCGATGACAACCTGCTGACCATTATGTTCTTGCGATAAACATGTGGCCCTATACACCCAAACACCCAGACCAACGCAAATAATAAAACATAATATTCATGCATACAAATATATCCATTGAGTGGGAATTGAACCCACGACCTCTGATGTAGCAGTCGATCGCTATACCGCTACGCTACAGAACAGAGGTCGTTGAAATCTTTAATTCAACATGCATCAAGTATCAACCTACCTATAATACATATCGATACAATCTACAGAGAAATTACTAGTTAGGTAGGTACAATTTATTTATGAAAGTGAGAGTTCGCTAACAAAACTGTTCAATTTATTTAATACAATTGAACAGCTATCAAATTTCGAAACTCACATTCGAAACTTAGTAAGTATTTACAAGAATTCTTTCATAAAAAAGTTGTATTACTTCTTCATCCGAGCGCCAATCCTAGTCGCATCCAAGGCTCATTCAATTCAAATCCAGATCTAAATCTACGTGGACGAAGTCGCAGGCACAGCTAGTCTCAGATAATAAAGTACTTCACTCTCAATTTTATATTCCATGATTATAACTGTTATATCAAGACAGGAAGCCATCTGATAAGAAATAATAAAAATAAATCTTAAATTAACAACATTCACAAACAATATAAACATGAATATTAATATGTAGATATTATTATCCAATTGAACAAGTGCGATTCACATACGTGAGGGTTACCCTTATCAAGTTTCCGTATATTGTATTGGATGCAATCTGGGACCATTACAACTCCACAACTCCTGGGAGACCAGAGGTAGGTACTATTATTATTGTATATTGATAATGATTGTGTTACGTTTACGTATGTATGCGTCATCGTCTTCTTGACAGAAGGACGACCTGCCTACTAACGAACTCATTACCTCCTGGTAACCATTGTCAATTACAAGACAAAAACTCCCACGGTTTATAAAGGTTGTAACGCACGCACGCAAACACAGAGCGCATCTCCACTCATAACGTACCACCAGTGTCGGTGATTTACTATTAAATTGTTCGTGAAACTTAATAATAATTCTCATTTCGTTAACCATCACCGTAAGTACCTACCTAACTGTAAGTGTAAAGTGTAACTTTATTGGGTGTTTCTATGTGTAATTATGTACCTATATATTTTCCAAAAAAATTTAGGTATGTTTATCCGTATCGTAGAACCCATAATACGAGCTAGTAAGTTAAGCGATGCGTTCTTTGGGTCTAGATGGCACTGTGTAAAATGTCCTAGAATATTTAACTTTATCTTGTGTTACTCTCATTGCAATTTTTTTTAATGTGGAAAAATACGTAGAATAAGAGTATTCTAGTCATTTAAAAATAATTTGTTTTAATATTCGATTATCATAAAAATACAAATAAATCCAAAATAATGAAAAAAAGAATGACGTATTTTTTGTACTTTTATATTTAAAATATTTTTTTGTAAATTATTAACTTAACTTAATATTAACCTTTTCAGTAAATAAAACGCTAGTTAGGAGTAGATAGCACAACACCCCGGCGTCTGTAGACCAGAGACGGCGTGCGGTTTTAGTCGGTTCAAGCCCGACATAACCACCCGAGTATCCGAGGGGATTTCCGCACGAAAAAAAAAAGCACAAAACGAAGCAATTGTTCTTTGATTTTATTTAACTTTATGTACCCATAAATATTATGTGGATACTATGTATCTATTCTGTCTTATAAACAAATAACTTTTATCAATAAATTATTTCTACTATATTTATTTACTTAAAACTTATAATACAGCCATATAATATATGAGTCAGATACAACACCAACCAATTATATACCATAGCTAATTGTTAAATGTATCTAAGGTCTGAGTGCTAAAGTATAAATCTTCTATTGTTTATATTTAACAAGACAACGACTGGACTGCTACGAGAACATAGCAAGTGTTGTCATATTACAAATTTTATTATTCTTATAGTTCTTTTTTACGACCAACCTGCTGAAAAACAAATAACAAGGGTCGACAAGAGAAACCCTAAATGCCTGTAATAAAATATTTATACCAGCCTTTTGACATGCGCAATTGATTAATTTTTTGTAAATACTTTTTGTAATATTGTCGACAAAAATTCCGACCTAACACAATATCTTTAGAATCAATTGAATTCGATTCAGTCCATTTCTGCATTCAAGTTATAATTGTGATAGAAATATAGGTAACCTTTTTTTTTTTTTTTTTTATCGTGCGGAAATCACTTCGGATACCCCCCCGCCGGCCAGCGGGGGCGGTTATGTCGGGCTTGCACCGACTAAAACCGCACGCCGTCTCGGGTCTTCAGACGCCGGGGTGTAAGGTTACCCATAGAGCATATCCCTCGCACCCCGGCTGACCCTGGGCCATCTCACCACTAACAGCATCGCTCATCCTGTCTCCTCTGAAAGCAGAGGAGTACGGAGAGCGATGTGTTCCCGCCACGTTGGGTATTGGCCGACGATCAATGCCAACCCTATGAAGGGGTGAAGGGGAAGCCATTGACCGCCACCCAGGGTGTACCGGCCGCTCCGATTCCGTTCCCCCCGGACTGCAGCGGGATCGGAATCGGAGCGACACTCAAGGAGGTTACCCAACACACACCCCAGAAATATAGGTACCTACAAAGATCATTGCAAATTGAAAATTACCCTGCTGAGCACAGTAATTAAACCGTCGGAAATGCGACGTATGCTATAAAGAGGAACACAACAACTTAGGATACTATGTACAAATTAGAAGATATCACACTAGCGCCCAGAAACTATGGTGGACAAATTAAGACAGTTGTCATAATTGTTGCACTGCAAGTGCAACTCACCTCAGGTAGCTTTCTCTGTTATTTTAATATTACAAACCGACACTTCAGTTTTATTTGTGTGTATACAACATTATAATGTGCAAATTACTTATTTATTGTTGCAAATAATACATATGTAATGAAATAACAGTGTCTTGCACACGGCACCGACCGATACAGAACTTACTTGTATGCGCCGAGCCTTACGCATGACACACATGTCATCGAGGTATCTGTATCGTTTACATCAGTCTTTCGGTCTTCCTATTATGTATCTATGGCTCTGTGGTTTCGGTGTTCCAAATGTTCCAAATGTGTCATATCAGTGTTTCGAAACATCTTAATGATCCAGATGCAATGTTCCAAACTCATAAATGATTCAATTCTGCCAACTCTAGCTCCGTCGCCGGCCCAGGCACGACCGTTTGTGATAATAATAATCATTAAGGGAATAATAAGAAAAACAAATAAAATATTTGGATTTGGCTCACGAGGTTGTCAACATATGGAGTGTGGATTCGGTAATTATTGATCCAATAGTTGTATCGGTTCACGCACTGATTGCCAGAGGCTCAACATCTCAGGAGGCTCGCGTTAAGCAGTTGGGTCAATGGCCTGATGCAGATGGCAGTTCTTCTCGACACGGCACGTATTGTGAGGAGATTCCTCTCTCTGGAGCCCATAACCACCGGTAGCTTGGTCCCTGTACCCGATGCCGGTGGGCCACTATTTTTTATTTTTTTAAATTATATTTGTTTTTTTTTATATAGAATGTATCTAAATATAATTTATATGTATTTTATATTCAATAAAGGAAATAATAATAATTTAATTTTTGAACCCGTGGCGGGGCACTCTTATTCCAGAAGGGCAATGGGGCATACACATTAGAGTTCCAAACTAGTGAACTTCATTATCTCTCTTCATGTTTCATGCGTGCCAAATCAAAAGCCATAGTACCTTTACGAGTACCTTTTTTTTTCGTGCGGAAATCCCCTCGGATAACCCCCCGCCGGTCAGCGGGGGCGGTTATGTCGGGCTTGAACCGACTAAAACCGCACGCCGTCTCGGGTCTACAGACGCCGGTGTAAGGTTGCCCATAGAGCATATCCCTCGGACCCCGACTGACCCTGAGCCATCACCGGTTTCGAGATGGCCCCCTCGGGTGTGGGAACCACGGTCTCCCCGTCTTGCCCCGGTTTGAGGGAGGGGCGCTAGTCGCCCCGCCGTCCCGGCCTGCTTCTGCTGGGGTGACTGGCGGCCTCACCTGCCACCCCCAGGCCTGCGCTCATGGAGGACGGAGGGCGTTAAGCCCTATACGAGTATCTACTAATACTTATGAGCGACTAATGCTTAAATTCGTAAATCGTAAAATCTGTCTGTCATCTTCTGTCCTCTGAAATTGCATTTACCCGCAACACCACCGTTTTCCCAAATATTCCAAACAAAACGCTTTGCTTCTATCGTTATTGTCACAGAAGTATCTACAGTTTGGACAACTTAGCATCGGGATCCTGCCGTTTGGCAAAATACGTTTCGTCAAATTTCACTTCCCAGAACAATTTATCGCATAGTTTCATTTCCCAAAAGAATCTTTAGCAAATTTATATTTCGCATTTTGATCACTTCGTCAAATATTCATTTGGAAACTTTTTACTTGCTCAATTTTTATTATGTCAAATATACATTAAGCAAATGCTTTACTTTCTTAAAAAAAAATTTATTCCAAAAGTAAGTTCGTTCTAAAAGCATGTCTCATTAATAATTGATTATAAATAAAGTAAAATACATTAATTTCATACAAGTTACGTAGGCTAGATCGGATCTGCCAGAAAAGTGGGTTAGGTTAGGTTAGAACTGTGGCCCCAACAGAGCGCGAGCTGAGCGAGCGAAGCGAGTGTGCCGCGGCAGCGGCGGCGAAGCGCTGGAATTTATTTGTATAATAGCAATATAATTATTATAGAAGTTCTTATCTGTAAATTATTTGCCCAAGGTGAAACAAACACCCATGCAGCAGTGTATTTTTTTGCCATGTATATTGCCAGCCATGCCAGGGAAAAGTATGTTATGCCAAACCATATTTGACTACCTAATACTTGGTAAAATAAAACTTTGCCATGTAATTATTTGTTAAACAATAAATTCCCAAAAATAGTATTGCTAACTGTAAAATTGCGAAAAGTTGTTTTGCCAAATGAAAATTTGAGAAACATACTTTGGCACGTGACACTTTGGGGAACGTTTTTTGCCAAACAATAGTAAACCCTTAGCATCACATTACCACTGCAATCATGCAAATAGTGGATATAGTGTTTTTGTTACATTTGGGACGTTGCTACTTAGTCTAACACGTACTTAGATAAGTGTAAAGTAACTCAATTATAGGAATGATATTCCTATAATATCATATGTACTTTCAAAATTACATCCGAGTCAGTGAAAGTAAGTAGGTACGAAATCTTTTGATTTATTTTTTGCTACGGGTAACTATTTATTAACTTTTACTTGGCTCTTAGATTACGTAATTATAGTTAAGTTTCAAACATTAGTATCGTTAGGAATAACTCATGAGCGCATATTTAGCCAACTACAGTGACGTAACATTTAGATTCAGATCATATCCAGTTACTCTTATAGTTATAACAGTAGCAAAAAAAATTTTTTTTTTAGATATCGAATTAAATATCTACTCACTCTTCGCCACAGATTCGCTCAGATATCTCAAAGATTATGAACTAAGTCTTTACTTAGTTCATAATCTTTGAGATCCTGTGTCAGCCAAAGTCTATTTCAGAATAGTGACTCTTGTTAGCACTTCATCATCATCACAGCGTAAATCCTGGTTTTATTCAAAAAGCTTGCACTTTGGACCACAGGGTCCGCTCTCCCACTCTTTCTATTGATTCGGCTTATCTTCGCGTTTATGGGAGCTTTTATTCTTACGTCTCTTTGTTTTATGAATGAGCTTCAAAAATGTAGGGGCAAGACGGGGACACCGTGGTTCCCAAACTCGAGGGGGCCATCTCGAAACCGGAGATGGCCCAGGGTCAGTCGGGGTGCGAGGGATATGCTCTATGGGCAACCTTACACCCCGGCGTCTGTAGACCCGAGACGGCGTGCGGTTTTAGTCGGTTCAAGCCCGACATAACCGCCCCCGCTGGCACGCGGGGGGGTATCCGAAGGGATTTCCGCACGATAAAAAAAAAATAAAAGTATCTGCCATAGCTAGAGATATGCATCCGTGCAAATATATTCGAGACAGTGTCACAGACTCCATTTCAAACGAATCGTTTTATACCATTTTTATTGTGTGCTGGACATTATATCCATCAGATGTTCGTATTACTACTACCGCATGAACTTGAGCCGCAACAATGAAACATTGAATTTCTAACAACGTATACTATGTAGTTATATCGTAGGTACGTACTTATAACGATTCCGTGAGAATAACGCGGCTCTAACAAAGTGATTATTATTGTTTTGAGGGTCAAAATTGTTGGTATAACAGAATGACTTCACCTTCGACTAATTATAACACAGAGAACTAATAAAAATTCGTAAATCACCTATTTGGCCAAGGTTACAATGAGTTTGTCATACAACTTGAATATTTTACTGTATGTGATGGTCTCGTTTTCCGGATTTCAGCATTTTCGATTACAGAATAGCCGTTCTTAGATTCATTTTTTGAAACTAACCATGAAATGCGTAGGTATTCCTAATATTCTCGTTATCCTTCCAAATGTAAAAATGCATACCCCCCCCCCCCCGCCGCCGGCCAGCGGGGGCGGTTATGTCGGGCTTGAACCGACTAAAACCGCACGCCGTCTCGGGTCTAGGGTAGGTATAAGTAAGTGAGGTTTCCAAATCGTGGTCACTGGGTTGCATATCCGATTTCACTTTGCACACTAAAGACGTGAACCCACTCATAACTAAATCAATTTAGCCTAGCTGGAGGGTTTAACGAGAATACTAGTAATTTCGGTTACTAGTTCATACAGCTTACCCTTTAAAAAAATGTAATTTAGCATCAATACTTAAACCTAAACATAAACCTAAAGAACAAAGTCGATTCCACCGGTTCAATATCACTGTCTATTGAGGTGAACATTAATCTTCACTTAACAGTTTGCAAGTAAAAATACTTTTGATTTTTGAAGTCAAAACTTTTTTAGGTCCGTTGAGCTTGCTTTTTTGTTTCCATATGAGCACTTTTTGGGTGGAGAAAAACCATGAAACTCGCGTATTGTTTAATCGTTACGTCACCTCTAAATCTTAACCAAGACGCCTACGTCACGCAGAACGCTTTCCATATTTTATTTTTTTGAAGTGAAAACTTTTTCATGTGCGTTGAGCACTTTCCATATGAGCACTTATTGGGTTAAGAAAAATCATGGAACTCGATTTTTTTTTAATCGTCATGCGTCATCGTCATATTATTTTATAACAACACCATCGTTATTGAAGCTGGAGGAAGGGACGGACGAAGGGAGGGAGGGTAAGATGGAGGGAGGATATTTGAGGTAGCGAGTGACGCAGGGAGTGAGGGAGGGAGCTATGAAGGGCGGGATGTAGGAAAGGTGGGACGGATGATGGCGATTCAAAAAATACACGTAATTGTTCAAGTTTCCACTTCTGTCGGCATTCCCGGAGTGCCACTGCCTTTTTTGTTCATCGAGGCATGGGAGATTGCTTTATTCAATTCACCATAATCTTTTAACTGTCTTTTAATTTCAAGTCTTTTCATATCAAGGCATTATAATCTACCAACAAAACAATAGATACTATTTTGTCCCCTACGTAATAATAGGGCAGGTCATTGTCATCATCCTCATCATAATCTCCTTATTATTCAACAGATGACGTCCCGTGTAGCCCTAATCGTGGCTGCAGTGTTGCTATTCGAACACACACAAGCAGCGCCTGCCAACGAAGCTACCCGATCAGACAAAACTTTAGCAGCTTCTCAACCCTTGAATCAAGAAAAAGATGATCTCATAACTGATGCCAGTGGTTGTATGTACAATATTTTACTGTATTTCTTTATAGTATAAAATATACTATGGAGTTTACTTTCCTAATGCAAATAATATAATATTTAAGTAGGTACAGAAAGATAGGGGTGTGTGTTGGGTAACCTCCTCGAGTGTCGCTCCGATTCCGATCCCGCTGCAGTCCGGGGGGAACGGAATCGGAGCGGCCGGTACACCCTGGGCAGCGGTCAATGGCTTCCCCTTCATAGGGTTGGCATTGATCGTCGGCCAATACCCAACGTGGCGGGAACACATCGCTCTCCGTACTCCTCTGCTTTCAGAGAAGACAGGATGAGCGATGCTGTTAGTGGTGAGATGGCCCAGGGTCAGTCGGGGTGCGAGGGATATGCTCTATGGGTAACCTTACACCCCGGCGTCTGAAGACCCGAGACGGCGTGCGGTTTTAGTCGGTGCAAGCCCGACATAACCGCCCCCGCTGGCCGGCGGGGGGGTATCCGAAGGAATTTCCGCACGAAAAAAAAAAAAAAAAGGTACAGAAAGATAATTAGGCACCTACGTTAGGTAACATAACATAAACTCACGCCTATATCCCCGAAGGGATAGGCAGAGGTGCTAGCACCCACGTTTCGCCAGTTTATGTTTTAGGTCCCAATGTAATAGGTGGCGAGCCTATTGCCATTAACCGGGCACTTATAAACCTACGATAAATACACACATAACTTCGAAAAGCATCGAAAAGTCATTGGTGTGTGCCATGGTAATACCTGGGATCGAACCCGAGACCTCGTCTCAGCAGTCCACTAGGCTACCGCAGAATAGTTAGGTATTAGATTGATTTATACATAAGTATAAAGTTCCAACTTGCGAGGGCGTTCAATATATTCTCGGAATAGAATAATTTACAATGATCTTCTATTAAAATCAGGTAGATATTTTAATACTAACACGACAGCGTTTGACAAGACATGGCATGACTGATTATTCAATAAATTAATAAGATCTTACGACTTTCAGTGTGAGAATGTACATCATCATATTATCATCGTATTTCAAGGAAAGAAGCTTTCAGTTCGTACACAACAATGTGTGCTCAGAAATTGTGCGATATCAATTCAGGTCCCTCAAGGCCGTATACTTGACCCTGTACCTTTCTCATTTGTACGGCAGATCTACCACTAATGAAAATACAGTGACTGCAATCTATGCTGATGATACTGCTTTGCTATCTATACCTAAACACTTATACTAGATAGATAGAAGACTAACATAAGAAACAAAACACACATGGCGCAAGGGGTGCGGGGTACTCGGGTGCAGGGTCCTAGGGGCGCAAGTCAATAGCTTTACCAGGTACCAGGGGTATCAACGCATGATATATTAGGTATAAAGCGATCGGTTAGCGCCGTTTCATAAGTTCGTTCATTTTAATAAAAACTACATGCTTAACATTAATTATACCTACTTATAAAAATACATTATACAATAAGACAATATTGTTTTCATCTCTGCAGCTCAAAAAGGGTACCTTTTAGGGCGTAAAAACTCGCAGCAAAATCGCATTGCGATTTCTGGGAACGATTATAAATATCGTGTTATTTTCCTCAACTATAACCTAAAACACTTCCCAATGGTCGTGGTGAAAAGTTATATGTTTCATACGTGAGCAAATTGTTAAGATGTCTCGTGCCTTTAAATCACTCACTGTGCTCAGTAGACTGTTTCTATCACTCGCTACGGTCGTTATTCAAATCTAGACTACTTCGTTAGTTCATGATTTAAGCCGGCACTCGTAGCATAAAACAACTGTGCTGACTGTGCTCACTTGTTTGCGCCTTTTTTTAAGCAAATGACTTCACTAGACCACATAATAGCTCACTTAGGACCCAAAATATTTGTGTCCGTGGTGCTTCTCTTTTATAGGTCGTTTGCCTAATTTTGTCTATTCTCCGTTTGCTACTCCACTATAAACTACTTACGATCAACCATTAACTTACAAACAACAAGCTACCGAGATAGTGTAGGTACCGCGTTAAAAATTTAAATATATTATAATAATAAAATAATGTAAAATTCATACTTTGTTCTCGGTCGCACTCACTGATTGGTGCATATTCTGCTGAACTGGTGCTTGTTATGACAGGCGAATTAACCTCATTTTGAGTGCCAGTGCCTATAAGATTATTGGGTATCCAGAAGGACCTATACAAAGACGTATTGTATTTTTTTACCGATTTCAAAAAGGTTCGCCTGTATCTATATTTCTTATTCATTAGACCTGTCAAAATTTTAGTTGTTAATGGGTTTGGGCACAGCCGTCTTATATGATAATATAAGCATCTAATGCCTGTACCCTCGATGCCTACCTTTATCATCTACACGTCGATTCCCTTCGAGGTCTTTCTTTAGATTCGAAAATAAATAGGTAACTAGTTCTTTACTGCAGGCTATGTGTACGTAATAACTATTATTTAACTGCTTATACTTCACAGATCCTTATCGGTATTCAGATTGGGGTCGCGGATATTCCAGCGGTTATGGAAGTACCGGCTATGGTTCATTAGACGATAGATATGCGGGATATGGTACATACGATACTGGAAATGGTTATGGATTTGATGGAGACTACTCAAGATACGGAGGCGGTAGTTACTCGTCAGGCAGTGCGGTTGGATACGGAAGCAGTAGTTACCCGTCGAGCAGTGCGGGAGGATACGGAGGTTCTTATGGCTATGGGGACAATAGCGGTTATGGTGGTTACGGCGGTGTTTCGGGCAACGGTGGACTTAATTCCTACTATGGTTATAATAACCCGTACTACCAAGGCGGTAACAACCACTTGGGATATGGTTATTATAGAAGGCCCGGCTATGGTAATATTTATAATAGCGGTATCACTCCTAGCTTAGTCACTGGATATAGAGGCTATTCTAGAAAATGAATGTTTAGTATGTACATAATTATTTATTCTTTAAGTTACCAAAGTGCATCCAAAGTTTTAATATTAAGTAAATAATTGATTTATCTTATTCCACATTTACACCGTAATGAATTATGATGTATCTACTAAACTATTAAATATTTTATCTCTTATTTTTTATTTCTGATACTACGAAATAAAATAAACATGAAATCACATTAAAATCTTTATTACTAACAATGTGACATACACGTAATCTTAGACATACATGTTATTTCATTTTGTTTTAATCATAACATACCGTAATATAAAGACAATAAAATTATTTTATGCCACTAAAACTTAGTCAGTTTCGTAGGCACTGTTGTGTACGAAAAATTAGGGGCTAGTCGGAACCTGACACACTAGTTTGCTTTTTCATTGACTTCAATGCCCTCTCGCGAAGTTTTTTTTCTAAATCTTCATTGTTCACCTTTCCTTCCTCTTCCTCTTCCTCAGCCTCCTCACTGTCGGAGGAGTCTTCCTTCTTTTTTGATGATTTCTTATGTTTCTTGTGTTTCTTATGCTTCTTTGAATGTTTTTTGTGTTTTTTAGCTTTCTTAGACTTTTTAGGTTCGTCACTATCAGAATCAGAATCAGATTCAGACACTTTCTTTCTGGGTTTCTTTTTCGATACCGGATCGCTTTCGGAAGAAGAATCTTCTTTCTCGCGTTTCTTTGCTTTTTTATCAGAATCATCACGGGATGATTTGGATTTAACTTCCTCAGAGTGTTTTGTTTTAGCGGGTTTATCTTCAGTCTTTCTACTCTTTGTCACTTCCGGAGACGCTGCCCGATCTTTAGTCGTCTCTGCCTTTTTACCGCGCCTTGCATCTTTCTCTGAGCTAGATGTTTCACGTTTGGATGCTTTTTTCTTGCTTGTTTTTTCATCACTATCAGAACTATCATCGTGAGAGTCTTCGGAATTCTCAATTTTTTTTGACTTACTTTGCTTGCCATCACTTTTTTCAGAGCGCGTATGTTCGACACTGACATCTTTATTGCGTTTCTTGGACTTCTTGTCTGCGTCAGATTCACCTGGAATGTTCTTTTGCTTAGACTTAGAACTCTTATGCTTAACCTCTTCTTCCGAACTTGATTCCGAACTGGACGAACGAGCTCTCTTCTTGCGAGACTTCTTAGTTACCTTCTTTTTAGCATTTTTTTTACTTTTCTTTTTCCTGTCATCCTCAGAGTCACTAGAAGAACTGTCTTCAGAATCACTTTCACTAGAAGAGGTCTCTTTTTTAGGTTTCTTTGCTCTTTTAGAATTGGATTTCTCCTTACGTTTGACTTTTGATTTAGTCTTGGACTTTGCAACTTCCTCACTACTCTCACTGTCTGACTCAGATTGCTGTGCTTTGCGTTTTCCTTTCTTTGCTTCTCTGGCTTTAGTTTCTTCCTCATTCTGTTCTTTGCCTGATGCATCGTCAGCTGATTTCTCAGCTTTTTTATTCTCGATTTCGTGTTTACGTAAGAATGGTGAAGGAGTACGAGACAAACTTCTAGAATACTCACGCAAATGCGGAATGGCAACAATGTCTTCTTTTTCTTCGTCTTCAGATGAATGTCCAGGTTTTGGGTCTTCGCGATCGCGGTCTTCATTTTGAGGTGCTGACTTATCATTAGCTACTGAAGACTCCCTGCTTGAGCTAGACACAACGCGTTCTTTAGACTGTTCGCGTGGCAGTGACACACGTTCCAAAGATTTTTTATGGGTCTTGTCCAAGTTTTCTGCAACAATACAATAAAGATCATTAATATCTCAGCCAATGACCAAATATTATGAAGAACCTCAACACAATAATCTAAGTAAATAATAAAGCTGAAGAGGTTGTTTGAACGCGCTATTACTTATATCTTACTATTTTGAACAGAGAAATATCAGAATTGGTGCTAAAATCCATAACTCAAAAGACTCTAGAATCTCTTGAATTCTACTCTGTTTTAATCAGTATTTCTATAAAATGGAATATTTTTTGTCTCTGTTCTTCTTCTTCTGCTTGACTTGGCCGATCTCTGATACAGCTACGCTGATTTTGACGGGCTGATGTTATAAGCGTCTATTCGGTTTTGTTAGATTCTTAGTTCGATATATCGGGCAAAACGAAAAAAATATTCCGTTCTTCTAGATTAATATTTTGTCAGATAATGGTCTTAACGAACACTTAGAATGTTAGTTCGATTAGTCGAACAAAACGGAAAAATATTCCGTTCTTTTAGATTAATTCTTTTTAGTTCATGGTAAAACAATCCGAAAGATATAAAGTGTGTTAGTTTGATTAGGCGAACAATGCGGGATCAATATTCTGCTATGTTAGATTATTATCCGGAACAAAAATTGTAATGGTTTAGATCAATAATAAAATTTTCCATTTAGTTAGTAGTAAGACTCCACCTACCTAACCTATCAAGATCAGAGTCTGTACTTATGAGTACTAGGTGTTTTTCCGGCCACACAGGCCGATGTGACTATACGGGGCGTAAGGTTTTAGTCCGTTCGAGTCCGAGATTAGCTTTGGTGAGGTGAAACCCAATAAAAAGAAAAGAGAAAAGAAAAGTAATAAAAGCCAATTGACACAGAAAAATATTTTCTTTCTCTGATCTGTCACTTTAACTAACTATTTTAACTATTTTTTTTAGAATATTAGTAACCGAAATTAAGTGTTTTAACCCAACTCCTCTAGCTAAGCTAAATTGCTCGTATACGGCGTGAGTTCACTGCGGTAGTGTAATGGCCAGGATTCTAACTCAGGCCCCTCTCGATCGTAAGGCCGACTTCTTAACTACGAATTTATTTTATTTTTACATTATTATTGTTATTTTCGTAACATTTCACCACAGCCTTTGACTCTTTCTTACAGTCATGCAGAGTTTATATTTCAGTAGAATGAGTATATATAGAATGAGTTATGCTTTCTATTTAGTTAGATTGTTGGCTGTTAGATCAATCTCACAAAACGGAATGGTTGTTTCTGTTCCTAAAAATTCCCTTCTGTGAGATTTTTCCATATTGTTCGATTAATCAAACTAACAGTCTAGCATAACGGAATTGATCGTTATAAGGGTTAATTGAGGCTACATATCTTTTAAAAAATAATTAGGGTCAATTGGATTATAGGATTCTTTTCAAGAAATTTCCCGTGTGTAGCAGCGACACGCCACTAGTTAATATGACGTGCAAATGTGATGTGTATTGTATCAGTAGGTATAGGTCTATATAATATTACCTATAATACTAACCTTTTCGAGGAATCGAAACAGATTTTTCCAATCTTTCCTTAATTAGATCACTGGATCGCCTATCGCGTGATTTCCGATCTCTTGATCTGGTATCCTTGATGCGGTCTTTAGATCTTCTATCCCTTTAAAAGATAACGAGTCCATTAATTATGGAAGCAACATGCAACAGATCCTAATACGAAAATCTCGGCCCCACCAAAATCTCCAAGGCTCCGGGGCTCAAGTCAACCTCACCTGCAAGCCAGTACACCTGCTGATTGATGAAGGAGACTGGCACAAGCTTCCATCTCGGGGTTGGAAAGTGAGACGACAGTCGCTCTCATAGAAGCCGTATAAGTCAATTGAAAAGGAGTAGGAGTAAGCGGATCCCCGGCTCCTAAGTGAATGCCTCGGATGCAAACGGGACCAACCCTAAGATGATGGTGATAATACGATAAGCTGTTTATTCCTGTTACCTGGACCTGTCTCGCGATCTTCTATCCCTAGATGCTGGTCTTCGTTCCCTGGAGCGGCGATCTCGTGAGCGACGTCCGGAACGACGACGCGATATCGACCGCCTGCGAGACCGAGACCGACGACGGTCACGAGATCTATCCAATATTAAACGACTATCAATTGCGAGTTTTAGTGTCACATTATAGGAAGAATTACATTCCATGCATTTTCAATTAGGAACTTACCTATCCCTTGAACGTCTGCGAGTACGTGACTCAGATCGCCTGCGTCTTTCCATTGAACGACGACGATCACGAGATCTGCAATATATAGTAGGTCAGATTGTATGCCAAACTTAACTGGTTAGGTGGAATACTAGGAATATCGGTTTCTAATATTCTTTAAAAAACATAGTTCACTAACCTTTCCCGACGTTCTCTTTCGCGTCGTCTACGTTCCCTCTCTCGTTCTCTCTCACGCTCCCGCTCTCGTTCTCTCTCCCGTCGATCCAGCGACCTGCGGCGACTGCCACGGCGACGAGATTTACTTCTGCACAAATCCAATCTTAATATATTTATTATAATATATTACCATGTTAGGTTCAATCACAACTGGTACAATTGGTGGCCGAGTAGTCAGTTTGCGTCATCAATAGAGTGCAGGTTTATAATATGCAATAAAAGCGACATCCTAATTCATTAAATGTGCTTTCAATACATCCCTCTATCTCTAACCCACTGCGCCAAAACGATTTCTGTAGTTTATGAGAAAGCTAGGGTAGGGACCAATTTGTTACAGAGAGCATTGATACCCGTATGCTCTCCGTAACAAATTGGTCCCTTACCTATAAATATAATAAGACTATACCACAGTAAAGGTAATCCTGCAATGGTTGATGGCAAATAACAAAATTTAAACTTGTATAATAGGTAGATAACATTGTCCTATATGATTTATATTATCACTTACCGTTCACGTCGTGTACTACGTCTAGGACTGACGCTAGTAGAAGAATCACGGTTCGAGCGATATTGACGCTTCTTGTGGGATGACCTTTTCTTTGCACTGCCACCTATAAATAAAAGATCATAAATATATCCTCTCGGATCAAAACAAAGCATATATGACGCACGCGAAAATACTTACGTGATGAAGCAGACGTAGATCGCCTTTCACTTGATGACCGCCTTTTCTCTACAGGCTTTTCTTCCACGACTTTATCGTCTGCCGACCTAAGATGAAAAATGCCTTTTGTGTACTAATGCTTGTAAAAATTGCACATGTTTGATTTTTCCTTATCTCCACCTTCTGGATCCAGATCAACCTCAGCTGGTAGTCCATACACCTGCTAAACAACGGACGAGGCTATGGCGTAAGCTTTCCTCTCGGGGTTGGAAGATCAGACGGTAGTCGCTTTCGTAAAAGTCAACAAACCAATAAAAAATTAATAAACTGACCCCGGGCTCCAAAGTGTAAACTTTTGAGCGCAATCGGAAAATAGCTAGGAGGAAGTCTGACTATTATAATATGATAAGCAACTTACTTTTCAGGTGAAGCCGATCTAGACTTTTGACCCTCATCTTCAGTTTTCTCTTCCTTAGTAACATCTTCCTTGCTCTCATCTTTACTTGTATCAATTGTGGTTATATGATTCACATCCTCCTTTACTTCAGTATCTTCCTTTTTGTCAGGAGATTTACCATTTTCTACAACAATTAATGCTATAAAGATTAATACAGATGTATACCATATCTTATATCATATATATTCAATCTGTAAGAAGTCAATCAGTGTTTTCGTTTTGAAACAGGCTAGATGTCAGAACCGATTAAAACTTCACATCACATTATACATGTCCTCACCCTTTGGTTCAGTTGCCTTAATTTCCTCCACATGTGAAGACTTCGACTGGCTGCTTCTGTCGCGACTCCGCCTTCTCGAACGACGCGGGCTGCCTCCGTTGCGGTGCCTAAAGTTTTGTGCAAAAGTTTAATGTAGATTTTATATTAAAATGTAACATCAATTAGAAACATTGAGGGGCTCATGGTTAAGTGGTAACGAGGTAGGTTAGCATATTGCAAGATTAAGCAATACTAGGCAGGTCAATCTTAGGACGGGTGACCATTCTTAACACAACGAGAACACTCCATGCCTAGGAAAGCATATTAAGCTCTCGATCTCGGTTGCCATAGGAATACATGAATTCGGTGGCATTCGTTATAGGTAGTTAAAGCGCTAAATAGTTCGTCAACTTGATCTAACTTCAGAACTGCGATATCGCCAATGGGTTGTAGAGGTGCCTCACGGAAAATATCGAAGTTACACCGTTTCAAAGTTAAGCTGAAAGCAGACTCACCCTAAGTGGGCAAAGGATTCGGAGGATCAATAAGAAACGTGAACTTACTTCCTGTCACCTGAACAGTCCCTTGACCTGGATGATCGCGATCGACGCCGCTCCCTCGAACGACGCCGCGAGCGCGACCTCGAACGGGATCTGCGCCGGTCTTTTTCTTTGTCCTTATCTTTCTGCTGTTCTTCCTATCATGAGAAAATGCAAGATTTAGTCCGAATATTATCAGTGTTCCCATAATAAAATATAACTAAACCGCAGTCTGTTATTAGTAATACACTTGTCGGAATAAACTTACACACAAAGTACAATAATATAGTAATAAGCGGTGGCAATATTGGCGAAGTGATCGTCTAAACCACTGCACTATGTTTACTATTATCTAATAGTAAATAAGTCGTGTCTGTACATCGGAGATATTTAAAAAAAAATACTTGGGATATGTTAAATGAATGATTCTGAAAAAAAAAAATCTTTTTGGAAATCTTGTACTTTGTTTGTTCGCGATGGGCGCAAAAAGTACAGAACGGATTTTGACGCCGTTTTTTCTATTGGAAAGATCTTGGTCAGACTTAAACTCTGTCGTATGTTTGATTGCAATTGGTTAAGTAGACAACCGACCTATTTATTCTCTTTACTCATCTTACAACTTATAAATTATATTTTTAAATACACTTAATAAAAAAGAAACCAAACAAATATCACAATATATAAAATAGCGATCCACCGGTATCGGGTACCGGGAACCTTTAGAACACCTCACATTGCATGCGGTGACAAGGAGGACTGTCTTCAGCCCTTAACCCTGTTGTCCAACATAAGCCTCTAAAGGTGTTGGTCGAGGCTCTTAGCAATCAGTCTGTAGATCTATACTACTATCGCCGAACAATATCGCCGAATCCGCATTCCACATGTCGACAACCTCATGAGCTAAATCCAAATACTTAATTTGTTTTCTTTTTCAGCTTTCATGAGGTTCTGGTAATGAAGAATAATGATATCAACAATCACTGCAAGCGTCTCTAATCGATTTTCACCACTATAAAAGGTTTATTGGGTACAATAGTCCTGTCAGTGATAAGATATTGATCCCAGTATAACAGTCCAAGATCCCGGGCTTCCCAGATCTCGCTTATTTTTACACTACTTTGTATGTACTTTTGCTAGCTTATCCCTGCGGCCATTGTTCAGTAATTGTTTTATAAAAGTTATAGGTTGGTAAAAACAGTACGTAGTTCACTTAAATTTGTAGTGATCATTTTGACGTATGTGTTAGAAAATATTGTTAAAAATTCATTATGAACATTTCCAACATCGTTTCGTCGGTGGTAACTTTTACCAGAACCCTAGAAAGTATCTCCCATAAAAAAAAGTTATTTCCTTAAGTTTACTGTATGTTATTGCTTCCCTGAATTCGTTCCTTATCAGCGCAGCGGCGCGGCAATATCGGATGGTGTAATACAGGGCGTGTGTTTTTTTTTTTCAATATCAACGGGTTTGATTGCTGGCGAGCCCAGTTTTGATGGAAACTAAAGCTGCATCATTTAGATTTTGGAAAATCAGTATTCCTAGCCAGGAATCAAACTTGTTAATTTTGGGGCGAAATAAATACAGCCTGCATTATTGCACCACTCGATAGTGCCGCTAATAAGGAATGAATTCTGGGAAGTAATAACGTATGGCAAACTTAAGGAAATATCTCATTTTTAACAAAAAATAGTACCTACCCATAAAACCGGACCTACCTTTAGCACCTGATTACTGACAAATGGCCGCCGGGACAAGCTAGCAAATATGCACACATACCTACACTGTATTATCCTATACATTTTATGTTTGTAAAAATAAGTGAGGTCTGGGAAGCCCGGGATCTTACACTATAATGTAACTCGACCACTTTCGAGAAATGCGTCGGTCACACACGCCTGTAGTATGGTACCTCCGAAGACACAAGATTGTATTTAAGGGCAAGTTGCTGATGTACAATCTTGGCCACTTGGATGTGTCTGTGCAAATACTCGCCTTTCGCAAGACGAGAACAACCGGAAATAATGTGTCTGATGGATTCTCCGGGACGGTGGTATGCCCGATATCTGTCAACCGTACCGTCCTTCGGAGAATACTTCCGATAGTTGATCTTCATAACTTCGTCCATCATTGCAAAGACAAAACCATTATTTAAAATTAAGAACCATTATGTAAAATTCTATATTTATTATTATTATTTCCAATATAGGGACACCGGCAACAGGATAAATGATCCACCCATAACGTGTGGGCCACTACACTATCATAATAAGTACAATAACTCACCATTCTTTTCTTGATTTCTTCCTT
This sequence comes from Cybosia mesomella, assembly GCA_946251805.1. NCBI lineage: Eukaryota > Metazoa > Arthropoda > Insecta > Lepidoptera > Erebidae > Cybosia > Cybosia mesomella. The sequence continues at coordinate 17,500,955 of OX276393.1, read as the reverse complement.
CTTTTGCTGTGTAAATGACTCAGGTATGCCATTCTCACTAGCCTGCGCGCTTAGTAACAGCTCCCATAGTTCTCCCATGAAGAGTCGCGCATTCTTTCCGTTCAAAAATCCCGTCAAGTTGATCTGCATTTTCTTGGGACAAGGGAACTAGGATTCGAGGATACAGGATCGGGAAAGAAAATATTTTATATTAATTATATTTACCACGTTCGTTATTTCTACACCCTAACTTTCCCGTTTTTCTTATTTATTTATTTATTGTGTATGATCCATTTAATATGTAACAATCAAAAACTGGCTAAAAGGAAAGTAAAATGAAAAAGTCGTCAAGAGTACTGCAGATGATATTTGAATGTTGTATACAAATCAGCATAGAAATGACTCGAGTAAGGAAGCGATTGCTAAGTACATGTACGATTAAGTTTGGTTAGTGGTGGAGCGGGAGCAGCGACGCCGACACCGCGGCGACACGCCGGCGCCGCACCGCTGACTGCTCCGCCGGCGCTGCGTCGCCGCTCGCTCACGCAGCGATGCCTTCATTGATCCCTCTTCTACCTCTTGCATCTGTAAGGGTTTTGCGAACACAACCACATTATGCTGAACGCGAAGCCTAAAGACGGGACTTCCATACCTCGAGTCAAAACAAACTCTTAACGACTTTAACAAATTTGTTTTTGATACATTTTATGTATTATTTTATTTATGTCACAAGCTAGGGAACTCCACTGCGTTTGTTGGTTTAGAGTTAGCATGGTTTAAGTATTTAATTTCCCCGTAAATACCGATTGAGAATGCTAAGGGCCTCCGAAAGAGCGGAGTCGGCGGGCGGCGGCGGCTAGCTGGCGGCAGCGGGGGGCTCGGGCGGCTTCGACGGCGCTCTAACCGGTGTGGACCATAAAAATATCCATACGCAATCAATATACATTTGAAAATATTTTTCAATTGCAGTTTCTTTTACACAGTAATGGATTATACAAACTTTCTGCCAAACCTATTAAATAATAATACTAACTGCAAAGAAACTGCAATGATTACATTTTGTTATTTATATATAATAACTAGCAAAATAGATAACTTACCTTTTCCTCAAGCTGGTTATTGACGTAGTCAATCACTACATCATCTTCCATCTTGAGAATTTCTGTGATCTTTTGTGTAATCCAAGGCTTCAACACATCCAGCTTCACCTTCGACATGTCCACCTAAAGATAATTTTATTGAAATTGATTGAAGAAACAAAAACCTTTGAAAGATAGGCAATAGGATACATAGACAATAGGAGTTGACGTTTGGGGTTATTTTGTTTAAAAAAAGGCAAGCCAGGAGCACTCTCCTTTTCAGGGCCAGCTGACCCCATTGCACGAGGGGGTCGGGGTATGGCGGGCCTGCAAGGCCCGCGCGGGTGGGGGCCGCTCCAGGTACCCCTCTGCTGTTATCAGAGGGGACACTGCGAATGGCCCAGGGTCAGTCGGTGTGCGAGGGATATGCTCTATGGGTAACCTTACACCCCGGCGTCTGTAGACCCGAGACGGCGTGCGATTTTAGTCGGTTCAAGCCCAACATAACCGCCCCTGCTGTCCGGCGGGGGGGTATCCGAAGGTATTTCCGCAAAAAAAAGGATCTCTCTTTGTTGGTTTACTTGCATGGCAGGTTTAATGGCAAAAGAGAAAGCTCATAAAGTGTAAAGACAGAAAAATATAGCAGGTTGTTGTATTTGCCGACTCCAGAGGGAGGAAGGCATGTTTGTATTTTTGGAAATACCTACCTAGTTGTAAATATATATTTTGCTATTCATTCGCATAAATACACGAGAACATACTTTTTAAACCCAAAATTAGCCTATCAATGACATGTCTATTCAAATGTCCATGAGGCCTACTTCCAAATCGAAACAGGCCAAATTAGGTATTTTACGCGCACGCGGGGTGCGCTGGGTCGTCGTGTCGGCCAGTAAGGCGATAATAGTAGATTATTGCATCGAGCACAAAGTAATTTATTATTGCACCGAGTGCCTGATTTAGAGCCCGAGCGTCAGCGAGGGCTCTAATCTAACAGGCACGAGGGCAATATAAATTACTTAAGGCGAGGTGCATAATCTGCTTTTCTTTCAACTATTACCTATAGGAATAGTAGATAAAAGAAACTCATGTCAAACAGTTAAAATAGAAGTTTAATTATTGAAATTAAAAGTTATGCTTGAGCAATTATTAAACGTAAGGTTAAGAGTTTTGTTGGTTTTTTTTTTTTAGTTTTTTTTTTTTTCAATTTCTTTCATTTTTAAATCAGAGTTAGCAGCAATCATTTTTTAAATTTGGAACAAGTAGGATAGAAACGAATAATACGTACGTAAAAAAAAAAGTATTGATATAGGCTGGCTGAATAGAGCTAATCCATTGAGATTGGCACCTTTTGGTGCGATTAAAAAAAAACTGTAGAGCATTAAAGACTCGCTTTGTGCTGATTTTTGGTGTGATTGTGATGAAATTAAAGCATAGTTGGAAGAAAAATGGTTTAGATACTTTGATATTTTTACTTATGTTTTACTTTCGTGGTTTTGTCAATTTAAATATAAATTAACTATTTATTTATTAATCACTAGCTTCTGCCCGCAGATTCCCTCGCGTAAAAGTAACTTTACCAAACTATTATCTCAAATACACATTACTGGGATAAAGTGATGTCCTGTATTAATCTAGAAAATGATCTATCTACGTGCCAATTTTCACCCATATCTGTTTAACGGTTTACACGTAATTGAGTAATAAACATTTTTACTAATTTTCACATTTATAATAGGTACTAGCTGTTTGATCTCCGTCCTCCATGAGCGCAGGCCTGGGGGTGGCAAGTGAGGGCGCCTGTCACCCCAGCAGAAGCAGGCCGGGACGGTGGGGCGACTAGCGCCCCTCCCCCAAACCGGGGCAAGACAGGGACACCGTGGTTCCCAAAACCCGAGGGGGCCATCTCGAAACCGGAGATGGCCCAGGGTCAGTCGGGGTGCGAGGGATATGCTCTATGGGCAACCTTACACCCCGGCGTCTGAAGACCCGAGACGGCGTGCGGTTTTAGTCGGTTCAAGCCCGACATAACCGCGCCGGCCAAGGGATTTCAGCACGAAAAAAAAAAAAGGTACTAGCTGTTTCCCGCGGCTTTGGCCGCGTGAAGTTCTGATCCTGTCCTACAACCCATGGGAACTTTTTCCTGGGATAAAAAGTACTCGTAAGTAAGCTGACCCCACCGCTCATTACTTTTGAATAGTATGAAAGTATGTCGGTTTTTCTGGGAGCGACTGCCGTCGGAACCCCAAATCCCCTGAAAGGATAACCTGCGCCAGAGCCTCGTCCGATGTTTAGCAGATGAGATTGGCTTGTCTCTCGTCTATTGTCCTACAAAGGTGTTGGTAGGGCCGTCCTGCTATCAAAAAGTATGGTATGCATTTATGTTCATGCTCTAAGTTTTTTATAAAAGAAAAAGTCCATGTAAACTTGCTTTTTGATCCCCAACCGTAAACGAGGGATGTTATAAGTTTAACCTTTCATATAATCCATATTAAATAAAAATGTATGACGCTTATACATTTTCATCAATTCAGAATGGCTAGATCGATTTGGATAATTCTTCTTTATTATGTTTCAAAATATCAGATGGGTTGTATGAAAAATGTATAAATTAATCAAATGTTTGTGCGCGCGTCAATTCAGAATGGCTTAACCGATTTGACTGATTCTTTTTTATTGTGTTCGTAATTGTCAGAACATAATATGGGTTGTATGAAAGAAATTGTATCAAAAATGGCATGAGTAAAGTAATTGCAAAAATGTTTCTACGTGCGTCGATTCAAAACGACTTACGACTTGACTAATTCTGTTTTATTGTTTTATAATTTATCAGGAATTAATTGAGTCAGGAGATGGTTAGGTAAAGGGGGGTAAGGTTGCTCGCGTCCGTAGGACTTACCACCTTCTCCTAGGCCCACCCTACACGTGCCCCCCGGGTGGTGCTAAATGAGCAACAACGCCGAGCAACAGGCGGCGGTCAAATAACCTGTCCACTGGTATACCACAGACCAAGGAGGACTAAATCCCTCCTAAAAGTGTGGCCATGCTGCCTTGGGAAAGCAACATGAGTATGTCCCGCCTTCTTTTGAATTATGAAAATATGAGCGATACGAATGTTGATTTGTCATGCGATCCGGCTAACGCCCGGCGCTCGCAGGTACCCGGGCCTGCAAGTGTGAAATATGTTACCGAAGACTGCGCGGCGGTGGACGACCAGGCCCCCGCAACGGTGAATGCTACTGGAAGCACTAATAAAAAACTTGTACAGCAGGCATTTCATCCAAGCCTATTCATCACAAGACCAAGGTCGAATTCACTGGGAAATATCAAAACCATGGACTCAAGCACTTCTCATCCCATGTCCCCAACAATAACTATTGCAGACGATGAAGACAACAACATCTGCCCTCCCTCCTGGCAAAGAGTACCTACTGATCGTTACCCCAAAAGGAAAAAACTATCAAACAGTCCGCCAAGTACTGAAAGAGTACAAACGGAAATAAAAACCTCTAACAGATACAGTGAATTACCTGTAGATTTACTTGATGATGAGTCAACTGAAGCTGCCTCTACTCAAGTGAAAAAGGTCAGCAAACCACCACCCATAATATTATATGGCATAGAAGATCTCTCCCAATTAACAGAACTATTAGATAAGTCTGTACCAACTGGCAGTTACTCATATAAAGTTATTAATAGAGACCAGCTACGAGTGATGACACAGTCAGCTGAAACATATAAAAGTCTCATTGATCTAATCCGTGCCAAAGGCCTCATTGGTCATACATTCACTCAAAAGCAAAATAAATGCTACAGAGTTGTAATCAAAAACTTACATCACACTACCCCCAAATCGGCTATAATGGAAGAAATAGAAAAAACGGGAAACAGGGTACGAGGCGAAATTGTTTGTGCAAGGTCTAAGAAAAACAAAATGCTCCTGAACATGTTCTTTGTAAACGTGGAACCTAGCCCCAATAACCCGCAAATAAAAAATATAGAATATATATACCACACGAGAGTTAAGATCGAAGATCCAAAGAAATCAACTGATATTCCTCAGTGTACTAGGTGTCAACAATATGGGCACACCAAAAATAACTGCATGCGCCCATACAGGTGTGTCGAAGTGTGCAAAAGGACACAAAACCACTGACTGCCCAAAAAAGGATCGGAACACACCAGCAACTTGTACTCTATGTCATGGTGACCATCCAGCCAATTACAAGGGCTGCCAAATTTATAAAGAGATCAGAGCAAGAAAAATGACACAAGCTGGAAACAGGAAAGCTCCATTTATACCACCACCTCAAAAAGATGATTTTCCTCCACTAAACCCTAGCAGATACACTAGACAACATTCTAATCAAGAAAGAAACACAGCAAACATACCTGAAAATATGTCCAACACCACAAATACCAACTACTGGAATAGAAAAACAGAGAATACACAATCTCAGTCAACAAGCTCCCTTGAGCAAATTATTATTAAACAATCAGAGAAGATAGACATTCTCATTCAACAAATAGGGACCCTAATGGGCCTTTTAACAACCCTCATAGCCCGACAGAAAAAATGAAATTCCTACGCATTGCTTCATGGAATATAAATGGCTTATCTCCGAATACGCAAGAGGTTGAGCTTTTCATAAACTATAACAAAATAGATATCCTTCTAATCACAGAAACGCACATGACAGATCAAAAAGTTGTTAAAATTAAAGGATACAACATATACTACGCGAACCATCCAGATGGAACATCACATGCTGGGGCGGCCGTGATAGTTAAGGAAAACATAAAACACCACGTTTTACCAAGCTTTAGACACGCACACACAAGCCGCTGTAATCTCAATAAATGATTGGCAGGGTCCACTAAATTTGGCAGCAGTGTACTGTCCTCCGAGACACCGCATAGATGCGAGAATGTTTGGAGACTTTTTACTAACACTGGGTAAGAGATATGTTGCAGGTGGAGACTGGAACTCCAAAAATACGTTTTGGGGCTCGCGACTCACGACGACAAGAGGACGAGAGCTAAAAAAGGCAATTGATAGCAATGCCCTCAATGTAATATCAACAGGGAAACCTACTCACTGGCCATCAGATCCTAGAAAAACTCCGGATCTTATAGATTTCTTTATCACAAAAGGAATATCAGGACTCTACACAAAAATAGAATCGTGTCTAGACGGTTCCTCAGACCACACACCTGTCATCTGCACACTGAGTTCTACAGTCATACTGAAAGAACCACGTGAGACCTTGTACAACCACAAAACTGACTGGGAGGCTTTTAGAGAATACATAGAAGTAAACGCTAATCTGTGTATACCATTAAAAACTGAAGAAGACATAGAAAACGCTGCGTGGTATACGACCAACCTAATTCAAAAAGCAGCCTGGCTAACAACTCCGTTTATAAAATTTAAACCTCAAAGTTATGACGCTACCCAGGAAATCCAAGAGTTGATAACTGAAAAGAGAAAACTAAGAAGGCAGTGGCACACCAGCAGAAATAGAGAGGACAAAACAGCACTCAATAAAATTCAAAAAGAGCTCAAAGAAATGCTTGAAGAAAATGAGAATAGTACCCTGCAAGATAAACTAAAAACCCTGTCACCAAACAAAGCTGAGGACTATTCACTCTGGAAAATGACTAATTCATTAAAAAGACCAAAAGAATACATACCACCACTAAGACAAGCTGATGGTAACTGGTCACGAAAACCTCAAGATAAAGCTGAGCTATTTGCTAACTATCTAAAAGACGTGTTTAAACCTAACGAACCCGACATCGCCCTGACCGAAGAAGAAATTGATGAATTCCTCAACAGTGAGCAACAGATGTCTTTACCACTGAAATCAGTTTCACCGGCAGAAGTAAGAAAAACAATAATAAGTCTAAAGCAAAAAAGGCACCAGGGTTTGATTTAATAACGGCAGAAGTCCTAAAACAATTGCCAAAAAAAGGCATTGTTCTGCTCACAATCCTCTTCAATGCAATATTGAGAATACAATACTTTCCAAAGTTGTGGAAAGTGTCTATTATAAACATGGTAGCTAAACCAGGAAAGCCCGCCACAGAAGTAACATCATACAGACCCATAAGTCTTCTCCCCTTACTATCAAAGCTCTTCGAGAAGCTACTTCTGAGACGCTTACTCCCAATACTCGAAGAACAAAAATTAATACCAGATCACCAGTTCGGTTTTCGTGCACATCATGGGACTACAGAGCAAATACATAGAGTGGCTCATACAATACGGCAAGCACTGGAGAGGAAAGAATACTGCTCAGCCGTTTTTCTCGACATAAAACAGGCCTTTGACCGTGTATGGCACAAGGGTCTCTTATATAAGCTAAAGCTACACCTCCCAAATACAGCGTTTATGCTATTGAAGTCCTACCTGCAAGACCGAATATTTCAGGTTAAATGCGAAGATTGTCTATCATCGATCAATCAAATAGAAGCGGGTGTACCGCAGGGCTCCGTACTGGGTCCAATTTTATATACAATCTACACTGCTGACCTACCTGTCTCAGAAGAAATAGTTACTGCAACCTACGCAGATGACACCGCAGTTCTCTCCTGTAACAAAGATCCACACACAGCTTCTACAAAACAGCAAGAATGCCTGGATAAAATTGGACTATGGCTCAAGAAGTGGAGAGTCCAAGCAAGCCCAGCGAAATCAGTACACATTACTTTCGCACTAAAAAGAGGCGACTGCTCACCAGTCACTCTTGACGGAACTATTCTACCACACCAAACGACCGTTAAATATTTGGGCGTGCACCTTGATAGACGACTCACATGGCGAGATCACATAAAGGCAAAAAAAGAACAGGCAAATAAAAAGTTTGCAGACATGTACTGGCTACTGGGCAGACACTCGACACTATGTCTGGAAAACAAACTCCTGATATATAAATGTATCATTAAACCGGTCTGGACATACGGTATACAACTGTGGGGATCAGCGAGCCACTCAAACACAGAAATCCTCCAGCGCTTCCAGAATAAAGTTCTGAAAATTCTCTGCAACGCACCATGGTTCACACGAAACACTGAAGTCCATGAGTACCTGGAAATCCCGACAGTTAAGGAAGAAATAGAAGGTTCTTCTTCGACCTATAAACAAAGACTCACAGTACATAGAAATCATCTAGCTGCAAAACTAATAAATACCAATGACAGCATATTTCGGCTGAAAAGAATGCGACTGGCGTCAATCTAAACACAAAGATGAGTTTGAAAATAGGAGATTGAATGTCAATGGATGTGCAATCTCAACAGTACTAGTACTTCAAAAGATCTGATTATAGCTCTGGGGCTGATTGCAGATTCAATGGAAAAAAAAAAAAAAAAAAAAAGGAGATGTTTAGTATGAAAGAAAATGTATGACAAATTGTGTAAATAAATAAATTGTAAAAGTGTATGTGTTACATGCATCTCTTCAGAATTGTATACCTGATTTGTACACTTAGTACCAGAGTGCGTGAAAACCAACCAAAGGAGCTCCCACAAGTCTGTTTTGTTTATTTCCAGATCACCTACTGCCTTATACACCCTTCCCTCGTAAGCGCTCAGCGTGGCCTGGTTAGTCGTGGGTTGCGTGGCGTAATATAAAGCGAAATTTCGTTTGTACGTATTTTTTTAATAAAATCAATACAAAATTAAATTAAGTTCATTGATATCGTCTTCTTTTTTTATGAATGAGAGTTCTAGGTAGCCAAAATTATCAGTACTTCTTTATTATATATTTTTTTAGCCAAATATTTTATACTGAAGTGGTGAAAAGTAATTTATATATGGTATACAACAGGATAATACATTGTAATTGTTTCATACTTTTTAAACGTCAATAAGATAGGTAATGTGGTGTCTGAACCTCATTCCACACCACGATGCGGTTACCTGGCCATTATGTGTCAGAGTTTAAAAATAATTATTTGTTTGATTTAAATAGAGCGTAGGGAAGAAAAAACAATTGCTCCGTGGAGCTGTTTTCGGCTGGGCGGCTGACAGCGGGCGACTAGACGCGCCGCCCGGGTCCGCCGGCCGAAGAGAAGATAATAGTGCAATAAATATTTAGGCTCAGTCCTTGAGCGGAGTTCGCGATTCCCTAGTTCGAAGTAATATAAAAACATACGCGTAAAAACCTCCCTAAACCCGATTTAGGAAGCTTTGATGATATAATAAATGCCCATTTAAACTTCTTCCTCAGTGTTTGTCTTATTTTCTACACGAGGTATTGTGGCGTCCATGCCCCGGACGCTACAACTGGTGGAGTCGTCGGTTTCCATACAGCTGGTGGTTGCTACAGCTACAATTGGTGTGGAGGAACGCCGGTTTCCATACAACTGGTAGAGGTGCTGGTTGCCACAGGAGCTAGTGGTTGCTACAGCTGGTGAAGCGCTAGTTTCCGCAGAAGTCGGAAACGCCAACATTTTGCAGTTGGCAGTGAATGGATCGATCCCGTACCGTTTGAAGAAAGACGTCGTGCGACAATTGGAGCGACGCATTTATCAGTATCGTTGTTTTTTTGCTTTTATGTGATATTATGTGCTCAACGAGAAGATGGCTATGATGGTGGCTTGTTCCAGAATGTTTCAAGAGCATTGATAGTTGCCTGCGGGTCAATAGGGCCAATAAGGACTATAAGTCTTAGTAGAATTATAATTCACGTAGTGAATAACGTGTTATCTTGAACCGACTAAAACCGCATTACGTACTAGCGTAACTAGTAACTAGTAGTATTTTATTATTAATATGTGTTCTCTGTTTATTTCATATTGCTGCGCTGCTGAAGATAAATAGATTTGTTTTGTTTTTTATGTTCGTGATGTTCTAGCGTAGGAGTTAGGCAATTATTTTTTGTACAATATTGAGAGTTTGATCTAAACTTTGTAAGAGAGTCAAATCGTTCTGGACATAAGCGCCGACGATGGTTGAAAGTTAGTTTTCGATGAGACTTTTCTTTATAGAGTAAGTTCTTTCTCTTTAATGTTGTTTTAAAGAATAATTTAGTAATGTGTAGGCGACATAAATAATTTTATGTCATCTTTCTTTATAGTTAGGTAGGTCTTAAAAGTACTGTGTTACTAAGTCCTTTCAGGGCAAACCTTAAAATGTATCGGCAAGTGATACCAATAACTTTTCTTTGATGAGGCTGATTGTGGTCAGGTTTCTTTTAACCTGGGTTTTTTGCCTGGCCAAGAATGAAGCAATTTTTCTTTGTTCGTGTTTTTCAGTATTTCTTACAGTTTAATTGCTATAATTTGAGATTCTACTATCGTTTACTAATTATTACAAAGATTGCTTCGTTATTCCCATTGTAAGGGACAATTCGCATAATTTTTTTTTTTTGTGTCCCAGATTTAGAATGCCTAGGGAATCAGGCTGTCACATAAATGACCATTAAGGGCGTAGCTGATGTGGTGTCTGAACCTCATTTCACACCACGATGCGGTTACCTGGCCATTATGTGTCAGAGTTTAAAAATAATTATTTGTTTGATTTAAATAGAGTGTAGGGAAGAAAAAACAATTGCTCCGTGGAGCTGTTTTCGGCTGGGCGGCTGACAGCGGGCGACTAGACGCGCCGCCCGGGTCCGCCGGCCGAAGAGAAGATAATAGTGCAATAAATATTTAGGCTCAGTCCTTGAGCGGAGTTCGCGATTCCCTAGTTCGAAGTAATATAAAAACATACGCGTAAAAACCTCCCTAAACCCGATTTAGGAAGCTTTGATGATATAATAAATGCCCATTTAAACTTCTTCCTCAGTGTTTGTCTTATTTTCTACACGAGGTATTGTGGCGTCCATGCCCCGGACGCTACAGTAAATAGCATACAATATTCTAAACATCTTCCAGCAAAATTCACAAAACATTCACAGGGTTCAGGTTGATTAATCAAAATTATGTATTAAAAATAAGAAAAATAGGTCATACATCATAGGATGTGGATTCAGCAATTATTGTTCTGATAGTCATATCGGTTCTCGAACTGATTACCAAGAGCCTTGACCAACACCTGAGGCTTGAGTTAGGCAGTTGGGTCAAGGGCTTGATGCAGAAAGCGGTACTCCTCGACACGGCAGGTATTGGGACATAGTTCCTCTCTCTGGAGCCCAAACCACCGGTGGGTCTTTCTTTCTTTCTAATTTATATGCTATATTTAATAAATAAAGGAAATAATAATAAAACAAACTCAATATACCTGCTGGGTTAAACAATCCCCGAACTTCATCTGCTTCATCAGCTTCTTCTCTTTGTCACTGAAGCGGGTGTCCTGCTCCGTGCTTGTGCCCTTTTAAAGATAAAAAATAATTTTTGGAGTAGTTAGAAGTATATGAGTAAATAATAACCTATATATTATATATCTTCACTTGAAATATGAATGCAGTGACCTACAAGCGTCATTTCATCTTTGGACTTTTAACTCTTTTTCATCATTGGACCGACTATCAGTGTCGCCGTTGAAAAATAATAATATAACTAGCAATCGCCTGATAATAGTAAGGCACATTTAGCTTCATAACCTCCTTTGCAGAAGTGAAAAAAATTATAAAAATTCCATTATGAACAGGCAGTAAAATTATTGCGTAGGATTCGATATACTGAAACTGTGATCAGTGTATAGCAATGCATGTTTTACTGATTGAAAACTCTCAATCTCAATGTGATGAAATATTCATTGATCTAATAAACGACACGAACTCAGGTGTCAAGATCGCGTCTAATTATAACTATACTGTTGTGAATCATAAAAAATTGCTCTTACCGTGTACATCATCATTTTTGGTGTGGTTTATTAAAAATCAATATTTCACAAATGGAGCCTAGTCAGGCGTAGGGTGAGTTTCGCAGCGGCGGGAGGACGCCAAATTTATCCTCCCAATAATTGTTCAAATAGGCTACACCTAATACCCAGAAAACCAATATGATAGTTTCTGGAACAAAATAAAACCATATCACGTAATTTTTATCACAAATAACACACAATATTTCAGTAATAACTAAATTCAAGGAAACCGTGACTAACCGCCATATTGAAAACAGCAATGAAGCCTAGTGCCTAGTGCCGTTTTTGCAATGCTTTTGCTTTTTACATTACATATAGGTAGGCTTGTAAGCTTGTTGAAAAAGTATCGATGAATCGATTTTTTTCATTCGAATCATTTTTTCAGCCGATTTAATTTGATCCGATAAATCGATACAAAATATTCAACATTGAAAATTGTATAAAAGACGATATTTTTTTGATTTTTGCAACTACCGTCGCTAGAAACTATTGTCTAACTGTGACCATGAACTATAACTATGATTATGATACTGTCGGAAGTTTACGAAAATACAAATAACTCACGAAAGTGACACAATGCGAACAAAACGTCGTCGTGCAAGTCAATATTGAAATAATACTATTTTTAACGGATTGTATCTTAATTTGATATTATTTTATTATTCATACTGATCCCGATGTTTCAGTTGCTTTTCAGTAGCCATGGTCATAGGGAGATTATAATGCTGGTTGTCTCATAGTTTAAAGCGTAGAGGTGTCCGCAGAAATACAATTTCAAGTTGGCTAACTAAATTGCAGAGTGTACTAATAGATATACAAACTTATGACAACCCGCACATCTTATTTAAAATCATCTGTAAGTGTGACTATCATTGTGTGTAAATAACGATTCCCTTCCGATTAATTATAATTGAAAAGTTGGCCAACTACTTGCCAATAGGTTATTCCCTCCTTCCCATACTCCCTATGTAAGTTCGTGGACTATGTACCATGTTGGTCAGTTACACGGTAAAATGCAACGGTTGAACTTATGCCGAAGAGAACAATACTTATTGTGTGGAATGAAAAAACTCACCTGGGTTACATCTCAGAGGCTCGGTTCAGTAAAATTACGTTTTTTAAGCGTATGATTTCAAAACTAACGAACACTAAAATCTCAAAATTGAAAACGAAATCAACTATTACTGGTTTTAAATGTTAAATCTCTTATTTTTCTGTTAATTTTCATGGGTTCTTTTTGTTAAACCTCCCTTCTACACTGTTGTAATTTTTTAAGAAAAATAAATAACTATTTTTTTTTTTGGAAACTTATAATTTAGTTTATCGAATCATCGATTTTTTTTACTTCCGACATCCCTAATGCTTATATTGCCATTTGCTAAAACAATAATGCATACTTATAAAAAGGTTTAAAACTTTAACAAATCTGTGTGGTTTGAAATCAAGTCCCAAAATCTGTAGTCGCTACGGTATTCACTCAAGTTCGTAAGATCTGTATCGCAGACGCCACAAACTTTCGAATAGCGGAGTCCCGGGAACGGAATCTGGAAAATAGAGTTGGAAAAAACCCAGCATCAGCATTCTGGTGTCCAGATTCCGGTGTCTGTATCCCGTCCAGTGAGTTTCGGGAACTGAGTCTTGGAATCAGGATCTCTAGATTTCAAATCCCGCGGTCTGGATTCCCGGAACGGGACGTCTGGACTCCGGGATCCGAACTACATTAACCCGATTCCGAGATTCGCTTCCTGGGATCCAGGTCTCCTTGATAAAGACTCCGGATCCGAACTTCAAAAGTAAGCTTCCAAGGTTCAGGTGCCAAAGGTTTACGATGGTATTATACGTTTATTGGGATTATACGTCATTGATATAAAAAGATAGCATCGTATTTTTTTTTTTTTTCTTAAAATACATTTACTGTTTAAAAAAAATAAAATTCGTTCATAACGTGTCTAAGGATAGAATTGGGACCTTTCGATGACAGCTGGCAGTTGAGCATTTTTATGAAGCGATAGATGGCGCTGCTCTAAGTATGGATTTTTTTTTTTTACATCTGGCTAGCAAAATGCAAACGCAACACTTCATGACAATGAATCAAGCTAAGGAGACCGTATTTATGATCTGTGGTACTTTCCTATCATAAAAAAACACTTCGTGCAGTAAATCACGACTTTTATCGTCCAATAAAAATTCTACACATCATTATTCATCACTACACTGAAGTGAAAACAACGAAACAAAACGCAGCACCATAGGGTAAATAAGACTAAAACACATTATCCTATTTTTCTGAATCGTTTCGTTAACCCGATTAATGTCATCATAAATATAGTGCTTTCGTTATGTAAACGTGCCAAATGCGCACGCACACTGCGTATTTGGCTTCTTTTGACAGATTAGAATTAGAAGAAGTGACGCATTAACAAGCAGCTAAGATTCGTACACTCGAACCACTGGTTTTAAAACATTGATACGTGCGCACAGCTTTTCCACAGTGTGAAGCAGTGTGAAGTGAGAACAGCGCCATCTATCAAGACTTTAAAAACGCGTTTGAAAGGTCCCCATTGTTTGCTATCGGAATTGGCTGTCATCTTAATCCATTTAGAAATATCTATGGGGTGTTGTGGTAAAAACCGCTTCAACACTAATTGAATCCAATTTTATAAACCCAACATTCGAGTTCATTCAAATAAATTAATGAACGTTTCTTGAAGTGAAAACTTCTTTAGCGGCGTTGTGTACTTTTTGTAATGGGTAAAAAAGGTTAAACTCGCGTCAGTAAAACACGTGACCTGAACGTAAGACAACAGATATAGAAGCGCTAATTTCACACTGTACTTAACAACCTTGGTGGCGCGTTCGTCTAATGAGTGGTCGTTGACTTCATTAAGACTGAGATCAATTCCGACCGAGACCCAAGAAACACTTTTTGTCATCATATAACTTTTTGGAATATTTATTCTATTTTGTGCCATAAATCTATTAATATAAAATGGAAACTAAACAAAGTGCATCTATTAATGAAGAAAGTGACGAAGAAATAGTGAAAAAGTCGTTGAAATCATTGATAGAAGTTGATTTTTTCTCAGAGATAAAATAAAATAATTATAATAGTTCTGAAGTGTTAAATTTTTAATGTAATATAAATTTTCATGTTTGTGTACGATAGCGCAATAAATGAATATTGTATGTTACCACATAAATGATAGTACTTTTATACTGATAATTAAAGCAATTCGTGCAAAATTATTCCATGTCCATTCCAAAATATCAAAAATGCACTTCGTTAATATTCAAGTTTTCACTTCTGCCGGCACTCCCGGAGTGCAACACGTCGTTTTTTTTTCTTTTTTTATACCACTCAGTAGTGGTAACACCACCAGCGACCAGCGTCACGTGACGCGACCAGCATCACGTGACGCGACGAGCACACGTGGCGCTGGTCGCGATTTAGGTATTTCCCACACATCCGCTTGGAGAATACTGCGAGGAGAAGGACTGCACGCCTACCACGTGCGTCACGTGACGCTGGTCGCTGGTGGTGTTTATTTATTCATTTTTATATTTTATATTTTTATATTTTTTATATATTTTTTTTATTTTACCCGATATATTTTTTTTGTTTCAAATACATATTTTGTCGATACCAAGTCATCTCACCAAATTCCGAGACCTAATTTTGTGACACCTTATATAATATACCTCAGACAGCGTGTTTACAAATGCTTCTTTAGCTTAATACACTAATCATATTATTGTTTAAAATTAATTAAATAACTAAACAATTCTACTTTTTAAGCTTCCGTAGCCAAATGGGAAAAAAACGGAACCCTTATAGATTCGTCACGTCTGTCTGTCTGTCCGTCCGTATGTCACAGCCACTTTTTTTCCGGAACTATAAGAATTATGCTGTTGAAACTCGGTAAGTAGAGTGCGCGCCAGATAAGTCTGCGCGCGGCCAAAATTGGAACTAATCGCACGCCGCCATAGTGTCGCCAACTTAGGAGTTCTCCCCCCAATTTTTAGGCAGAGAAAAATGTGAGTCAAGCCACAAGCGAAATATCTTCAATAACTGAAGCAGCGTTTAATACTATAACTACGCTGGAATGGACTAATGTGTGTCAACACGTGGAAAAAGTCGAAGATCAATATTTCGAATCCGACAGGCTTTTGGATATAGAATTGGACAAATTCATCATTAATACCACAAGTGACGATGAAAGCTCAGACTCTTCGGACGACGAAATGTGCGAAGATCCGAAAAATAATGATTGTATGGAAGGCATTGACCCACTTGCGGACCACAATTATCCTAAGTTTAAAAGTACTGCTAGATACCCAATAACAGATTTCGAATAATATTTAATGTTGTTTTTACCTATTTCTAAGGTACAAATACTTTTAGTTAACAACCAGCAGGCCCCACACCCTCAACGTCCAAGTATTAGTAGGTTAAAATCATCACACGAGCCGAGCGAAGCGTGCCGCGGCAGTGGTCGGTCGATGCCAAAGCAAAATCTCTGTAGATTAAAATAGGGTCATATTTCATATTCTTCCTATCTTTATTATTACTATTCAACTATTGTTTGGTTCATGTGGTTCACTTGATTTAGTTAAATTTTGTCCTCATCTCCAATTTATATTTTTGATCGGGAAATCATGTCTCATAACTGGCAACATTAGTTACGCTACCAGTCGCGCGCAGACATAACTGGCGCGCACCCTAAATGTATTCTGGAGCCGCATTAAAGATTTTCACACAAAAAATTAAAAAAAAAACCCATACGTGGATATCGTGGATCTATGGTTATCTATGGATAGGTCTTCAAAAATTATATTGAGGTTCCTAATATCATTTTTTTCTAAACTGAACAGTTTGCGTGAGAGACACTTCCAAAGTGGTAACACGTGCCCCCCCCCCCCCCCCGCTGTAACTTCAAAAATAAGAGAATGATAAAACTAAAAAAAATATATGATGTACATTATCATGCAAATATCATAAAAAATATATATATATATAAATCTATAATAATTAAAACGTGCGGGGCGTGGCTTGAACGAACTACAAAAACTTTTATATTATGTTACTTGCTGCCACGGAACCCTTCATGGGCGAGTCCGACTCGCACTTGGCCTAATATTTTGTAAAGTGAAATGTTGAACTTTGACCTTTCTCAATATTTTTTTTTAATGCATGCAGTTCTTCATAGAGGGTGTCAGTCTTAGTTCAGCCCTGTCTGAGGGCGTCTTTACTAATGCTTCTTTGGCCCGACACTTGTATTGTGTTGGGTTAAAACATCTTTTAGGCAGACAAATTGTACATACGAGCCACGTATCCTTCTTTAATAGAGCATACGCACCATGTTGGGCTGAAGAAGCTTTTGGCGAGACAAATTGTACATACGATTTACGTATCATTCTTTAGCACAATACACATACTATGTTGAAGCAAAGAAGGCAATGCGTTCTGTTAGCACGGGTTTCCAAAAGTTTCTTTAATTTGAACCCAGTGATAAGATAACAGGAAGGTGGATCCAATTATTGTTGATTTTCAAGGATATTTATACTTGTATATATCTATATTTATAAAAATGAATCGCAAAATGTGTTGGTAAGCGCATAACTCAACAACGCCTTGACCAATTTGACCAATTCTTTTCTTTAAATGTTCGTTAAAGTCCAAGGATTGTTTTTACGGAGAGAAAAGTTTAAAAAATTTGCATTAAAAAATTACAGGCATGTTTGGGATAAATAGGTGCCACGGGGCGAAGTATGCCACGGGCGAAGCCGCGGGGGACAGCTAGTATATATATAAATATATATATAAATAAGTAGTACGGCGCGTGAGTGCGCGGCCCGCTAAAGCGGACCGCGTAGATGAGTGGACAACAGGAACAGGGGTCCGTTTGGATTTAAAGTTTTGGTGTGTAAGTAATTATGTAACAGTTTTTCTTCTTAGAGTTCTGTACCCGAAAGGTTCCAACCGGGCCCCATTACTAAGCCTCCGCTATCCGTCCATCCTTCTGTCTGACAGCGGGCTGTATCTCTTGAACCGCAATAGGTAGAGAGTTGAAATTTTCACAGAATGTGTATTTCTATTGCCGCTATAGCATGAAAATTGAAAAAATAAAGTGTTATTTCTTGTACGGTGGTACGGCACCCTTCTTTGCGAGTCCAACTCGCACTTGACCGATTTTTGAATATTGTATTAAGAATGTAGTTATATTCCTCAGGTCACGTGACCCCGGGGAGCTATAACACTAAAGAAACTCATAAGTTACTGAACAGTGAACTCTTACAAAATGAATATCTGAAACATTAAAATATTAGCTTTGGTGGCTTGAAAACTGGCCCACTACAATTCTTTATATTATGTATATAAACTTTTTCGTGTACTTAATACGTCTTTATTATAATATAAAAAAGAGTAGTGGCCCAGTTCCCCACTGCCCCAGCTCGTTTATTTTTCACACACTCAATTCAATTCAATTTCACATCGTTGTCTGTCTGTCTATCTGTCGTGTCGTGTCAAGAAATCCCGTTGAACTAAATCATGAAATTTGGCAGATAGGTATGTCTTATAGCGGGCAAGCAACGACTTCATATATATATATATATATATATATATATATGAAGTCGTTGCTTGGTACCTATAATATTAATTCACTATGAACACTTTCTGAATCTTAATAACCTAGGGCCTAGGCGGGTAGTAAACTTTCAGCATCAGGATTAAGGAGTTGGATCCAGAATTTTTTATGGGACCAAGACGAAAACTTCTACTGTTTATTTAAAAAAAAACTTTGCAAATCGGTCCAGAAACCTCGAAATAATCGGTGTACATACATTGAAAATAAACTGGCCGTTTTGAGAACCACCTCATTTTTGGAAGTCGGTTAAAAGCATATCAAAGTCTTACACATTTGTCTCTTCAATATTCGCCTTATATTTTGTTTGGAAAAATAAATTTCGCCATTTTGAATTTTTTTTCTATTCATCGAGTAGACCTCTAGGTCCCTGATCATCTTTTGCCAAAAAACCTCTCTTCTATTATACTCTTCATATTATACTTTGTGAGATTAGATTAGATTAGACGCTGTCGCAATTTGTATAGGCGCCATCTTGAATCTGCCATTTTGGTTATATTTTTAGCTCACTGGCAATTGGATGAGATTCCGAGTGGTTTTTATTTGAGCACCCCCTACCTCTCTTCAATACCTTGGCCGTGCTCTTCACCCGTCTCCAAAATCCTCAATCATCAGCTCCCTCCATATTTTTCATACGAATGAATTTTCGTCCTTTATACGAAAGCACAAAATTACAGCAGAGGTGAACCGAAACACAATTTCCATCTTTAATACTTTCTGAGAGAGACACCCATGACATTTGTGTTGACGCCATCTTGAATCCACCATTTTGGATTTATTTTCATCTCCATGCCAATTGGTTGCGGTTCCGAGTATTTTTTGTTTGAGCAGCCCTCACCTATCTTTAATACCCTGGCCATGCTCCTCACCCATCTTCCAAACCCACGATCATCATCTATCTCCATATTTCTGACTGAGAGTTCTTCCATAAAAACATTCTGAAAAGGAACCATATCAAAGTCTTGCATAGTTTCGAACTTGCAGTCTCTTCAATATTCTCCATAAATATTTTGTATGGAAAAATAAATTCCGCCATTTTGAATTTTGTTTCTTTTCATTGAGTAGACCTTCAGATCCTGATCGTCTTTTGCTAAGAAACCACTCTTCTATCTTTTATACTCTCCGAGATAGACACCGACGAAATTTGTTTGGCGGCCATCTTTTTTTCTCCAATTTGATTTTTTTTTCAGCTCACTGCCAATTGGATGAGGTTCCAAGTATTTTTTGTTTGAGCAGCCCTCACCTATGTTTAATACCCTGGCCGTGCTCTTCACCCGTCTCCGAAATCCTCATCAGCTCTCTCCATATTTTTCCTCCGAATGAATTTTTATCCTTGTTACGGTGCACTGATGCCGGGTTGCGAGAATCTAAAAATAGCGGGAAAGGTCGAGTTCCGCGAAGTAATACGTGTCCCATCACTAATGTTTATAACAATATATTACCTTATAAGGTCAGGCAGCGAGCCGAGACGCGTTAAGCATGAGTCATCCCTAGCTACGACCAATTAGATCGCTTGGCAAGATACGATATCGATGAGTTTTAACATCACTAGAACGCGCGCCGCGACGGCCTCAGCGCCCGCCGCAGTCGAGAGGTGATTCCTTAGTCAGACGTCGCCTCTGATAGTCACATAGTCAACAGTTACGTGTCATAGTCCAGTACATATCACAGTACAGTAGTCGTTTGGAAAGTTATAGTGCCAAGCAGTAAATAACAGATTGGTCATAAACATATACGCGTTGCAGTTTCCCATTATTGGGAATTCCGGACCGGCTGAAAGTTCCGTACCGGCTGAAACAGCGTACCATTTCCGTACCGTCTGAAGAGTGACCTCAACTCCGTTCCGGTCGAGAGGGCAGCAGTAGCTGTGTACCGGCGGAACAGCACCGGCCCAACTCCACACCTGAACAGCTGGCAGAGACGGCGAACGCACACGTCAAGCCTGGTGGTCTCTTGGGAGGCGCATCACCCTCGCCCGGTGTCGACGGACCCGAGTTGAGTGAAATACTTTCGTAGTGGCGTGTACCTGTAGCCTAACCGACACTCGGCTTTAATTTAATTTAAAATAAATATAGATAAACATTGTGGTACCTACGGAATAAAGTGTTGGATTTCGATCATTCGTTTCCTTCCGGCTTCCCCGTAGTGCCCCGTATCATCCTCTATACGAAACCATCAGTGAAAAAAAAAATTTTCATACAAAATTGTTCAGGAGAGGTGATCAATGAGTGAGTTAGTGAGTCAGTGAATCAGCACGAGCAGCTATATATATATTAATGAGCGAGCGAAGCGAGTTCATGGACCTCGCGCATCCCGACATGGATAGACATAGGCTCGTGAGAGGTTACTTGTGCTATTGCATGAACCTGCTTCAATTCAACATAGTGTGTGTATTGTGTTAAAGAAGGATACCGGCCTCGTATGCACAATTTGTCCGCCCAAAAGCTTCTTCAGCCCATCATGGTGCGTGTCTTGTATTAAAGAAGGATAAGTGACTCGTATGCACAATTTGTCTACCCAAAAGTTACTAATTCTCTATAGATCATTAAAACGGCACTTAAAATAAACTGGAAAAATATTTAGCAAATAGACCACCGTCGGTTGTTAACGCGTCCCCGTCCTGAGAAGACGCACTTTTTGAAGTGAGCATTTTCTTCTTTAGGCGCGTTTAACACTTTTTGGGTGAGCAAAAATCATGGAACTCGCGTCATCGTCACCGAACGGTTTCCATATTTTTAACACCATCTTTTTCTTAGCTGATGAACTCGTTTGGAACCTTTACAAAATTATTTTGTTCTGACCTTGATGAAGTTTCCTAATGAACAACATAGAAGGCTCAGTAATTTTTTTTTGTATTTTGACTTCTGTCGGCAATCTAAAAATTTGCCACTGTTACGTGTTTTGTTATTTTATTTCATTTAACAGTCAGTCAGTCATTTAATTCAAAACCCAGATGTAAGTCCACGCAGGCGAAGTCGCGGGTACAACTATTATTTCACGTAATCACTACCTATTTTTATCGTTATTGACACCCCATATGTCATTTGTTACTCGTGACGACTGGCTACAACATTTGCTTGAACTCAACTCCAAAAACATGAATGTCTTAGGTGTGTGTACGAACAGGAAAAATAACAGAAAAACGCAAATTAGTTACCCAGTGACGGCACGTAGCAGTGACCATAGATTACTATATACTAAAATGAAATGAAAGAGATCGTGCGTCATAGACAAAATTACAATTTATTGTTTGGTCTAATGGTCTAACTCTTATCTGTCCGTGTCAGTGTTGTTATTGATACGGCAATTGCCGTAATATACGGTAATCCACGTTTTATTTTCACAAAATACGGTATACGGCAGGCCTTTCAATGCCGTATCAAAAAATACGGCAAATGGCTGTAAGTGAAACGAAACGTTTTTAAACGTGCCACTTACAGCCGATGGCCGGGGAAATCCCGACTCGCAACTAAGTTCATATCATCGTATAGTGCCATCTCCTTTGCTTTAGTTAAAAATAAAAGAGACAACGTATTGAACTAAAGTAGGGATTGGGTTTATCTTTGAATCTATGAGTCGAATTGCTGAATAGCTCAAACATAATACTCGAGCTCATTCGTTTGTTACGGTTTTGAGATAAATAATTCATTAATTACTTAGTGTTTATTTGTGATTTAAATTAATAACATGAGTGATTGTGACTCTGAAGGACCTTCTTCGCCAAAAAAGACTAAAAAGGGTAAACACATAAAACAAAAATATCGACAACAGTGGGAGAGTGACGATGTTTTCAAAGACTGGATTGCTCCTGTTGAAGATGATCTGTATAAGGCAAAGTGCACCGTATGCGACGTTAATTTATCGTGTGAAATTTCAACTTTGCGACGACATGTGACCAATAACCAACATAAAAAAAAGACACTTGCTTCATCTTCTACAAAATCTCTTAGTGCTTATTTTAAACCGCGTGAGAAGGACACAAACACCCTTGTTGTGGAAGCCGAAATAAAACTCGTTGCATTTGTGGCCGAGCATAACATTTCTTTCTTGGCAATGGATCATTTATCAGAGGTCCTAAAATCATGTTTCCCAGACTCTAAAATAGCAGCTGATTTGGCGATAAAAAGAGGCAAATGTACAGCAACTGTAAAAAATGTCATAGGAGAAAGCCAGAAAGAATACCTAGAAAATATTTTAAAACACCAAAAAATTTGCGTACTTGCCGACGAATCCACGGACATTTCCACAACTAAGACAATATGCATCCTTGTCAGATATTACGACAAAGATTGCAAAAAAAATATTGCTTGCTTATGGCAATTGGAAACTTTGCACGACAAAAAAACATCTGAAGGGGCGTCATCTTCACAAGGATGTACAGCTGAAGCGCTATATACAACAATCATAGAAACATTTACTCAACGTGGTGTGCCATTAGATAATATAATCGGCTTTGCATCGGATGGCTGCAATGTCATGATGGGTCCTCACAACTCAGTTGCCAGTCGTTTACGTGCCGAATTGCCAGGAATACAAATATTTAAGTGCATATGTCACTATGCATTTATGCGCCAATGAAGCTTGTAAAAAACTTCCAAGGCGTTGTGAGGATTTAGCAAGAAACGTGTACGCATTTTTCAAACATAGTGCCAAGAGACAATCGGAATACATTGAATTTCAAGAATTTATGAATACAAAAATCCATAAATTACTACACCCGTCGCAAACCAGATGGCTATCACTGTTATCTGTAATAAATAGGCTGATAGAGCAATGGGATAGCCTGAAATTATTTTTTAGCCACCAGTGGCTAGAAGAACGCACCGTCGCTGCTGAGCTAATCCATCGTGAGTTAAACGACGACTTTGTAAAACTCTATATCCTATTTTTACAATGGATACTACCCAAATTTGTGAAGATGAACGAGTTGTAACGTTGTGGATTCTATACAAATGAAATTAAAACTATATCCGTAAATTAATCGATATTTTAGTATGTTTCTATAATATATTACTAATTATCTATGGTTGTGCAAGCGAGATTGGACAGCACTAGCCCAGTTATCAACTGACGGCTCTTATATCGTTCCTTTCCTTGGCATCCTTCGCCGAGGAAGGTCACTTTGACCCCGTGGCCAACTGCTGTCGGCTCCGGGTAAGTTTTGAGATCAACATTTCCTACTTCTTTCTACAGGTGAAGACCTTCCAGCGGTGCAGCATATTGCCTGCTAAAATGCATGGCTCAATATATTTTGTTTTATTATGTGTGCTATTTCAGCCTACGTAATTAGTGCTACGAGGCCGATGACCCCTACGGTCAGAGGTCGCGGCAACAGCTTGTGCTGCCTATTCATATTCTTTTTATTATAGCTTCTAGCTACGCTGTATTGCCGCTGGGAGATTCTCTTCACTTGCTATTCTAGCGGGTCACTTGGACGTAATTGCCTAGTGACAAACTGACCCGCACTTTTTCTATTTCCAGGGTCTTCGCACCGGGCTTCGCACCATAATGGCGGTAGCGAGGCACACCAGCGGAGACCCTGGCACGCCGGCATCACCACCAGCCACGTGTCCACTAGCTAAGTGCATACTACCATCTTGCACAACGGACCGAACAACGCCACGGCAGAATATTTATTAAGAATCTATTCCCTGAGGTTCATTTACTCAATTACCTTATATAAATTTATGTAACATTCTATTACCGATTATAATCTCTTATTATATTGTAATCAACCTTTTATTTCTCTCTGCTCGCCCTAGCCGGTAGTTAGCATCAATACATTAATTATTTTATTAAATATTACATTTCCAAGGAACAGATTCTAGACTGATAGAACTGGATGATAGTATGAAACTGCTTTACAAAGATCTATTGCAATATTACATGACTAGAGACTACGTTAATCAAACTGAAATATGCTCGATTGACCCAGAAAATACAAGATTTTTCCTACCACAAATGTATTTGGGTGTTAAAATCATGCAAGAAGTTCAAAAAACTAATATCGTGCAGCAAAAAGTGCTTCTGGCTGAATTTTATACTCGTTGCCGCGACTTTCTTGTAACAGGCTGCAAGGAAATTCGGAAGCGTTATGATTTTTCCAATGAAATACTTCCGCTCCTCAAATATCTGTCACCTGAAGAGGCTGTGCGCCACAGTAATAGAGAAAGTTTCCCGTCAATGTTGCCACTAATCCAGAAACTACCACGTATAATCAAAATTGAAAATGACCTCCAAAAAATCGATGACGAGTGGAGACTTTTACCCGATGTCAACAAATTTTCGAACTTAGACATCGGCACCTGGAAAGCTCACGAATTTTGGGAAAAGATCCTTAGCACAACCGACTGGAAAACTCTAGCGAAGTTTGCTCTAGACGTTCTATGTCTTCCTCACAGTAATGCAGATTGTGAAAGGATATTCAGCCAAGTGAACAACATGAAGATCAAGATGCGAAATAAGTTAATGACATCGACTGTAAATAAAACTCTATTAGCAAGACAACTTATTCAAAATCAAGGGAACTGTACGAAGTTTAAGGTGTCGCGCGACATGTGTGACAAAATGAGAAGCAAGGACAAGTACACACTAGATAAACATGAATCTGAAGTTATAGAAACGATAAGAAACCTTTATGGAGAAGAAATAAATGAGGAATAAACATTTTTAAATTATATACGGCATTTTAGTAATTTTTCCCTTAAAATACGGCAAATCAGAATGTGACATACCGCAACCCAGATTTTTACGATAACAACACTGGTCCGTGTTAGCCATAGGCTTTTTAACTTTTCCTTTGAAATACTTTGAACGGGGCGGTGCGGCGATAACACGTTGCGAAAGTTATAAAAGCGCCCTTTGGTTAAAAGAAGGTTTAAATTAAAATGTAAAAGTGGTACCTATGTCACTGTCAGTGTCATTAATGTCAAACAGTATTGTACATAGATTATTATATATATTGGTAGGTACTTACTGTACATCAACATTCTGTACACTGCTGTACACTGTACTTGCACTGTACAGACAGCGGTTAGCATTTCACCGGTTTAATCGGAAAATTCAATAGAAATTAATTGAAAAAAAAAAATATATATACAGCACAGCAGTCCACTTTTTATAATAGGGAACTTGGCCGCGGTTAGTAGTTTCCTTTTTTCTTTATGATACATGTGTGTTAATATAATACACATAATATACAATTGAGTATTTTACTTTATACATAATTTATGCTAGCACCTATTAATTGCTTATTCAAATAAGTGTCTTGTTATTCATGCACATTAAGTCGTATCATTTTTGATTTATAAACTTTTATAACTGTTGACGAGCAGTTGCAAAAGCTCGATGCTGAACCAAAAATAACATAATAATCTTACAGGGTTCCTGCTAAGAAATACTTGTTAGCCGTAGTTTAAGTCAATTTAGCAAACTTGACTCGATGAATTTCATGTAGTAAAACATGGAAACTCAATTCAAGGTATACATGTTAAAATCCATCCTTAGTCGTGCGCTTGGATTCAAATTAAGGACCAATTATTCTACCATAAATTTTAAATGAACTATTTTCTCATTTATTATAGCTGTACCTGTACCTAGGTACAAATATGCATAAATTAAATTATGGTTGCTAGTTGTACATAATGTAAAATAAGCCCTAATTCAAGGGATTTACTAGTAGCCATTGAAGAGTTCAACTATCCACATTCTGGCTCCATCAGACCAGTTTGATGGTGTCATATTAATGGATTGTCATCCAGATGATCATATCAATCAATTAGCCTTTTGCAGTCCACTGCTGGACATAGGCCTCTCCCATTTATACAAAGTTTTAAATCATTGCTACCATATAAAGTTGGTTACATTTGACTTCCAAGATTAGTTTATAGTATACATATTTATAGAAAGAAGTTCAAACATAGTTGTCAAATATTTTATAATACTAATGTTAAGGCTAATGTTAAATTTATGCACTTGTTTTGCAATTAGTACCCAATTTCCTGTTAACATACTTCTTTATAGTTTTAATTTTATGGTTATCATATAGCTAGATTAATCAAGGGTATTACATTAGATTTCTGCAGTAACATTGAAAATTTCTTGTAGTAAGATACCTACATTATTTTTTTGTGAATTACTTGAAGTAGTCTAGATGCACAAATTTAAAACGTAATTATAAAGATTTCTATGTAAGACATCATACCTCTTATTATGAACAGATATCAACAATAATTATGAATCCATTCCAATTATTTATTTTCAACAGTGCAGAAGTTGTAACAAATATCTTAGGTATTGATTTCAGTACAAAGTTTATTGAGCATTTGAAATATGTAAGGTCCTCATAATAACCCCTCGAAATATGTTCTAATTTTGTAGTAAGTAGGTACTCAGTTACAAATTGCATAAGCTCTAGTTGTTGGCCTCTATTACAGATAACATTGAACAATTGATAAATACTGAACTCTGACATTGATGTAAGAATTTATGTATTCAACATTCATGAAGTTTATTCTTCAATCAATATAAATTGTGGCATTGGATTATAACTAAACCAGATCATTCAACATGGTTATATTAAGATTCTTTTCCTCTGAAGCATTTAGTGCTCATAAAACAAAGGAAATACTAGAGCAGTTAAGGATTATTGACTTAGATGCAGTGAAGTTGTCTACTGAACATTGTTACCATGTGGAGCTTTGTGCAGGCTGTGATTATCTTAACATAAATCAAATCAAGATTCTAAAATGGCTTCTTAGTTCACCTATTCAACCTCAAGCTTTAAAAAATGAAACTATTTATAAGAATGTGCAAGAAAATCAGATTGTTATTGAGATCGGACCAAGGTATGGTACTGGAAAACTTAAGCATGAATTATTAAAGAGATTTACTATTTTGTTTTATGAAAGAATATTTACAACAGAAATTTTATGTAGTTACTAGCTGACCCGTAAACTTGGTTCCGCCTTAGAGCCAAGTGATGTAGGTTACCTTATCAGCTGAATTTATATTTATGCTTTATTTCGTGAATATCTCCCGGCATTAAAGACCCTAGACGGCGTGAGGTTTTGATCAATTCGAGTCTGATATAACCACCCCCGCTGGCCGGAGGGGGACGCAACTGGGCAATTTCTGCAAAAAAATGATGCCCAATGCCAGAGACAAATCTAAAAAAATCTGAGATTATGAGAATCGGTCCACCCATTGAGTATATCCTGGTCATCACTAACACGACTTTGTGTTATATATATAGATTTATTTTCTTCACTACTAATTATTTTTTTAATAACTGTTACAGATTTAATTTTTCAACAGCAGACTCTAGTAACTCAGTCCAAATTTGTGAAAGTGTTGGCCTGCGAGATGTTATCCGTTTAGAGGTTTCAACCAGATATCTCATTACATTTAGCAAGGCCAAGAATGTTACTGAAAAAATGTTTCAATTATTAGCAGCTCCATTACATGATAGAATGACTCAATGTATTTATACAAAGGACAATCTCCCTAGGAATAGTTTTAATGAGGGCCTGCCAAAGAATCTGGAGCATTGGTTTGTTGTGCCTCTTCAGAGAGAAGGCCGAGTTGCCATGGAAAGAGTGAACCAGAAGCTAGGTAAGTCTGACTCTTTACTTTGATTTGAAGAAGAATGCAAAGATTATGAATTAATCAACAAATTATTTGTTTTAGGATTGGCATTTGATTCTTGGGATATGGACTTTTATATGGATCTCTTTGTAAACCAATTGAAACGAGACCCAACCAGTGTTGAGTTATTTGACCTTGCTCAGAGTAACAGTGAGCATTCACGTCATTGGTTCTTCAAGGTAAATTGTATTGAAGTTATTGAAATATTGTAATTGTATTATGTACTTATATAACTAATTGGCATTATTTAATTTAATTTGACAGGGAAAAATAATATTAGATGGTCAGGAAATAGATGAATCTTTGATTGATATGGTGGCATCAACTCAGAGATCTTCAAATGATAACAATGTCATTAAATTTGGTGATAATAGCAGGTTTGCCATTTGTGTATTAAAGTAGGTTCTTAAATATTTTTTTGTGGATTTTGTAGTTGTGTTTTCTATTTTTTCGTGTGGTAATATTAATTACTTGTAACTTAAATAAAAAGATTACTTAATTTGTAAAAAGTTAATTTTCCATGGCAACTTATTAATTGCTTTAAAAAGTTGATATTGAGTTTATAACAACACAACAAAATATTATATAATAAATAATTAAAAAATAAAATATAATATAATTTCTCTTAAAATATAGTGCTATCAAAGGTTTCAAGCATAAGAAGTTAAGACCAACAAATGTGAGAAACCCATCTCTAGTTATCAAAGAAGATACAGAATCAGATATAATTTTCACGGCTGAACACACAATATGCCAACTGCAGTAGCACCTTTCAGCGGTGCCACCACTGGCACTGGTGGTCGTATCAGAGACGTACAGGGTGTTGGCCGTGGTGGACATACAGTAGCTGGCACTGCAGGATACAGTGTTGGTAATCTCCATATACCTGGTGAGCATATATCTTCTAGCTTTTGCACCCAACTTCAACCGCATAGAATTCTGTGCCCGTTCCCACTTCCCATGGGAACCTTTTATGGGGTTAAACAGTAGCTTATGTATTATTCCACACTATATTCTATCCCTGTACCAAATTTCAGCCAGATCCGTTTAGCCATTTTTGTGTGAAAGAGTAATAAGCATCTATACATCCATATATCCTCACAAACTTTCGCGCGTTTATAATATTAGCAGGATTATTTACATTTATTAACAGAATTATTACTATTATTTCCAATGCGGATATCTGTGACCGGATATATGATTTACCCTGCATATTTTGGGCCATTTCATCCATTTCCCCTGATAAGTATAGGATACTACATTATTTTATGCTAGTCTCAATATAGGTTATTGTCTTGCAGGGTATGAATTACCATGGGAAGAGAAGAATTGGGAATATCCTAATAATTTTGCTAGTCCTTTACAAATTATAATTGAGGCTAGCAATGGTGCATCTGACTATGGTAATAAGTTTGGAGAACCAGTTGTAATTGGATTTGTTCAATCATATGGATTGAAAAATGGAGACAGTGTAAGAGAGGAGTTTGTAAAGCCTATTATGTTCAGCGGTGGAATTGGATACATGCCACATAACATGATTAAAAAGAATAAGCCAGAAAAAGGTATGTTTTCTTCAAAATATTAAATTTATTGTGAATTAGAGCACTAAGCAGATACAATTTACACATAAATTGTTTGATTTACAGGCATGTTACTTGTAAAGATTGGTGGGCCTGTTTATCGTATTGGTGTTGGAGGTGGTGCTGCATCTTCAGTAGCTGTCCAGGTGGTGACTCTCGTGACCATTTAGATTTTGGTGCTGTGCAAAGAGGTAAATATGGCATTATTCATTTACTTGTAAATTTAAGAAAGGCTTTAATGTCAACTGTCTAAAAAAAATTAAAACCTTAACCACCGTATGCATACACGCTACTGCACTGGATGGTTTCCGACGAATTTGTGACTGTTTTTTGTTAATAATAATAATTGAGCTGAGTCAGACGAAGTCGAGCGAAAGCTCATACCAGACTTCAGGATTTTCTTTGTCACAGGTCTCCTCCTAAACTACTAATCCAATCAGAACCAAATTTGGCATGATTAAAGAGGTCAATCAGAGGAAGGTTTATGGTATATTTTGAAAAAATTAATGCTACCACAGAGGAATGATCACCGTTAAAAAAATTCCAGATGGAATTACATAATAACCGCTCGAGACACTGTGACCAAACTTTACATGCTCAGAAAGCATGCCCAGAGTTGTGACTTTCAAAAAGAATTTTCAAAATCGGACTTGCCACGGAGGAATGATCATTGTTCAAAATTTTCAAAATCTGATTCACGATGTCTCACTCAGCTCAACATTGCAAGCAGCGATTCGCCTTGCAGACCTAGTAAAATCTTTATTTCAGACCAAGGGAGTCCATATAGTGTTAGTAAAAAATCAAAAACAATCTTATCCTATTGTCAGTAAATACACATCACAGAACACACCAGGACACTGTCTACGTCACAGTATGCACTCGTACCCAGTGCCCCAGCATCGGACTGTCCCACTTATCTGATAATGCGCTCAGGATACTGTGGGAGCTCTCTCGCGTCCTACGGAGAACAGACGCGCATCGCTTTCGGATGATGGCATTAAAACCATCAACCCTCGCCTCCGCGAACATCCCAGATGCAGTGCAATAGCGTGGTAGCCCCAACAATACCCTGAACGCATTATTATACTGAACGCGCAAAGCACAGAAAGCCTTTTGTGAATAACTAACCCACAGACTGCAGGTGTAAAATGACTGACAGTATGCTCGAAACAGTGTCACTTTAGACTGCTTTGAACACCTTGCAAATCTGCGGGCCAGTATATTACATCGGACTGCCAACGCTCTGCGCTCTCTCTCGATATCGAGATGGTCGCTCAGATTATCAGTGACCCAGTGACTCAAGTACTTGACCTTAGTGACTCTTGTTAGAGGAGTATGGCACAGCGAGACTGGTGGCACGTTCGAGTAACATTTGGTGCCCGCCTTAAAGACTAGTAACTCACTCTTTTTAGCACTATACCTGAGCCCATAACCCTCACAGACCTGCAACAACCGCCATAGTGCGCTGATCGAAGGGCTTACCAGATATTATTATTATATGTTAATGATTTGTTCGTTTCGTCGCTGCATTGAAATCGCACGATTTTATAACAAAACAGTGTTTCATCATCAATGATGCACCGGCGCGTGGCAAATCGCAATTTTTGTTACCTATCGTCTAATATACTTTAATTTATAATTTCAACAGGTGATGCTGAAATGGGAAATCGACTTAACAGAGCAGTCAGAGGATGTTTAGAAGCTGATATCAACCCTGTTGAATGTAAATATATGCATCATACTCACGCTTTTATATTTCCGAAAGAGTATCTATGTAATTTCGTTAGCTGGGTTTTCGGTTACAAATTTTAATCCTGATTTATGGATTCTGTTAACTTTTATGGGTTCAAAATAGGTTAAAAAAAGTTAACCTCAAAGTAAAACATCAACCTAAAAGTTAGCCTCAATGTTTTACTGTAAAATTATATATTCTGATTCTTTTACCTAACCTATGTTACACCGGCCGACTCGCCGTCCTTACAGAAGCAGGCCGTGGCGGAGGCATGTCGTGTGTGTCCTACCCACGCCTGCCAACTCACCGACGCCGGGTAAAACCCGACCCCACCAGGGGAGGCCGCGTTAGCGGCCAAAGTCCGCCGGTGACCTTGGGGTTATCCTTTCGAGGGCTTACCCGGGGTGCCCGGCAATGGAAACTTGGGGAGGACATCGTGTGGTTTTAGTCGGTCCGATTCCGACACACCCACCCCATCTTCGGCACCGATGGGGTGAAGCCCGAGGGGGTTTCCACACGCTAAAAAAAAACCTATGTTACATTAGACGATACTTTTACCCGTAGCGATCCACGACCAGGGTGCTGGTGGAAACGGCAATGTTCTCAAGGAGCTTGTAGAACCTGAAGGTGCAGTAGTATTTACCAAGGAATTTCAGTTAGGAGATCCAACAATCAATACACTGGAGCTCTGGGGTGCCGAATACCAAGAAAATGATGCTCTGTTATGTTCTAAACAAAATCGTGCTACTCTTGAAGGTAATAATTACTTATTATTTAATAATCTAATAATCTTTTTCAAATTCTATAGATAGGTAGTATAAAGTTTAGTTAATTTCATTGTACACTATGTATTTTTTATTTACAAACAGAATTATATAAATTAACCAGAATTTCTACAGGGTATGTCGTATTTATTCACAATTTAAATAATATATTATCAATAATAAGTACCTACTGGTTGCTTACTTATAGGTACAGACTGATACAGTGAGGTCTTTAAAATCAGTAACTTGGTTTAAAATATAGATAGATAATTTTTTGAACTTATGTTAACATTATTTTTGAATATACCTACATATATGTGATATCCCATAATGTGATTATTTTAATAATTTATTTTAGACATCTGTCGACGTGAAAGGTGTCCAGTCTCATTTGTAGGTGAAGTCACGGGAGATGGTTATATGACCCTAGTGGAAGATTCTTACGCAAACAAATATTTAGACAGGAACGAGAGACTAAAATTAGATACAAAGTCTAAGTTGCCCTATGATTTACATTTGGAAGCTGTATTAGGTATGTCATCATTCTCATCATTGTTTGTTTTGTTGTGCTTATGGAAAATATTGTGTCACACTTTAAGGTCAGCTGTTTGTCACATTTGACGTCAAACAGGCAATCGTCTCATCATTGTAGAATTAAAGCAATAATAAGCACTGTATTCGTATTTATTATATCTTATTTAAAGATAAGAACAATTGTGTTCATCGTCAATAAAAGTATTTACCTAGGCACAAAAATGAATTATTCTCATTCTTTCATTGGTTGGTATGGAAAAATTGAATCCATACCCATTGAGCTATTATTACTAAGTCCATACCTAAATAGAGTAACTTTTTTTTTTTCGTGCGGAAATCCCTTCGGATACCCCCCCGCCGGCCAGCGGGGGCGGTTATGTCGGGCTTGAACCGACTAAAACCGCACACCGTCTCGGGTCTTCAGACGCCGGGGGTGTAAGGTTGCTCATAGAGGAGAGTACCTGAAGATATACTGTGAACTATATTAAGAACAGTTGTGCTATTTGGTGAATAAATTGACATAATAATATGAAAATGTTTGGTTAAGCTTTCTCAGAATAATAATATAACAATGGATTTGCTCTAATTTGAAATCATAAATAAACATAGAAAAATGTATTTACTTATAGCTTTATTATCAGCAAACAGTATATCTATATAATTGGTAACAAAAATCTTGACAATTGCGGAGTACGTATTTTTAGATCTCTTTGGTGGTAAGTGCGACGCGCGAGGAGCGGAGTCGCGCCACCAATTATAGATGATTTAAACGACAAAATCTTTCAAAAGACTCGCGTCATTGGTATATCAGGCCTTTTATTGGTTTTCGATTGACCAGTTAAATGCACATGCGCGAGTTTGTTCAAGATTTTTGGAACTTACTATAAATTAAACAGTTTATATACAATAATTAAACTGTATATCTATAAAAAATTATATTCAGTACTAAATATTTGTATTAGAAACTAAAATTTGAATGTTTTTTATATTTAGGAAATATGCCAAGGAAAACATTTGATTTGGTGACAGAGAAGCGGACTAAATTGCCATTGACATTACCACAGAATATCACGGTCCACGACGCTCTTAACAGAGTGCTTAGACTTATCAACGTGGCTAGCAAGAGATACTTGACGAACAAAGTAAGTTTTGGAACTCTACATAACAACGTTAAGGGTGTATTTGGGGCCCAAGCCAACCTCATGTGCAAGCCGGTACGCCTACTGATTGGCGGACGAGGCTCTGGTGCAGGCTTTCCTCTTGGCCGGCCCGGTGAGGGTGCGGGGGATGGGGGCTTGGGGGGTACCCTAAAAGTCAAAACAGACAAATAAAAGGAGGAGCAGGAGAGCGGACCTCAGACTCCAAACTGCAAGCTTTGGATGCATCGGGATCGGTGCTCGAATGAAAGCGAGAAGAGAGAAAGGTTTAAGCGACTCCCTCGTGTAAAAACAAAATTTTATATTGTGTGGTAAACACTGTTATTATTGTTACTTATTAAAGTTTCTTTACGCAGGTAGACCGCTGTGTCACAGGTTTGGTAGCGCAGCAGCAGTGTGTTGGTCCTCTACATACGCCTTTAGCGAACTGCGCCATTATTGGTTTATCGTATTACGACCTCGTCGGTTCAGCTACTTCTATCGGTACTCAGAACATCAAGGGGTTATTGAACCCCGCAGCCGGTGCACGTATGTCTCTTGGAGAGGCTTTGACCAATTTGGTGAGTAGCTTTTATTTTTTAATAGAAATGCACGGACTTCGGTCTCCATAGTTCATATTATTGCGAACAAGAAACTAAACAAATATCACAGCGCGTTGTGTCCCGATTATATCTGAGGCCTTCACCTCGGAGCACGGAGTCCGCCTTCCGCGGTTTTCCTCCTCCACTTCGTGCGGTCGTGGCCGTCTACCGGAACCCGGCCAAATATATAAGATACTGAAGAAATGTGATTTAAACATCTGTACAAATAAATAAAATTGAAGTACCTGTTTGTTACATGAAAATAATAAGTTTTAAATAAATGCATATGAGTGGATGTGTATGTATACATTATAACAAAAAAGTATTTTTTGAAATTTTTGTCTGTCTTTCTGTTTGAATAAGGTTTGATCAGTGTATTTTTAAAGCGAAAGGTATGAAAGTAAATGCAAGAAAGATGAAAGTTATAGTTTTTGAGAGGAAGCAAGAAATGACTGAATGTAATGTTATGATTGAAGGTGATTGTGTAGAACAAGTGTCAGTTTGTATACTTGGGTAGTTTGTTCACAAGGGATGGAAGAATATTAAAAGGGGAGTGATTGCGGTTAATTGCGTGAATGGTGCACTACACTTCTTCATGAGTGGTCCATCAGTGCTGAAGAAGCGGCGGCAGAAGTGGCGGTTCATAACGGCGTGCTAGTCCCCACATTTATGTATGGAAGTGAAAGTTGGGAATGGCAGAAAAATCATGAAAGTAGAGTGAATGCAGTGGCGATGCGGTCAGTGTAGTATGTGTCGAGTAAGGTTGACTGATAGGAAGAGGAATACAGATATACGTGAATGGTGTGGCCTGATAAAGAACGTAGTTACAATTTAAAAGGGTATCCTAAGGTGGTTTGGGCACTTAGAACGAATGTGTACTGAGCGAAGCCAAGTATATAAGGCAGATGTAAGTGGGGAGGCAAGACGAAGTCAACCTCGTAAAAAAAATTATTCCTTAAAATATGTGATAAACTAAATATGTGATAAATGCTTGTATAGGTGTTCGCTGGAATCTCTGAACTCGAGGATGTGAAATGCTCAGGAAATTGGATGTGGGCTGGTAAAACGGGGGTTGAGGGTGGGGCACTGGTAGTGGCGTGTCGTGCCGTGTGCGATGCCATGAGCGCACTCGGCGTGGCGGTAGACGGCGGCAAGGACTCCCTCTCCATGTGCGCGCACGTCGCGGGCGAGAAAGGTAACCTTTATCTATTCTATTTTATCTAGTGATTAGTGATGACCGCTTATAACTCGAGAATGGGTGGACCGAGTTCATGATTTTTGATTTTTTAGATTTCTCTCCGCCTATACTGTGCCTTTTTGTGGTTCTATTTTTATCTTTTTGCGGATATCCCCACGGTTACTGCCGGCCAGTGGGGGTAGTTATGTCAGATGCGCCGACTGTCTCGGTTCTCTAATAGGATGTAAGGCAATAAGGCAATTCCCTTGCACCCTGACTGACCCTGGGCCAATTTTATCAGTCCTATTATTTGCTCTTTGATTGGCCAGTAAGTGTACATGCGCGAGTTTGTTCAAGATTTTTGCAACTTACTATACTAGCAACTCGCCCTCCCTCCGCTTCGGTTTACATGAGTTTTTTTAACTCAAGCCATCGGGGATAATGTAACTTTGAAATAGTGAAAGTATTTTTCCAATAAGTGCAGTGGTACCGAAGATAACCCCGAACATATAAACAAACTCATAAAATTCGGCCTCTCTCTTTATAATAGATGTCTGTCTGTCTTACACAGCGGAAATGATTGAATTGCTTAAAAGTGCGGAAATTATTGAATACAGTGATCTTGTGCGATTCCTGGCTAGGAATATTGATTTCAAAATATCCAATTAGGCAGTTTTAGGTTGCATCAAAATCGGGCCCGAGATACGACACCTTTGAGTATTTTTCGTTATGCATCATAATTTCCGATTATGATAGGATAGGAATTAGGATGAATTTTTCTTCAAAAATTCATCCTGGATATTTAGAAGTGGCTTTTAAAATTAAGAGAGTTGAATGACTGCTTCAGGCGTGTCATGGGAGTAGCAAGTTTGTAGATTTAGGGAGGGGTTGTAAGATTGGATGGGGGGGGGGGGAATTGAACCTCCAAATCACTCCCTTAGCTATCCGCATGGTCATAGGTAGTCTTTATGTTTGAAGTGTAACTTCTAAGAAAAGTGGCTCTGATTTCATAGATTTGATACTGTAAGCCGTATCGATGTTACGATAATCGATACGGTTCTAATACCATTAATCAAGCAATGTTTGTACCCATATTATATTTATTTTTTACAGATAAGGTTTTGCTTTTTAGGTTTCGTCCTGATAGCATAAATATTTTGTTTTAGTAAAATCTCCTGGAACTTTAGTAGTGTCCACCTACGCACCATGTCCAGATATCAGACTAAAAATTGAACCAGCTCTCAGTCAAGAAGGATCAGCACTTGTTTATTTACCAGTCAGCTCTGGGAGTTACAGGTTAGTAATATCTTTACTTGTATGTAGGCTTTGTAAATTCAGTTGCAGAGTGTAGATCATCATCATCATATCAGCCGTAGGAAGTCCATTGCTGAACACAGGCCTCCCCCATCGACTTCCATTTTTTAGTATAGATCTTGGCGTAATGAACCCTAAGTTAATCTATAAATAGGGCGTCCCACGGCGACGCCGCATGGAGGGAAAGTATCTTAAACAATGTAAATAGACAATTGTACTGAAGGGGGACTTCATTTTGATTTTAAAAACAATTTAAACTGCATTTAAAGTGCAATTTTTGAAACCTCGATTGCCACACAGGTTTGAAGCGGCGCGCACCCGCCGGCTACATAAGGCGCCGGCGGCGGCCAGCGGGTGCGCGCCGCTTCATACCTTACTTTCAAAACAGTAACATATGAAAGAAATTGGGTGTGTCTCGTATACGAATGGATTTGGAATGAGTTGAGCTACATATATACTCTAAGCCATAAGAACACTCTTGGTTTCGCAACTTCCTTGCTAACTTACGATTTTTCATATGAACCGGTTAATCTTTACCACCGTAACGATTAAAATATAAGAACACTAAAATTCCATAATTAAATTAGTAGAACGTAACCTTTTTAGGACGTCTCGTAAAAATAAAGAATCCCGTCATATTTTAAATTAATTGTAGAAATTTTAACTCATTTATGTCTTATTACATTCCTTCAACCCAATATTATACATTATTACTCATAAAAAAATTGTTTAACTAATAACTTTGTAACGGTTTATAATGTTTTTATAGAAGGTTTTAAATGGAGTTATGAAAAGTTTAAGGTGTGACTTATGCACTGTAAAAATTAATAAAGTAATTGATGTAATTGAGACTACTACCGGCTAGGGCGAGCAGAGATAAATAAAAGGATTGATTACAATATAATAAGAGATTATAATCGGTAACGTTACATAAATTTATTTTAGGTATATGAGTAAATGAACCTCAGGGAATGGATTCTTAATAAGTATTCTGCCGTGGCGTTGTTCGGTCCGTTGTGCAAAGATGGTAGTATGCACTTAGCTAGTGGACACGTGGCTGGTGGTGATGCCGGCGTGCCAGGGTCTCCGCTGGTGTGCCTCGCTACCTCCATTATGGTGCGAAGCCCGGTGCGAAGACCCTGGAAATAGAAAAAGTGCGGGTCAGTTTGTCACTAGGTAATTACGTCCAAGTGACCCGCTAAAATAGCAGGTGAAGAGAATCTCCCAGCGGCAATGCAGCGTAGCTAAAAGCTATAATAAAAAGGAATATAATTAGGTAGCACAAGCTGTTGCCGCGACCTCTGACCGTAGGGGTCATCGGCCTCGTGGCACTAAATAGGTAGGCTGAAATAGCACACAGTAAAATAAAATATGTTAAGCCATGCATTTTAGCAGGCAATGAGCTGCACCGCTGGAAGGTCCTCACCTGTAGAAAGAAGTAGGAAATGTTGATCTCAAAACTTACCCGGAGCCGACAGCAGTTGGCCACGGGGTCAAAGTGACTTTCCCCGGCGAAGGTTACCAAGGAAAGGAACGATATAAGAGCCGCCAGTTGATGACTGGGCTAGTGCTGTCCAATCTCGCTCGCACAACCATAGATATTTAGTAATAAGTTATAGAACATACTAAAATATCGATTAATTTTATTGATATAATTTTGATTGATTTATAAAAAATCCACAACGTTACAACTTCTAATTTTAAAATTGTTTTATTTTCGTTTGAATCCCATGTGTCAAAATGGACTTTTCAGATTAGTTCGACTGTAAGTCCTCGTGAACGGCTGGACCGATTTTTATGAAATTTTATATTGTTACGTGCGTGGGGTACAAATTAAATGCCGTTTACACAACAAAGAGGTTTATTCGCTCACCACAAACTAGACAACTTAATAACTAGGACACACAGTACTCTTCAACAGTTCCAGTCGCTCAGCAGTTCACAGTAGTCCACAGTAGTTCCTTAAGTCGCAGGTATAACTCTCTTGAATCGCTTCGGTAAGATGTGTTCGCTTCCGCGTCCAAAAATAAACTGACTCGTGTCGATAGCCGGGCGCCCTTTTATAGCTCTTAATAAAGAGGGTAGAATGTTCCGGAATCATCTAGAGATAAGGCACTAGAGCGGGGTGCTTAGTTGGGGACCTCCACGCGGTGCACCCTGGGCAACGGAGACAGCAGCACCTCTCTCCTAGGGCGGGAGAGACGCTGCCGCCTACGGCCAACTCCGACCGAGGCGAGGACGGCCCTGTTGAGGGCTGTTCGGAAGCTTTCCACGTGTCCCTCTGATTAGCAGATGGCACAGTGGAGAGCAAGTAAGGGGGCCATCTCGAAACCGGAGATGGCCCAGGGTCAGTCGGGGTGCGAGGGATATGCTCTATGGGTAACCTTACACCCCGGCGTCTTAAGACCCGAGACGGTGTGCGGTTTTAGTCGGTTCAAGCCCGACATAACCGCCCCCGCTGGAAACCCCCGCTCTCCAGCGGGGGCGGTATCCGAAGGGATTTCCGCACAAAAAAAAAAAAAAAAGGCACTAGAGCGTTCGAGAAGAGTAGGTATTTACTGGGGCGTTCGAGAAAACAAGTACCTACACAGTCGTGCCTACGATAGAGGTGAATGCCCTTGTTATCGCGATTTGTAGGTAAAGTAGGTACAGGTATAAAAGGGCTTGTGATTTTGTATTGACTTTTCTGGATTTTTCTAAACGGATCGATAGAGTACTTCGACATTAACAATGCGTTTTAATTTCTAGAAGATTAGATCAGTAGTTTTCGAGATATCGATGATCGTTGTAACAGTATGTATATTTCAAAGGGTACCTGGATGCTTTGAAAACAGAATTGGACCCGGCAGGTGGCGCTGCTATCGATATGTCACCAAATTTGATTAAGGTGGTGCTAATTTGTCGGACAGGACGACGTCTGCCGGGTCCGTTAGTTGTTAATATAAAGTACTTATAATCACTGGGGTCTTTATGAGTCTTTCTTCCATAGACTCGGTGGTTCGGCGTTGGCGCAATGTTATAAACAGCTTGGTGACACTCCAGCAGACCTAGATAACCCAGCAGTCCTTAAATCTTTGTTCAAAGTCACTCAGAAATTGTTAAAAGGTAAGATGTATTGTTTATTTTTTATTAACTTTTTTTTTTGCGTTTTTTGTGATATAGGGCGTAATATTGTCGTCAGATACCAACAATACTGTCAGTAATATTGATGATATTGATATGCAAACGTAATATTATTAATGTGTAAACAAACACGATTGCATGGTAGGGATCAATATCCCCTTTGAAAATTCCCATTGAAAATCGTGATCCGGTGTAGGGACACCGGATCACGATTTTCAATTACAATATATATTGACTGTCTGCACGCGCTAATACACTCCACCAAGATCTTCAGCTTTTCTTGTACAGTGTATACGAATGAAATCTATCCATTTAAGATTCATTTACTTTCAAACGTCAAAATGAAAATATCAAAATATATATATACTTTATGAGATACCATAATTATAACCTATGTATTTTATTTTCGTTATAGAAGGTACATTATTATCTGGACACGATATCAGTGAAGGAGGTTTTATAACAACAGCAATAGAAATGGCGATTGCTGGTATACGCGGCATAAACCTAGATTTCCAAGTAGAACAAAATGTGTCCCATTTCCAAGCGTTATTTAATGAAGAATTAGGCATTATTCTTGAAGTTTCTAAAAGTAACTTGTCGAGTGTGCTAAATAGCTATAATAAGGAAGGAGTACAAGCTAGACAGATTGGAACTGTTGGAAAATACGGTATGAACTCTGAGGTAAGAATAGCATATATCTAGGCCAGCATTTGCCTATTTACAATATAATTCTAGTGTAATTTGTGTCCCTCCACATCATTATCCCTGCGGAGCTTATTTATTGGGCATCATGGCCGGCCAGCAGGAACGCAGGCCGCATGTCAGGCCTACCTCATTGACATATCCATCGCGTCCTTCCGTACTGTGTTTTATATCCTGTTGACTTGGCACAAGACACCGTAGCGCACCACAATGGCAATTGACCAGATGGTGTGCTGAAAAGTAGTAGTGTTTCGGAGACTCAAACGCAATATGCAGTTATAATGTTTCATTATTTACGTAAAGTGTATGATGATTTTAGGTAACAGTTAAAATAAATGGCGAACAAGTGTTGGACACAAAACTAATAGATGTGTTCCGAATGTGGGAAGAGACAAGTTACCAGTTAGAACGACTGCAAGCCAATACTGAATGTGTTAATCAAGAATGGAAAGGTAATGCTACTGAGGTTTTTTAAATATCGTGGCAGTATAAATTATTTATTTTATTTTATTTACTATTTTAATACATAAAATAGGTTAACATATTTGCATGGAAAGACAAAGTTATACAATTTTAATTTTTGGACACAAATGTAAAAATGTTTGTTAAGTAGGAGAAATAGTGCAGGAAATTGTAAACCCTGTTACCTAAACTAGGCTCAGAGCCTGTATCTTAGGAAACAGTGTTCGTCCTAATAGTGCTTTTAATGATGTACAACAAGTAGACAGAGACAAATCGCATTGGTAGCTCGATTTGTCGTTCGGACATTATTTATGAAGAATACGGTTGCGAAAATAATATATATATATATATATATATAAATATTTTAATAAATGTGTATGAGTGACAAAGGCGGTGAGGTTGTGTTTATGTGTGTAAGGGAGGGTGTGTACAAGTGAGTAAGTGCGTGTGTGTGTGTGTGTGTAGGCGTGGTGCGCATGTGCCCAGCTATATTGGTGATTGTATGCGCGTGAATGGGGTTATTTAATAAAGGTGAGTAGAGATTCTGTAGACTTATAGTCCTGAAGTAATAGCCATTCTGTAATTTTAGTTTTAAGTGTAAAGTTGTTGAGATCCATGATATCAAGATCTTTATGTATTTTTTTAGGGATTTTCTTTAGAAAAGCCCTATTGCTATCGAGTTGTCGTCGACGTCGTCGTTGCCAATTTTCTGTCACGGTTTTGGGTATGAAGGAGATGAGCTATCGAGTTGCTGTTTTCGGTAATAGATTCGTGCTGGGGTGAACAATTGCAAGATAAAAAACATTTTTTTTTTTTGATGTCTTCAAAAATGATATTGAGCTTACTAATATCATTTTTTTTTCATCTATATATTTTTGGACAGGTCTTCAAAAATGATATTGAGCTTACTAATATCATTTTTTAGGGATTTTCTTTAGAAAAACCCTATTGCTATCGAGTTGTCGTCGACGTCGTCGTTGCCAATTTTCTGTCACGGTTTTGGGTATGAAGGAGATGAGCTATCGAGTTGCTGTTTTCGGTAATAGATTCGTGCTGGGGTGAACCATTGCAAGGTAAAGAAAAAAAAAGAAAAAAAAAGAAAATCCCTTGTATTCGGCTGAGCTCGTCTCAGGAATTCAACTTGTTTATATATGTGTGTGCTTAATACAAAATATATGTGTGCTTAATACAAAATGTTGATGTTCAGCGAAAGTAGTTTTATGTTTAACTCCTCTTATGATATCAACACGTTTGGTGGGGGTTAGACAGGGGGATGAATCCATGAACCTTGATGACTGATCTTAAGATATACAATTGTCGTACCGTGAGAACCTTACAGTCACCGTAGAGTGTTGTTGTAGGGTATAGATAAGGTTTATTGACCATGGTTTTCAATACAGCTCTCTGCGCTCTTTCCGCGAAAGAAAATGTGTCTTAACCGCACCACCCCAAACAGTGATACCATAGCCAATTATCGACTGACATAGTGAGAGGTAAACTAATTTTATTGTTTCAAAGCTTGCAGATTCTCTGAGAGTCTTGAAGATGTGGATAAGGCGTACCATTCTCTGAGTCAGGGTGTTAATCTGTTCCCTCCATTTTAGACCACTATCTATGTGAATCCCCAGATATTTAACACAGTTTGTTCTGGTTAATGGAATACATGAACACGGAGAGACTAATTTTTTACAGGAATGGGCAATAATAGTAAAGGTGTTTGGAGGCTCGGTGACTCGGCTGGTAGCAAAGGGCATGAAGGAAGTTTTATCCAAGTTTAGTGATAGCGTACTTGAATAAATACCAAAGTAAAATTATTTATATGTTATATTATTTTGCTTTTCAGGCCTTGAGAATCGCAGGGGTGTGACGTACAATGTTACTTTTGATCCTACATTGGCTGTTCTCAAGACAAAATCAATTAAAGTAGCTGTGCTTCGAGAGGAAGGTAAAGTAGACTAACTTTTTTTTTTCCATATTGCACTAAAAAATATTCGACGTAAATTTGTATCCGATTATTCATTATATTACTTGTTTTGCTGATACTTCATTTCGTTTTATCAAGTATTGATAAAACGAAATGCAGGCACTGTGAGACTGCTGTAACAAGCATACGTAAAAGCATCTTAATCGATGACATCAGACATGCCCTTTAAATTAAGAAAGAGAACAGGATATACAATTCTGAGTGGTTCAAAATATCCTATACTAACTAGGTCTGCAAGGCGAATCGCTGCTTGCAATGTTGAGCTGAGTGAGATATCGTGAATCAGATTTTGAAAATTTTGAACAGTGATCATTCCTCCGTGGCAAGTCCGACTTTGAAAATTCTTTTTGAAAGTCACAACTCTGGACATGCTTTCTGAGCGTGTAAAGTTTGGTCACAGTGTCTCGAGCGGTTATTATGTAATTCGATCTGAAATTTTTTTAACGGTGATCATTCCTCTGTGGTAGCATTAATTTTTTCAAAATATATCCATAAACCTTCCTCTGATTGACCTCTTTAATCATGCCAAATTTGGTTCTGATTGGATTAGTAGTTTAGGAGGAGACCTGTGACAAAGAAAATCCTGAAGTCTGGTATGAG
This sequence comes from Cybosia mesomella, assembly GCA_946251805.1. Classification (NCBI taxonomy): domain Eukaryota; kingdom Metazoa; phylum Arthropoda; class Insecta; order Lepidoptera; family Erebidae; genus Cybosia; species Cybosia mesomella. Next base: position 17,457,083 of record OX276393.1, on the reverse strand, counting down.
GAGCTTTCGCTCGACTTCGTCTCACTCAGCTCAATAAATACAAGAATTTCATTCCTTTTTAATATTGAAAAATGATGACATTTAAATGAAAAATGGCCTTGAAACTGAGCCGAGTTCGTGATCGATTTTACCAAATATCCCCCAATACAAATCGAGCTACAGGTTTGAAATACGACTCAATTCCCTCAATGGATACAAAAATGTACATGTCTAAAATTTCACGAATTAATAACTACTATCCTATGACTTACCATCATATTTTTCATTCATCATTTCATTTTTCAAAAATCATATTTTTATTCATTTAGGTGACAAAGTAGCACTTATGAACGTTGAGATTTATGCGATAGTACTTTAAACCAATATTCTGCTTATTCTAGGTACTAATGGTGACCGAGAAATGATTGCTTCACTGATGATGGCTAATTTCGACGTATTTGATGTCACCATGAGTGACTTGCAGAACAAGAAGATTACATTAGACGCATTCCAAGGCTTGGTCTTCCCTGGTGGATTCAGTTATGCTGGTAAATCCTATTGACTATTACTACGTATGTCTATAGAATAATATTTAAGACTAGCTGTGCCCGCGACTTAGTCCGCGTGGATTAAGTTTTTTAGGGTTTTAGTGTTTTTGCGCGGAACCCTAATTATTTTTCCTAAAATTAAAGTAGCCTATGTTAATCCTTGTTATATTACCTTTCTGAACTTGAAAGTTCCGTCAAAATCGGTCCAGCTATTTCATAGATTAGCCGGAACAAACAGACAGACAGACAAAAATTGTAAAAAATGTTATTTTGGTGTATGTACCGTATTTATATTCATATACATGTAGTAAAAAACGGTTATTTCAATATTACAAACTGACACTTCAATTTTATTTATATGTATAGATATGGTGATATGGGCAATAGTTAGGGTATAGAAACGAACTGCCGTTATCACCACTAAATCTCTAAAACAACATAAAGCCATTTTCTTATTAACAAACAATATACTTTTTTCGGAAATATAAAACACTAGCTGATACCCGCGACTTCGCCCGCGCGGAGGTCGGTTATCGTTTTTTGGCCATAACGCCGGTTCTACTTAACCAATTAAAATCAAACATACGATCTGACCAATATCTTTTTAATAGAAAAAACCGCATCAAAATTCGATCAGCAGGTTTTTCATCCATCATGATCAAACAGACAGACAACAATACCAAAAAAAAAAAGTACTTTTTTAAAATATCTCCTGTACTATTATAAAATTGTAAATTAGCTATTAATTTACAATTTTATAATAGTATAGATTATTATTATGCCCGGAGATGTAAATTATTGGCGTAATAAATAACGCAATACTCATTAAATTTCATAATATACCAGATTTTCTATTTAATTATAGAATGTGGTAGTTTTATTCTGAAAAAAACATGTGTGTGACCGTGAATTTTACTTTTACTACAGGGATTGTAATACGTGGCACTAAATACACATGTAAACTATGCCAAGTGTGTGTTTATGTGACCTAGGTCATGTATAAATTTAGCGAGTGGGTTGCAACATGGTCAAAAAAACCACCTTGAACGAATTTTATAAATAGGCTGTGGCCTATTCCAAAATACTCATTAGATGATAGGCCGTGGTAATCTTCCCATCAGGCGGTCTGTGTGCTTGTCTGTGACTTATGTAGTATAAAAATTAATCATACATAACATTGATTAATTTCAATTTCCACTATTCTATTGGCAAAAGAATACTTACAATGATATTGTAATTTTTATAGATACATTGGGCTCAGCAAAGGGATGGGCTGCAGGCATTATGTTCTCAGATTCCCTTAGTTCTCAATTCTCACACTTCAAGAATAGATCTGATACATTCTCATTGGGAGTATGTAATGGTTGTCAGCTGATGGGACTTCTTGGATGGATTGATCCTGAAGAAGCGAGGGGCGGTAATAAGACACAGATATTCCTCGACCACAACGCATCCGAAAGGTATTTATTATTTTTATTGAAAACTAAAACTCGTATTATGAGCGTTTAGAGCGACAATTGTCAAATCATCACGATTATTGTCCAAGCTAATTCCACCTGCAAGCTGGTATACCTGCTGATTGGCGGACGAGACACAGGTGCAGGCTTTCTTCTTGGGATGGGGAGACGTAGTCGCTCCCGTAATGCCGAAATAAACCAAATATAAGGAGAAAGAGAAGGAGAGCCGACCCCTCCCCTTCATTTGCACTTTATAAATTACAAAATAGTAACTGATCAGTTCTGGTAACAAAAAGTAAAAACCTAGAAAAGTTATGATTACAATAATAATATGAGTTTAAAAGATAATATCTTCTATCGTAGGTTCGAATGCCGCTGGAGCGCCGTGCGGATAACAGAAGGCAAGAATGATGTTTGGTTTGGTGGAATGGGTGGCAGTGTGCTTGGCGTGTGGGTTGCCCACGGGGAAGGGCGATTCACTCTCTCAGAATCCCAATTGATGGAGAAGCTTCAGAGGAACGGCCAGATTGCCATGCAATACGTAGATGATGATGGTATTCCCACTGAAGCATATCCTATGAATCCTAATGGCAGTCCATGTAAGTAACAATTTTAGTACCAAATATAAACAGCAGATTTCGAAACCAGAGTCGTCCAACCCAACTTATACCGATACGAGTGCCAACTCTTTTACAGTAGTTTGAGCGATGTGCCATGAAAAATTAATAAAATGTAGATTCGTTTTAATGCACGTAAATAGATTCATTGATTGATTTATTGGCATGTGTATGCGTGGCGGTAGAGCTGACTGCTTCGTCAGTTTTCGCGGACTCGATTACCACTCAGTTCAAATATTTGTATGCATGAATATTTGCAAACATCAAACTTGTGATTCAAGAAATAAGCACTAATAACCTGATCAGAACACATAAAATAAAATGTATCTAAGTATGTTTATCCGCATTCTAGAACCTGTATTACAAGCTATGCCTAGCATAGATAAAATACTAATGTGTTCTAGGTAGCGTTGTTTATTTTGTCGCAGAACATTCATATCATATTACTTTATTTTTCTAGTGGGTATAGCGGGAGTGCGGTCCCGCGATGGTCGTCATATCGCCATGATGCCCCACCCAGAACGTTGTGTGTTACGTTGGCAGTGTGCCGCGCCGCCCGCTGACGCCCCGAGTATTTCCAACCCTGATAGTCAAGCTTCACCTTGGCTAAGACTCTTCCAAAACGCCTACAGTTGGGCTTCAACTAACTAGAGTTACGATGTTATAGTACTAAGACTATTAGTTTTTGCCTCTCTAAAAGTATGTTGCATCATGGGTGTTTAGGTGTTCACCCACCACCACGAAATTCATAATATTATTTACAAATCAAACTTCTGTTAGTTTCCTGATGAATATTAATCTTACTTCATGCACATTTTCATGGTTTTGTTTTTAATTTTTTTGTGACCAATTAGAAAGGCAAAGCCATTGCTTGATCTGAATAGGATTCCTTTAATGTTTAAGAGTATTTTAAGTTGTAATGCATTCCTTTGTACACTTGTTAAGTTTGTAATGTAAGAAATATACAAAAGTTGTCCAATTTGTAGAAAAATGACTTATTGTTAGTGTCTTCCAATTACATTGTATAATCCATGAGCCTGTATCGTTATGATCTTATTGGACCAATTTTAATGAAAATATTTTTTGAGAAAATATTAAACGTTTTTTAGATCTTTACATATTATATGAGGTGTTTTAATGTAATCAAGTTAACGCTTTTATAAAGTAACGATTATGAAAAATAAAGACATTGTGTGTAAACTTTATACGAGTATTTTTTTTTAATTTTAGGAAATGAGTAAAATTCCTCAACGAAGGCTTCCTCTATCTTGGTGGCACATCGAATTATTCACCCTAGTATGGCACTAGGGTGAGTCATTTTACGACATTACATTTTCCTGCTAGGAAATTTTCAATAGCAGTTTGTACGATGGAAAATCATCAATTTGGTACTAAAACTTTTATTAACCAGGTTTTTGATTTAATTTTAACACATAAAATCTTAAATCATATAATCATAAATTAAATCTTAAATAAATAAAACTTACCAAATATCATTTTACGACTGTTCATGCCCTTCAGAGCATAATGTGCAAAACGCAAAATGTGCACTACAAGCAAAATGTGCAAAACGCAAAATGTACAAAAAGCAAAATCAAGTCGGACTGAGCAGTCCAACTTGGTTAGATCAGGTTATACCATACTGGTACTCATAACTTTTAAGTTTGATTCGTGTCTGAGAATTACGACTTGTGGTCAATGACGCAGAATCCTCAGGCCGATGAAAATCTATAATATTCAACAAAGATCAATTCTTTATTCTGATTGACGGACGAAGACTGATTCGCGTCAACAATTAGGTTATCCGAGTCTCCACTGTGTACCTATATGCGAGACGTGGTCCTATTCCCGCCGAGTGCAAATATTTGTATGCATGAATATGTATATTATTTGCATTGGTCTGTTTATCCCAGATATATAAGAGATTTTAAAAGTTATGCTTAGTTTGGACCCAGATGGTGATGTGTAACATTTCTTAGAATAATAATTATTTTTATCAACCTTTTCACGATGTTTTTATGTGTTTGAATGAATTATGAAAACAGCTTTACTAATATTGCACGATATAGGTACAAAATCCGATTCAAATTTAACTTCTTGTTTTTTACAAAAGAGTATATTATGTGACCTGGATCGAGATAGAAATTGTTATCAATAGTAAGCCTGCTGACCTGATAAACTTACGAATGCCTATCTAAAAGCTAAAGTCTAAAGCTTTAACTTGTGTATTACAAACATTTGACTAATTTCTTCTTTATTTTTATGTTTTATGACTTAGAACTTTTGGATAGACAAATTTTATATTTGTAGGTTCGTCTAATTAGTCGACGATTTTATTACTTAAAAAGAGGTAGATACGGCACTGACGACCTTACACCCCGGCGTCTGTAGACCCAAGACGGCGTGCGGTTTTATTCTGTTCAAGCCCGACATAACCGCCCCCGCTGGCACGCGGGGGGGGGGGGGGTAAGAGAAGGGATTTCCGCACGAAAAAAAAAAATAGATATGGCACTGACGCTCAAAAATAGTCACTCAGAAGTAGGTTAATTAGCCTACTCAATGAGTACCTAATCAATGAGTGAGATTGTAACCAAGTATAAGTTCTGTCATACTATACAATATTCCCTAAAATACAAGTACATTTGTACTTGTATTTTTAGGGTTCCGTTGCCAAATGGCTAAAAACGGAACCCTTATAGATTTGCTATGTCTGTCTGTCTGTCCGTCCGTATGTCACAGCCACTTTTCTCCCAAACTATAAGAACTATGCTGTTGAAACTTGGTAAGTAGATGTATTCTGTGAACCGCATTAAGATTTTCACAAAAAATCAAAAAAAGAGTAATAGTATAGTAATAGAGATAAAACCCTTCATGGGAGAGTCCGACTCGCACTTGACCGCTTTTTTTTTAAATATATATTGAATAATAATAATTATATTGAAGGCAACCATTATGTATGCCAGCAGTGAGCAATACTAAAATGGTGGTAGGTATTCAGTTTTAAGGGCCTTGATAGGTGGTTTTCAATCAAACTTCAATTAAAACAATAAAACAATATTTTATACCCTTTCTTTACTTCAAATAAAACAATATTGTATACCCTTGGCTCAAGAGCTACTGGAGAGTTAAACTCCAGTAGCTCTTGTGCCATCAAACATACTAATGAAAATTAGAAGAATGGAATATCACATGATTTTATTACATATTCAACACTCCAGCAGTTTCTTATCCTACATATACTTTTTAGTCCCTTTAATGTATAGATTTATTACAAATTCTTAAGTGACTGCATACTCTGTCAAATATTCATTGTCATTATTTCTTGTATAGTTTTAACAAGATCCTTTCGCCTTGATTTTTCTAATGCATCACAGAGGCTGAAGAACCATCTGTCTGGATCTGCTTTCTCATATTCAAATACTTTCAGTACTTTAGTAGCTTTCTCAGCAAGGGTCTTGTTTTGACTATCAATTTCATCTATTCTGCATTCTCGAATTTGTAGATTTCTGCCAAGGTCACGCCAAAAGCTGCCAATTTCCTGTATAATGTTTCGAAAAATTCTTTCTTTTTTTCTTATACTTATATTTTTTGTAAATGGAGCACTACTACTCATTATGAAACTCTCCTCTTGTTCCTGTTCAATATTTTGAGCTGCAGCTGAAAATAATAAACAAACCAGAGTCAGAGCAATCAACTTAAATAAAATGACCCTAAACAATTCAAGACATCCATGTAGCTATTTAAACCAAGGTTGTTTGCAAAATGTCTGAAGTAATAATAAATGTACCTATATAAGTAATATATATGAAAGTTTTATCTTGGCCAAATTATCAATGAAATAGAACCAGTTTTTGATAAGACAGATTTTATCCTAATTTTGTGTAGACATTGCTTTTTGTTCCTAAAGGAAGGCTGTTTGACCCCATTTAAGGAAACTACTGGAAATAAATTTAGATCACAACATATTTTTTCTTATCATACTTTCATTTTATAATAATTCTTTGTTAGTTTCATTGTTTTTTAATGAATAAACCAATACTCTCCGCCCAACAACCTCTGTAATGTAACGGTAGTGTGTTCTACTGCTAAGTCAGAGGTCGCAGGGTTGATTCCCACTCAGTGCAAATTGCATTGTTCTGGGTGTTTTTATCTATAATATGTATTTATTTACAATAAAAAAGTATTTAAGTATGTTTATCAACATTCTAGAACCCATAATATGACAACCTCTGCTTAGTTTGGGTCTAGATGGCACTGTGTAATTTGTATATATAATATATATTGGTGTAGTCACTGTGTGTGGGCAATGAAGGCTCTCTGGATACTGTAGTCATAGCAGCCTTCCTTAAAAAGGATGCTATATCTCAGTATGGATTCAACAAAAGCAAAGTGAATGATTCTAAATTACTCAAAGAGCACAAGATTTCTTCAAGTTATTGGTATGAAACAGTAAACACCAGCGATATAATAAAAAAAGCTTACATTTCCTCTACTTGTAGATGGGTCCAAAATTTGGTTTTATGTTTTTGCATTTAGTTTTAGGCAGTTAAACGTGAATTATTTGTTAAAGTAGTCTAAAATTTCATTAACTCGCTGGTTTAACTTATATTAGACTATCAACTGATACAATAGTGTTTGTGTCATCAGCAAAAACAATAAGATTTATATGGCTTCAGCCTTGTTGATAAACAATAAAAAAGTGTGTAATATTAGAGTGTCCCACTCAGATGGTATTAACAAGTATAATATTTTAGGGTTCCTTACTATAATAATAATCATGTTCTCTGGATACATGGCAGTGTTCATAATCATTTATTTTCTTCAATAATTCATCTGAGTTGGGTAGCTTCCGAGCTATAGATTTCAAACATTCCACATTATCCTCTGACAGTATATCTCTTATTTCCAAAACATTCAGCAGTTGTCTTATGGTTTTGATTTGTTCAAATCGCCTTATCGAATTAATACCTTCCCTGAACATTTCTTTTAAAGAGCTTAATATTTCACTATGTCTGTCAGCTTGTACCACTGCCAAAATTAGGTATTCTTTGAGATGGGAATATTCCGAATATTCTGATAAAGTCATGGTTAAGGCACTGCCCGTAGTTTCACAATTTACTAGAATCAAATATATTAATTTAGGTAAATATGTATAAAAACATGAATATTAGAATCACAACAACAAGTACATTAAATGGCTTAGGTAATGTAGAAATTAAATTCACAGAGCATTAATTTAAAAGACATAAATAGACTGATTCTCACAATACAAAATATAATTTTACAATACAACACAATACAATTTTAATTGACTGATTCTCCTTGACTTGACATTATTCTAATGAGTTCCATTTTACATAATACGTAGGTACATGGAAAGTGAAAAATAAAAACTTAATATACATTATATTATATCTAGTTAACATAATTTGTGAAAATATGTTGTTTTAGAATATTTTTTGTTCTTTAAATAACTATTGTTTACAATACGTATTCAAACAGTAAAATCATAAAAAAGTCTTTATGACTAATATCTGTCTTGCTGCGTAAAATGAATCATTGCGAAAAATCATGTCATTCTCTTTTCGATAGGGGAGTTCCCATTATCCATAGAAGCGTAGGTAGTAGGTGTAGAGAAATGACGAAACACGAAATTTACAACTCTATGAGTTGTAAATTTCGTGCCTAGCAATTAATATTTTATTTCATAACAATACATACAGTACCTTTTTTTTTCGTGCGGAAATCCCCTCGGATACCCACCCGCCGGCCAGCGGGAGCGGTTATGTCGGGCTTGAACCGACTAAAACCGCACGTTGTCTCGGGTCTACAGACGCCGGCGTGTAAGGTTGCCCATAGAGCATATCCCTCGCACCCCGACTGACCCTGGGTCATCCCCGGGTTCGAGATGGCCCCCTCGGGTTTGGGAACCACGGTGTCCCCGTCTTGCCATGGTTTGGCGGAGGGGTGCTAGCCGCCCCACCGTCCCGGCCTGCTTCTGCTGGGGTGACAGGTGGCATTACCTGCCACCGCCAGGCCTGCGCTCATGGAGGACGGAGGTCGTTAAGCAACCTCCGGCGCCTAAGTCGCCTGCGACGTGCGGCGAGCATGTTGCGGGCTCGGCGGGCCGGGAGAGTTCTAAACCTGTCCCGGGCGCGCTCCGCCATCTCCTTCGCGAGCATTACATGCTCGCAGAAGGAGGTGGCAGCGGCCCACGCGCTCGCGCTCCTCACCATTGCCGCAATCATGCTGCCGAGCGAGAGGACTCCCACCTCGATGGCTGCCACGAGGTAACGCCTCGGCGCCTCCCACGCCGGGCAGTCCGCCAGCGTGTGCAGCCCCGAGTCCTCGCTCGCGTCGCAGTGATGGCACTCAGGCGTTGGCTCCTTCCTGATCCGATGCAGGTGGTCCCCGATGCTCCCCTTCCCGGAGATCACCTGCGTCAGTCGGTACGAGAGGCTTCCGTGTCGCCTCTCTAGCCAATCCTCCATGATGGGCCTTACCGCCGCTATTGCGGCGTGCCCTGCGCTTGGTCGCCCAAGTCGTTCCTTCCATTCCACCACGATGGCCTGGCGGAGCTGGGACTGTCCCTGCTCCCGCGCCTCCTTTCGCCACTGGTACAGTTGCGAAAGGGCTCTCGCCTCATATAAGCATAGTTATTATAGTTTCGGAAAAAAGTGGCTGTGACATACGGACGGACAGACAGACAGACAGGTATGACGAATCTATAAGGGTTCCGTACCTAGCTCAACACTCCCTGTGAATTATGCGCAAATCAACAGTTTGTATAGGGGTATATCTAGGCTAATATTAGGTATAATAGAGACGCCGAATTTTGTGAGTTTGTTTATATGTTGAGTGTAATGTTCGGAACTACCCCTGTGGAACACCGCACGATACTTCTCGCCGCCCTGGCCCTGGCCAGCTCGGGTAAACTATGGCCCTTTCGGATAGATATGCCTCGACAATGCGGCGGAGGTAAGGAGGCACTCCATGATTCCGTGATATACGAGCGCCTCCCGGAGACGGGGGGGTTTGTGAAATTGTGGACTTAACATGCCGATTAGAGATCTGTCGTGTCAATAATTTACGTATTTTTAAGCTATTGATCTTAAACTCGGGAGGGAGGGGTGATACCATCAAGTTTATTTGTGCTATAAGATCTTGTTTCTTGCACAAATTTTCATTCTAGCTCAAAAAGAAATGTATAGGTTTTGATGCCCCTGCATTTGAATAAATAAATCACTATATCTTTTCATTGCATTGACCTAAGTTTCGATTATTTAACAATTAGGTAGATTTCGATGAAGGGCACGCCGCAATAGCGGCGGTAAGGCCCGTCATGGAGGATTGGCTGGAGAGGCGATACGGAAGCCTCTCGTACCGACTGACGCAGGTGATCTCAGGGAAGGGGTGCTTCGGGGACCACCTGCATCGGATCAGGAAGGATCCAACGCCTGAGTGTCATCACTGCGACGCGAGCGAGGACTCAGGGCTGCACACGCTGGCGGACTGCCCGGCGTGGGAGGCGCCGAGGCGTGACCTCGTGGCAGCCATCGGGGCGGGAGTCCTCCCGCTCGGCAGCATGATTGCGGCAATGGTGCGGAGCGCGAGCGCGTGGGCCGCCGCCGCCTCCTTCTGCGAGCATGTAATGCTCGCGAAGGAGGTGGCGGAGCGCGCCCGGGAGAGACTTAGAACTCTCCCGGTCCGCCGAGCCCGCAACTTGCTCGCCGCGCGTCGCAGGCAACTCAGGCGCCGGAGGTCGCTTAACGACCTCCGTCCTCCATGAGCGCAGGCCTGGGGGTGGCGGGTGAGGCCACCTGTCACCCCAGCAGAAGCAGGCCGGGACGGTGGGGCGACTAGCGCCCCTCCCCCAAACCGGGGCAAGACGGGGACACCGTGGTTCCCAAACCCGAGGGGGCCATCTCGAAACCGGAGATGGCCCAGGGTCAGTCGGGGTGCGAGCGATATGCTCTATGGGCAACCTTACACCCCGGCGTCTGTAGACCCGAGACGGCGTGCGGTTTTAGTCGGTTCAAGCCCGACATAACCGCCCCCGCTGGCACGCGGGGGGGTATCCGAAGGGATTTCCGCACGATAAAAAAAAAAAAAAAGGTAGATTTCGATGAAATCGATCTACCTATTGGTTTCTTGACTACTGTCGAATTTAAAAAAAAATTCTTCATAGGAGGTCTAGTTATGACCCCCTGAGTCCGAAATGACCACTGGTCAAAAAGTTTATATATATATATATATGTATGTATGGTTCCACTTTCCAAAATTTGCGGCACTCTCACGGTCGCATTTTTGCCCCGATCGCTTTCAAACTGCGGTCAAAAATTGCTTGGGTGTAAATTTTGTTTAAGTTCGTGAACGGGTGGAATCCGGCCTAAGGGGACGGTAGGGCCTCACTTTTTGTGAAATCAGTTTTTCCTCAAAATTTCACATTCCATGAAAGATATTCGAACCGTTCTAATTTTATCCCATAGTATACATGAATACCAACAACTTTTAATTATAAACCTATAAGATTAAAAATTTAACTAAAAGTGGAGGGGGGAAAAACCAAAATTTTTCGGGAAAAGAATCATAACTTCTAACCGGTGAACATTCTTGGCGTCGGAAACATTTTTAATCGATAGGCCATTTTAAAGTCTAAAATAAATGTCTGAAAAGCTTTTCGCTAAAAGTTACCGTTTTCGAGAAATAAAAATTAAACATGTAAAAAAAAAATTTAATTGCTTCACGAAATCTACCTATGCGTTCCCACTGCGGGAACGGTTTTTTTTTCAATTGTTAACGACCTGTTTATCTATAATTACATTACATTGGGACCTTAACATAACTGGCGAATCGTGGCTGTATAATACACTTCAGCCTACCCCTTCGGGGATACAGGCGTGAAGTTATGTTATGTTATGTTATCTATAATTTAAACTTACCAATTTGATAGTTTTGTGTACGCAATCATTAAATTATTTACTTATTTCTCGTTATCTACTATACTATGTGATGCTTTGACCTTTCTATCAGTACGTTACCGTCACTTTCGTAAGACTCACAATAAGATGGTCCATATATTTTAGTTCTTGCATATATTAATATTGAAAAATGTATAGATTCATAAAACTTGGTTTAGTGTCTAAGAACTCGCTTATTACTCTCCAAAACAACAAGACAAAGATATGGAAAAACAGTATACGAAGTGTTGCACAAAACAAGAAGTCAGATAGTTTATTTCCTGAACGTATAGATTTCCCAAGTAGACATATTGGGCCCAGAGATCAAGATTTAGTGACTATGTTGGATTCTCTTGGCTACAAGGTAAATAATAATAAGTTCATACTCGTCTCTATAATACTAAAGTTTAGAACGTAGGTATTTATACAAAATGCGTTGATTATTTTCAGAGTTTAGACCAACTAACTGATGATGCAGTTCCAACTAAAATACAGTATCCTGGGTTGATGGACATCAGTGAGCCCATTAGTGAGGACATTACCATTGACTTCATTTTTCATTTTGTTTATGAGAATAACAACATCTTTCATAAATAGTTTTCTTTTAGGTGAATACGATCTTATTGAACGAGTACGTAATATATCTGAGAAGAATCAGATATGGCGATCATACATTGGTATGGGATATCACAATTGTTGCGTGCCACACACTATTATGCGTAATATGTTTGAAAATCCTGGATGGTAATATTATAAATAAACAACCTAACTTTGCTTCACATTTTAATTAGTTACTTTATACTGAAATTATTCTGTCACTTATATACAGGACCACACAATACACGCCGTATCAACCTGAAGTAGCGCAAGGAAGACTGGAAAGTCTTCTAAATTATCAGACAATGGTGAGCGACCTTACAGGATTAGATGTAGCCAATGCATCATTATTGGATGAAGGCACTGCAGCAGCTGAAGCCTTGTCTCTTTGCCATAGGTATCTGGATCTTATTATTTTTGTTATTCTTTTAATATAGAATTAACATAGAAACAATGGATTTACGTACATACCTACCTATTATTGTCTAGTTATTTAAATAACTTAGAAAATAATAAAATAAACAAAAGGAGATGCAATTTACCTACTTAACTTAGATTTTCATTTTCAAAAGTGTACTTTGATAAGTAAGATCAAGCGCAAATTACATTTCCGGGATACCTCTTTTGCTTGATCAAGACAGACAAATGTTTACCAAGTTGATTGTCTACTACTATCAGTGGAGAAACTGATGGTTTTTAATTTACAGGCATAATAAAAGAACAAAATTCGTTGTATCGGAAAGATTACATCCTCAAACATTAGCGGTGGTACAAACTCGTCTCGATGCTTTGGGCTTAGAGGTAAATATAGTACCAGATGTACGTCAAGCAGACTTTGCTCAAAGAAATATATCCGCTGTGTTACTACAATGTCCTGATACCAGAGGCTTGGTATATGATTACTCAGGGTTGGCGGCAGCAGCACACGAACATGGCGTAAGTTAAGTTTATTATATTTGCTTATTCTATAGAATGATAAGAGTGATTATCACGTGTTATCTCTTCTTACAGACTCTTGTAGTTGTGGCTACAGACTTACTGGCTCTAGCTCTGTTGCGACCACCAGCAGAATGTGGTGCTGCATTGGCAGTAGGAACATCACAGCGTCTAGGTGTGCCTTTAGGTTATGGGGGCCCCCACGCTGGCTTTTTCGCAGCTGAACATGCACTCGTGCGTCTTATGCCGGGTCGTATGGTCGGCGTTACACGGGATGCCGCTGGAAGAGACGCTTATAGGTATATTCTTTTAAAGTATAATCTTCTAACAGTTGCTACGAATAAGCAGCAGCAAAAGGTTACCAATTACATTGGCGGCACAAGGTCAATGATTTTCTGGGAGAAAAGTCAATACTGAGTTACGCTTGTTTGCTCGTCGCTGCTTAATCTGTTGTTTATTGAGTTTGAAGTTTATGAAGAATTAAGAATTATTTCCGCCGTTGATAGTTTAGATAGTTTAAGCTACGTTTTTATAGCGTTCTGGAGATTATAGGGTGTCCGGTCTGGTAAGTAGTTACTCTGGGAACACAAGACGAAGTAATTATGAGATGTACTACCTACCTACTTTAAAAGCAAAAATACCAACTTTCCACTTGTCAACAACTATTTTATATATTGTGTCCTTATATGTATTTAGGCTAGCTCTCCAAACTCGTGAGCAGCATATACGAAGAGATAAAGCAACATCTAATATTTGCACAGCTCAAGCTCTCTTAGCTAACATGTCTGCAATGTATGCTGTATACCATGGCCCTCAAGGCCTTCGGGACATTGCCACTCGTGTACATAATGCTACACTTGTTCTAGATCATGGTAAGTAGATTATTCGGGGATGTCGGCTTCATTAAATTAAATAAAACAATAACCTTCACTCTCATTTTCGTTTAAAGGTATAAAACAACGTGGTCACAAGCAATCTAATGACGTATATTTTGATACTCTTCACGTAGTCCCGTTATCAGAACATGACACTAATTCGATCAAAGATCGCGCGCATCAAAAGAAGATTAATTTGAGATATTTCGATGATGGAGCCGTCGGCGTAGCTTTAGATGAGACCACTACTTTGGAAGACGTAAATGATCTCTTGTGGATATTCGATTGTAAATCTGTCGAAGAGGTAACTTCTACCTAAAAACTGCTCGAAAATAAATTTATGAATCGTATTTGTACTTAATGGATCTTTCTCTTATTCTAGGTGGTCAAAGTACGCGACGTCAAAGCAAATAGTATTCAGAAGGGATCCTTCAGAAGAACTTCGCCATATTTAACGCACCCTGTGTTCAACATGCATCATTCAGAAACCAGAATAGTGCGATACATGAAAAGGCTAGAGAACAAAGACGTTTCCCTTGTGCATTCCATGATACCTTTAGTAAGCCAATTGAATATTTTAGTAACTCAAACATGCTGCTTTGAAAGAACTTCAATGTTTACATTAACAATAACATGTTATTTTTTATTTCGGTTCAGACTATAACTTTATCTTTATGTAATGTTTATATATTTAATGTTAACCCCAACCAAGATTTTAGTCTTTAAGTATATTAGATGTGTTTATCTTTGTGTGCCTTTTTTTTTTTTTTCGCTTTGAGCCTAAGTCGCGTTATGCCTAGACCAAACGCTAGTTTGGTCAAATGCGAGTAAGACCGAAAACGAGTTAGGCAGAAGGCGAGTTAGACCGTATGCGAGTAGTGGTTAGTATCGTTTAGCCTGTTGCTCACACTTTCCTCACAATATAGCTTCTAGGTTAGGTTAGGTTAGAACTGTGACCCCAACAGAGCGCGAGCCGAGCGAGCGTGGCGAGCGTGCTGCGGCAGAGGCCGGCGAAGCGCGGGAACCACTAGTCCGGGAAGTTGGATTTCGATAGCAAGCTAGTAACCTATTGCGACATACTTAGACGTATCGCTAAATGGGCAATATGAGAATTAGACCTATTGCGACATAGACGTATCGCTAAATGGGCAATATTAGAATTAGACCTATCGCAACATGTACAAATCCGTACTTAGTTGAAACGCTCATTTTAAATGACATTTTGGCATAACGCGACATTGACAGACTGTCGCTTAACGACCTCCGTCCTCCATGAGCGCAGGCCTAGGGGTGGCAGGTGAGGCCGCCTGTCACCCCAGCAGAAGCACGCCGGGGCGGTGGGGAGACTAGCGCCCCTCCCCCAAACCGGGGCAAGACGGGGACACCGTGATTCCCAAACCCGAGGGGGCCATCTCGAAACCGGAGATGGCCCAGGGTCAGTCGGGGTGCGAGGGATATACTCTATGGGCAACCTTACACCCCGGCGTTTTAAGGCCCGAGACGGCGTGTGGTTTTAGTCGGTTCAAGCCTGACATAACCACCCCCGCTGGCCGGACACACATGTCATATTGATTGACTAATGTAAAATATTCTTTAACTCTTACGTGATCGTGACTACATTTACTTTTGTAGATATGAAGCAGGATAATTTTATCTCTTCATAAACTTGGATTAACACGAAATAATGATCCCTAATGTATGATCTTAACAACAGGGCTCCTGCACGATGAAACTGAATTCGACGACAGAGATGATGCCATGCTCGTTCAAGCACATTACAGATATACACCCATTTGCACCACTTGACCAGTGCCAAGGATACCATATACTATTCGAGGAGCTGGCTCAGGATCTATGCGCCCTCACAGGATACGATCGTGTTTCATTCCAGCCCAATAGGCGAGTCGTGACTACGATAACATTTTCATGCGCTTAGGAAATTTAAATGTTTATCTAAAATCTTTGATAAGTACCTTTTTATTTTGGTTCTTTTAGCTTTATTGGTTAATTTAAAAAAAACTGTAGTAATTATTTTAATATATTGTGCGATTAATTTTTTTAGACATAACTCTTTGAGCCTTTTCACAACTCAGTTTGGGTCGGCTTTTCAGTCTAACTACGAAGCGGCCGAACTTCGATATGGTCTGTGAAGCGACTGCCATCTGACCTCCACATCCCAATGACGATGTCGAAATTCTGTACTTAGACCAGTTTTTGGAATTTTTAGGGCTTTAAGTACCCGTAACCACTGTCATAGATGTTTGTATAGCAACCGGGACCAACGGCTTAACTTACTCTCCGAGGTACGGATACTTTTAGACATAAATAATCTATGTAGAATATACTGCTTCCGGGCTGTTTGGCCGTGGTCCATCGGAAACTTGAGTTCCAGACGTTTCGTCGATCACTGCGGTCGACATCTTCAGTGGTACAGCTCAGGACGCCGTCGAGTGCGGAGAACCTTCCTCGGCGGCGAACTCGCTGCGACTGATGTAGCGGCCCGAGTCACTGGCGTATTTAAGGCGTACTTGGAGGGGAGAAACAACGTGATCGGTCGTCATTGGTTGAGAGCTGCGCAACCGATGCGCTCGATCCTGATTGGTCGGGGCTAAGCAAGGGGGTGTTGCCTCCCGATACCGGGGTTACCGATACCGAAACAGCCCGGAAGCAGTATGTTTTACATGCAACGCCGGCCGTGAAAGCCTTAAGATTTATATAAATAATCTAATTTATTACGTTTGCTTATAGTGGTGCTCAAGGAGAATATGCAGGCTTGCGTACGATAAAGCGTTACCACGAATTCCGTGGAGATACAAGACGCAATATTTGCCTGATCCCTGTGAGCGCACATGGCACTAACCCTGCTTCTGCGCACATGGCCGGTATGCTTGTCTGTGCTATCCGTGTTACACCATCTGGTGATATTGACATGGCGCATTTAAAGGAGAAGGTAAGAAATGTTATATAAAAAAATAACACTAACCCTTTTTTTATTTAATCCGCATCAAAATCGACATCACTAGTTGATCAGTCTTTTTATTGGTTTCTTGAATGGTCCGTATAGTGCATATACGCAAACTTTCCCTCACTACGCCGACTTTTGTTCAAGATGTTTGCGGGTATCTGTACATAAAGTACCAATGTATGTTTTTTTAAAGGTTGAGGAACATAGTGAGAACATATCTTGTTTGATGTTAACGTATCCAAGCACGTTCGGCGTATTCGAAGAACGCGTTGCCGACGTGTGCGCATTGGTACATAAACATGGCGGACAAGTGTATCTTGATGGTGCTAATATGAATGCTCAGGTTAGTTAATCTTCCTCGTCCTCTGAGCCTTTACCCAACTTAGTTGGGGTCGGCTTTTCGATCTAACTACGAAGTGGCTGAACTTCGATATTTTCCGTGAAGCGACTGCCATCTGATCTCCGCAACGCATTCGCTGGTCTGTAGTTAGACCAGTTGTCGCCTTTTTTATAGTTTCAACTACCTGTAACGACTGCCATAGATATTTGTATGGCAACCGGGACCGACGGCTTAACGTGCTCTCCGAAACACGGAGGGGCAACAGAAGAATGGGCACCCATCCTAAGACAAAGTTCAGCAAGACTACCTTGGCTACTCGATTACCACTTAGCCACTTAATCTTGTACACTAATATTAGAGAGGGGCCGAATTTTATGAGTTTGTTTATATGTTTGGGGTTATCTACGGAACCATAGCACTTATATCTATTGGAAAAATTCTTTCACCATTTGAAAGGTACATTATCACCGTTGGACAAAGGCTATATGTCTTATGTGTGAATTACGATAGCTTGAGTTAAAAAAAACTCATATAAACCGAAGGGAAGCGACGTCGGTTTACTATTACTATAAAACTCTTCTCTATCGTGTCTATTATTAATATTTTTAAATTAATTTGTTTGGTGTTAAATGTGACCAGACTAAAACTTGCCCACATCGACAGTTTCTTGAGTCTTTCCGTTTAGATCTTCAACCGTGCAGGTGTCGAAGCTCAGCAGGTACGTCAGAAGGTAATTCATCGTTAGCAGAGTTGTACTTAGGTACAGTGAGAGTCCGGCTGAGATCGGTTTGCTTCGATTTTGTAGAGTCTTCTCTCTATTACACAGCGCATGTCTACAGCTTGATATCTTTTAAGAGTAGTTAAAACCCAAGGTATACTTTGAATCAAAGCAGTTTTAATTACTCTATAAAGGTATCAAACTCACAGTCCGTTGTACGATAGAGAACGCTCTACAAAACCGAAGCAAGCAGATCTTAGCCGAGTTCTCACTCCGACCCTTGTGCCAAATAAATAACCGGGGTACTATAATTAGGTCCTAGTTGTACCTACTTAATTGCATGCAGAAGTGGATGGTACAAAAACCTTTTTATAAATTTTAGGTGGGTCTCTGTCGGCCAGGAGACTATGGAAGCGATGTATCGCATTTGAACTTGCACAAAACTTTTTGTATTCCTCACGGTGGCGGCGGGCCTGGAATGGGACCTATAGGAGTGTAAGTACCCACTTCATCATCATCACCTTAGCGTTGTTCCCGGTGGCATCCGATGCTTTTACCTCGGAGCCCGGGAGTTAGCGGATGACTCCTTCGCTTATATGGCCGTCTGGCCATTCTCTATTCAGCATCATTTGAGTACCTTTTTTTTGGTAATAATTTTTTCTGATGCCCCCCCACCGGCCAGCGGGGGTGGTTATGTCGGGCTTGAACCGACTAAAACTGCACACCGTCTCGGGTCTTCAGACGCCGGGGTGTAAGGTTACCCATAAAGCATATCCCTCGCACCCTGACTGACCCTGGGCCATCTCCGGTTTCGAGATGGCCCCTCGGATTTGGAAACCACGGTGTCCCCGCTTTGGGGGAGGGGCGCTAGTCGCCCCACCGTCCCGACCTGCTTCTGCTGGGGTGACAGGTGGCCTCACCTGCCACCCCCAGGCCTGCGCTCATGGAGGGCGGAGGTCGTTAAGCGACCTCCGGCGCCTGAGTCGCCTGCGACGCGCGGCGAGCATGTTGCGGGCTCGGTGGGCCGAGGGAGTTCTAAACCTCTCCCAGGCGCGCTCCGCCATCTCCTTCGCAAGGTGGCGGCGGCCCACGCGCTCGAGCTCCGCACCATTGCAATTTTGCTTGATTGCAATCATGCTGCCGAGCGAGAGGACTCTCACCCCGATGGCTGCCACGAGGTCACGCCTCGGCGCCTCCCACGCCGGGTAGTTCGCCAGCGTGTGCAGCCCCGAGAGCATCATTTCAGTACATATTTATAGTTTAAAAATTAAGTAACAACGTTGGCTTAGCTCACGTGGTTTCAAAACGAGTTAATTAATTTATAACTTGGTGAAATCCCAAGAAGTAGCGAGTAGTAAATTAGGTACTAACTTTCAGGGGTGCGACTGGTTGGAACACCACCAACTTTGGTGCACCCTGAGCAACGTGGGCGATGACGCATCATTGATTGCTCCTCTGGAGTAGCTGGCGCCAACGTCGGCGGCCAAGATTCCGACCGGCCCTTTTCAGGGCCAGCTGACTCCATTACACGAGGAGGTCGTGGTACGGCGGACCTGCAAGGCCCGCGAGGGTAGTCGCTCCACGTATCCCTCTGCTGTTAAGGTGAGGCCGCCTGTCACCCCAAGGGGGCCATCTGATGTTCGGCTCGATATAATATCGAAACTCCTCAAACTAAACATCACCAAGTCTAACTACTTATGTTTTTCCAAAACTAATATATCACGCCCTCCCCTAACTCACAATTCGGCATAAAAATTCATACCTTCCTCTTCGTAACCAACATCATCTGGTCTCCCAATGTCAACGTGATTTTTTGACTCGTGCCTCTTCAGTCAAGTACTTGGGAGTTATCGTGGATGATTGTCTGCGCTGGGACCGACACATCCTAAATTTGAGCAAGAGGATTAGAAAGACGATTTACATATTTAAGGAGTTAAGAACAGTTGCGCCTACCAAACTCCTAATACAAACATTTAGAGCACTCTGCGAATGTGTATTGAGTTACTGTTTCTGCGGTGGAGCTTGTAAATCGATTATAATCCAACTCGAACGCGCTCAACGAGCTGTATTAAAGGTGCTCATGTGTTTGCCCTTCCGACACCCAACGACAGATATTTATAAAGCTACTAAAGTCTTGTCCGTTCGCAAACTTTACATATATCAAGCACTACGTGGATATCACCGTGTCGCTATTCCATATCTACCAAAAAATGTCCAAAGAAGATCCCGGTGTCCAGTCCCTCTTGTAAAATCCAGCTACGCACAACGACACAACATGATTACAGGGCACCACGAATTTATAAAATACTAACTGATACAGATAGACGTAAATTGCACAACAGCTCATTTAAAAAAATATTTACTCAATCTACTACGACTATGATCTAATTGAATCCATTATAATGAATCAGTTCAATTAGCTACAGACGATATTCACCCTCTTACTAATCTTATACACCCCTCCATACACACACATACACATACATACACACACATGCACCCTCTCACACATAAACACATAACTCAATACATGAAGGTTCATACATCGAACATACGCAAGCCGAATATTAAAATAAAGATGTTATTCTTAGATACTTACTTAGCTATCTTGCAGACAAATGTTTCTCTATTCTTTTAGTTTACTTTTAATTTTATATAAATGCAATTGAATCCATAATGTGTAAACTGTAATGTGGGAAGACACTGTCTCCTGAGATACAGGTTAACAACCTAGTTCAGGAGACAGAGACTGTATGTACCAGTGTAACCAATTGATTCAATAAATTATTATTATTATACCCATTAAAGTACTTCACGCCTCCCCCCTAGTTTGAGAAAGGCGGCAAGATAACCCCGACGAGGTGGGAGACAGTCGGCCGGGGCGTTAGGGCGATTGGCAGAGGAACCACCGGACTATTCGGGCATTGTCGAGCAAGACCGATTTCTGCATCTTGGCCGCCACCGACTTCCCACCGATCCCGAGCCTCTCAAGATGGACTGAGACACGCTCCTTGGGATCAAACCATCCGCTGAGTTCACAACTGGGACTATTTCTGTGGACCCCACCCTCCACATATAGGTAACCTCATGCGCCAGGTAGAGATATTTGGTATTTTTATCTGCTTCGGCGCGGACGAGTTTCTCGTCACAGGGGATAGTGATGTCCACAAGAAATACCCGTGGCTATATCAGGCCTATTCGCTAGAATAGTCCTATCCGTGATGATGGACCGGTCCCAGTAGAGCTTGGCACGGTCGTTTTTGAGTATAGCTTCCGGTACGTACTTGTAGTAGGGCAGCCTCAGTTCGATGAGGCCATATTTAAGGGCAACCTATTGATGCAGTATCATGGCTGCTTGGTTGTGTATGTGCAGACACTCAGTGTTAGCAACCATTGAACAACCGGAGGTCACGTGTCTGAGAACGTCCACCGTTCCATCCCTCAGTATGTACCTCCTGTAGTTGTTCGTCTTAATAACCTGATCTTGTATCGCACAGACAAAACCCTCGGTTTCCCCAAAGAGGTCACCAAAGCGCAGCCAGTGCATGGAAGCCTCTCGGTGCACGTGAGGCTTATGTAAAGCCTTAAAGAAGCGTCCGTCTCTCTCTTTACCCTTCCATACCGCCTCACGCTCAGCGGTACTAAGTACTGCTTGTACCCGCCACTCTCTGTTAGCCAGGGCTAGCGGGGTTAGTCCTTTATCACATTCAATGAGCTCTCTATGCATCTCACTGTCCGTCTTCCATAGGAAATATTCCCTGAGATTGCATACCTCGCGATTGTGTATAGACTTGGCACTGAGAAGGCCCCGACCTCCGCACTTTCGCGTGATGTACAATCTCATAACCGAAGATTTCGGGTGGAGCATTCTATGGAGGGTTATAGTTGCGTAGAGTCTTCTATCCAGGGCGTCGAATTCGGTCTGAGACCACCTGACCACGCCGAAGGTGTACAACAGGACGGGCATCGCCCACCCGTTAACCGCACGTGTCTTGTTCACGCCCGATAAAAGGCTGTTACACACTTTTACCAGACGTTCCCAAAACACGTCGCATGCGGCCTGTTTGATGTCCGCCGCGTCGACACCCACATTCTGCGATATACCCAGGTGCCGGTATGTTTCACCCTCGGAGAGTGAACTAAGGTTCACTCCACCGGAAACTGGTATACGATCCGATAAGACAATTCTCCCCCGCGCCACATGAAGAACCGCACACCAAGCTGCATGCCGATGCTGCCGCTGAAATCACAAGTGATATCTAGCAACCGCATCAGACCTGCAGCGTGTGGAGCAAACAACTTGAGGTCATGCATGTAGAACAGGTGAGATATCTTCGGGCCCCCTCTCCTAAGCTGCAAGCCCGTCCCTGACTTATCCAGCAATATGCTTAGAGGATTCAAGGAGAGACAAAACGACTCAGACAGGCACCCTGAAAGATACCCGGCTTCATCTTTATCCGGTCTTCCGCATCAGACTGTATGATCTCGAACTGTATGATCAATTTTATACAGCTCTCTTTAGCCATGTATGGGGGAGCGAGTCAAATGCTTTCTTGTAGGCTATCCAGGCAGCGGAGAAATTACGTCGGTTGCGTTTGACCTGCTGGCTAACTACCGCTTCGATTAGGAGGAGTTCCTTGACGACTACCACGCTGTTTAGGTGCGAGGGAAATGCCATATGAGCAATCTTACATCCCGGCGTCTGA
The DNA here is from genome assembly GCA_946251805.1 of Cybosia mesomella. NCBI lineage: Eukaryota > Metazoa > Arthropoda > Insecta > Lepidoptera > Erebidae > Cybosia > Cybosia mesomella. The sequence continues at coordinate 17,434,385 of OX276393.1, read as the reverse complement.
AGACCCGAGACGGCGTGCGGTTTTAGTCGGTTCAAGCCCGACATAACCGCCTCCGCTGACCGGCTGGGGGGTATCCGAAGGGATTTCCGCAAGAAAACAAAAACGGTACTAAATTTCACATTTGTGTTTTAACTTAGGATTTCATGTATTTTTTTTTTTTTTTTTTTTTTTTTTTTTTTTTTTTTTTAAAATTATTATTTTTATTAGTATTATGTAAAGCATTAAAATATGAAAATGGGGTTACTATCGGTAGATAAGAGATAGGGTTTTTTTTTTTAAAGAATATTAGTACCTATCCGAAATTACTAATATTCCCTCTAACCCCTCCAGCTAAGCTAAATGCTTGTGTTAGGAGTGGGTTCACGTCAATAGTGTAAGGCCCAGTCTATTCCGTTCTTAAGTTTGAATTTAAAAAAAATATCAGATTTTGTTACACCTACTTAGAAAGTATCAAATTGCAAACACTTGACTAGAAACACCATTGCAGTGTAAGGAATAAAAAAGGATCTCGGGGATTCCCCAAAAATGGATTTAAGATACATTACACTTTCTTTTTCATTAGAGTAAACAGAGATACGGCACCTAGTTAATTCAGTTATAATTTAAACAATCTACAATATTTGTTACATTTTAAATTGTATAGTTTGATTCGATAATGAGGCAATTATTTTTACAATTTTAGTTTTAGGTACATTTCGATGATTGTCGGCTGCCCTATCGCGGCGGCCCAAAAGGTCGCAGACGGGCGGAGCCTCCTGGTGGGAGGCTTCCTGAGGGCGCAGGCACGGCTCCTGCAGGCCCGACCGGCCAGGTGCTTCAGGTGCCTGTCGGTGGGCCATGTGGGGGTGCACTGCACGGCGGAGGTAACGGCGGGTGACCGCTGCTTCCGCTGTGGCCAGCCCGGTCATAAGGCCGGCACGTGTAGCGCCCCGTTGCACTGTTTCAGATGTGCAGCGGGGGGCAAGCCGGCTGACCATAGGGTTGGCAGCAAGGCCTGCGCCGGAGGGGAGCCGAAGCCGGGAGGCCGGCCTTCCGCCCCTAGCTCGCAGCGGGATGCGGAGATGGGGGTTCCATAATGGATCCTCAACTCCGCATCCTGCAGGTGAACGTTGGCCACGGTGCCCATGCTCAGGATCTTCTGCGCCAGAGCATGGCACAGTGGGCCATAAATGTCGCCGCTGTCGCCGACCCATACACCCACCGGTTCCTCGGGCCTACCTGGGAAACCGCGCTGGATGGGTCGGCGGCACTGGTGCACAACCCTGCCGCCGGCAGCCCCCCTCTTGCCGTCGTTGCAAGGGGACCCGGCTGCGTGGCGGCAGCGGTTGGCGACATAGCGGTCGTGGCCGCTTATATCACGCCGAACCGAGACCAAGCTGCATATGAGCAGTGGCTCCGTCAGCTGGCCGTCGTCGTAAATGCCTGCCAGCCCCGTCCGGTCCTTGTGCTCGGGGACTTCAACGCCTGGTCGCATGCCTGGGGTTCCCGACACGAAAGGGGCGCGACGGGGCATAGAGGCAGGGCACTGGTGGACTGGGCCGCACGACTCGGCCTAGTCCTCCTAAATCGGGGAGCCGTGGACACGTTCGTGACCTCGAGGGGTAGCTCCATCGTGGACCTATCGTTCGCGAGCCCCTCGTTGGCGCGACGTGTTCAGGGCTGGCGCGTCGTTTTGGGGGAGGACACAAGTTCGGATCACCGATACATTCGGTTTGACGTGTCCCCCCCTGCGAGCGACGCGCCGGCTGCACCGGCTCCACCCGAGCCACGTTGGGTGCTTAAGCGACTTGATCGGGAGCTCCTCCTGGAAGCCGCCATCGTACAGGCTTGGGCCCCTGCGCCGGACAGGCCTGTCAGCATAGACGATGAGGCGGAGTGGTTCCGGGAGGCCATGACCCGTGTCTGTGACGCGGCGATGCCTAGGGCTCCGCCCTATAATCCGAGGGGTCAGGTCTACTGGTGGTCGTCGGAGATCGCGCAGCTCAGACGGGGCTGTGTGATCACGCACCGCCGGTGGGCCCGATTCCGTAGGAGGCGTCGCCGCCCCGCAGATGCGGAGGCCCGAGAGGCGGAGTTGTACGAGGGATACAGGGAGGCCAGACGAGCCCTCCGAGCGGAGATAAGGCGTTCCAAACGGGACGCCTTCCGCGAGCTGCTGGCGACACTGGAGCGGGACCCTTGGGGGCGGCCCTACCGGATGGTGAGGGGCAAGCTGCGCCCCAAGGCCCCGCCGTTAACCCGGTGTCTCCAGCCGGATCTGCTCGGAGGAATTGTTAGCTCCCTGTTCCCAGCGCGGGCGGTGGAACATGTTCCACCGCGGATGACTCCGCCTCGGTTGCGCATGGCGCCCAACGTGGAAGACGACGACGTGCCCGAGGTCACTTGGGTAGAACTAGAGCTGGCGGTGAGAAGGCTAAGAGCCAAACACACCGCCCCGGGACCCGACGGCATTCCAGGCCGAGCGTGGGTCCTAGCTCTAGTCGACGACGCTCTCGAGCCCCGACTGAGAGGGCTTCTCAGCGCATGTTTGGAGCGGGGCCAGTTTCCGAAATTGTGGAAGACGGGGAAACTGGTCCTCATCCGAAAGGAGGGGCGCCCGGCGGACTCGCCGTCCGCCTACCGGCCCATAGTGTTGCTCGACGAGGTGTGCAAGCTCTTTGAAAGAGTAATTGCGAAGCGCCTCGTCGAGCACCTCTCAAGAGTGGGGCCGGACCTGGCGGATGGCCAATATGGCTTCCGCCAGAGGCGCTCCACCGTGGATGCCATCATGCGCGTGAGGGCTCTGGCGGAGGATGCAGTAGCCCGGGGTGAGGTGATGTTGGCGGTGTCCCTGGACATCGCCAACGCGTTCAACACCTTGCCCTGGAGTTGCATTAGGGAGGCGCTCGTGTATCACGAAGTGCCTCTCTACCTCCGCCGCATAGTATTTGACGGAGAGAGCCGTCATCTACCCAACAGTGACCGGTCTCGGTCGGCGTGAAATGTCGTGCGGTGTTCCACAGGGATCGGTCCTGGGGCCGCTCCTGTGGAACATCGGATACGACTGGGTGCTTCGCGGTGAGCTCGTAGGCGGTGCCGCCGTCACGTGCTACGCGGACGACACGCTCGTGACGGCGTGCGGGGCGACGTACCGCGAAGCGACCCGAAAGGCCACGACCGCGGTTGCCCAAGTCGTTAGGCGGATCCGGCGGCTGGGTCTCGAGGTGGCCCTGCATAAAACCGAGGCCCTGTTCTTCCATGGGCCTCGGAGCAAGCCACCCGAGGGATCCAGTCTCATCGTGGGAGGAAATCGCATCGGCATCAAGCCCCAAATGAAATATTTGGGGCTCGTGCTCGACGGCCGATGGGACTTCGGAGAGCACATCCGAAGTCTGGCCCCCAAACTGAAGGGCACAGCTCTTGCTCTGGCTCGGCTGTTGCCCAACATGAGGGGGCCCGATGACTCCTGCAGGAGACTCTACGCGGGGATCGTGCGGTCCATGGCCCTGTATGGGTGCCCAATATGGGCGGAGGCCCTGAGGACCAGGACTGTGCAGATGCTGCGCGCTCCGCAGCGAGTTCTGGCCATCAGGGTCATCCGAGGGTACCGCACGATCTCCTTCGAGGCGGCGAGTCTCCTTGCCGGAACTCCGCCATGGGACCTGGAAGCGAGAGCCCTTTCGCAACTGTACCAGTGGCGAAAGGAGGCGCGGGAGCAGGGATGGAACCCCGAGCCTCGAGAAATCGAGGCCGTGCAGTCCCAGCTCCGCCAGGCCATCGTGGTGGAGTGGAAGGAACGAATTGGGCAACCAAGCGCAGGGCACGCCGCAATAGCGGCGGTAAGGCCCATCATGGAGGATTGGCTGGAGAGGCGACACGGAAGCCTCTCCTACCGACTGACGCAGGTGATCTCAGGGAAGGGGTGCTTCGGGGACCACCTGCATCGGATCAGGAGGGAGCCAACGCCTGAGAGTCATCACTGCGACGCGAGCGAGGACTCAGGGCTGCACACGCTGGCGGACTGCCCGGCGTGGGAGGCGCCGAGGCGTGACCTCGTGGCAGCCATCGGGGTGGGAGTCCTCTCGCTCGGCAGCATGATTGCGGCAATGGTGCGGAGCGCGAGCGCGTGGGCCGCCGCCGCCTCCTTCTGCGAGCATGTAATGCTCGCGAAGGAGGGGGCGGAGCGCGCCCGGGAGAGACTTAGAACTCTCCCGGTCCGCCGAGCCCGCAACTTGCTCGCCGCGCGTCGCAGGCAACTCAGGCACCGGAGGTCGCTTAACGACCTCCGTCCTCCATGAGCGCAGGCCTGGGGGTGGCGGGGGAGGCCACCTGTCACCCCAGCAGAAGCAGGCCGGGACGGTGGGGCGACTAGCGCCCCTCCCCCAAACCGGGGCAAGACGGGGACACCGTGGTTCCCAAACCCGAGGGGGCCATCTCGAAACCGGAGATGGCCCAGGGTCAGTCGGGGTGCGAGGGATATGCTCTATGGGCAACCTTACACCCCGGCGTCTGTAGACCCGAGACGGCGTGCGGTTTTAGTCGGTTCAAGCCCGACATAACCGCCCCCGCTGGCACGCGGGGGGGTATCCGAAGGGATTTCCGCACGAAAAAAAAAAAAAAAAAAGGTACATTTCGATGAGGGGTGTGTATTGGGTAACCTCCTCGAGTGTCGCTCCGATTCCGATCCCGCTGCAGTCCGGGGGGAACGGAATCGGAGCGGCCGGTACACCCTGGGCGGCGGTCAATGTCTTCCGCTTCACCCCTTCATAGGGTTGGCATTGATCGTCGGCCAATACCCAACGTGGCGGGAACACATCGCTCTCCGTACTCCTCTGCTTTCAGAGGAGACAGGATGAGCGATGCTGTTAGTGGTGAGATGGCCCAGGGTCAGCCGGGGTGCGAGGGATATGCTCTATGGGTAACCTTACACCCCGGCGTCTGAAGACCCGAGACGGCGTGCGGTTTTAGTCGGTGCAAGCCCGACATAACCGCCCCCGCTGGCCGGCGGGGGGGTATCCGAAGGGATTTCCGCACGATGAAAAAAAAAAAAAAAAAAAAAGGTACATTTCGATGAAATCGATCTACCTATTGGTTTCTTGACTACTGTCGAATTTAAAAAAAATTCTTCATAGGAGGTCTAGTTATAACCCCCTGAGTCCGAAATGACCACTGGTGAAAAAGTTTATATATATATATATGTATGTATGGTTCCACTTCCCAAAATTTGCGGCACTCTCACGGTCGCATTTTTGCCCCTATCGCTTTCAAACTGCGGTCAAAAATTGTTTGGGTGTAAACTTAGTTTAAGTTCGTGAACGGGTGGAATCCGGCCTAAGGGGACGGTAGGACCTCACTTTTTGTGAAATCAGTTTTACCTCAAAATTTCACGTTCCATGAAAGATATTCGAACCGTTCTAATTTTATCCCATAGTATACATGAATACCAACAACTTTTAATTATAAACTTATAAGATTAAAACTTTAACTAAAAGTGGAGGGGGGAAAAACCAAAATTTTTCGGGAAAAAAATCATAACTTCTAACCGGTGAAGATTCTTGCCGTCGGAAACATTTTTAATCGATAGGCCATTTTTAAGTCTAAAATAAATGTCTGAAAAGTTTTTCGCTAAAAGTTACCGTTTTCGAGAAAAAAATAATTAATTTATTTAAATATAAGTTTAAAGTCCGTAGTTCTCTATATAAAATAATATTAATTGCTTCACGAAATCTACCTGTGCGTTCCCCCTGCGGGAACGGATTTTTTTATTTCGTCGCGTCGCACATCGCCTAGAATGAACTGCGGGTCTGAGAAACGTGATTTATTTACGTCTTCACGTGCGTTGTTGTTGGTCGTGTCGTATGGTACTTGAGTGAACACAAAATTTCAGATTGTGGCATCGTACTAAGTATATATAAAATGAACAAAGAAAATATTTTCCTGGGCAATAAGCTTTCAATATTTACTTAATTCATATGCTTGTACAATTTTGCATATACTTTCAGGAAAGCTCACCTGGCTCCGTTCTTACCATCGCATCCCGTAGTGGATCCACTGGCAGACCTGGGTGATGCCGCTCATAGCTTTGGGTCAGTTAGTGCTGCGCCGTATGGATCTTCCGCAATTCTACCTATCTCATGGGCTTACATCAAAGTGAGTATATTGAAATAAATATAATAATAAATAATAAAACATCAGTAAGAATAATATGAAAGTTTGTGAGAAGCGAATAATGGATGTATGGATGCATGGATGGATATTTGTTACTCTTGAACGTAAGACCGGCTAAATGGATCTCGATGAAATTTGGTATTGGAATATATTGTATTTTGGAATAGCAAATACGCTAGTTTTATCTCAGGAATAGATTCCTTTGGGTTGGGATCAGTACAATACCATTAGATATACATATCTGTATCGTGATTTACCTTTATGCAAACCAAAAACTTTTGATAGAAGTCTTTGATACAATTAATATACTTTTCATAAAGATAAATCACATACTTAACATGCCTTTCAGATGATGGGCCCCAAAGGGCTGCGACGTGCCACTCAAGTCGCTATTTTAAACGCTAACTATATGTCTAAACAATTGGAAGGTTATTACAAAACTGTATACAAAGGCGAGAGGGGACTCGTTGCTCACGAGTTTATTATTGACGTCAGAGATTTGAAGAAAACTGCCAATATCGAACCTGGAGACATCGCTAAGAGGCTTATGGATTTCGGTATGGTCATAATTTATCCATATGTTTATTGGTATGAACAATTACAAACAAAACTGACAACAATTCAACCAGTTACAATATTAAAGTAGATTGGGGCCCCATCAAGATCTTCGGGGCCCACACCAACCTCACCTGTAAGCTGGAATACTGCTGATTTACGGCCGAGGCTTTGGCGCAGGCTTTTCTCTCGAGGTTAGGACATCAGACGGCAGTCGCTCTCGCAAAAGCCAAGATAAGCCAAATCAAGAGAAAGAGTAGGATAGCGGACCCTGTGCTCCGAAGTGCAAACGTTGGATGCTACTTGGACTAACGCTATGATGATGATGTCGACAATATAAAAATAGGTCACCGGCTCAGGTTCCCGGTAACTAAAAGCTATACTACTTTCGATATAAAGTAATAGTTGAACCTGAACTTAAATTGCATTGCAATAGTTTTTTCATAACTCTGTTAGCTCACGGGTACGCTACATGTATTATGGTAGAGGACCCACTGCGATCACTGCGAAGATTTTCCGCTGGGTGTGGTTTCAGACGTCTTGGCATCTATTTCATTTCTTTGAGGGCCACGCGATTTTGATACTGCGGCTAGTTAATGTAAAGAGTCTTGTCCACCAAAAATAGGGTTATCAATATGGCCTATAATTTAATACTGCGTGTGGAATATGGCCGTGCCGGTTGCAAGATAGATTCTGCTAACTTTTCATTAAATCAACTGAAATAAAGGCACAAATTTACAGTAATTATTAGATATTATTTATTTTTAAGGATTCCACGCTCCTACTATGTCGTGGCCAGTAGCTGGTACTTTAATGATAGAGCCTACGGAGTCTGAAGACTTGCAAGAAATGGATCGATATTGCGAAGCGCTCATTACTATTCGAAAGGAAATTAAAGATATTGAGGATGGAAATATCGACAAGCGGTTAAATCCCTTAAAGGTACTTTTTTTTAAAATTTTTTTTCGTGCGGAAATCCCGTCGGATACCCTCCCGCCGGCCAGCGGGGGCGGTTATGTCGGGCTTGACTGACTAAAACCGTACGCCGTCTCGGGTCTTCAGACGCTAGGGTGTAAGGTTGTCTATAGAGCATATCCCTCGCACCCCGACTGACCCTCGAGTTTGGGAACCACGGTAAAAACCACTGTGCCCAAACCGGGGCAAGACGGGGGTCCTGCCCCGGTTTGGGGGAGGGGCACTAGTCGCTCCGCCCTCCCGGCCTGCTTCTGCTGGGGTGACAGGCGGCCTCACCTGTCACCCCCAGGCCGGCGCTCATGGGGGACGGAGGTCCCTCCGTATACTTACATTGCTTAAATCTAGTTCCTTAGCTTTAAACTCTTATATCAACTAGAAAAATATAAAAATTTTCAATGACTCACTCAAGCAAGTGTTTCACTGAAACAAACATAACACAGTTATTGAACTATTCACTAGAAATTAGATATTTTATCTATATAATCATCAAATTTCAATTATGTACCCGGCTGTACACACATCTTTATTCCAAAAACTGACCCACATACAGCTATGCAGTATTAGTATGGTATGGTATCACGGGCTGGTATCCGCAACTCCACGACAAGGCGTGGTTTTTGCGTGAGGGTGGGCATTCTATTCGATCCACCCCAACTCATTGAAGAACGCCAGCAAGCTATTCACGTTGCTGGTGATCTCCCGGAGCGTACCTGTGTTTTCGAAGTACTTAACCCTGTATGTGGCGGTTGCAGGGCAGTGTAGGAGCACGTGTGCCGCTGTTTCTTTCTCTAACATGTAGGCTCTGCAGAGAGGGCTGTCAGTGATTCCTAAAATAAAAAGGTGTTTATTGAAAGAGCCGTGCCCCGTGATGGCAGCTGTGGCCGTGCGCAGTTGCCGTTTGGTCAGTTGTCGCAGACGCCTGGTCAGTCTATTTTCAAGCACAGGGAGTGCTTCCCTCGCCTGTCTGCAAACTTCCAGATTTATCCAATAGCTGTTGTGTTGATTTCTCGTTCGTTTGTTTACAATGGTTCGTAGGTATGCACAGGGGATCGGTATTATGGGCTCAGGTCCCATTACCACCATGTCAGATCCTCTCCTGGCAAGCTCATCTGCTGCATCATGGCCACGCGAGCCGCTGTGGCCCTTAATCCATTGCAAGGTTATGTTGTTGAAGTGGCCTATTTGGTTCAATTTAAGATGGCACTCCAGTATTAGTCCCGAGTTTATAGTGTGGCTGTTTAAAGCTTGCAGCACGGCCATGCTGTCGGAGAGTATGCGTATTGAGTAGCCTTCCACTCTCCTGGCCATTACCGCTCAAGCTGTCAGGGTAATGCCCATGCATTCAGCTTGAAATACTGTGTTATAGGTCCCCAGCGGTGTTGAAATGGATATATTAAGATCCTCCGAGAAGACGCCAGCCCCGGTGGCTGTACCAGTTTTTGATCCATCTGTGAAGATGCGTAGTTCCGTTGGGCATAAAGCGGTGATCCTCATGAAGTTGGATCTTGTATTTTTTGTTGAATAAGTGTTGTTTGGGTACACGATCGTTTATTGCTCCTATCATAGGTATTTCCTTTGTGAGATTTGTGAGCAGTGAGGTGTGTTGTGTGTTCCTCTCCCTCCATAGGTTGAGTGCCCTTAGGCGTATGGCCGCAGCTGTTGCTTCTTGGCGGATGAACAGATCCAAGGGTGGGAGTCCGAGCATGGCTTCCATTGCCGCGATGGGGGTAGATTTCATGCATCCAGTGGTTGCCATGCAGGCTAGTCTTTGGGTCCGTTGTAGTTTAGCCGCTATTGTGCTGTTTTCGGTCCTTGGCCACCAGACGATAGCGCCATACGCTATCATGGGGCGGATTGCTGTTTCGTAAAGCCACAGGATGATTTTCGGTGCTAGCCCCCATTTTTTACCAATCATTCTTCTGCACTGCCAGAAGGTAATCCCGGCCTTTTCTAATTTATTGTCTAGGTTGCTACTCCATTTTAACTTGCTGTCAAGAATAATAAATATAAATAATAAATATTCTACGACATTCTACACAGCGCTTTCTAGACCCAAAGTAAGCATAGTTTAACTAGCTTGTGTTATGGGTTCCAGAATGCGGATAAACATACTTATATACATTTTTTTTTGTAAATACATACATATTATACATAGAAACACCCAGACCAATGCAAATAGACATATTCTTGCATACAAATATTTGCACTGAGCGGGAATCGGACCGCGGCCCCTGTGTAGCAGTCGAATGCACTACCGCTACGCCACAGAGGCCATCATAACGCCAAGGTATTTGACCTCTTTTGACAGTTGGAGTTCAGCGTCAAAGAGTTTGGGTAATCGGTATTCGCCTAATACCCTTTTGTTCGTGAACATGACTAACTCGGTTTTGTTCGGATTCACCGATAGTTCGAATTCCCTGCACCATTTTTCTACGACGCGTAAGGCTTGTTGGGTTAGGTTACAGACCCGCTACCTTCCCTGAGATAAGGATTGTTAGGTCGTCGGCGTAGCCTATTGTGTAGTCTTGCTTTTTGTTCAGCCTTGTGATTAGGTCGTCTATCACTAAATTCCACAGCAGGGGAGAGATAACTCCACCCTGCGGGCAGCCTTTGGCTATCAGAGCTGTCTGATCTTCTTCCCCAAGGCAAACTACTCTTTTGCTGGGCATGTTTTTTATTCAATCTGATACTACCGGTTCCGCTCCATGTTTTGACAGGGCGGCCTTAATACTGGTGAATCTGGTTTTGTCGAAAGCTCCTTCGATGTCAATGAACGTTCCTAGGCAAAAGCCTTTTTGTGCGATCGCTTCCTCTATCCGGCTGACTACTAGATGGAGGGCTGATTCCGTAGACTTACAGGAGCTGTATGCGTGCTGGTTTGCATGTAGGGGTAGCTGTTTAAGTGCACCATCTCTCAGCTCCCTCTCGCATAGGCGTTCCATGGTCTTTAGCATGAAGGAGGAAGGAGCTATGCAGTATTACATGTAATACACATATAATGTAGCTACCTATACTTCTGAAGGCCAAGTGCGGCTCGGACTCGCGCACGAAGGGACATTATCTATACAATGGGAGCCTCCCCTTAATTTATTTTAATTTAGTTACTTATTTCAAAGTGAATATACGTACAAGTAAATATTCTGTGAATATTTCAAACGTCTACCCGTTGACGTTATTAGTATCGAGCAAAAAACGGTTAAAAATAAGGTTTCTGGTATGGGATATATATTTTATTCTGCTTTTGGTATTTATTAATTTCGAGCAAAAAACGGCAAAAAAACAGGTTTCTTGTATGGGAGCCCTCCTTAAATATTTATTTTATTTTGTTTCTAGTATTTGTTGTAATAGCGGTAACAGGAATACATCATCTGTGAAAAGTTCGACTTTCTAGCTATCATGGTTCATGATATACAGCCAGGTAACAGGCGGACGGACGGACATTGGACCTTTTTTTTACGTGTGGAAGCCCCCACGGGCTTCACCCCATCGGCCGACGATGGGGTGGGCGTGTCGGAATCGGACCGACTAAAACCACACGGTTCCTAGTAATAGTGTACCGTTTTACCCCTTTAGGTACGTAACCCTGGGGTGTGTGTTGGGTAACCTCCTCGAGTGTCGCTCCGATTCCGATCCCGCTGCAGTCCGGGGGGAACGGAATCGGAGCGGCCGGTACACCCTGGGCGGCGGTCAATGGCTTCCCCTTCATAGGGTTGGCATTGATCGTCGGCCAATACCCAACGTGGCGGGAACACATCGCTCTCCGTACTCCTCTGCTTTCAGAGGAGACAGGATGAGCGATGCGATGAGAGATGGCCCAGGGTCAGTCGGGGTGCGAGGGATATGCTCTATGGGTAACCTTACACTCCGGCGTCTGAAGACCCGAGACGGCGTGCGGTTTTAGTCGGTGCAAGCCCGACATAACCGCCCCCGCTGGCCTGCGGGGGGGGGGGGTATCCGAAGGGATTACCGCACGAAAAAAAAAAAAAAGAAAAGGTACGTAACCCTACCGGAGGGGGCCATCTCGAAACCGGAGATGGCCCAGGGTCAGTCGGGGTGCGAGGGAATGCCTTATGGGCAACCTTGCACCCCGGCGTCTGAAGACCCGAGACGGCATGCGGTTTTATTCGGTTCAAGTCCAACATAACCTTCCCCGCTGGCCAGCGATCTGGTACACGAGGGGATTTCCGCACGAATAAAAAAATGTACAGAACCCTAAAAAGAAGAAAAAGAGAAGTATTAACCTAATGTAATTTATAAAAAGTAAATATTGAAAGTTTGGATGGAGGGCTTTGCCATCCAAACAGCATACAAGTGCTTTTATGAATAAACAAACTAGTTACTATTTGAAAATCTGGTTTTTAGTTGGCACCGCACACACAAGCAGAAGTGATATCTGAAGATTGGAACAGACCGTACAGTCGGGAGCAGGCTGCTTTCCCAGCAGTAAGTAGAGACCGTGTTTAACCCTCAAAGAGGAATTGCGATGTTTATTTATTTATTTATTCTGAATCAAAGAGTCATTTATAATTATATAAATATCTGCATTTGTCTCTGTATTTATTTAGTTATTAACGACTATTTGTTTCTTAAATACTTCTGGCACTTATCAAATGCACTTATGAAAACAACCAATATGAATTTATTAACGTTGGGATGCCTAGACTCACCATAAATTATTTTTTATTCTCATAAGAACTTACTAAATTACTTTAGATTATAAAACATTGACTGGACTGGAGTGGACTGTCTCTTGCCTTTGGAATGGGTATAAATTTAAGTCCCGTCGAAAGATTATAGCTGGGCAAATTTCTACATGACACTCCCGTGGTTCGCGCGGGATGAGATGCGTAAGGCTAGGGGGTGCTGAATCGTGAACGCGGGACGGGCCGGCCGTCAGGTTACCGAGTCCCACACGATCGTTTTATCACCCCTCCTACCTTACGCCCCACATCCCGCGTAAACCATGGGAGTGTCACGTAGGAATTTGCCAAGCTATAATCTTTCGACGGGACTTTTAATACTTTCGACTTATAATAAGAGAGGGCTGTTTTGTTGTTGACCATCGTACTGTGTATTGAAAATTATCATAGGTTAATTACTTAATATGCATTGAAATATGTTTCAGCCTTTTGTAAAGGGAGAGACGAAGATTTGGCCGACGGTGAGCCGCATTGATGATATGTATGGTGACAAACATCTTGTGTGCACTTGTCCACCAGTGCTTGACGATTTTTAGATTTGATTTGTTTAGATTATTTTATTGTTTGTAACTATTAGTTTATAAATATGCTAGTGAGATCTGCCAATGGCCATATTTGTCGGTTCCAAGAGCCAAGCAACTACACCGGATAGGGTCTGTGCTATACAGAGACAGCGAATCGGTCCACCCTTTCGCTCTCTCTCCACAGTGCCCTCCGCTAATCAAAGAGAGACTACCGTCTCGGCAGAACTTTCCCTGTGGGACGGAATAAAGGCTTGCTGCTTCCGTTGCACAGGGTACAACACGAAGAGGTTTTCTAACCTAAAACACTATCTTGCGTATCCTAGCATGGGCAACTAATTACAAATACCTTTATTTGCCTTGCGAGCTTTTTGGGAAGTCTGGTTTTACCATGTTATGCAAAGACAACCCAAAATATTATTTGTTGCCCACTGATGCTACTCAATTATGTATGTTTGCGATATTGTTTTCATATAGCTAAGTGAGGATATTTTTTATAAGAAATAAACTTTTTTTAATCCACATTATCCTTGTTTCTATATTATTTATAAGTAGAAGAAATAAAAAAAAACAATTTTATCATTTGCCACTTGATGTATATTTTATTAATAATTACTGTTGTAGAATAAAATATAGTTCCCTACAACATAATTTCTTCACTTTGCATTTATATCATTAGGATATTATCCTATAGCAGTATAAACCAGTAATTGCCATAAATGATATTGATTTCAAACAGTAATCTATCTACCTCATTATTGTACAATTATTTTAATATTGCGAAAGATTTATTAATTTAGCATGACATTTAAAATGAATTTAAGGCAACGTGTTTGTTTCGTTACTAGCTCCAATTACTATGTGAAATACTAAAGGCTTCATGATTTATAATATAACAACAATTTTAACTTTAATATTTTTTGTAGACGTGTTGTTTACATTTACTGAAACATTTTGTATTTCCAAGTAACTATGTACTTATAAACTAACAATTCTAAGCTGTATTTTATTCATAAAGTAAATATTTTTAGCTTCAACGCTAAATAGGACACAAAAAATAGTAATATTAAACTAAAAGAAGACATAGATTCAAAATGAATACGAAATAAAATAACAAAGTATTAAATTAGACAAATGGTAAATATCTAAAACTATGTTCGGTTGCAAGTAGATGTCGATGAAAGTTACACCAAAAATTTCATCTATATACTTTTAAAGCAGAAAATATTACTATAAAATTATTTTTATGTTTAACAAAATATTTCTTGATGAAAAACTCATGACAACCTTTGAAATAGCCTATGGATGGGTAATGTATATAATAAAAATTCATCATTTTGGCGGTGAGCTTATAATATCCTTTGGATACATACCCAACCTCACTCCCAGTTCTTTAGGCATTCGGAGAGCAGGGCGAGTAGGAAACGGGTGGTAAGAACCTGTCGATGGACTACGTGGATAGGATAACGAGGACAGAGTGTCGGTTTCAATGAGCGAAGTAATAGCGCTACACGTGTCGTCAGATTCTACTTTAGTTCTATCACTGTCATTTGAACATTCTTTTGGTATTGTAGGCGTTTCTATATTCGGAAATATTTTAGGTGATATTGGAGTGGACACCTGATCTAATGACGTAATTTGACACAGAGTATCACTGGAATTACTCTTTGCTCCAATCGGTGAATCGTCTTCAGCTGATTGTTCGTATGAAAAACTAATAGAAGAAGTCACAAGATGAGCAAAGTCACTAACTTGGCTATTATCAGTCTTCGATAAATTTTCACAAATTTTCGGTCCCTGATTAACCGTTTTACTGCATATATCACTAGCTTTAGACAACACAAAATCGTTATATTTGCTTGACGTTGGGTAATGATATTCTTCAGAAGTGTATCGTGGTTCGTATGTAGATATATCCTTTGGTTCTGAAGATGGTAATGTAACTGACGCTTTGGATTCCCCTGAAAATGAATGCCGTGTTTGGGTCCAATCTGACGGAGTTATGGGTTTCAGTTCTTTATTTGCTGAGTTATCATAATTCGCAAAATTAGTAGCTTTTCTTCGATAATCGTACTCGACGTTTTCTGATTTCTCTAATAATAAACTTTTAGCTAAAAAGCCTTTATTTTCCCATCCATATAAGTCTGTTTTATTACCTATACATTCACTACTAGGACTTTTTGTGCTTTTGATAGAAAACTCATCATTTCTAGTAACAGCATTACGGACTTCTAGAGAAAATGGATCATCGATTGAAATAGGTCTTATCCGTATGAAATAGTTACTTTCAGCTGCACTTTCATTGTTGTGTCTTTTTCTATACCCGATTAGTGAATCTGAAGTAGATTCTTTTAATAATGGTGACTCAATTTGCTTACTGTCAACAACCTTTTCAGGAATAATTTTAGTGTAAATACCTCGCTGTGTTTCTAGTACATTTTCATCGCTTTTAGTGATTTGGTATTTACTTGAAGGGCTATTTGTATCACTAATATGTTGTTTTGTTAATATTCTGCTTAAAATTTTAGAATTTTCCTGAATTATTTGTAAAGCTCTTTCACTATTTTTGCGCCCTGTTTGTAGAATGTAGTCTTTTGGGGAAAACGTATCTTTTTGAACTTTCATGATTGAAAGTGTGTCTACTTTCGGAGGGCTAAATAAATCTTTGGATTCATCCTCATAACTTTTTTTTGAAAAATTATGATTTTGTGGCAACGATGACGCTCTTTCCATTTCATCTTTTAGAAGTTTGTCATTATGTGCACTTTGCAACGTTAGGGAATCTGGTTTTTTCGGCAATCGAGAAAGTCTTTTTATTGCTCGTCGATTAGGAATATCTATACTATTTGGATCTGTAACTCTTGCACCAAAGAATTCTGGACTGTGTTCAAAGTACTTGTCAATTTTTAAAGGTATTGGAGGTTCATCTTCGCTTACTATGATACTTTCACCGCCAGGACTTCTAGAGGGACTTTCAATATCGGATATATTTTTGTCAGACAGATCTATGTCAGGTACGAAATTTGGGTACATAGTGAAACTATCAATGATATCTGGGGGTCTAAAAGTAGGTTCATTTATGCAAGGTCGCTTGAAATTCGTCTCGAAATTAAAATCATAGGGAGATTTATGGCTAATAGTACAGTTACATGGAGATAAGTCAATGGGACTAAGTTCAGTAACATTTTTTGGAGATTTTGTAAAGCTTGTAGGTCGTATAAGTTCTCTACTCGTCGAGTTTTCCTCATATTTAGGTCTATTTAGTCTTTGAAGTACTTCATTCCTGTCAGAAGTTAAATGGGGGGAACAAGGTGATAAATCAGTTAGTTTAAATGTGTTTTCACTACTTACAATTTGACTATCATTTAATTTAATTTCAAATCCATCAATATAAGTTCGTAAGGGTTCTCCAGCAGCAGAGTCCAAATAGTCGGCAATATCTTTAACAATAGGTTTTTCTATTGGACTGGACTTCGATTCATTGTCAGGTATATGGGACATAAGCGATTGTTTTAAAATAGGTGAACGTGCCATTTTAGTTTCCTTCAGAATAGAAGAAGATAAGAATTTGCTGTTCTTAATATTTATGCTATTTTTGTCTTTTTCGTCCTCTAGTAGCTCATGATCGGACTCACTTGCACGTTCATTTTCATCACAGAGACTAGTATCTGTACTTGACGCAGTATGCGAAGAATAAGAGGATGTTTCACTTGAGCTACGAGATCTCACTGAAGCAACTATTTCTCTAGCTTCACATTCAGATACTATTATTCCGTCGCCAGCTTCATCCAAATCAATGGACGGCCTTCTTTCCTTGTTCTTAGATTTATCTTTTTTGATATCTTTCCATTTAACAGAATCCCGTCTGCTTAACGATTTTCGAGTCTTTTCCTCTGTCCAGCTAATAGTATCACTTGATTTACTATTTGGGAGACTTTCAGGTTTATCAAGTGTTGGCGTTTGTCTGGAAGGTGGTACCGCACCAAGAGGAGGTCCAAGTCGTCGTCCTCTAGAGCTTACAATAGCGCTTTTTCCTAATAGAAGGTTGTTCACGGTAAGCGATGTTGGTGAGGTAGGGACGCCCACTAAAACAAAAAAGGACACTTTTTTAAATGTATTATCATATATATTATCGGTAATTTTGTACTCTTATTAAGTTTGGATGCTTATTTTGTATTAAAAAGTGGCTGAACAAAAACTAAAAATTATTATATAAAAAGACAAGTATAGAAAGAAGTAGCGAGAAATATCTTTTAGCTGGCGAAATATCCAGCTGGGGATGTGTCGTTAATGTGTGAAAGTTTGCTTATTCTACGAGCTAGTAGTATCAGTAACTTTGCTTCTGTGTCCGATGACCTCTTTCGAATTTTATCCCTCAAAGGAAGCATAGCTCGCTCCAGACTTAACACGCTGCGCGACTTTTAGTTTGTTGACTAGACCAACCGTCAGTGTCCATTTTTCGGCTCTCTGACTGCGACTTTTCAACTATAATGATGACATTGGCCTTTTTTAAAAAAAAGAAAAAAAAGATCCATTACACAAGATTTTTTGTTTTCTTTTTTGTATTGTTTTTTTATATACATTACATAAAGTGCATTTAAAAAGATGTATGCTTGATATCCTTTATACCTGCAGCGTGTCGAGCACAAGCTGCAGCTAAAATGACATGAGCCTGTCTTTGCCGCTCCCGGAGCCGTGCATACTGCCGCTTAAGTGCTCCAATGTCTAAAGAAAGCCTATCGCCAGCCGCTAGTCGTTCTGCTCGCCCGGGCACAACCTAAAACATGATTCGATATGTAACCAAATGGAATACAAAATAGATAACAAACATTTTTTTTATACTTATAATCTTACAGTGGCCAGTGCCATTTTGTTTCCATCGTCACTCGAGTCACCTTCGTCTTCAGAATAAAACAGTCGAAGCCCCCGTTTTGTCATTGACTGCATCTAGAAAATGTTAAAATGTTAATATTGACTTATAAAATTCTTCTTAAAATAAAACGGGTCAGGCTTCCAAATTATCTCCAAATTTCCTTACACTGCCCGCCGTTATTAAGGTTTATTATTGTTACGTGCGCGGGGTACAAATTAAATGCCGTTTATACAACAAAGAGGTTTATTCGCACACCACAAACTAGACAACAAAATGAATAGCACATACTGTACTCTTCAACAGTTTAAGTCACTCAACAGTTCACAGTAGTCCGCCGTCGCAGTCGTTGCTTAAGTCGCAGGTATAACCCTCTTGGTTCACTTCGGTAACATGTGTTGTTCGCTTTCGCGAAAATAAACTGACTGCGCGTCGATAGCCGGGTGCTTTTATAGCTCTTAATTCGGAGGGGAGAATGTTCCGGAATCATCTACACGTTAGGTATCTAACTAGAGCGTTCAAGAAACGTACCTACTACTAAGTAGGTACAGTCATGCCGACGGTCGAGGTGAATAACCTTGTATTCAAGATTTGTAGGTAAAGTAGGTATAGGTATTTGAAGTACTTGTGGTTTTGTGTTGGGATTTCTAGATTTTTCTACACTGTTCGGTAGAGTACTTCAACACTAAGAATGCGTTTTAATTTCCAGAAGATTCGATCAGTAGTTTTCGAGATATCGACGATCGTTGTAACATTATTACAAAGTAAATAAAATTAACCTTAATAGCTGCAAGCAGAGTATGAGAGGATGAGAGGAGTAGGAAACAATTAAGAAGTCTGACCCATTTGTATTTTTTAAAAGAATTTAATAAAAGCGTTGAATAGAGGTGTAGCTAATAGTTTGAGAAACGTTCCTTAAGCCCTTGAGTCAACCTCTCAAAAACATAATCAAGGAATCATTATATTTATTTAGGAAAAAAGTCATACTTTTATATAGCTATATAACATGAGATTCTTATTGACTTAGAGTTCCATATAATATTACGATAATAATAACAAGGTATAACTACAACTTGCATGTTGCACAAATTAAACACAAAGAAAAAGGAAAAAAAAGGACTAAGTATTTTACATAATTAAAACATTGCTCTTAATTCTGTCTCATATAGATATATACTACTGCTAAACTATAATCTATATTATAATCGTTAACACTGCGTCTCTAAAAGTTATTACTAGTATGAATAGTTTCATACAAAGGAACAGAGAATAGTTGATGTAAACGGGAGTTAGGCCTAGGTGTAATTTAGGGTTGGGCCTAGTTAAACCTCACATAGTTTAAATATATAGAACTTAAAAGTTAATACATACTGCGGTATGTAACGGAGGATGATATACTGGCGCTGAGGTCGGCGGCGCAGGTGGTGCTACTCGGTATCGATGCAAGCTTCGTAACCTCGGCAATTCAGGTGCGGATCCAAAGGCCACTACTCGAGCTACAAGAGAATCTCCTGCTTCATATACTGCGCCGGCTCCACCGCCCATACAGCTGTAGAACTCATCCGCTGAACGCGCCGATAGAATGCGGCTACAAACAGAAATTACGGTGATTAAGCGGTCGTGGATTGTGTGTTCATATCTTATGGCATACCGGTAGCGTATGCCTCTCATACGCCTTAAAAACAAGCAATTTAGTTTACAATATTTGGAATAGGCTAGTTGTAATACGAGTAATCTAGTGGGCTTTAAAATAAAATTCTACTACTTGTATTCCCGTAATGTCTCATTCTTCATTTGAGCGTCGCTTACGGTTGCATCCCAACCACTTTGGAGCCCGGAGTCCGCTATCCTATTTTCTACAATATGGTTCGGCTCACAGGTGAGGGTGGTGGGGCCCTATACACCATAAAAAGTTATAATATATATATATGTATATATATATATTAATCGAAATATCAATAGCACTGTATTTAATAAAGCCAATGACTGAATCTTATCATTTTATCAATTACAGCCGTTGATAACATTGTTATCTGAACTGGAGGGTGTTTTCATCGTTGACAATTATGCATCAAACCTGTATCTTATTATTACTGAATACATTATTTTGGTTAATGAAATAAATTAGATAGTAAAAGCGTCTACATTAAATGACCATAAAAAGGTTTTTTAAGGACGGAAAATTAAGTTGTATACGAAACCGGGGCGGGTCGAAATAAGATATGTAAAAATGTTTTTGCAGTTTAAAATAGTTTTATATCAAATAATGTGGCCAAAAGTAGTGTTAATATAAAATGAATTTTGAACTCACTCCTGAAGCATATCCCATATTGCTAGTGCAGTGAGTAGTAAGACTTCATTTCCATCCAGAAGAACTAGATCCCATATCCGTAATAAAGATTCCCGTGGCAACCAAGTTGCATACAATGTCAGAAACCATTGCATTGTGAATACATCAGGAAGGGGAGGTTCTACGCCGCCACCTAAAATTTAATAACATAAATTTTGACCAGCTTCATTAAATCGTCTGAGGTATTTTTAAATGCCAGTAACTGTGTTTTAAGGGGATGTCACTGCATGCATATTGCAGAAGGAAGGGACGCAGCGTATCCAGAAGTCCTCGCTGATCAAATTCATCGGAAGCTAACAGGGTGACAGAAGCGCACCTACTACATACCTACGTACTGTCATTAAATAGTTTCGGGGGCGAGGATTGCCAACACCTTATATAGATTCTCCTATATTTGTATGACTTTCGGAGGTGTCAGAGAACTTATTGAGGAATACTGGGTTAAGCATTGATATCAGATCACAAAAAATACAGTAGCTCATTATTTTAGGGGTTGTGTTTGACATACAACCAGATAGAGTAGATTGTGAAAGACCCGCATAAAAGGTGGTTTCCTCGAGACGTTTTAAGTATTATGTGGCAGACACATTCCTTCCGCTAGAACAAGAATAAAAACGCTACATCCTTTTTTAAGCACTCATCTTCTATTTAACTTATGTACTTACATGCCGGGATCACATAAAAAAACCAGCTCTTTTAAAAAAAAACTAATTCTATATGCATACCCTCTAAAAATTTGCTTAGATAATTTAGCGAATTGTTTTCTTAATAGAGATGTTGACAAAAACTTACATCTCTGTAATTTGAAACTCATACCGTCAGATATCCTCTGTAAATGGTCCATATGCTGAGCTAAGCGAGGTAATCGCAACCGCAGTAGATCTCTGAAAGCTGCCATATCAGCGGATAATCCACGAAGGTCATCTGCGAAGTAACCCTCTGGAAGCACTGCTTCCACTAAATATATCATGACCTGTAAAGAAAACAATAAAATCCCAATTCAATAAGACCTCCTTTCCTTCAAGCGGGAGTCAATGAAGGAAGCATCCAAACTTTGCACTTTTGACACCAGGGTTCGCTGTCTTACTTCTCCTTTCTGTAATTTGGTTTATCTTAGCTTGACGAAAACGACTGCCTTCTGACTCCCCAACCCCGGGACGAAAGTGTAGGCCAGAGCCTCGTCCGTCAATCAACAGGTGTACCGGCTCGTAGGTGAGGTCAATAAGAACCACATCTCCTTCAATCTTTGAGGGCAACAAGCCCGCAAGATATTATGTGGGGACCTAAAATATCTTGCGAAATGTGGGTAGTTAAGATACCTATAGGTTCATGCGTACAAAATCGAAGCAATCCGATCTTTCACCCTTCTTCCCGAAAGACGTGTACTTAATTATTATTAAGTTAATTTTATGTCAAATATCAATAACCTGGACTTAAGGAGGTGTCAGTACTATGGATCAACACTTAGCAGTGGTTTAAAGATGAGTAATAAAATGTGTTTACCTTCAATGAATCGGATTCCGACTTGTCCATAACTTCAAGTATTATAGCAGCTAACATATTAAAACCTTGGCAGTAACCAACATCCTTATTCCATCTGGAACATTAAAAAGATTTATTTAAAACGTAGACTCGTTTTTAATATAAATTATTGTCAGTTAGAGCAAGAGAAGGTAAATTTCGAATGTCCCTGGGTCGTGAACTTAACAAAATGATTGAATGAATGTTCCAAGTAACGTGTTGTAATACTCAGCATCTCTCCACGCTCCAGCTTCATTTCATTCTTAATTGGCCTTACCTTTTTCATTTTTTTACTCTACAGAGTTCTTACTGTTTTCGTGAGACGAGGTAATAGTGACAAATAACGCGAATGGAGATAACAAAACTTTCATTATTGTGTAGGGCACTGATAAAATTTTACCTTGCGTAAGCCAAGAGTACTCTGCGGAGCATTGCCTGATTTTCCCGACCTTCGGTTCCACAGAATAAGGAGCAGCCGGTGCGGTGTAAGTCCTGTCAAAACATTTAATTTAATATGGTATCTTTTAGTAGGACTGCTTATTATTAACTAAATATGATTTTAGTTCAGCTAATCCTCACTACGACAGACGCCTAAACAAAAAAAAGAAAAGCAAGCTGTTGCCCATGGGACCCGCGTGTAATGCTGATTCCGTTTCCGCAACCCACATTAAACTTTTCCCGGGATAAAAAGCCTATGCTATTCCAGACTATAATCTATCTCTGCAGCTAATTCAATCCAGATCTATTCAGCCATTTTTTTTTGTGGGATAAACAAACCCCCATCTATCCATTCATTCTTACATCCATACTTCCATATATCGATCCATCGTCACAAAATTTCACATTTCTAATATTAAGGATGTATTTAGGGTATATTAGTTTAATAACAGTAAGTATTGATGGATTAAATAATTACTTTAAGTATTTGAGCGCCCAGCTCGGTGTCATCGGGTAGAGCAGTACCTCTGAAGCATGCCCGTTCTGCTAATGTCCAGTCGATGCCTCTTCCGGTAAGGTATCGATTTGATAGTGTAATCCATAACTGTAGGTGAAAATACTTTGTGCGATTAGGTTACATGCGTTGTGATAATACCTATACTAGATTAATCTGTGGTCAACTGGTTTGACCGATCCGAATAACTTGTACCTACCGATAATTATTAGGTTTGGTTGAACTCAAGTGGTCAACTGGAATTGCAGATATTTGCAAAACTACTGAATCTGAAGGGTACATGTTTTCAGCATGATCTAAACTTTAAACAATTTTAATATGCGGTCTTGTGACTATTACATTTATTGGTATTATTAGTATCATTACCAGATATGTGTCTACATTACACCTCTCCTAGAATTAGAGAGATGCGGCAGGTTAGCCCGGCGAGGTGGGCAATGGTCGTCTTCGTCAGGGCGATTGGCAGAGGTTCCTCTGCCAATCGCCGTGACAAAGACGACCATTGCCGACCATTATTTTTATTAAAAACTATTTGCGCAAGTATTTTGAAAACGGTACCTAAAAAAAAACCTTGTGATACCGTGAATGCT
This sequence comes from Cybosia mesomella, assembly GCA_946251805.1. Taxonomy (NCBI): domain Eukaryota; kingdom Metazoa; phylum Arthropoda; class Insecta; order Lepidoptera; family Erebidae; genus Cybosia; species Cybosia mesomella. The sequence goes on along the minus strand of OX276393.1, from coordinate 17,411,204 downwards.
CTAAACACATGATAAAGATTTTACGAAAAGGATTTCAATGTACTTACTCTATACACAGTCAGGTCATAAATTCTGTCACATGTTTAATATAAAATAATTGAAACAAGTTTATTCATTATGTAACCATTTATATACAAAAATGAACTTAACAAAACATAGATTCTTATGACAAAAGTTTATTCAAAATGACCTCTGTGATTTTGAATACAGGCCTTCAATCTGCGCGGCCAGTCGTCTATCGCAGCACGAACGAGGTCCATGTCAATATCGGCGGCTGCCTTAATCAAGGATGTCTTGAGTGACTCCAAATTGGGATGAGGCGTTGAGCACGCCTTTTCCTCCAAGTGCTGCCATATCTTGTAATCTAACGGACTCAAATCTGGACTGGAGGAGGGCCAGTCTTCGTGCCGGATGAAGTCGATTTCACGCGCCGCCATCCAGTCTTGTGTGCTCTTCGCTCTATGAACTGGCGCCGAATCTTGTTAGAATACCCAGTGCCTGTTATTGAACATCTTATGAGAAACAGGTTCTACAAGGTTCGTCAGGACTGTATTTTGATACACAACTGCATTCGTTTTTACACCTTTCTCACAGAAATGTACCTCTGTTAAGCCCCAATAAGAAACTCCCAACCATACCATGAGCGAGGATGGAAAATGACCTCGTTGGACACGCGGAATACGGTTGCTCGCTTCTTCACTACTGTGTGCGTACACCTTATCATTTTGTTTGTTGTAGCTCTCTTCTACGGTAAAAAATTTTTCATCCGAAAAATGAATTTCCCGATATTTTTTTCCCGCGTACCACTTCAACAAAGCGCGGCGTCTCTTCAGTCTCAGGTCCATTAGACGAGCATTTAAACAATGTCCTGTTTTTCTTCGATATGCCCGAAGCCCTAAGTCTTCATTTAACACCCTTTTCACCGTGGTTCTGCTTAACCCCATCTGAAGGGCCAACAGTTTCTGCTTACGTTTGGGATTTATTTGAATTCACGCCTTCACAGCTTTTATCACTGCTGGAGTCCTAACAGACCGAAGGCGACCACTTCTTGACCTGTCATCTACACTAGAGTCTCCATTGTATCGTTTGATGGTACGATAAACGAATCTTTTGGTTATATTCAAATTTTTCAGTATGTCAAAAACTTGAATTGGCGCGTAACCGCAACGATGCAACGCAATAACTGCAACACGGTCTTCTTTAAGCGTCCACTCCATATTTAAAAATGAGTAAAATTTTAAAAAGTATACATTTTTATTTTCATGAACAATTCGAAATTCGAATTCAATAAACTTTTTTGTGGCCAGCATTTTTACTGTGTGACAATACTTATGACCTGACTAGGTATATTTTGAATGTATTTACTTTGATCCTGAACCGCCTTCCTCTACATTATTATAAAAGCAGGCGGTTCAGAATCGCCTTTGAATATTGTGCGTACATCAAGGTTTTCAGCTTTGTTCTTTTTTTGTTACGAATTTAGTTTCAGATTGTATTTTAAATGAGACGTTGTACACATCGACCTCGGCATATAATGTTGGAATGTGCCCAAAAGTCATAACTTAAATGTTATTCTTAATAAATTACAGTGTGTAAAAAGAAATAGTTCGTTAGATATAAAATACGAAGAAGCCCCTACATAATAAAGTATATGAATTAACCGAACACACGTCTGCATTTAATTAAATAGGTAGGTAGTAACCTTAAAAACGATCAAACGTTTAATAGCAGGAAAGGAAGGCATATCAAAACGGCGACAACGAGTTTCAATGTTCTTCTTACCGTCTTCCCCTTTTAAATTTATAGATCGATACTCATATTACGTCGATACCGCCACTGTTTGTCATCAAGAATAATTTAATTGAATCGACACTTATACTTAATAGAGGTGAGTTCATATTTTTTTAAAGCGATAACTGTCTTTCTACAAAAGAGTGGAGACTTTTTTTGTAATACAGACCTTTAAGTTATCCACAGGATATTATGTAATTATCAAAGTCTTCGTCACACAATACCGTGTATATGAGCGTCAAGATTAATTTATTATTTTAATGAGATTATAGTAAGTGGAAGTATGTAGTTTCTGCCTACTCCACTGGGAAAGAGGTATGACTGTGATGAACACGACATGACATGACATGAAAATAATATTTATTTATAAGAAATATTTATGGCTTCTGCATTTACATTTTCTACGAAATCCGCAAAAATTTTAAGTCTCTTAAAAAAATTATAATTAAAATTTCATTGCCATGCTTTTCAATCACCAGTAAAATTACAATAACAGTATCTTCACAAAGTGTGTCGGCAAGTGAGATGCTACACACATTGGAGGACTGATAAGTGATAAAATCTTTTAACATCGATTTTTTTATTTAATATTATCGTACAATTATTTTACTCATTATGTATTGTATTTCTTGATGTTGGCATGATAAACTCAATACATTAAATACATTTTTTGTTTTTCAATACATATGAAGTACACTATTTACCAGAACTCATGCAAAAACCGTTTTTGGTAAATTATGATGGTTTGTCCCTAAAACTAGAGGTCGTACAAAAAAGTGCATCATGTAAAAAATATGTATTTTTGAAAAACAAATGGTATGAGCTCCAGTGGACTTTAATTGGATTATTAGATCTCCGGTAAATTGCGAAAAACCGTGCTCTTAGCGTGAAATTTTGAAAGTCTATCTTCATATGGAGAGTTGAAACTTGGACATGTTGTGGCTTTTGTGGGCCTTAAAATTTCTTGTTAGTTTTAATAAGAGAGATGAGAGATGAGAAGTGTTCGCGTAACGCAGGCAAAATAAACAAAAAAGTCGTATGTAAAATGGCCGAAAAAAGTTTTTAAATAAGTAGGTTATTTAAAAACTAATGATTTTACAAACGGTTTCATATTTGTAAAGAGATTATCTACAACTTGGTGTATTGTCGTTGTCGTACACCATTCGCGGCAAGATGTGTTTTGTAGTTATTCATGGTCTCAGGAATAGCGGACGCCTATTCCTGAGACCATAAATAGTCAGTTGCCGGTCCCCGGAAAACTCATAAACCAATTTTTGTATATTTTTGATCTTTCAGTAAATTAATTATCATAAGACCGCATTCATTAACCTTATATTTAGCCAATTTTTTTTGCAATTGCTTGCCTCATTATACACGTCTGTTTAATCACGTACGACATTAGTCTCAGTCGAGCTTACCCAACGACTTTAAGCTTAAGTGTAGTCAATTGCTTTATGAGCAAAGTAACTATACTGGGGCTGTGTACTAGCTTTGCTTATATGCCCATGGCCATGCAGGTTCGCCTATTCGGTGATAGAGAAAACTTAGGCTCAGAATTAACAAAACGTACTTTTCTGCGGAAATGTTGTGGAACACCGGTGGGAAGGCGCGCCACCAATCGCATCGCATGCAGCCACTCAGCGTACCCACCCTCGCCGGGTCCTTCACCGCCACCCGGCGTCACACCGAAACGAGCACCGCTTTCACCAGCTACACATGAAACAATCATAAATCGATAAAGATAGTATAGGTAATAATGATTATTTCACGCACTATGGCTTTACAATGCATACTTATGTTTCATCTATAATGTGCGGCTGAAATTGTGAAGCGGTTTGCAGTACCTCATGTCTTTCATGCAATCATGGGATGATTAAAATAACAAGAAAAAAGTATATAGGTATTCGAGATTTGTAAAATATACCTACGATGTGTATTTCTTTTCAAATCTTGTAAAAAAATATTTCATTATAAAGTAACTATATTGGCGTGAGTAATAATCACTATCACTCAAATTATTAAACAAAGTCTTCCGCGCGTCTGTCTGTCTGTTCGCGATAAACTCAAAAACTCGTCATCATCATATCATCATATCAGCCGTAGGAAGTCCACTGCTGAACATAGGCCTCCCCCATCGACTTGCATTTCGACCGGTCTGTAGCGGCCTGCATCCACCGCGTCCCTGCGCTCTTTATTAGGTCGTCTGTCCACCTTGCGGGAGGCCTTCCTACGTTGCACTTGCCGTTACGTGGTCTCCACTCAAGAACCATTCTGCCCCACCGGCCATCGGTTCTCCGGGCTATGTGCCCTGCCCACTGCCACTTCAGCTTGCTGACTCGCTCTATTAAATTATACTCCTCGGCCTTCTGTATAATCTGCCGCAGCGTATGGATGTGGTCTATGGTACTATAGCCTTTACGGAAACCGGCTTGTTCGGGCGGCTGGAAGTCATCAAACCTGCGTGTGAGACGATTCGTGATCACCCTCGAAAACAGCTTGTAAACATGGCTCAGAAGCGAGGATGGGCCTGTAGTTCTTGAATAAGGTTTTATCACCTTTCTTGAAGAAGAGAACCACCACGCTTCTGTTCCACGCTTCGGGCGTAGTACCCTCGAGCAGGACGGAATTAAAGAGCCTCTGTAGAGCTTTCAGTACCGGTGTTCCACCTGCACTCAAAAGCTCCGATGTCATTCCGTCCTCACCCGCCGCCTTGTTGCTCTTGAGCTGTTTGAGGGTCATCCTAATCTCATACAGGCTGATGTCCGGAATATCTTCTGTGTAGTGTCGGGTTAATTTGGCTCTAGGATATAACTGTCCGTAGAACCTTTCGATCTACCTCAATACCTCTGACTTAGTAGACGCTACACTGCCGTCGTCCGTCTTCAGCTTCGTCAACAGGCTCTGCCCAATAGACAAGTCTCTTGCGAACACTTTAGAGCCCTTATTTTGCTCTATCGTATCTTTAATATGATTAGTATTAAAGACACGAACATCGTGTCGCAAGGACTTAGAGATCCGTCTATTGAGCTGCCGATATGCTTTAGCGTCCTCGGAAGTCTGCAACGTCAATGAGCGTCGTTCTGCCATAAGGTCGAGGGTGAGATCTGATAGTTTTTGAGGTCTATCTTTCCGGCGGAGTCTGAAGAAGACTTCCCCTACCTTGTAGACAGTTTCTACCAACCTGTTGTTGACCTCGTCCACCGAAACGTAATCCTCCTCCAGGCCAGAGAAGCGGTTTGCGAGCTCGAGTTGAACGCTCTCGGGGTTTTGTATATGGGCTACAGTAGGTCGGAGTGTGGAATTCATTAGTCGAGACCTTTCCAGTTGGACATTGATATTGTGCCTCTAACCATTCTATGATCGCTTCCGGTTTTCATCCTGTGGTTCACGGAGACATAATTGAATATTCGTCTCTTCGTAGACATAATGAAGTCGATCTCATTCCTCGTGCAACCGTCGGGACTCATCCAGGTCCATTTCCTATGAGGTGGCTTCTTGAAGAAGGAGTTCATCATAAAGAGTTCCTCCTTCTCCAGAAAGTCAGCCAACCTCTGGCCCCTGAGATTTCTCCGCCCACATCCAAATTGCCACACTCTCAACTCGTCATCGCCCCTCCTACCCAGTTTTGCATTAAAATCCCCCATAACAACAGTGAAGTATGTTTTGGAAGTATGTATGACCCTACTGATGTCCTCATACATAACTTCCACTTCGTCGTCCGGGTGCACCGAGGTCGTTGCGTAAACCTGTATAACCTTCAACGAGTACCTCTTTGATACTCTGAGTATCAGGTACGCAACTCTGCTCGACACACTCGTGATACATACCACGTTGTCTAGAAGGGATCTGTTAACGAGAAACCCGACACCACCCTGGGACTGTTGGTCGCTCTCCCGGTGGTAGAACAAGTTGCCAGACTTTAAGGTTGTAGTCTCCTCGCCCTCTCTTCGGACCTCCGATAAACTCACTATGTCCCAATGCAGCTTGTTCATCTCCTCTTCCAGCTCAATGATCTTCTCGTCTGTCCTGAATGTGCGCGTATTGTATGTCACCAGCGACAACCTACATCGGTATTCCTTTGAGCAATTGCCTGGGGTCGTTTGACGGTAGTACCTCGCCCGGAGATTCTTAGCACCCCTGACTCCAGTGTTCGACCGACGCCCGTCAACGTCAGTCTTGCAGCTGGAGTCCCCGGGCACTAGGGGCCGTGCTCCTCTGTCCATCATCATTTTGGTGGGATTTGGACCATAACCCGCCACGCTGGTCCAATGCATGCTGGCGTGTCGCCAGAGCCTTCTCCGTTAATCAGCAGAGTGCACCGCGGGCAGGCGAGGTTGGCTTGGGTCCCGAAAGATGTAGGGACTCCTTGCACTCCTCAAAAACTACTACACCAATTTCCATGCTGTTTTCAATAATGGATAGAGTAGTTCTCAAAGAAGGTTTTAGTACCTATATAATTTGTCAAGTTTTTGTAAACACTAGCTAAAATATAATGATATTTTTGGAGCTGTCGGAAAAAAAAAGCCGTCTGGAAGCTTTCACTGAAAACGCTCCCTAAACCGTTTGAGATATACCAAAATGATGTATGATGGAATTGTGTATCTTAAATAGGTTGTGGTGGTGGAATAGGGTCCCATGGGAACGGGATCAGAATTCCACGTGGGTGAAGCCGCGGGCAACAGCTAGTATGTATGTAAGTGCAATAGCTACAAATCTCTTGTGAGACGCTGCCGCCTACGGCCAACTCCGACCGAGGCGAGGACGGCCCTGTTGAGGGCTGTTGGGAAGCTTTCCACGTGTCCCTCTAACTAGCAGATGGCACAGTGGAGAGCAAGTAAGGGGGCCATCTCGAAACCGGAGATGGCCCAGGGTCAGTCGGGGTGCGAGGGATATGCTCAATGGGTAACCTTACACCCCGGCGTCTTAAGACCCGAGACGGCGTGCGGTTTTAGTCGGTGCAAGCCAGACATAACCGCCCCCGCTGGCCGGCGGGGGGGTATCCGAAGGGATTTCAACACGAAAAAAAAAAGTACGATCTTATTTGTACATTCCTACATATAGATATAAAAATAAATTATTTCCAAATAATGTAGGCACATTATTATCAGTGCTTATAAACTAACAATTACATAAAAGCCTTAACTGCGAAATCTTATGTAAAACTGTACCAGATTCATGTAAACAAAATGTAAATCATGCAATTTAAATAAAGCCGATATTGATCGATGATCTTCGTTGACCACAACTGGTGCTTTAAAAAGTGCCAACCTCAACCGAGTTCCACACGAAATGAAAATGCAAAATGCACCTGATAAAATTCCTGGACTCAGATAAATGACAAAAATATGAAACATGGAAAATCAAATTAGCTGTAGAATTGCTGACTTATAGTATCTAGTTTTTTGTCTAAATATAAATTACCTATTATATGAATTCGGTTAAAAATATTAATGTTATTTTTTCAAAATGTAAACTTATTGGCATTCAATACATCACCACGTTCCTAACTTAAATTTCAATAGATATAGAGGCATCATCGACAAACATTTTGTTTATTATTAGTAATAAGCAGGCATGTACAATTTTTTGACAAATAACTTCCAGAGACATTTTTAGGCGCGGTATCATGCAGATAATTTCATAGTCGCCAATACCGAGTATTAAAATGAAACTGTTCATTTACATAATAAAGTGATTCAGTCTAGCCACTCTTTATTAAAGGAACGTCTGTAAGTTTTCCTACGGTTACTTATTCATACACTTAACTGGTAGTCCTTATAAACAAAATGTCATGTATGAGTATGTCAAGGACTTACAGAGAAAGAAAAGATAACTTAAAAGGTTTAAGTAGTTTTTCATAATTTGAACCCTTAAAGTCAAAAGAATAGACGTACCTGAGCCTGTCTTCGAAGCACCGGCGAAGCTCCTCAAAGAGTTTAGGAGTGCACTCATCTGTATTGTAAGCGGTACGCATTTGACAATAAACACATATCTTTAGCACTGCACTAAGCACCAAGTTAACGACCTGGCGGTTTAATTCGATGCAGTGACACTGCAGGTGGATAAGGGTGAGACATTTTTGGCTAAGAACTAATATCAAAAGCTAATTCCGAATGAAACGATAGAAAGAATTTTGAACAAAATCGTGAAAAATTATGAGCCATATCTCGGGAGCATTTGAGACTGCGTAGTCAACCAGCTGATGTGATGTTTACTGAGAAAGACTTGAAACGAAGCGTTGGGGCTTCTAACCCTGTACCACTTTATTACAGTAGATGAACATTTTTACTGTTATACACATAAAGGATTGCTAGACGGAAAGTAGTCTCTTATCGTATTATTTTGTGACAGTATATCGTGGTACAAGCTTCTAGGCATGCGCAAAAGGTCTACAATACGATGTCTGTGTGCGTTACGTATCGATTTAGCGCCGCTGTGTACGTCAGTTTCCGAAACAGATAGACGGGAAAGCACCCCATTCCTGCTAAGGTAACTCTGATATGCGTAAATCTATTTTAAGCGTCCATGAATGAGACCGCCATGAAATAGAAATAGCTCTTGTAAATCTGAAGTGTTCATTAGAAATGGAGTTATTTATAGAAAGACAACCATTAGCAATTTGAAGTAGTTTGTTTGTGATTGGCAGGCATTTTACCTATTTGTTAAAGAAATTATAATATTCATTCCATTTTAAGAATTTCATTGAATGACCCAGTATAATAGGTATAATACATGTAAATAGGCTTTATGAGGCTCATTTAATAAATTGCTATCGTAAACCGCTTCACTACCAGTACCTAGGTTTCTTACAGTCACTACATATTTAATTTCGTTGTAGGTAGGTATATTATCGAGAAACTTATCGCTCTAAATGTTTGGAAGCGACCTATTGTGTGCTCCACCCCAACTTTTTAAGATCTATCTATTTTGGATTTTTTTAACTTAGTACATTTAGTGCTTGAAGGTCAAATACAAACTTACTTATGTGGCGTAACAGGACCGTGAAAGCTGCGCAGAGTCTCTTCTGTTGACGTTGAAGCCTGTCTCGAGACCGAACGTACTTGGCTAGCCGTTCGCCCGTTATTTGCAGTCGTTCTTCCCATTCGATTTTTTGTTCCCAAAGTTCAGTTGTATCTAAAAGTTTATTACTTATTACGGTATATTATCACCTATAAGTATATAAACAGTTAAGTATAAGTACCTACGTATGCATCACATAATCTACAAATAGAACACATTTTGGTAAGTTAAGTATTTTTTTGTGTCTAGTACTTAATACTAGTCTTCTTCTTCTTCTCTTATATATAAAAATGAATTGCTGTTCGTTAGTCTCGCTAAAACTCGAGAACGGCTGGACCGATTTGGCTAATTTTGGTCTTGAATTATTTGTGGAGGTCCAGAGAAGGTTTAAAAGGTGCTATCGACTGAGGCAGTACGAAGTCTGCCGGGTCAGCTAGTACTTAATATAATTTTATCGCAACGCGGGTAATTTATTCGCATCCTTCAGCATGGGTGGTTATATCGGATTCGAAGCGACAAAAATCGCACACGTCTCGGGTCTCCAGACGCTAGGGTGTAAGGTTAAGGCATTTCCCTCGCACCCCGGCTAACCCAGGGCCATCTCCGGTTTCGAGATGCCCCCCCCCCCGCGTTTTGTAAACCACGGTGGCCCCGTCTTGCCCCTAGGAAAAAAGGGGGTGGGTCCCAACACCCACCGATTTGAGTTCTAACATTGCTAGTACTACTTACTCTTATAATAAGCACTGAGCTTAGTTGCAGATGTCACACAGCCGATCTTCAAATTTATGTAACTAGTAATAACAAAAAAGGTTCTTAAGTACTAAGGAAGACACGTCAGAAAGATTGGCTCTTTCGTAGATACTGTGGTTAATTAAGCACTTTTGTTGCACATTTCACAACTACAATCATACCTAAAACTTCCAAATAGCTTCGTTCGATGGCTTCTGGTTTTTCTCCACAATTAGACTGGCATGACGTTAGGGATGGCACTGATGTAGATCTAAACATAACAATTGGGGGAAAATTAGAAAGTATGTAGGTACAGAGATAATATATGTTAGTTATACACGATTATTGTTAGTAGTACCTTTTTGTTTTTTTTATTGTGCGGAAATCCCTTCGGATACCCCCCCGCGTGCCAGCGGGGGCGGTTATGTCGGGCTTGAACCGACTAAAACTGCACGCCGTCTCGGGTCTACAGACGCCAGGGTGTAAGGTTGCCCATAGAGCATATCCCTCGCACCCCGACTGACCCTGGGCCATCTCCGGTTTCGAGATGGCCCCCTCGGGTTTGGGAACCACGGTGTCCCCGTCTTGCCCCGGTTTGGGGGAGGGGCGCTAGTCGCCCCACCGTCCCGGCCTGCTTCTGCTGGGGTGACAGGTGGCCTCACCCGCCACCCCCAGGCCTGCGCTCATTACATGCTCGCAGAAGGAGGTGGCGGCGGCCCATGCGCTCGCGCTCCGCACCATTGCCGCAATCATGCTGCCTTGTTAGTAGTACCTACTAACGACATTATTGCTAGTGCTATGTTGGTTAAGAACGGTATTCTGCAAGTAGCAACCAAATCGAACGATGTTTTCGTATTATAATATAATGCAGATTCATGAAATGTATGGTTAATCGACATATGTGCAGTGGAATGCAGGTGAGTGTCGTTAGGGGTGGGACAAACAGAACGGACGTAGGTAAGACAAATACGCGTCGCAGGCGCGGGGCGCCCCTTCATTGCGTCTCATACAATATATATAGAAGCGTCGGATCATCAACATAAAACAAGCAGACAAGAAGCTTTCGAAGACTGCGCCCTATCTTGAAACATACAGAAGAGACGAGCCTAAAGATGAAGCTAATATATTGTTACAACGAGCGTCGATATCTTGAAAACTACTGATCGAATCTTCTGGAAATTAAGACGCATTGTTAGAATCGAAGTACTCTACCGATCAGTGTAGAAAAATCTAGAATTGCCAACACAAAGTCACAACAACCTCGAATACCTATACCTACGATCTTGAATACAAGGTTATTCACCTTGAATGTTGGCGCGTCTATACCTACTACTGTTGTAGGTACTTTTCTCGAACGCTCTACTTAGATACCTAACAGGCACGTTAGGTATCTAAGTAGAGCGTTCGAGAAAAGTACTCTAGATCTCTAGATGATTCGGGAACATTCTACCCTCCTAATTAAGAGCTATAATAGGCGCCTGGATATCGACACGCAGTCAGTTAATTTTCGGAAGCGGAAGTGAACACATCATACCGAAGCGATTCAAGAGGATTATACCAGCGACCTAAGCAACGACTGTGGACTACTGTGAACTGCTGAGCGACTTGAACTGTTGAACAGTACTGTGTGTGCTAGTTATCTAGTTTGTGGTGGGCGAATAAACCTCTTCGTTGTATAAACGGTATTTAATTGTGCCCCGCACAAGTAACAATATTAATATTAGTCAAGAGATCAGTAATCTTCTATGGATTCATAAGCTGAAAATTTGTCCTATGCCTCTCCTATAAAGTGATATTATCCCAAATATAGAAGTGCAAACCTGCCAAGAGATTAGTGTGGCTAACTCAACTCTTATATTTCCAATAATATAAATTATGTTTTTACAAAAAATTCTTGAGGCTATCGGAATTTTTATAGAAAAATAAATAAGCCAGTCGGGTTTTAACTTTCAAAACCTATATTTAGACAAATCATTTTTTTAACAGGATATCTATGCATGTAAATAAAATTGAAGTGTCTGTTTGTAACGTTAAGATAACAGTTTTCAATGAAGTATATTAATTAATGTATACACGGAACTTACGACAAAGAATATATTTTTAAATCTGTGTCTGTCTGTCTATTTGAATTAGGTAATCTCTGGAACGGCTTGTCCAATTTTGAGGGGAATTTCATTGGTAGATAGCTAATATTACAAAGCGAAACATGTGCTGTGCTACTTTAATTTTAGACAAAGAATTAGTGTTCCGCGCAAAAAATTAAAACTCGCAAAATTGTGAATAAAATCTGAATTTACTCTGGAACGGCGGGGCCGATTTTGACGTGACTTTAGATGGCAAATAGATAATATTATAGGGCATAACATAGGCTACTTTTATTTTAGAAGAAAAATTAGACTTCCGCGCAATATAACTAAAACCCTTAAAATCTAAATCCACGCGGACCAATTAAGTCGCGGGCACTGCTATTCTGTAATATTTCATATTCACCATGGCCGATTAATATCATAATAATTTATATGGTTACATTTCACTTGTCACAAATAGGTAGATGTCGGATCGGTTAGTCGTCGGTAACACATATATATATATATATATATTTATATGTTACCGGAAATGTATGTAATTCCTAAAATCGCACGGAAATGTATAAAATAAATTATATTAGACACATTTCCTAGGAAATCTATACATTGCCTAAATAGCAATCGGAATTGTAAATATTTGAGATATCAATGGGTTGTTGTTCAAAATGGCTACCGAATCACGCATCGCGCTTATGAAAGAGCGATTTTATGGTACTTTAGCGTAATTAAGAACGTTAACAAAGGTAAGATGAAGCTGCGGGAGCGAGCGAAGCGAGCTTGTGGATACCGTGCGCCCCGACACGGATAGATATAGGTTAGAAGGGTTAAGGTTCTGCGAGACCTCCGCAATAACGACATTGTACTAATGGCGCAAGGAGGCGCTGGAGCGGGGCCATAGGCCGGAGCGCCGAGATGGCTTCAAGCCTCGCGCGCCATCGGTCTTGGCATGAATTTGGATAAAACCAAAGTCATGATCAATGGCCACATTGGTCATCGTGGATGGCCACCTTCTTGAAATTCTTTCTAAGTACACTTACCTCGGGCAGATTGTGCAGCTAGGTAAAAACAATTTTATTTTGAGAAGGAGGCCAAGAGGAGGATTCAGCTAGGCTGGGCAGCGTTTGGGAAACTACGTCGGGTCTTCTCGTCATCCATATCGCAGTGTTTGAAAACGAAAGTTTTTAATCAGTGCATCCTACCCGTAATGACCTACGGAGCTGAGATGTGGACACTCACAGTAGGGCTGGTCCACCAGATCAAAGTCGCTCAGCGAGCTATGGAAAGTGCTATGCTCGGAGTTTCTCTGAAGGATAGGATTCGTAACGAATACATCCGACAGAGAACCAAAGTTATCAACATAGCTCAAAGAATTAGAAAGCTGAAGTGGCAGTGGGCCGGCCATATCTCGCGAAGAACCGACAACCGCTGGGGTAAACGTGTTCTTGAGTGGAGACCGCGACTCGGCAAACTTCAAACATATAATTCTTCTTTACTTGATCTAAATCTCCATAAAATACTCTTTCTAGGCATGTATCGCACTAAATGTGCTTACATACCAATTATACTCGAAACTTAACTTCGAATGTTAAAATTTTTAATTATTTAAGTATGAATTTTAAGAATGTATATATTTCAGAATGTTGATTCAAATGTAATTTACTTATTTTTGACTGCACTAAACATTTGAAAACTATGTTACTATCAAAATACAACTTCTTGAATAAACACTTAAAGTAAAATATCCGGGATTGTCAATACTTGAAAAAAGGGTAATTTGGAGCAGGCCTTGCCTTATCTACGATAAATAATATAATCCACAGTGCGTCGGCCCGGGCACTGAAACTCCTTCGGGCCGGGCACGGACGTGTGTGAACGAGTTCATATAAAATGTACACATACACCTCTGTGGCGTAGTGCGTTCGACTGCTAAGTCAGAGGTCGCGGGTTCGATTCCCGCTCAGTGCAAATATGTATATTTGCATGTTTTTCTATGTATAACATGTATTTATTTACAGCAAATAGTATTTAAGTACGTTTATCCACATTCTAGAATATATTTATTAAACTTTTTTTTTTGAACCCCTGACTGGGCACGGCCCATCCACGGCCCGAGGAAAGCTAAAAGACATAGTAGAAAGGTGAAATACTTTAACTCCAACACTACTTTCTTTAGAGATGGATATGGGCTGGTGTTCTAATAGAAATATATTTTACGGCTTTACGTTCAGAATAATAAGTGCTTCAAGAAAATAATATTTCATTCAAGTTATTTCACAATTTGAGACCTCGCGTATAGGAGATCTTATAGAATTGCATAGTATTCGACGATTCTAGTGTTAATTAATTCGCCTGAAATATTTCATAATATGAGTTCTGAATATGCATGCATTTACTTTGGGTTCTTTTATTATGTGATAGGGAGGTCCGTTATTACGTTAGCATTTGTAGTAAGAAATATTGCCAATCGTTTGTGCGTTGCCTCGTAAATTTTAACTTCGGCAGTGCGAGTGTGACGTCCCTTGACACGTCCATTGCAACGGTAACCGCTTCCCATCAGGTGGGTCGTATGTTTGTCCACCACCTAAGTGCCATAAAAAATATAAAAAAACTTACCCCCGACTGCCGTCGATCGTACTTTGATTACCCCAATCACGCTGCTCTGCATATAGTTCATCGAGTAATTTTTCAACTAGATCTTTAAGATTCGTTTTCTGTTAAAAATATGCATAAGGTATATTTGACTAATAAAATGTTTTTTTATTTAGGAACTAAATTTAAGAAATGAACACTCAAGGCTGTTGTAAATTTGTTTCCACACAGTATAGACTGGTATAGGCTAAGTGACACTAGACAAGACTTAACAGTCTTATCGATCAGTCGATTGGGTGCTTGGCAAGAAACACTAGAGTAAATATCATCGACATTAAAAGTTTATTTGTTACACAATTTACTGATTCTTTACTACATTCGATAAAACCAAGTCTATATATAAACTCAAGTATCCCGTTACCGTACTTCGCTCTCGCCAATATCCCTTTTTTTTTTTTTTTTTTTTTTTTTTCGTGCGGAAATCCCTTCGGATACCGCCCCCGCTGGAGAGCGGGGGGTCTCCAGCGGGGGCGGTTATGTCGGGCTTGCACCGACTAAAACCGCACGCCGTCTCGGGTCTTAAGACGCCGGGGTGTAAGGTTACCCATAGAGCATATCCCTCGCACCCCGACTGACCCTGGGCCATCTCCGGTTTCGAGATGGCCCCCTTACTTGCTCTCCACTGTGCCCTCTGCTAATCAGAGGGACACGTGGAAAGCTTCCGAACAGCCCTCAACAGGGCCGTCCTCGCCTCGGTCGGAGTTGACCGTAGGCGGCAGCGTCTCTCCCGCCCTAGGAGAGAGGCGCTGCCGCCTCCGTTGCCCAGGGTGCACCGCGTGGAGGTCCCCAACCAAGCACCCCTCGCCAATATCCCTCAGATTATCTGAATAGGTTCATATAACCCTCGAAAATAGTCATAAAAACAGACCAAAGGCAAAGTATTCTACAGACGCAGGTATAGGTATTGTTCAATTTCTCATATAAGAATAAGAAATCAGTCAGATTCAGATCCAAAATTGTTTGGTAGGTATAATAATGTTCTCCTGTCAGCTCCATACGAATGTTATTGTTACATTTGAATAGCGATTGCCTACCTGTGAAGCATTCCTTATTGGCGGCGGAGGCGGTATTGAAGATTGTTTTTTATTATTGATTCTTGGTATTCTAATTTTCTTAGGCCTTTTCTGCGAGATAGGTTTTTCATTAACTAGTGAAGAGAAATCCAACTCAAACCTCACAACTTTTAAATTAATAGGCTGCTGTATATTTATCGTGTGCATGTTAAGATGAGACTTTTAACACTTTTTTCTATTACATGAATATTTACTAGAATTATATTTTACACTTATTGTTAATTGATTTTTAATTGCTTTGTTTACGTGTTTGACCAGAGAGAAGAAAATTATGTTATTTGACAGTCAGTAGGTACAGTTCATGTCAGTAATACAAAAATAAACATGAATTGAAACAAGGTGCAACTCAACACATAAAGAATTTTAAAATCATTATCCTGAAACACTTTTTAATTTACTAGAAGTCAAGAGAACTAGCGAACAGCTTGTGACTATGCGTAGCTGCCGGAGGTGCGATAGTCAACCCACTCGTATGTCGGTTGGTCCCGATAATAGTGATAACGAGTAATACATGCATTCGAATGTGTGCCCAATGAGTTTAAGGCCAGCGGACATTGGTAGGAGTATTGTATTCTTTTAAAAGAATATTGAAAACACGTACATCACAGTTATGCTGTGTATTTTTATTCTACGTTTTCCATGTTTCCAAACTCTCAACAACAATTGTGTCACTCGCGAGCTACTAATCCTATCCGCCTTCCTTCCCATTCCTACAAAGAGCATTGATGAATCTGTTTATGAGCAGGAAAACAACAATAATAAGCAAATAGTGATGTTTGTCTGCGGTTTTCTGTAGGATAGTGGTGTTTTCGAGTTTTGAATTTGAAAATGGAACCATAACATGCGAAAAATCCTGTAATGTCGGCTTTTCAATATAGATATAGAAGAATCAGTCAGATATCAGGGAATTGCACATCTTTATTCTTCTTCATCCCAGCGCCAATTCCAGTCGCATCAAAAGCTTGTGTTTTCTTTTATTACTTTGTCTTGGCTTTTATATGAGCGACTACCGCCTGTGTGTAAAGCCTGAATCAGAGCAGGGGGACTGGCTTCCCAGTGAGGTTGGCTTAGTAATATTTTTTCGTGCGGAAATCCCCTCGGATATCCGCCTGCCGGCCAGCGGGGGTGGTTATGTTGGATTCGAACGGACTAAAAGCGCACGCCCTCTAGGGTCTTCAGACCTAGGGTGTAAGATGGCTCATAAGACATTTCCCTCGTACCCCGGCTGACCCAGAGTCATCTCTGGGTTCGAGATGGCCACCTCGGGTTTGGGAACCACGGTGTTCCCATCTTGCCCCGGAAAGCGGGGGCGCTTGGCACTCTGCCGCTCCGGCCTGCTTCTGCTGGGGTGATAGGCGGCCTCACCTGCTACCCCCAAGGCTGGCTTATTACCTGAAGATCTTGGTGTCCTTTCTATCTACTCCGTGGTGGTGCCCCATATGAATATACGATTGGGTATCTTCATTATGTTGTCCATTCCACAGCTTTGAAGCGTGGCTATGCTAGAACAACAAAAGCAGGAGCTGTCTATCACGGTGATCAACATGCAGAGATGAATGGAAGGATTTCGTGAAAAAGTCCCGCATCAGTGACGCAAGTGTTGCCTTCCAAAGTTCGGCCACGTGTTGTGGCAACCTGCTACTAAGGAGCGGTAGATCCAAAGAGGGTTCAGTTGGCTTCGTAAAAAATGACATTTGTGCCAATGGCCATACTATCAGAGACGAAGAAAACTATACAAAGTGAAGTAAAAGAAGCTGTAGATGTTGAGCTCTAAAATGGAAGCTTTGGAGGCAATCAAAATTATGTAACACTGGTATGATGATGAGGATTATGTTGTCCATTAGACGCCAAGCCTTATATTTTTAGTACTGAAGTCAGATAAAGCTTCGTGTTTTTTGAAGTGCAGCCTAATTATTATGAGTACTTACTTTTCTTGGTTGAACTAAGCATAATTTCTGTTATATCCACTGTGGTGGCTACTATTTATTTTTATGCTAAAATGAACCATTTTATGTTATGAAGGTTTAGCAGGTGGTAGTCACTAAATATTATAAAACAAAGACCTCCGCCGCGTCTATCTGTCTGTCTGTTCGCAATAAGCTCAAAAATAACTGCACCGATTTTCATGCTGTTTCCACCAATGGATAGAGTGATCCTCAAGGAAGGTTTTAGTATATAATTTGACAAGTTTTTATATACATTGGCTTAAATTATATTTGTTTGAGATGTTGAAAAAAGTTAAGCCGTCTGGGAGCTTTCGACGTAAACGTCTCAAAGGGTTAAGGCAGTTAACCCTTTGGGTTATTACAAATTGATGTATGGAGGAATAGTATTTCTTATGGCGGTGGAATAGAGTCCTATGGTTAGCGATATCGGAATCAGAATTCCACGCGAGTGAAACCGCGGTCAATAGATAGTAAAGTAATAAAGTTATCATCTTTTTTTTTCCACGCTTTTATTAACTTGGTATGTATGTTTGTATTTAATATGTTAAAACACAAACAAACATTAAGCTTTATATAAAACACCTAGCTGATAATATTAATATTGATTTTATATTTTGGTGTAAAACTGTTTCCGTAATTACAAACCCACAGACTTATGTGATACCAGACGGAATACTAAATTTAATGGTTCACTTAAATAACTTGGTTATATGCGCTATCCTTTTCTTTTCCATGTTCATACACATTACACACACAGGCATACATTTGGCGTTGAAGCAAATTTTCAGCTCAGTCGTCATACGTCGCTATGGTAACGAGTAAGAAATATAACAATTTTCGTATTCTTTGTCAGTTGTTGACAGAGTCGGATTCAGTGTTAATATTATTTTCTTAATAGAAATGAATAATCATCGTCATCATCATCTTATCAGCCGCAGGAAGTCCACTGCTGAACATAGGCCTCCCCCATTGACTTCCATTTTGACCGGTCTGTAGCAGCCTGCATCCAACATAGCAGAGCGAGTCAGCAAGCTGAAGTGGCAGTGGGCAGGGCACATAACTCGGAGAACCGATGGCCGATGGGGCAGAAAGGTTCTTGAGTGGAGACCACGTGACGGCAAGCGCAGCCTAGGAAGGCCTCCCGCAAGGTGGACGGATGACCTGGTAAATGAATAATATTGTTTAAAATTAAATAAATAAATAACTAAACACTAGGTACTACTCATTTCTATTCTAATGCCAGTAGCCTGCCTAATATTTGGATAATAAAATGTTTTATGCTGGCCTTTCCCAATCAATTTTATGAACGTATGCAGTTATGCAGTTATTCGTAGAGGTCGTAAGCCTTACTTCGGCCCCGTGTGAGCTACATTATATAAATTTGGCTTCAAAAGAAATGAGAAATGTTCGGTCTGTTATCTTATAATCATAAGTCTGTGCTGGTCTATGTCAAAACCGCGTTTCTAAGGTAAACAGTACTTAGTGATTATATTCTTTTTGGTAAACAGTAAACGTCCAGTTGTCATGACAACACTTTTATTCATTTATCATTGTCCTGTCAGAGCGAAATCATACTTACATTATAATTTCGAAATATTTCCTTTGTTCGCCGATTTTTTTTGGGATAATCACTAACAATGAGTCAAGACAAAGAGACTAATGAATCGTCGCAGATAAAGCCAGGATTTTGCTCGGCAACGTGTGTTGACCGCGCAAGCCTCCAAGAGGAAATTAGAAAACCAGAATTAAAGACTTCCGACAAGTTCATTACTTGCAATCTACCAAAAAGATTCGAACATCCACGTAAGTGTAAAAGTCGTACTTTAATAGACAGGTCTACAGGTTTTATCTGCTGATTTGAAATAGAGGTGGCACCGCGGTGCCTTAGAGCTCGTGGTCCTATCATTCATGTTTATAACAGTCTGAGTCTACATGATACCGAGACACACTCTGTGAGACATAATAAAATAATAGTATGTATTAGGAGGTATATCTATAAATTCAACCACATTCAACCCACCTACTAAAACACTTCTCCTAAAGCGTTAGCTGAAGTTCACGTGAAGTATTTCAAAACGTATAATCAAATATTAGAAGCCTCTTTACTTTTGTGGCTCCTCTCAAAAGTTCGCTGGTGTTTGTGGCCATGTAGACATCACATCGCTTCAATCTGTCTCTCAGCGAATGTTATCCCATGGTACAGCTGTGTAAGGGTTGGATCCAACCATACTGGATATTGGAGAACCACCTGCCAAGCTAGGATCCTGTAACGGTCCCTAGGCGTAGCCTGCAAGTAGGCTTCACGAGTGTCATGTGACTGTCGTTGTGAGGATTATTGGATGCATGTTTGTTACTCTTGCATGCAAAAAAGACTGAACGAATCTAGACGGTACAGAGATAGATTATAATCTGGAATAGCACTAATTTTATCCTTTATACCGGAAATAGTTTCATGGATCGTAGGAGAGAGATCAGTACAGTTACAGCCAGTAATTATTTAATTATTGGCAGCTGCAAACTATCGTCATCGATTCGCAAATCACCACATCTGCTGTCTTTTGCTGTTCGTGAGCCAATGAAGGCCCAAGGCTGGGTTACGAGAGTATCAAGGACGGATCAGAGGTTAGAATTGCTCGGCTATGGCTAGTCGCTAGTGCGCATAGCTATACTTGGGATGCAACATAAGTTCGCGTTCAAGTCGTGCTATGCGCTAAGCATGATCTGATCTGATGTAAGCTCACTTGCAGTCTTCGGTGGTCCTGTTGAAGCACAGCGCGTATCTTAACTCATGCTCGATACGCCAACTATTTCTATCGAGCGCCGTGGTGCTTGCGCCTGCTGAAGCAGTCACCAGTTTTGCAGGCACAAATGAAACACATACAAATTAACTTATTTCACTAATCTTGGTTAGATTTTAATTATCTTTTGGTGTCTCAGAATATTAGCTTAATTATATAAATATATATATATATACCTGCGTGAGGGTAATATGTTTATAGCCACTTCAAAAATGAATTGAGTGCACAGAAATTGCCTTAAAATTTTCCCAAAATATGATCTGGAATTTCTGAATAATTTTCCCAAAATATGATCTGGAATTTCTGAATCATTATTTCACAGTTTCCACCAGTCCTCTAGATCAGTTTTAATTATTAATCATAAAGTTTCGGAAAAAAAACAAATTTTTGGTTATCAATACGAATTTTATTCAGTGCTCAATTTGGATGGAATGGATAAATAATATGTAAATTACAATAAAAAAAGTATTCTACAAACATGAACAGAATAAGGAGGTTATTTTAATCAAATAAGGGTGGATTTACATAACATAACATAACTTCACGCCTCCCTTCACGTATCCCCGAAGGGGTAGGCAGAGGTGTATTACACACCCGCGATTCGCCAGTTATGTTAAGGTCCCAATGTAATAGGGGCGAGCCTATTGTCATCCAACGGGCACATTATTAAGCGAGCGATAATTAACATTTATTAATGCACACATAACTACGAAAAGTCAGAGATGTGTGCCCGGGGCGGCTGGGGATCGAACTCGAGACCTCGTCTCAGCAGTCCGTTACGTACGCCACTGGGCTATCGCCATGGATTTTACTAGTGAAAATCCGTTAACTATTTTTCACGTTTCACTCAACGAAATTCATTGCGTAAAATGTGATAACGAAGTTTAGTTCGCCGTAATCGTTGTTCTTACGTTGTACGTTCGTACGTCGCGTTGGTGAAATCTAGTCTAAGACACCAATATCTAGGATTCTGGTTTGTTATTCTTTAAGTTGATTTCAAAAGATTGTATTGCATATAGCAACTTTAGAAATATTTTTCTCGACACTATTTTGATGAAATTGCGAGGCATTTTTTTGATGAAATCATGAGCATTGAAATAGTGATAAACTATCATTAAAAAAAACCAAGAATCGAATCAGCAAATCAATCAAGTACTTAAAGAATATTTTCGCAGTAATAAGTTCGTTAGACTGTAGTTATATCATGTTTGCTAAGCAGTGGAAGTCAACCAGTAAATAAATAAATTGTAATACGACAAGCAACAGTAGAGTGTCGTTGATCCTGTGCTCGTTAAATCATGCGGGCATTTAGTTTAAATCAATATCGAACGAAGGGAAACTGACTCATTTATATTTCGTATCTACGAGCCTAGAATATAATATAGGTATACCTACATCAAACCACATTTATATTTCGTATCTACGAGCCTAGAATATAATATAGGTATACCTACATCAAACCAAACTCCTACTCCAAAATAGCTCTGGTGGAAAAGCCGCCTTACCGCTGTAAATTATTGCGCAATATCTTCGTCACTTAATTATTAATCTAGTCTTCAATTCTCTAAGTAGTTAGAAACAGCATCTTGACCACTCAGGTGTTGAGACGATTGTGAACATTGTGACATCAGCTAAAAAGGCTAACTCTTTAAGAAATATAATTTCTAATAAAATTACCTTCGGATTACAGATTGGTTCAACGGATATGGTTGTCAAGTAAGTAAGCAGCATCCGTTCTATCGAACGTCCGCTAGTGAATACGGGTGGTACCCTCCAGGTAATAATGATAAGTTACATAAATCTGTGCGCTTCATCATTCATGCAAAAAAGGCACTTTTAAGATCGACTTCAAAATCAACAAAAAGTTCAATTTTTCAAACACGATTGTCACACAACTGTTTGCATATATTCAACTATATGGTACCCGTATAGATATAGGCATAAAATTTACTTAAAATTCGTCACAGTTGTTTGGTTGTCAAATTACTAACTCAAATTTCGTATAAACTAAACTATCAAGCTCCAATACCTTTGCATTGCGCTCCAAGCCGTAATGTACAGGAGAAATTCGAACAGGACGTGTCCAGGTAGCTCAGTTGGTCAGAGGATTCTCCCTGTATGGGACTGGTCGCGGGTCAAGTCCCGTTCTGGATATCCACATTTACCGAGTTAAATCGATATCAAAGAAATGCTCAGTCGTAAAGAACAGCTACAGGTTTCCTAGGGAACTAAAGACTAGGATTCACGCTGAACGCTATTCGCTAAAATGAGACTTAGAAAGTGTCAGGTTATATATATAATAATATATTTGTATAGTTAGGAGTTGACTCGCATAAGATCTGCGGGTTAACCACGACGACCCGCTTATTACAATTCAATTTTGGGTAGCGGAGCAGACAGAAAGACATGTGTATAGATAGCTCCATCTCTTTTCCTTAGTGCCGCTGAATTGAACTGAATTGCTTTAAGCGCGTCTGGTTATAGCAATAACTTTTTACTACCTGATAGCCTTTTACAAGGCAAGAAATATATGTAGACGTGTTGGCGTTACTTTATTTGAAAATGTTTTTGGTGGGATATGCCTATACCGGCTTTGAGTTAAAATTTATTCATAGTACCTGTTTAGGCGTAGATTGTACTTAGTGTTGGTTTTAATATTTTAGGTTTCCATTCAGTACCTACTGTGTTTTATCCGAAGAGCCAAGACTTTTCAAATCGATTGGCTGAAGCTGGCATGTATCGCAACTATTCCCTCAACACCGCCGTCGATCCATCCCCATACAAATAATATGTAATGTGACGTACTGTTGAAAGAATCATACATAATTATTTCATCAGCACGATGTTATCATATGCACGAGTGTGTTTAGAAACATCATAGACAAAAAGGCCAACAAAATTATTGCTTTTAAGATCCACATACCTATTCTATCTTAGTTATTTTTTATAAGAATACCCAGCAATTTAAGTGAGTTATTTTTTTTAAGAATACCCAGCAATTTAAGTGTACTACCTTAAGCGTGAACTATACAGAAAAGGTGAGCTAAAAGCGAGCGAGAGGCGAGCTTAAGGCGAGCGCAATCGCAGAGACAAACGCCTCGATAAGCATATTTTGTTTTGATTATGCCTTACGCCTTGTGCATCTTGCCTCTTCTACATAATTCACACCTTAGAATTATTAAGTTTACCTCTTCATTTGCATAATATCTATATCTGTAAGGATCTTGGTCGAACTTGGTCTGAACTAATATTATTTAAGAAACATCCGAAGTCTACTGGGCTCTGGTTTTGTGTCGTAATTCTTGGTATTTACGTTGCTACGTTTACGTTCCTAGTTTCCTTTTCGTAATTAATTAAAAAAAAATTCGATACATTAGAACTTCATTCGAACATAACTATATCTTAAATTTCATTATTATTAAGAGTCCATACTACTCCAGCTAAAATGCAATATTTACCCCCCGCTCACTGGCGGCCGGCCCACGCCGCGCAGTAGTCGATCGCGACTATCTCACTCTCACAAGGATGCGCGCGTGACCTCGTGCGCTAGAGTTCACGCGTAGACTACGATAAGGTAAACTAGCTAATAATCGGCAGGTTGGTTATAGAAATAAAATAAAAATCTGCATTATAATTTCTATCTTATTGTTAATTTTAAAACTACCTATATAGAGTAACACAATAATTAACAATCATAATTACTTGATATTATTAGTGTTAATCAAATGTATAGTTTGCTACACTCATTTACTTTGGCGGTACGAAGTTCACCGGGTCAGCTAGTGTGTTAGAATAAAATCATGTCGAGAAAGAAAAATACAACAGTATAATAAAAATGCTTTATTCTCGTATTGGCATGTTTCGAGTATGTCTTGCATCACACAACTCAGGTAACATAAATGACAAATAAAAATCACTTAATTTGCTCGCCATATTAAGTTCCCAAAACCGATCATCCCTTTCAATAATTTCTGTTTTGATCTCTCGTTCACGTCCTGACCATACCCCAAAAATACATTTATGTCTGCCAGTGATGTGTAATTGACCCTGAACTTGTATAAACCAAGCATGTTTTTTATTGATAATAAGACCATCTTTGGATCTCTTCCAAAAATTTACTTTCTTCTTATCTATTGCGTCATCTAGGGATGTTTTAAATGCTGTGATTGGGCACTTTATTTCGACCAAGATATCATCACCTATAATCCCGTCAGGTGTGGCACCTAAATAAGGCAAATTTTTGTCAACGAAGAGACCGCAAGGCTCTATCTTGACTTTGAGCTGCGATTCTAATTGTTCTAAGGCAATACTCTCATGTTCGATTCCATGTTTTAAGGACGGCACATGGCTAAGATTTTTTGGATAAAGAATATTCTTCACTAAATTCTTCACGCTTGTGGTTGATCGCCTATTTATGACTTTTGCGAAATTTGATGCCGTGAGAAGCTTCCTTCTAAGCTCTAACCACGTACTTGAATCTTTCTGTAAAATCGTTGCTTTTTCTATTTGTTTTCTATCTTCTTCTGAACTCGGTAAATTTTTAAGAAAATCTTCCTTAACTCTGTTGTATTCCAAAGGTAAATATCAGGTTTTTGGCAATTTTCGCCATAATTTTTATCCCCAAGTTTTTGTTGATTCATCAAAAATAGCTTTCTTCCCTTTCTTACATATTTTGAAGCACTTTTTCTTTGTTTCAAACGTCTCTCTTCTAGTTTTTTTACTGCAGCCTTAGGACTTTTTCCTGATACGGATCTGTGTAAAGTAGAAAGGGGGCATTTAGTGTTAAATGAGACCACGGCAGCATTACATCTCGACTCATACCCGCGGCGCATCGAAAAGTTTATTCTTTTCCCGCCCACAAACTTAGCAATGATGCTATTAAAAGATTCGACCTTATTGCTATCACTATTGTGCATAAGACTTCGTGCTTTAGATGCCACAGTGTTGACAATAAACTTTATTCTGTGCCATATAGCACACGTTTTTAAAATGACGGTCACATCTTCACTATTTTTTTGACTACTACAATAGTATGATTGGCACTCTGTGTGGTTCCCAAACGCATGATTATAAGCGTTTGTAATATCTTTGAACAGTAAATTTACTTTTGTATCAAAATGTGTAGTTTTAGATGCATGTTCCGTTATTGACAAGCAAATTACTTTTCTTATGGCAAGAATTCTTTGCGTAGTAATTTTTTTTCTTAAATTGGCAGGATATTTGGTTTCCGTAGTTATATTTTTAAGTTTTTTGCACATATTTCGGAATATGTGATTTTTACACTCTATTTTTTCCACGGTACAGTCAGCATATGGGCGACCTTCCAAAATTTTTTTATAAGTACTTGAATCACCATCAGCCACCATGCGTTCATATATAAGCTTATGTGTAGTAATCGACTGCTTGAATCCCTCTAACAATAATTCGGACTCCATACCTGTAGAAGGTCCGCTATAATTTTTGAAACAAACATGGTCTCCAGGCATGATGCCTTTATTGTCAGCCCTCGCACATATGCAACAATATTTGTTCTTGACTCCAATAAACAAGACTTCGCCAAATCGTTTACCTATAATAGCCGCCGCTCCAGATAGGGCTGAATAATTGGTATTAAATGATCGTTTACTCCATGCACCATCCGCAATGACGTCTATGCGAGCAATACCGTTTTTATCCACACGGCCTTCCGCAATAGCAGCATCACGTTCTCGAATTCCAGCCATCTCCATGACATTTACAGCCGTGTTTTGCCAATCTTCATAAATTTGACTTTGTACTTTATCATAAAGTTTTTGGGTGAAAGTCGGGCAATCCATTGATGCACATAGCTCATTAAATTGGGAATAGCCAATGCCAGAGGTTATAATGCCAGATGTTACAGCTCTATTTAAATCTAATTTTGATGTGGGTTCTGAGTCAAGATAAAATATTTGGTTACACATGTTGCATTTTAGTGTATATTTTGAAAGAAGTCCTTTTCGTTTTTCCGATATTATATGCACATTATTTAATGTGCAGCCAAATGCTTTGTTGTGACCACATATATTTAGAAGATTTTTATAAAAATATTCAAAATCCACAATTCGTCGCCCTTCAACTTTAAAAATACTCCTTCGCTTGGAATCGTCCTGATTTATTTCTAACCTGAAATAATCGTAGAATATGATATAGTTCTATTATTATTAGGTATTTGTATAAAAAACAGTCTGTATAAATTTAGCAATTACCAGTTAGTATTATCGTCATCGTTTGATTCATTTTGTGGATCCCTATTTGCGGTAGGACATACAGTTCCAGTTTCAGTAGACCTGAAAGGACAATATTGATATTACTCGTATATTCTTTCAATGGTACCTATCTGCAGTTCAGACTATATATTTGACGACCTCTGTGGCGTGGTGGTAGTCAACGCGATTGCTATGTGGTCCTGTGTGGGTTCGATTCCCGCTTAGTGCAAATATTTGTATGCATGAATATCAATATTTGCATTAGTCTGGTGTTTCTATGTACATATTGTATGCATTGACAAAAAAATATACCTCTATGTAAGTCTATCCGCATCCTAGAACCCATAACACAAGCTAGTTAAACTATGCTCATCATGAGTCTAGGTGACGTTGTGTAGATTGGCTTATAATATTTATTTATATTTATTTATTTATATTGAACTACCCTTCCACCTGGATGTTAATGTATTATACATATAAATCTGTCAGATCTATTAAAAAACCCCACGTCAAAATCTGTTGCGTAGTTTAAAGATCTAAGCATACATAGGCACAGACATCGGGAAACGACTTTGTTTTACACTATGTATTGTAGTGATGACTATTTATTAATAGACAACTATACTTCTATAGCACTCACAATTCCACATTTTCTAATGTAAACAGATCAGGATGTTCTTGCTGTTCCGATGACATTTGCGACCTGAAATAAAATTAGGTTTACTTTCGGCCTCTTCCCACACATTTTCTCTTATATTGATCTCAAAATGCAATGCTAGTAAAAAGTTCGATTGCTAGTTACAAATAATATTATAATATTGAAGCGTCGGTAGTTGAGTGGTTAAGGGGTCGGCCTTACGATCGAGAGGTCCCGGGTTCGAATTCTGGCCATTACACTACCGACGTGAACCCACTCCTAGCACAAACAATTTAGCTTAGTTGGAGGGGTTAACGGGAATAGGTATTAGTAATTTAGATTGCTAATATTCTTTTAAAAAAAAAAAAATTATAATTATATTATCATCATCTCTCGCACACAACAGGAACACCGTTATGTGACGTTTGTTTTCTTTTCCTTTTTATTTCTTCACTCAGTACTTTATGACCGCTAGAAGGCACCACATTAGATTCAATGATATGTCATAATGTCCAGTTCTGATAAGTGGTTACATATATACATACATACATACATAACCTGTCAAAACCATAACCCTTCTCTTGGCTTCGCCGATGTCGGGGAAAAATCTAGATACACTGTATTGAACAAACAACTTGTCTACAACTGGTGCGTTTACCCTAATTGACCGGACTGAGCCGCGCTCAAACTTCAGCTGTTACTCGTAAGTCGTAGCCGTTTTTGGAAACTATGGCGATCGCACTATGAGTAGGTACTTACATAAGAATGACAGTAATAATAAAATGAAATGTGTGGATTGTTATGAGAAGAAATTATGTACTCACATATTTGCAGGAATATTCTCTTTATCATTAGTATCTACTTCTTGTAATCGACGTTTTCTGAAATTTAAACAATAATGTTGTTTATCCGTATCACAGATCCGTATACGGTATGGATGACGAAGGGATAGAAGTAAGCAGATATATATAGTTATTTATGATTTGAGATTGACATGGTCAAACATTAGTAGGTATATAACAATAAATATGTAATAATAATAAATAAATATTCTAGGACAATCTACACAAAATGTAGACTTCGCAGATAATAAAATATTGTTTATTAGTACACAACGAAAAATCCTCATAGTATATTTATCACTTTATCAGATACAAATAAATGGGTTCCTACATACCTATTTCCTAACTTTATTCTCATTGTATTGTAAATAAAATAGTAAACTTAGGTAGGTTGATACTTACTTTATAACGTCGTTCATATGTTTTACTATTTTTTTACGCCAACATACACTTTTCCTCTTCTGGTTACGCTTATTACCCATTTCGATTATCCTAGCTTGGCTGAGCGCGAGTGACACAGGTTCCCCGTATGAAAGCCGAAGCGCGACTGAAGAGGGGGTCGCGCGGCAGTACGAGCCGTGTTAGAGTGGGTATAATTTAGATATTTGCTGATTATGAAAAAACTAAAATATATTTAAAAAAATTAAAACTTATAACATCCGCCTTATATTAAAGTTAAGTTGTATATAAAGTTTCATGTTCCCATTTTGGGTATATCCATCATAAAAATGATTTTATTTCTATGGTTTAGAGGCAACTTTGTAATAATTTTCTATCGACTCAATTTTACGGAATCGTGTTTTCAGCACATATAGTCATCTCCCCGAATCCTCAACTTTACTATATATAAATTCTAAGGACTATGCTTCACTACTTTTTTTAATATACACGTTTAAAATATGTCAATTGAGGTATTATAGGCTCTTAATAGAAGTCCTTATTTAATTTAAGACTAGCTTCATCCGCGTGGAGTTACATCGGGGCTTTAATTTTTTGCGCTATTACTTTTTTGTTAAGCATATTTAATATTATTTACTAAGTAATAAGCTGTAAAAATAGCACTGCTTCACCACGATGCGATAGTGCTACTACCTACCCCGACTTCTATGAATTATATTATCGAGTTTTTATTAAGTATGGTATACTAATTTCAAAAATTCGTTTTCTCTTCTTTACATTTTATTTTCTGTGGCTTTATTAAATGTACTTCCACATTATGCGATAGTATTTATTCTATATGTAAACTAATATCAACAAATAAAGAGATTTAATTTAAGTTAATATGTACTAAAAATATTTTTTAAGTTATCCTACTACGCCTATACTCTGCACAAGCACTTCAAGTTGTATAACGTCTTAAGACTATAGAACGTCGAAAAATAGAATAAATATTTTTTGATCTTGAAGTAGTCTTTTTATTACCCTTTGAAAATGTTCATGAATTAATCATACTTTTAACATAAGTCAACATTCAGCTCGGGACTTGACCCGTGAACAGTCCCTTTCTATGGGGAATACTCTGGCCTTTTCTGATTTGAATTTTATAGAAAAAGTTGTAACTAAACTGCGTTAACACCTTTTACCCAATGAATTGCATTGAGTAAATAGTGAGAACTCAGTTTAGTTCAGAAGCTTTGCAATGGTGAAACCCAGCCTTAGTAATAAAACTTTTATTTAGAGTAGTAGTAGTGTCTTTGTCTGTCTTGTTGCAACATACAGACCTACTGTTATGGCTATTTCATAGGTTGTCACGATGCTTACCTACTTATAGTTTTTCCTAAAGGCCAAATCCTCGCTCTGGGGATAAATTAACGGTAGAATAAGTATGATGACATCCTGCCATTTGTGATTATACCAGAAGTTTTGAGGTATAGTCAATAACCTCAGTAATTAAAAATGTTCGATGAAGAACATTGACAATATTGACGAGCAGGTGAAATCTTTTTAATAATTCCAGGTATATATTCGGTTCCATCCGTGTTCTACCCAGCGGGGCAGACGTTCACCAATCGGCTCTCGGCTGCCGGCATGTACCGAAACTACAGTTTGAATACTGGCATGGACCCTCAGGGTTTTTCTTAAGATTTGTTTTACTTTTAGTTATATTATTTTTTTACCAAATAACTTTATATGCAATATTCATCACTGTTTAATAGAATCATGTTTTATAACCAACTATGGGGTGGTCTATTTCCATAGGGAATAGGATTTTTGATTATGATATTCCTGTATGTATACTTATGATATCAAATACTTATCTACCAATTATACAGTAAAAAATATGTTGTGTAAACCAAACATAATGTTGGACCCACCTACGTTACCTACGTTAGCTGGTCAACAAGTTGGTAAACGTGAAAAATAGACATAACGCTTAAGGCCCTGTCTGGACGTAAGCTACCATAATTATGCTTATTTTTTGTTTCTAAGATTGTTTCTCTCTCTCTCTAACATTACTGATGCTAGACAGTTGTTTTTTTTTATATATACAGTTAATTATCTACTGTTCACGCACATTCAAAAACACTACTGCTCTATGAGCAGTTTCTTGTTAAAAAAATTGCAAAGAAACACTCTTTGAAATAAATTTTTCGTTCCAATTATCTCAATATTTTTAGCGATGACATATATATTTTTTGTTACAAATATAAAGAAAATTTAATCAGCTAGTGAAATATCTACAAATTAACATCCTCAAATCCGTCATATTTTTTAAATGATTTATTTATCCGTTTGCCGCCAAACAAATCAAACAAATCAAAGAAATTGCTCTATTTATCCAAAATGTTTTTGAATGTGCGTGAACAGTAGATAATTAACTGTATATATAAAAAAAATCAACTGTCTAGCATCAGTAATCATAGAGAGAGAGAGAGAGAGAAATAATCTTAGAAACAAAAAATAAGCATAATTATGGTAGCTTACGTCCAGACAGGGCCTTAACAGCACGGAAAATATTGCGATTTTTACTAACAAAATACTTAAGATGAGAAAACAAAAGTAACGTCAATAACTCAAAAATCAATCAATTTTAAGGAATTTTGAAAGAAAGGAGGAAATTTGTGATTAGCTCTCGAAACCCTATCAACATTTTTTTAAATTTTATTTTACGCTGAAAATAGGGCTTCGCGTAGCCGTTACGGTGTGCGTGCGTCGCCGCTGGAGAGGTATACCAGGCATAATAATAATAATGTTATTTAAAAAAGAAATTGTCTTTTTGGGCACTAAAATAATTATCCCTTGGCAAAAAATATTATATAAATATTTTCAGCGTTAAATTAAAATTATAAATAATAAGCGGCCCGGTTCCCGGATTCGCCCGCGTTCGCAAAAATTCGATTGCAGGTGCCATCTACCAACATGAAAAATGGCTAAAAACCATCTTTGAAGTGGGTTGTATTATGTGTCAAAATATAAGCTCAATCGATGCAGAACTTTTTGAGTTTTTGAAGCATACACAAACGAACTTAACGGTTTTATATACAGGGCATCCCACGGCTATGCCACACGGAAGGAAAGTTTCCTAAATAAAGTCGATAAACAATTTTACTGAGTGAAGACTTCATTTTAATTTTAAAAACCATTTGAAACGCATTCAAAGATTTTCGAAGACTCGATTGCCACACTCGGTAATCAAACCGACTAAAATCCGAAAAATAACATCCTTTTATGGAAACGATCTTTCTAACAAACAATAAATTATATAAAAGGAAACCCATGGAAACCATGAACTTTGAAATTCAATGGGGCAAATATCTTTCTAATACTAATTTTTTTTTTCCTTCTAATACTAATACTTGATTAGCAATCTTTTTTATAGGCTTAGCGTACAAAAGTCAGAGAACGTAATTTCTTTTTTTAGATTTTAAAAGAGGGTTGTAAAGTTAATCCAAGTTTGTGGGGTCACAATCCTTGTCCCGTGGCCGCTATCTTGAAAAATGGGTGCGAATTCTTAAAAGCTATTTTATTGCAAATTAAATTTTCTACAACTTTGATTATGTAACTTTTCGTAGAACCAAAGATTACAAAGTTATTAACGGAAATAGAATTAGAGGAAATGGATTTAGAATTTTTGTAAGTTTAAATTTAATGGATTTTCTTTTATTTAATTTATCATGTTTGTAAGATAGATTTGATCCTTATGATTGACTGATCTGTTGATCTGACTGATCGATTGGTGTGATAAAAGTACAGGATTTGTTTTTTAGGGATTTTTAGCCGGTTCAATTACCGAGTTTGGCAATCGAGTTTTTGAAAATCTTCGAAGGCAATTTAAATTGTTTAAAAAATTATAAGGATGTCTTCTTTTAGTATAATTGTCTATCTACATTATTTAAGATTCTTTCCCTCCATAATCATTGGGCGTCCTGTATATAGACTAGCGCTCCGGGTCCCGGATTATCCGGGAATAAATTCGTAAAAAAATCCTATAACCCTATTGCTTCTACCGACGCGACGCGACTTGAATTTTTTTTTATAAGAACCTTCACCTCGTGTCAAAATTTGAGCTTATTCAATGTTTCGATTGATGATGATCGACTTTTACTGGTTTTAAAGCGTACACAAACGAACTTAACATTTTTATAGTTAGGTATAAATTATATAGATGAAGATAGTTTCGGGAGTTGAGTTTTGGTTTTGGTTTTGATTGGAAATTTTATATTGTTTTTCGAGTTATGAACAAAAAATGTTATTTTCATCATATTTAGTTAATTTTATCTACTTTTTCCGTCTCGTTAAATTCTCAGAATACATTTTTCATCATATTTAGTTAATTTTATCAACTTTTTCCGTCTCGTTAAATTCTCAGAATACATTTTTCTAAAGATCATTCCGAATTCAACGAGGTATCACTCATATTTATAGGGGCTTTGAGGTCACATATCAGCGCCGTGCCTGAGACGTGTCAGAGCCGTGGCCGTGCTAAGACCGAGCTGACCGAGCACTGAAGTTCTATCGCCAGCCCGAGCACGGATGTGTCTGAACGAGTTCATATAAAATGTACACAATTATATATTTTTGAGCCCGTGGCCTGGTACGGCCCGTCCACGGCTCGGGCACGGCTCTGAAGTGTTTGGATAGACGTTTAGGTCTATATTTCACTTCTTTCAACTACGTGTAACAAACCTATTCAATAATTACAAACACATACTATACATAAAAATGCATTTATGTGCCTGACTACGCTCGTTACAGCCAGCCATATAGGTAACAAATCTGTGGAAGAGACTAGCGATGCAGTTCCATGGATTAGAAAACCTTTAATATTAGCAATACATTTTTTATGTAGGTATTATGGTTTATCAATGTATAGTTAAATAACTATCAACATTAAGGCTTAGAATTTTATTATACCATAATTCAGCTTAGAATAGTTAAAACAGTTAACATACATCAAGAGAACAAGAGAATTAGGTATGTATTTAAAAAGGTATGACTGCACAAGGACAAGAAATTCATAATCATTTATTTAGTCCTAACGTTACATTTAAAGAATTTTTATAGTATTACTCCGCTTAATACTATAAAATATGTGGTTCATATCAACCTTTGATTTCGCTCTATCCCGATATAGGATTTATCAAGTACTGTTTGTTTTTCATATTTCGGCCATCTGTTATTTATTAGGTTAGTTTGTTAGTAGCCTAAAATCATACCTGAAATTGAAGTATTGTATCAATAAAAGGGATACTTCGTTGATTTCATACTCATTTTAAAATTGAATAAATGTTTATACTTTGAAATGTATTATTTTTGCAGCGTGATTTATAATTATATACATACAGTCACGCCACTATCCCAATAGGGTAAGCAGAGACTACATGTTTCCACTGACTACCATCTTGGCATATACCTTTGCTTCTTCTACTTTCAATAATTTATGATCCCTTTTTCCGCTCCGACCAACGAAACTGAACAACTAGTTGTTCCGATCGGAACTTAGTGTGTGGTTTTGTGCCTATCGAACAAACTACTCGAGTAAACCATATTAAAGTAATATAGGATGACTGAGGCTGTTCTACATTCCACAGTCCACATACAGTCCATGAAAAAGGAATCCCATTAAGACGAAGTGGTAAGTCCAGAAGCGTAAAGGAGGTGTCTTAGAAACAGTTTTTGGGTATCAAACGCTAAAATGCATGAGATGATATTCCTACCGTCGTAAAGGTAAATAAATGCTTTATATTGTTATACAATTCGAAACACGATTAGAGTGATTTGTCTCGATAGAAAAACATCGTGAATATCGTAAAAAATCGTAATTTTGTTAGAATTTTACAATTTTATGGCGATTGTAAAGAAAAAAAAAGTGCAAAATTTATATTTTCATAAACCTTACATCAAATCCCATATGGTAGTACAGATGGTTTTCTCTTAAATAGAAGTTAATTATTTTAACTATATAAAACAGCGCTCGCGTCCGAGCTCAGTCGGCCGCGGGGCCTCGCCGCGAGTAGACACGTACTGCTTCGTCGCGCTCGCTCGCTATTGCATTTTGATGTAAAATGGGCAATAAAAGCCTTAGAGGAAGGAAAATATCCCGTTAGCGGAAAAGCAGGATCGCCCAAAACAATCTATCTCAGTGAGTATCAACGTACCACATAATTATATTTGTTATTTACTTAGTGCGAGTGGGAATGCTAATAAAGGTCACCGTACACTTGACCGGATATCAGCATTGTTTTGTGTCGATACCATTTTATTTTCTCAGTATGAGTGGGAATGACAAGACCATCTTCACATTATAAGAAATTTAAAGTGACACGTATTAGATCTATTGAAAAAGTTTAATATATATAAAATAATAGTGATAGTAAATTATTGTACCAAATATTCCTGGCTCCTGGACCCGCCAGGAACGGTGGGAACCAGGAACAGTGGGAGTGAAGACCAACCCTTCACGAAGGATAGTTGAGAAGATGACGTTTCTAGATTAGAATTCTTGTGTCTTATCGGACATCAGAAATAATTTCTTGTAATGTGCACGGTCTCATACAACCACCAATCTAACTGGATTTCTTGTGTCTGACAAGGAAATTAAAGCATTCTTTTAAGTAGACTGGGAGGAGTGTTTTGAAGATGGTTCATGGCCGATGTACCGTTGAGGAATAATCAACGAAAAACAGTTTCACGAGCGCGTGGCCTTAGCTAAGCGCGCGACCGTAGTAAGACGTCTTATTTTCAAGTTAGAGTCCTGCTTGCTCAGCTCAATTTATTTCAGTCGCACCCTGTACTGAATTCCTAGTATAGTTATTAGTACATACAACATAGTAATTAAATAATCATTGAGAGATTTGTAATATGCATTTTTACCTTTCAGGTCCATAGATAATATTGACTGTGAACTTGTCATCTTCCTGAAGATACATCGAACTTTGAGGAAATTACTGGCAGAAGAATAGTGGACATCGGCTATTTTTTTAAACAATTAAACGAAATGGAGCATGAATTTGTATTTAATAATCCCGTAGTAGATTTAAATGACTGTAGTTGCAACTACAGTCATTTAAATCTACTACGGGATTATTTTATATATATTAAACTTTTTCAATAGATCTAATAAGTGTCACTTTATTTTGGAACTCTCTTTTTATGTTTAAGAAAAAATTGAAATAAAAGCATTAAAATAAATAGATAACTTAGATTTTTCAGTCCGCTATACCTACATTGGTTTGTATGAAATTGAACCCAAAATGTGTTTGTGGCAATCAACTGACTTTCGACGACTTGCGGAAGACAAGAAATTTCCTGGATGCATTCACATTATAAGAAATATCTGATCAGACATTTCTAATCGGACACAATAAATTTTCTTATAGTGTGAAGATGGTCTAATTGATTTCATTTCAAAAAAAAGTCAGAATTACTTTTCTTGTGTAAATTACATACTTATAATACTTATAGAAACGTGTATTAAAGACCAGAAACAAATATCTGTGGTCCACACAAATATTTGGTCCCAGCGGGAATCGTACCCGTAACCTCCTGCATCGTAAGCTGGCGCTCGCCCGACCACGCTACAGAGGCTGTTACGTACGTACAAATATACGGTGATCATTTCACTTCTACTCATAATGGTGAAAAATAAATTGGTATCTTTACATAACAATACCGATACCCGGTCAAATGTACGTTGACCCTCAATTTCACGTCAACTCACCATACTGATGAAAAAAAAAATTGGTATTCGTAAAAGACAATACCGATAGCCGGTCGTACGGGTAGTGTACGGTGACCCTTATGGTCCGCGAACATAAAACGCGGGGGAAGATGGTTGCCCCGCGCATGCTCCCGCCGCACTTCATACCTCACCCCCTCACAAACGCGATGCGCGTGTTCCCACTTCATCTTAAAAACTTCGATGTGAAATGGAGCCAAGTTCAATATTAAGAATATGCGTCGTTGTCGACTTTGCCGACAAAAGAATCTAGATCTATATGAGTGCCAAGTTCTGTGTAGAAAATCCTAAAATACAAGAATCTAAAACATTCTAAAATAAATTGATCTAACAGTTTCTTATTTCTTGGTGCTACCGTAATATTTTCTTTTTAATATGTATTTTCTACGTAATAGGTAATTTAAATTCTTGAATTTTAACAGACAGTTGTTTACAAAACAGAATTATATCATTTGGGATGTAATTCAAGTTCAAGATTTGATAAGTCATAAAAATGTCACTTTCGTTAATATATCAATAACTATTTGAGCAAAAATTATGAAATTTTGAATTCTAGTCAAGCTCAGGGGCTAAATGTGCCAAATTTCAAATACATTTTCGAGTCAGTGGTGGCTCGTATTAATATACACTTGGCTGCTGCGTTAAAAACAGAGTTAAAAAAAGGAACTGGCGATCCTTTTTTAACTCTGTTTTTAGATGTTTCGATGGACAGATGATTTCTCTGGTGGTGACACACGAAACTGACGATTACCTGTGAAACCTTTGGTGGTGTCATTTCATGGGGTTTTAGTAATTAGGATATGTTAAGCGTAAAGATATACACTTTATTTTGTTTTTACCTCACAAGTATACAAATGAATAGCATAAGCATTGTCTGTGAACCTTTACATCATCATAGGCGCCACGCGTTGCTAACTCTGTAAAAGCCGTTTGTCATTTCGTATACATCCTGAAGATGTAAAGGTAAGAAATGAATAAAACCAATATTGGTATTGATTTACCAAAAGAGGTATGATTTATTATTATTTATATCATATAGATTAACATGCATTCAAATTCCTTTAACATATTCCTTCTGAACAATAGCATGGATGTCACATTCCATACAAATATTGTTTTGCAATCTTTAACGTAGATTTTGGTTTATTTTACTTCATTGTTGTATAGATTTGTATTATTGTAAATTGCATCAACACATTAGATTAAAAATGTGACACGCCATGTCTCTTTATACTACCTATAGAAAAGATTAAGTCACGATAAAAAGATAGACCGAAGAGGGAATTACGTTACCGCGACCTAAGCCTCGTTCCTCGGCGAGGAAATCTTATTTCCGTGACGTAAGTCTCATCCCTCATCGTGACTATCTTAAAAGATTATCCATCATTTCCATATTGAGTACACATTGTATAACTTGTTAGCAACAACAACAACAGCATTTATATTTATTTGAGTGTTACATTACCTATACTATTAATTATTTAACAAATCTTCAAACTATTTAAAATAGGGTAAAATTTAAACTAAAGATCTAGCCACATACGACACTGAAGTACTGATTACGATTTCAGGCGGTCAGAAAGATTACATTCACTGTTTTGAAATGAGAACGTAAAAATGTATTTATTGTTTTACTTCGTGATTTACACTTGGATATAAATCGCCATTTAGTCGTGGTAATTTTCATCCGGTACAGTAAACAGTACAGCACTTTGGTTGGCAGCTCTGTAAGCAGAGAGTGTCCGGCTAAGATCGGCTTGCTTCGATTTTGTCAGTCCGATGTACGACAGAGAGAACCTCCTAAAAAGCCCGAAGTAGGTCGGTCTTATCCGGACTCTCCTCCTCTTTCCGCCGACGTGCCAACCTAAGCGCCGGGACTTGTACGATATTTGGGTGGTTTGTGGTTTTATAGTGGTTATGGAGGGAGGTAGGATGGTAGGTTCTATGAGGTAACAGTAGGCTTTTTAAGTCTACGGAATTAGTACATCTTACAATTATAAATATTACGGCGATTAAATCACAATTTATAACTTACATCATGGAAATCAAATTCTGACGAGACTGGACACACACACAACAACAAGAATTCTTAACTTTATTTTTTGTGATTGTAATTGTAATCCAATCTTCATTCAATTTTCCAAATCGTAGATTGTAGAATTCAACTAAATGAATTGTTAGTGGCAAGACACTCAATAAAAAGTTAAATAAAATTTGAACATCCATCATACTAATTAAAATGAATTTGGTAGGTAATTCATAACCCATATCCATAATAATTTATATCCATAAGGATAGGTAGGTACACATGTATTATAATAACCATATTATCTAATTGCGCATTTAAAGACACGTAATTAGTACACGTTTCCTAAATCGTGGCTATCGATACTAAAGAATATCGTGAAAATCTAACTACCGGTGCATACTTATACGAGTAACAAATAATATTTTCTTAAACGGACCTGAAGTACTGGAGTATGAGAATATCGAGGTACCTATCAACAACGAAGGATATTTATAACATACAGTGAACCTCTTAACGAAATGTTCAGCTTGGATCCCTCATGAGACCCCA
Source organism: Cybosia mesomella (assembly GCA_946251805.1). Lineage (NCBI taxonomy): Eukaryota > Metazoa > Arthropoda > Insecta > Lepidoptera > Erebidae > Cybosia > Cybosia mesomella. Next base: position 17,372,648 of record OX276393.1, on the reverse strand, counting down.
TCGACACATTAAAAACATTTTAAATGTAAGGCGGCGTACGTATTTTTGTATATAAGATTTGATCGCGGCCACTTTAGATTGACCATCATAGTATTATTGCACCCTTCGCATTTATCAGACCAAAGTATATCCCACATACCACGCATATAATATTATTAACTAATGTTAACCAGCAAACAAAAAATGTATCGGTCTGACTTGAATGTTAAGGGAGTCGGTTCGCAAGTTTGACTGATCTCTACCGCCGTGGGTTCACTGTCAGCCCATCTGTTCATTCTTATTTCGTTTTTAATTGTAGCCCGGTTATCATAACATACACGAGTACATTAACCACAATATTTAGAAGTAATAAACTCGTGCTCCGGCTGTGAAATTTCAAAACCTAGGGAGTAAGGGACACGAGACACATTTTGTCTCTGATCTGTTTATTTTATAGTTTTTTACGAATAACAGCATTGAGGCTGTGTACTTGCTAGATTTTTCGAATATTAAAGTCTAATTTCATCACCAGCATCTCAGTGTTGTGTCCCGATTGCATGCGAGGCCTACACCTAGGAGCCCAGGGTCCACTTTCCTGCTTTCCTTCATCACTTTCATTTATGGTAGTGAGACCATTGGCACGCATGCCATCCCTTGCACCACTTCCTACCAATTCAGCATTTCTAGGGTCTTATGGGTATATAAAAGTCTTATTTGTAGTCTTTTTTAGATATTTGAACACTTTGTGTATTTGGAAGATGTTTTATGGTCTAGTAAGCTGCAAAATGCAGGCTCGTGTTTTCTCGCAGGTGTCCCTTTTTGAGGTCTGAAATTGCGCAGCTGGCTTATTTTTGGATGTTGGTGACAAATCGTCGGGATAATGTCGTCGGCAATTTTAACCTTCAAAAATGATGATGGTTATATTTAAAGCACAGATAATTTTATATTTGTTACATACATTTGTTACTCGAATGACGTGAAACTAAGCAGCGGTAGCTGGTGAGGTGGTATTTTGAGGAGGCGGGACCTCACTTAGTACACTACTGACGACGTGAATAGTTCACGGTGAACCCACACCTAACACAAGCTATTTAGCTTAGCTGGAAAGATTAACGAGAATACTAGTAGGTACCTAATGAGAGATATCGTAACTAGTAGTGTTAATATAACATTGGTATGTTTTGAACATTTCATTGTCAGTAGGATTTGTCTAAACATTGAGAAGACGCGCGAGCCTCCTTATTTTCTTTTCGAAGCCATTGTTATTTTTAACAGGTCTTAAATGATCTATAACTGATTAAAATCAGGTTCTTTTTTTCGCCTAAACTCAATGCTAGCCCCTGACCCCATTGCCTTAAAATAATGAGTTTTTAACTTACATTTGTATACGTATAACTATTTTCGTTGTAAAATCTACAATAACAAGTTCGGTTTCGGGTATAATATTATCTGTTTGTTATATAAAACGCTTAAAATTTACTATTTATTTATGAAATTGCACTACTAAATTGCGTTTAACAAAATTTCAACTACACATTAAAATGTCTACGTTTGATTCACAATAGCTAAAGAAGTAAACATTACTCTAAAAGTAGCTTAAAGTTATAAACTTTGAGTAGTTATGAAAGCACAATGTCGTTGCGCAGATGCACGTCGAGTCATCCTGATATGACATTTCATCACACTTCTTTGACAACTATGCCGCGTCACCCCTCCATCCTCCTCAAATCAATAATAACAATAATTGTATAAAATGTATACAAACCTTAGTAGAACATACTAAATACCATATGATATAATGTATAGTAGCATATATAAACAATGTTGGTTGGTATTGATGATAAAAATTTATACTCGTATTTACATATACGAAGACATGTAAGTAATAATAACGAGATATTCTTAAGACTATGAAATACAGCTAATAATAAGGTATAATATTTATAAAATGTGGATCAATTCTTGCGTTTAACAATATTGTCTTCAATAGCATTGCTCATATCCCAATTGCCAACAATTTTAGATCTAATGGCATGACGTAACGTTTTAACCTTTTCATTTACTTTCAACATGCCTCATTTGCAGAATTAATTTTATTTAATTTCATAACTTAAAGTTTATATTCAGGTCTGATACTGCCAATGGCTAAAATCAAATAATATAAATTGCCTTACATATCCCCATTTATAGTTATTGCCATTAATTATTCGTCAATTATAACAATTATTAGTAAACAGTGTTTAATATAATATGTCCATCTTATTGCAATATATACTGATCTCCTACGAAGGTGCAGTGAGTGTAGAAGGGAGTCGGAGATAGAGAGAAATACTAATTCGCACGACGCGACGCATCGCGTCCACCGAACGGGTTCGATCACAATTTATATTGTCTTCAATAGCATTGCTCATATCCCAATTGCCAACAATTTTAGATCTAATGGCATGACGTAACGTTTTAACCTTTTCATTTACTTTCAACATGCCTCATTTGCAGAATTAATTTTATTTAATTTCATAACTTAAAGTTTATATTCAGGTCTGATACTGCCAATGGCTAAAATCAAATAATATAAATTGCCTTACATATCCCCATTTATAGTTATTGCCATTAATTATTCGTCAATTATAACAATTATTAGTAAACAGTGTTTAATATAATATGTCCATCTTATTGCAATATATACTGATCTCCTACGAAGGTGCAGTGAGTGTAGAAGGGAGTCGGAGATAGAGAGAAATACTAATTCGCACGACGCGACGCATCGCGTCCACCGAACGGGTTCGATCACAATGCAGCTCAGTTGATTCGTATTTATTATAAACTTATTGTAACAATCTACCGTTAAAATACATTAAACTATGCTTAATAATCGGTTTCGTACTCTGTGGTGCTGTAAACTCGGTTCTAAGAGCCCCTAGAAACAGAGCACCCGACTGGGACATCTGGTGGTTTAACTCGATACAAACATATTCAGAGGACACACCTTCAGCATCAAATTTCAGATTGTTAGATTTATTTGTATATTGCAAAGTCGTCAATTATATAAAATCTAAACTGGTTACAACTGTTAAATATAGAAGTATCTACTGGTTAACGCTGCGGGCAACAGACGTGTAATGAATATACGAGTATATTACCGGCAAATTCGAATTTTAGGTCTCGTTTGTAGGCTTATAATATCAGGGCATCAGGCAGATAACATTAAAGTGTATATAATCTCAGTACATCGTCTATTGTCCGAATAATTGATTTCTCGTTACGTTTTACATGTCGCCAAATATGCCAGCGAATGTTTTGCGAAGGTTCTTCATAGTGTCTTCGGCGTCCTCCGTGAGGGCTGCGCTGAGGGAACCTTGTCGAGCAAACCCTCCGCGACCAGAAGTTGAAGCTGCGGGGGGAGCACCACCTGGAGCGGTGCTGCTCGCAGTACTTGGTGCTGCTGATGCTGAAGACACCGTAGATGACTGAGAAACTGTAAAAAGCAAAAACATTGCTGTATGCTAAGTTGCGAAACTACACACATTTGAAAGCAAACGCTTGGAGGGGAATTGTTAAATAATAAATTTTGTTGTAAAATCGCTCCAACTAGTATTTAGTTTTGTATTTATAAATGATATATTTCAGTTACCGCTGAAAGTTCAAGTTACCTCTTTTGGTGAATAATTAATATTCTAGGCAACTTTAATAAAAGTTAATAATTTTTTCGATAGGTTGGATAAGTCAGCGCTGCCAGTTATTTTTTTTTGGCACGTCGAAACTCTGAAACTTTTTAAGTGAAAAATGCGGGATACCTTTTTTTCTTGCGGAAATCCCTTCCGATCACCTCCCCCCGCCGACCAGCGGGGGCGGTGTCGGGCTTGAACCGACTAAAACCGCACGCTGTCTCGGGTCTTAAAACGCGGGGGTGTTAGGTTGCCCATAGAGCATATCACTCGCTGACCCTGGGCCATCTCCGGTTTCGAGACGGCCCCCTCGGGTTTGGGAACCATGGTGTCCCCTTCTTGCCCTGGTTTGGGGGAGGGGCACTAGTCGCCCCATCGTCCCGGCCTGCTTCTGCTGGGGTCACAGGCGGCCTCACTTGCCACCCCCAGGCCTGCGCTCATGGAGGACGGAGGTCGTTAAGCGACCTCCGGCGCCTGAGTCGCCTGCGACGCGCGGCGAGCAGGTTGCCGGCTCGGCGGAAAAGCGGGATACCTACGTCGAAAGCGGGACATAGTAAAAAAACGTATATAATCAGAAGATTTTCAATATTTTCTTTGTATTTGAGTTTTAAATTACGTTTACATGACAGTCGATAGAAACAACAGCCTTTGAAAATATATTTTAGTAAAAATATGATATTCTAAAATCAGATTTGCTTGATATCATTAGGTAGTTCAGTATTCTTCATCTACTGAATAAAAAAAATATTGTCAAGAAAGTTTTATTCATTAGAAAAATATTGCGATTCAAACACTGGGAGTGAGTGTTACAATTGTGGAATAATTATTTATAAGAATTATTTATGATATTTCGGTGAGGATTTAATTTCTTTTAGTTTCCTTTTTCTTTTTAATAAAGAACTCTGCACAGGATAGCTCTATTTTCATTTTATTAAGGACCAATTATTTCTCGCTTCTTATCATTTTAAATTCATCAGAGAAACAACGCTTTCAGGAAGGAGTACGATGTTGTGATACTTAATATGAAACTAGTTTAAAACAGATTCCTGGTATATACCAGGAATCTGTTTGAAAAAGATATATATCTTTTTTTGGAAACTGTTGAAAGTGCTGCTGCCATTTCTGTGCAGTGGTGGCAGTAGAGTCTGTACAATTTCCCACTTACACGTCCAAGGATAATTTCAACGCTTTAAATTCTTCATTTAATCTACCTTGGGAGTCACGCCTGGTAAGTGGCGGTGGAGGTGGCTGAGATGGTTCAGCCGGTATCGGTGGTAATGGGCGGTCGATACTGGCAGCAGAAGCCAACGGCACTGGTGGTGGAGCAATCGGTGGACCAGATCCTCCTACGGGAGGAGGTGCCCGTTCCTCTGTTGGGGATCCAGCTGCTGAGCTCCCTGATACCGAGCTTCGTGATTGCGTCTTTGTAACACCGGGACGACAAACCGCCTGAAATGTGTAAATGAAGAGAAAGTAATAATAAGCTACTTTACAACGTTTTGTACCTACTCTTTTCGTTTTGTAAGAAAATGCAATGTCAACCTTAGTCTCGGCAGTTTAAGTACTATATTTTAAATACTCTATGCTCGGCAGTCAGTATAGATAAAGTAGGGCAACGACCCATCAACCCATTTGCAGCAGTAGGCGAATTTCAGTTTTTATAAAGTTTCAATGATTTTGTATAATTTTTTAATTTCAATCATTCAAGTTATTTCATAAAAATCGCTTGAGTTATGTTAAATGATATATATATATATATATATATATATATAATGAATATACTGAACACATTTATTTTTTCTGGAATCCTTGTCTGTTTTTCTTTTTGTTTGCGATGGACGCAAAAACTACTAAACGGATTTAGATGCAGTTAACGTCTTGGCCAGACTTAAAATCTGCCGTATGTTTGATTGCAATTGGTCAAGTAAAACCGGAGATTTGAATAAACGATAACTAACCGCCGCGAGAGCGGACCCACCGGCTTCAGCTAGTACCTACTTCATATAAATAACAGTTAGGTAAGGTAATATAATAAGGAACACAATTCTTTACCTGCATACGCTGTAACACTAGTTCCGCAAGATGGCGACGGTCTTCTTCCTGAGAGTCGCCCATGAACGAAGTAGCAGAATCATTCAGCTCAATTATGTGCTCTCGACCATCTTTTCCGACAACCAGTTCCAACGCGCAGACTTCCAGACCACCGAATATTTCGCTCACCTACATAATAATATATAATTATATAGAGCATTGCCATTAATAACTACTTATTATGTTTTTATGAAAAATGTGTGTAAAAATGTGCAAATTATAAAAATTACGGTGGCACATAATTCCAACTTAAATATCTATACTATTATAAACTTGTAAATTAGTTGTGTCTGTGCATCGATAATATAAAAAATGGGTTATGTTAAATGAACGATTCTGAACACAAAAATATTTTTTTATTTTCTTGTAGATATGTTAGTCCGCGCTGGACGCACAACTACTGATTGAATTTTGATGCGGGTTTTTCTATTAGAATGGTGTCCACCCGCGCGGAGGTTGGTTCTACTTAACTAACTGCAATCAAACAAACGGCAGATTTAGAGTCTGACCAATATAATCAATATATAAAGATATATAATAATATATATAATAATATATAAAGATATCTTTACCACATCAATATTCGTTCAGTATAGTTTTTGTCTCCATCCCGAACACACAGACAGAAAAGAATTCCAAAAAAAATAATAATTTCAGAATCGTTCATTTAACATAACCCAAGTATGTTTTTTTAAATATCTCCAATGTTCAGACACAACTATTTTACAATTCTATAATATTAATATAGCTCATATAAAATTTAAACCAGATTTATACACACCTCGTCTATCCACATCTTGTATCTATCGTTCATGCCGATAGCCTCGAGCATTGCAGATCCTTGATTGGTTTTCCAATTACCGGATATAGATTTGCGCCTGAAAAATATTTACTTTTGGTTAGGTACCTACTATTAGACCGACCGCGTACCATATTTCACTTCATAGTTTTTATTTCTTTTGTGAAACACACGTAATAATTCTCTATTTATTCACATCAAAAACGCCTGCAGCAAGAATTTTGTTTTTATCAGATTTGCAAAATACTTTTATCTTTGTCGTAGGCGCCAGACAGCTGCTTATTTTAAATAGTCTAAATAATACTTACATAAAAGCTTTATAGTTAGTGCCAATCTTTTGTATGTGGATATCGTATTTTGCGTCAATGTACGGTTCCACCGTACAGTAGGTGCCAAGCATCGCTACAACACCTGCTATATCCTGAAAAAAATATACACAATATTTATTTAGGTTAGACTTAAAACGATAGTTATTCGGCCATACGCTGAATACCAAATATTCGGCGAGGTTCTTGGCCGAATAGCCATGTGTGCAATATGTGCAGTTAAAACTTGTATCGACGTGACTGTGTCTTGGGCGCTTGTTATATTTTTCTTGCGCCCTCCCATCTCCAGCCTCCCCGAGGGTTCTACCGTAACCGCACTACATGTTTTGACAAGTTTAGTTAGTGCGTATCGTTAATACGTTAAGTACAGGTTCTCGTGCTTACTACATTTTAATTTGTTTGTTAGTGACATTGCGTGAGTTCTAACAGATAAACAGTAAAATAAGCTAGGCTAGTCTACGTGAAAGAAAGAAGTAAACTATTTCCCAAAAATGCAGAAAAGTTAGTCTATCTTTTCTTTCACCATAACCTTCCGCTTCTAAATTTTGATTACGACAATAATGCAAATGCATAGAAAAGTTGACACATTTTCAATTAGGTACAGATGATGATTGGGGTGTGTGTTGGGTAACCTCCTCGAGTGTCGCTCCGATTCCGATCCCGCTGCAGTCCGGGGGGAACGGAATCGGAGCGGCCGGTACACCCTGGGCGGCGGTCAATGGCTTCCCCTTCACCCCTTCAAAGGGTTGGCATTGATCGGCTGCCAATACCCAACGTGGCGGGAACACATCGCTCTCCGTACTCCTCTGCTTCCAGAGGAGACAGGATGAGCGATGCTGTTAGTGGTGAGATGGCCCAGGGTCAGCCGGGGTGCGAGGGATATGCTCTATGGGTAACCTTACACCCCGGCGTCTGAAGACCCGAGACGGCGTGCGGTTTTAGTCGGTGCAAGTCCGACATAACCGCCCCCGCTGGCCGGAAATCCGAAGGGATTTCCGCACGATAAAAAAAAAAAAAAATCCGTTCCCGCAGGGGGAACGCACAGGTAGATTTCGTGAAGCAATTAATATTATTTTATATAGAGAACTACGGACTTTAAACAATACTTCTTCTATGATCCACACCGAGCGCATTTTTTACATGTTTAATTTTTTTTCTCGAAAACGGTAACTTTTAGCGAAAAACTTTTCAGACATTTATTTTACACTTAAAAATGGCCTATCGATTAAAAATGTTTCCGACTGCAAGAATGTTCACCGGTTAGAAGTTATGATTTTTTTCCCGAAAAATTTTGGTTTTTCCCCCCTCCACTTTTAGTTCAAGTTTTAATCTTATAGGTTAATAATTAAAAGTTGTTGGTATTCATGTATACTATGGGATAAAATTAGAACGGTTCGAATATCTTTCATGGAACGTGAAATTTTGAGGAAAAACTGATTTCACAAAAAGTGAGGCCCTACCGTCCCCTTAGGCCGGATTCCACCCGTTCACGAACTTAAACTAAGTTTACACCCAAGCAATTTTTGACCGCAGTTTGAAAGCGATCGGGGCAAAAATGCGACCGTGAGAGTGCCGCAAATTTTGGGAAGTGGAACCTACATACATATATATATAAATATAAACTTTTTGACCAGTGGTCATTTCGGACTCAGGGGGTCATAACTAGAAATTTTTTTTAAATTCGACAGTAGTCAAGAAACCAATAGGTAGATCGATTTCATCGAAATCTACCTAAAAAAAGGTACAGATGATGATTAATATGTGCATGTAGTATTTAGATAAAAAAAATATGAAAATTATTCAATGATTTCTTTTATTTTCCCAATTATCTCACTACAACAAAAAATATTGCTTAACTTTACGGTATTCGTTCTTTTGAATATAGTGCAAGCAGCTAAATATGTCGAATACCAAATAGTAACCGAATATTCGTTGCAAGTATAATTTAGGTATTAAAATTTCTCATAAAATTACTACTGAAGGCTACTTAACTGTTTTAATAAATCTAAAGTTATTACTTTCTGTAGTGACTTTATCATACAGCTACGTATCGTGTGCTACATAACAAAGTTCACCCGAAAATCGTGAGGAGCATCGTTACCTGGAAGTCAGCCAAGGAGTCCACTTTCACCTTTGCGACGCCGCTGTGCGCGTGTCCTATCTTGATCACCACCGGGAACTTGGGCGCCGTGACCTACGACAATAATACCGGCCGTTACATCATTATCGTGACCATTGTGCTCGAACTTAAAGCATTAAACCAACTGCTTGAACAATTTACTGTCACCTTTAACCTTTGTACGCGATGCGGTCTTACGGCCTATCGGACGAACGTGAATTAATTCACGTTTTTGTACAAATTCTGAAGGATCTAGAATAAATGAAGTTTTCATTTAAATACTTAGGTAATATTATAAAGAGGAAAGATTTGTATGTAAGTATGTTTGTAACGAATTGGCTTAAAAAGTACTGGAGCGATTTCAAAAATGCTTTCACCATTAGAATGCTACATTATCCCTGAGTAACATGGGCTACTTTTTATCCCGATATTCCCACGGGATCAAGACTTACGCGGGTGAAACCGCGTGGCGATGCTAGTTTACATATATAATTAATGGAAGCGTGATTATAAAATTTTACAATATAAATTTAATAAGTAAGTCTTTGGGCCAAAAAACCTCTTTGTAGCATCGCCTGTGTTCTACCAAAATTCTATCAAAACATCTGTAAAATATATTATACAGTCTACAAATTGAAAAACAGCGAATTTGGTCTAACAGAAACTACCATTCGGTAAAATCATACCCTAACTGACAAAGGGCTGATGGCTTAGTAGTGGCGCTAGGCAGCCCGTGAAGTACATGTGACGGGCAGTATGCTTGTATATCAAGGGGATAGGAGGGTTTGCTTTCTTCCAAAAGTATAGACTAGACAAGACTTGCTACGGTTTACTGGTCGTGTAGTTTTAGTGGAATGGATTATTAGTCAGCATTTATGTCAGAATTTCTGACATAAATTCGTCATGCCCTCGTCTAAGTGGTACTACAAGGTCTGTACGATAAAACGCATACTTTGCCCCAAGGAGTTTATTTCTTTACTTCCCTTCTCTGAAGCAGTGCGCCTCTATTGAATCATTAAAATGTATTTGTACCATGCGAGTTTTATCTTAACACAAAGATTGTATCATGTCCGGTATGAGAATCATTTATAATCTGTGTTTATAATTCACTGTTTTGCCAAACTAGATAAATGGATTGTAGGTAAACGCACACGACTGCAAAATTCTATTTATAAGGGGAGTATTGTGTAATCAATCGATAAATGTAATTATGGGTTTGTGATTAATATATGATATGCAACGTTTGTGCTGTTAGCATTCTATAACCTTCAGTTAATTTTATGAAAACGATAAGGATCTTAATAGCTTGGAGGCACGGAACGATCACCAGTGTATGATCATCGTTTTGGATTAGACTGTTAGATCATATCGCGCTAGTTAACCCGTTGACACTATTTCGGTGAAAGTAAACATCATTAAGTATAACGAAGCAAGAGGATAGGTACTTGTTTCAAGTCCCTAAATCCTGAATTTCATATTTTAGATAATATATTATAGTCACAAAGCATCGTATTTATCGTGTGCATATTATGATCTTAATTTTTAGAATAATTAAGAAGTTAAATTTGATCGAAATTATTTTAGACTGATAAATGCCCTTATTGTTAAGGAGTGTAGTGGAGATAACCTGGTACATATCCAATAATTATTTTACTTTAAATATAATAAAAACATCATATTTACATAATTTGAAGATAAAACAGTTTTAAAATATATTATATATTTGTTTTTAATCGTAAGTTTTCAATAAAAAATAAGTTGATACTAAATTATCTAACATTCGCATAGGAAATAGGTATTTCGTCATCACTAATACCTTTTTTTTTTTTTTTTATCATGCGGATTTTTTAACCGCGGTAGCCTAGTGGTATGGGTAAAGGACTGCTGAGACGAGGTCTCGGGTTCGATCCCAGGTATTACCATGGCACACACCAATGACTTTTCGATGCTTTTCGAAGTTATGTGTGTATTTATCGCAGGTTTATAAGTGCCCGGTTAATGGCAATAGGCTCGCCACCTATTACATTGGGACCTAAAACATAAACTGGCGAAACGTGGGTGCTAGCACCTCTGCCTACCCCTTCGGGGATATAGGCGTGAGTTTATGTTATGTTAAATCCCATCGGATACCCCCCCGCGTGCCAGCGGGGGCGGTTATGTCGGGCTTGAACCGACTAAAACCGCACGCCGTCTCGGGTCTACAGACGCCGGGGTGTAAGGTTGCCCATAGAGCATATCCCTCGCACCCCGACTGACCCTGGGCCATCTCCGGTTTCGAGATGGCCCCCTCGGGTTTGGGAACCACGGTGTCCCCGTCTTGCCCCGGTTTGGGGGAGGGGCGCTAGACGCCCCACCGTCCCGGCAGTCGCCCCACCGTCCCGGAGTCGCCCCACCGTCCCGGTCATCACTAATACCTAAGTCAGAACGGTTTCAACCCTTATATTCACCTAAATCAATGTAGGTATAGGTAGGCCAGTCGTTTTCGCCACCGTGGATACCATGATGCGCGTGAGGGCTCTGGCGAAGGATGCAGTAGCCCGGGGTGAGGTGATGTTGGCGGTGTCCCTGGACATCGCCAACGCGTTCAACACCTTGCCCTGGAACGAAGTGCCTCTCTACCTCCACCGCATAGTCGGGGCGTATTTGACGGAGAGAGCCGTCATCTACCCAACCGTGACCGGTCTCGGTCGGCGTGAAATGTCGTGCGGTGTTCCACAGGGATCGGTCCTGGGGCCGCTCCTGTGGAACATCAGATACGATTGGATGCTTCGCGGTGAGCTCGTAGGCGGTGCCGCCGTCACGTGCTACGCGGATGACACGCTCGTGACGGCGTGCGGGGCGACGTACCGCGAAGCGACCCTAAAGGCCACGACCGCGGTTATCCAAGTCGTTGAGCGGATCCGGCGGCTGGGTCTCGAGGTGGCTCTGCTTAAACCGAGGCCCTGTTCTTTCATGGGCCTCGGAGCAATCCACCCGAGGGATCCAGTCTCATCGTGGGAGGAAATCGCATCGGCATCAAGCCCCAAATGAAATATTTGGGGCTCGTGCTCGACGGCCGATGGGACTTCGGAGAGCACATCCGAAGTCTGGCCCCCAACTGGAGGGCACAGCTCTCGCTCTGGCGCGGCTGCTGCCCAACACGAGGGGGCCCGATGACTCCTGCAGTAGACTCTACGCGGGGATCGTGCGGTCCATGGCCAATATGGGCGGAGGCCCTGAAGGCCGGAAGTGTGCGGATGCTAAGCGCTCCGCAGCGGGTGATGGCCATCAGGGTCATTCGTGGGTACCGCACGATCTCCTTTGAGGCGGCGAGTGTCCTTGACGGAACTCCGCCATGGGACCTGGAGGCAGGAGCCCTTTCGCAAATGTACCAGTGGCGAAAGGAGGTTCGGGAGCAGGGACGGAACCCCGAGCATCGAGAAATCGAGGCCCCGCAGTCCCAGCTCCGCCAGGCCATCGTGGTGGAGTGGAAGGAAAGACTTGGGCGACCAAGCGCGGGGCACGTCGCGATAGCGGCGGTAAGGCCCATCATGGAGGATTGGCTAGAGAGGCGACACGGAAGCCTCTCGTACCGACTGACGCAGGTGATCTCCGTAAAGGCAGCTTCGGGGACCACCTGCATCGGAACAGGAAGGAGCCAAGGCCTGAGTGTCATCACTGCGACGCGAGCGAGGACTCAGGGCTGCACACGCTGGCGGACTGCCCGGCGTGGGAGGCGCCGATGCGTGACCTCGTGGCAGCCATCGGGGTGGGAGTCCTCTCACTCGGCAGCATGATTTCGTCAATGGTGCGGAGCGTGAGCGCGTGGCGCCGCCACCTCCTTCTGCGAGCATGTAATGCTCGCGAGTGAGATGGCTGAGCGCGCCCGATAGAGGTTTAGAACTCTGCCAGCCCGCCGAGCCCGCAACATGCTCGCCGCGCGTCGCAGGCGACTCAGGCGCCGGAGGTCACTTATCGACCTCCGTCCTCCATGAGCGCAGGCCTGGGGGTGGCAGGTGAGGCCGCCTGTCACCCCAGCAGAAGCAGGCCGGGACGGTCGGGCGACAAGCGCCCATCCCCCAAACCGGGGCACGACGGGGACAAACCCGATGGGGCCATCTCGAAACCGGAGATGGCCCAGGGTCAGTCGGGGTGCGAGGGATATGCTCTATGGGCAACCTTACACCCCGGCGTCTGTAGAACCGAGACGGCGTGCGGTTTTAGTCGGTTCAAGCCCGACATAACCGCCCCCGCTGTCCGGCGGGGGGGTATCCTAAGGGATTTCCGCACGAAAAAAAAAGGTATGCCAGTCGTTATCATCAGGTAGTTTCCGGAAAAATCTCAGATTATACTCAAAGCGGGCTGAAGTCAATTTGGGGGAATTACATATGTCTGTTTACATTTTGCTTCAAAACGTGTGTTATAAGGTTGGATCGAATCTGCAAATATGGAAGTTTGTGGGGACAGAAGGATGTGTAGTATGTGTAATGTTTGTTAATATTTCACGCAAAAATGACTGAACGAATCGGAATAAAATTTAGCAAAGATAGATTATAGTCTAGAATAGCATTTGTTTCTGTGAGTCAAAGGAAAAGGAAAAGGAAAGGGATAAGTATTTCACGGGTAACAAAGCCGCGGGTAACAGCTAGCAGTATGTATTTTGCAATAGTTGTAACAACCAGATACCAAGTTGCGGTTTTGTACGTATTTGTAACTTGTCCGCATACGCGTTTATGGGTTGGATAACAAATAAGGACATTGCACAACTATATTATTGTGACATATTAGATAATCAGGTTGTAGTTGGGTGTATGGGGCACCACCAACATCTTCGCGTCCATGCCAGCCGCACCTGTAAGCCGGAACACCTACTGACTTACGGACAAGGTTCCTCTCGGAGTTGGGTATCAGACGGCAGCCGCTCTCAAATCAACATAAACCCGCAAATGTCAACTCGCTCTCGTAAAAGCTAACCATATCAAATTATGGAAAGGAACAGTAGGAGAACCGACGCCGGGTTCCAAGGGCAAAGGTTTGTATGTAATGGGGAAGTGGTATTGGCGCTCGTATGATAATGATGAAATACAAAACTAGTCCTTAATATTCAGGGAATTAAGTGCTAGATACCTACCGGAACTTTATATAAAAAGTAGAGATAGTAACTATTCATGTTGCTTTACCAAGGGGTAGGAAAGTCTGGTGTTCTCGATTTCTATAATGTCTTTTGATAATATTGTTTGAAGACAAAATGGTCCTATATGGTGAGTAACTGTTTGCTACAGAAGATGAATTTCCAAGTCTGTTGCTCATCCTCTGATACCACGGAGTATCATATTATCAAGTATAGTTAGGTGTGTTCACGTTGGCTCGTATTCAGGGAACCAGCTACATACCAGGGCAGTCCTTTTTAGTTATAATAGATTTCGTTTTTACAACAGATCGCTATGATTTGTTTACGTTCAAAGTAATCTCATATACCTATAAATTCAAGTTATACCTAATTGTTTTACATTCCACGTTTATCTCTAGTCCAGATCACTTTTACTCGAGGTCTGCATTTCATCTCGAATTACTATTAATGCGGTGTCAATCACTGTTAGTATAATATCGGGCGAGGCGTCGCCGTGGGCGGCTACCGTCGAGTGTTTGACGGTTCGCTTCAACTTCAAGAACACACACTTCCTTCTTTGTATCGATGACGCACATGTTCATCTACATGAAGAATTCGTATAATACTATTTATGGAGCGTCCCAGACTTATGACGAATTCACATAGTTTAGGGATTTAACATTACACTTTGATTACATTTCCGTTGCGTTTATTTGCGTTGGCCCTAACTAAGTGTGGTTTATATACAAATATGGTTAAGAACACTATACGTCGATGACTAATTTTGAGAAGTAAATATTTATACGATGATAGTGAACATAATGCTCATCATGCTAAATGCACTTTGGCGGTGACGGAATATTTCATTGCTACATACTTGTTCTGATAAGTCTCAGTACCTAATAGGATTTCATGGCGCCACCGTTGAACGACAATGATTTAACCACCATCATTTTATATAAGAGTTATCTGCTGATCAATCAGACCGATAAGATCTACTGTGGGAGCCGTGGAAGCAATTCAATTCAAAAATCAGCGCAGAGCCGCTGACAATAGTTGTTAATGATCATATACTTGCGAGAAATAATATCGCACGAGGTTGGATATAGTATTTATTGTCCCTAGAGGACAAGACAATTGTCATTTATCACTGTAATTACAGGCTTTGAAGTTTATATTATCTTGCCGCCTGGTATGAATGCGATCATAAATCAATTATATGTGATCGATACTACTTCAACGAAATTGAATGATCGCGTATGTCGTCTATACACCTGCTTTAAACTCGAAAATGGTTTAACCAGAATCAATCAGGGCATGTTTTCAAAATCAATTAAGTCGTGACCGAAATGGATTAAAGTTAATTAAAAATATTTGTTTATTATTGAGTTCAAAGTTCATAAATCTATTGAAAAGCCTTGCAATATAATTATTTTCGTTACATCAAGAGTAGGTAATAATGTGGTTTTTAGTATGTTCATTCAATTTATGATATTGCTTTGGATTTCATTGTTACCATTGTTAACCTAATTCAAGGTGAGGAATGTGTTAATCGCCTGGTATTACGTCTGTAATCATTATCACTTCACTGCAGCTTACTCTTTTTGTGTGTACTGTAAATAGGTGCAATAGGTGATAACTAGGCAAAAAATACACACGGCGCCAGTCTTATTGAATTAGTGGGTTATTTGTTATTATTTTAGTACATAGAGACTTGGAATGAGATCATAATATTCATTCTGGCTACGGTCGGCTCGCTCTTAAACCCAGGGTATTCGATGACTTTAGCAAAGTTGCCACTTTACACCGCAGTGAGGCGCTGGTGGTTTGCGTCGAGTGATTCGCGCAACCAAAAAGAAAAATAACGAAGGTTGACTTAAGGTATTGTGGTATCAACACAAATTCAATAATGATGCAACTGTTATTTAAGATCTTCTAGTAGCACTGTAAATAAAGGGAATAAAGGTTATCACTACATATTATAAAAAGGCCCCCTCCGCGACTGTCTGTCTGTCTGTTCGCGATAAACTTAAAAGCTACTGCACCGATTTTCATGCCGTGTTTACCAATGGATAGAGTGGTTCTCAAGGAAGGTTTAGGTATTTAATTTGTCAAGTTTATGTATACATTGGCTAAAATATAACGATGTTTGTTGGAGGTGTCGGAAAAAAAAGCTCTGGCGCAGGATTTCGGGAGGTTAGACGGCAGTCGCTTCCAAAATATCAATATGATATGAACTAGATGGCGGAAAGTAGAAGTATAAGGGCGAACCCTGGGCGACCAACTGTAAGCTTTGGATGTAACCGGGATTGGTGCTCGGATGATAATGATGATGATTTGTTGAGCATTGCAAATTTTTTGTATATACGGCTTCATGACGCTCGGCTCCAAAGCTTCATCAGCAAGGAAAACATTATATATTATACATATTTATAAGTAGGTAGTATTTTGGCATTTTTATAGGTTCCTTTTTTTTTTTCGTGCGGAAATCCTTTCGGATTTGTGTCCCCGTGTTGCCCCGGTTTGGGGGAGGGGCGTCAGGCGCCCCACCGTCCCGGCTAGCGCCCCTCCCCCAAACCGGGGCAAGACGGGGACACCGTGGTTCCCAAACCCGAGGAGGCCATCTCGAAACCGGAGATGGCCCAGGGTCAGCGAGTGATATGCTCTATGGGCAATCTAACACCCCCGCGTTTTAAGACCCGAGACGGCGTGCGGTTTTAGTCGGTTCAAGCCCGACACCGCCCCCGCTGGTCGGCGGGGGGAGGGGATCGGAAGGGATTTCCGCAAGAAAAAAAGGTATCCCGCATTTTTCACTTAAAAAGTTTCAGAGTTTCGACGTGCCAAAAAAAAATAACTGGCAGCGCTGACTTATCCAACCTATCGAAAAAATTATTAACTTTTATTAAAGTTGCCTAGAATATTAATTATTCACCAAAAGAGGTAACTTGAACTTTCAGGGATATGCTCTATGGGCAACCTTACACCCAACGTTTTAAGACCCGAGACGGTGTGCGGTTTTAGTCGGTTGTAGGTACCTTTTTTTTTTTTTTTTTTTATCGTGCGGAAATCCCTTCGGATATCCCCCACGCCGGCCAGCGGGGGCGGTTATGTCGGGCTTGCACCGACTAAAACCGCACGCCGTCTCGGGTCCTCAGACGCCGGGGTGTAAGGTTACCCATAGAGCATATCCCTCGCACCCCGGCTGACCCTGCGCCATCTCGCCACTAACAGCATCGCTCATCCTGTCTCCTCTGAAAGCAGAGGAGTACGGAGAGCGATGTGTTCCCGCCACGTTGGGTATTGGCCGACGATCAATGCCAACCCTATGAAGGGGTGAAGGGGAAGCCATTGACCGCCGCCCAGGGTGTACCGGTCGCTCCGATTCCGTTCCCCCCGGACTGCAGCGGGATCGGAATCGGAGCGACACTCGAGGAGGTTACCTAACACACACCCCCGGTTGTAGGTACCTACTGTGATTTACGTCTATTAGTACCATTATAAATTCTTTTATTGCGTTGACTAATCTCACAAGACATTAAAATGCTTTTATAATCGTGAAAATATCGCCTTAATTTTAATATATTGTCACGTGCGCGGGGTACAAATTAAATACCGTTTATACAACAAAGAGGTTTATTCGCTCACCACAAACTAGACAACCAAATATCTAGCACACACAGTACTCTTCAACAGTTCAAGTCACTCAGCAGCTCACAGTAGTCCACAGTCGTTGCTTAAGTCGCAGGTATAACCCTCTTGGTTCACTTCGGTAAGATGTGTTCACTTTCGCTTTCGAAAATAAACTGACTGCGTGTCGTTAGCCGGGCGCTTTTATAGCTCTTAATTCGGAGGGAGAATGTTCCGGAATCATCTACACGTTAGGTATCTAACTAGAGCGTTCGAGAAACGTACCTACTACTAAGTAGGTACGTTTCTCGAACGCTAGACACCTAGAGTCATGCCGACGGTCGAGGTGAATAACATTGTATTCAAGATTTGTAGGTAAAGTAGGGATTTCTAGATTTCTCTATACTGTTCGGTAGAGTACTTCGACACTAACAATGCGTTTTAATTTCCAGAAGATTCGATCAGTAGTTTTCGAGATATCGACGATCGTTGTAACAATATTTATGTAATGAGTACTTAGTTACACAACTTATACATGACAGAAAACAGCATTATTCATAATACTAGCATATATACTAATACTAGCATTATATTCGGAAATAAAAGTTCGAGTTTCAACTTTTTATCACTGAAATTGTACATTTGTAAATTGTACATTTACGCTAAGTATCTACATTTAATAAACATACGATTTCGCTGTGCTTCTGCCGCAAACTGAAACACGTCCTGCTTCTAATACATTCCGCTCTGGACTGATTGACTCTGCGAACGCTTTAAAGTAGGGATATTCGATATACATCGATGCATCGAAAACATCGATGTTTGCAATGAAAAACATCGAATCCATCCGATGTTTTGAAAAGCTTTCAAAATACTCGATGCATCGATGTTTTAAAAAAAACATCGAATTGGTGATAGACGAGTTAGGCCACGTAGTGATTATATCCTCTTTGGTTTGAGCTTAGTAAAAAAAAACTTAAGTTTTACCACTAAAATATTACTTATTACTATTATGAAATCATCATTATTCCGAATTCTCTAATATGGACCCGATGTTGACAGCATGGCGCAAGAGTCAGTTCAGTGACAATAAAAAAAAACTACTTTTCTCATGTCGGCTGGCAAGCGAGTTTCTATGTTTATAAACATTTATGTTTATAAACATATTTATGTTTATATAATAGCCGCGGTAGCCTAGTGGTATGGGTAATGGACTGCTGAGACGAGGTCTCGGGTTCGATCCCAGGTTTTACCATGGTACACACCAATGACTTTTCTATGCGTTTCGAAGTTATGTGTGTATTTATCGCAGGCTTATAAGTACCCGGTTAATGGCAATAGGCTCGCCACCTATTACATTGGGACCTAAACATAAACTGGCGAAATGTGGGTGCTAGCACCTCTGCCTACCCCTTCGGGGATATAGGCGTGAGTTTATGTTATGTTATGTTATGTTAAACATTTAATTACATTTGGTTTTGTGAAACCAAAATAAGATATTTGTTAGCAATACATTCGTCAACTTGCATTATATACATAGATTTCTTAACAAATCAATACATTATGATGACAGACTTAGCAAAAATGTTGCGGGTTATTTAGTGTTTTTTTTAAATTTGACCTTTTGTAAGATATAATACAGATGTTTCTGACACATGGGTTTTACTTGTATTTTCTTTTACTTACTCATTATGAAAGGAGTTAAATCTATTATTTTATGAAAGATTAATATCTAAACTATAATAAAATAATGGATTTAGCTCTTTTCATAAACTTTTTGAAAAAAAGTTACTATGTAAAGATGGCCTCTTTTGAGATTGGTCACTTTCCACATTATTCGAGTTACTTCGGGCCACCAACCAGGTGGACACCGAAGTCTTAAAATCACGCAAAAAAATTCAAAATCTTACACCCACTTTTTATCACTTTTCTCGACGTTTCACATGATTCTAAGTCTAATTAAGCAAAAAAAATTTTGTGTCGATCTGTCTGTTGGTCTGGATGTCTGGATGTCTGTTTACGCAATAACTCCAGAACCACTTATCCGATTTAAAAAATTCTTTCGCCAATCATCTTGTTTGGTTAATGAGAAGAACTGATTAGATTTTGGGGTTTGTACGTTCAAGGTTTCGGGTACCTACCATACAAATTGTCCCTAAAAACAACCAGACTCTGAAAGAAACTGAAATATAAAATATTTTTTTTGTGTTTTTGACGTCGGAGACGTTTGATTTGATTTCATTTTCTTCATATTTATTGCTCAATATAATTATAAAGACGCGTCGAATAATATGCATAAAGCCTAAGGTCTGTAATTTTGAATAAAAATACTGCAACAAAAATATCTAAGTTTGGCCCGAAGTTTGACAATCACTGGGTGATTTCCGCCCCACTAGATTTTGTAATAAAATTTTAGAAAAAGTACTCGATGTTTAAAAAACATCGATGTTTTCATCCGATACATCGATAGACATCGATGTATAGATGCGATGTATCGAATTAAAAAAAACATCGATGTTTTTTCAAAGTGGACACCCCTACTTTAAAGTTCAAATAGGTAGAAAAATAGATATTTAGAATTTTTATTGTACAATTCAGATTTTTTTAAAATTTTGATAACTGTTTTTCATTCTCCTGTCTACGAACTCCATTTAGTATATACTTTTTATTTCCTTTACTTAAATAAAACTGTAAACCGTTTTGGTTTAGACCAATCTTTGCTAGCAAATTCTATCGACGAAAATTAAAGTCATCGTGTATCGAATAACCAAAACCACTAGATTATACAGCATAGTAGAGTAACTTACAGAATGTTTGTAAGTCTCTAACACATGTATAAACACCATTTCTCAGGGACCGTCGCCTTAATTTAGTCAATATCATGATTATATTGAGACTATACCAGTTTATTAGATAATATCAGTTTTAGCATTCATTCAAGGCATGGTTGTACTTCAACTCATCAGCCCGTATTGTAGAGTTTATAACACAAATGAAAGTACTTTTTCTGAGTTTTCGTTACGTACTATTGTCCGGTATTTATCGAATAGCGTTATCATTTATAAACAATCACTGGGATTTAGCTGGAAATTATGTATACCAATGAACCAATGGGACCTTATTGTTGCAAGAATAATAATATTTCATTACAAGTTATTCTTAGTCTTAATGGGTATAGATCCATTACCTTCAAGGTGTCTTCCTAATATCTGGTATAGAATGATATTTTCTATACACTACGATTTGCCTAAATTATCATGCTCCTCTTTTGCTACCCAGTATATATTTCGTATCTTAAACTATTCAATCCCTCTAATATAGCTTTATTTTATTATTTCTGAAGTCTCTCGCGCATTACCAGCTATAGCGTGGGTGAGGTATAAACTCTGTGAGGTTTCAGGGATTTCATCATTAATTTTATTGTTAATCGGGCATGTAGTTGACATGTAACTGATATTAATTAATTCTATTATTATTCATTACTTTGTTTTACATATAAATAACTTTTTATATCTATGTAGGTATATATTTTACGTATAAACTAGCTGATCCCCACGTCTTCACCCGCGTGGAGGTGGGTTATTGATTTTTGACCATATTTTCGGTTCTAAGTTTTAAGTCTGAGCAAGACCTTTCTAATAGAAAGCTATATCAAAATCCGTTCAGTAGTTTTTGCGTCCATCGCAAACAAACAGGCAAGAATCCCAAATAATAAAAAGTTTCTTTTTTTCTGAATCCTTGATTCAATTTATTTTAGTATTTTTGTTTAATTCTCTCCAATGTACAGACAACTTATTTACAATGTTATAATAGTATACAGATAAAAACATTCAACATATTTCAAGACCAATAAAGTTGGAAATTACTTTTAATTTTTAAGGATTTCATTTTGAAAATTGCTACACTTCATCACTCCATGGTGTGGAAATGAACGTAACATTACCCAAATCTACAGGGAATTTTAATAACGTTTTTGAAGATTACACTGTTTATAAGTACGAAATTAATTTGTTGAGCTGTTTATTTAGGTGCTTAAACATTGATCCTCCATTGCTCCATTGATCGAATAGGTAAATTCAGTCGTCATAATATGTCTAAACAAATTTCGAATGTTATTGAGTTGGAATTTGCTAAGTTGGAAGTTAGGGGAGCATTTAAATACAAACCCCGTTATTTATCTACGTCTCTCACAGACTGAAATTATTTTTAGTTTACTCCATTTGCAAGGTTATAGTAATTTCGATGATGCTATTCATAAACAAACAGTATTTTTATACAAATGATGCTCCTATTTGAAATATAAACGATTCATAACAATATCGGAAATTTATGTGAAACCATGAGAATGAAATGAAGCGAATAGGAACTATTAAAATAGATACGTATGATGACGGTAATCAACGTGTGCCTACACCTGCCGTTCGCCGGAGGTTGCTTAACGACCTCCGTCCTCCATGAGCGCAGGCCTGGGGGTGGCAGGTGAGGCCGCCTGTCACCCCAGCAGAAGCAGGCCGGGACGGTGGGGCGACCAGCGCCCCTCCCCCAAACCGGGTCAAGACGGGGACACCGTGGTTCCCAAACCCGAGGGGGCCATCTCGAAACCGGAGATGGCCCAGGGTCAGTGGGGGTGCGAGGGATATGCTCTATGGGCAACCTTACACCCCGGCGTCTGCAGACCCGAGACGGCGTGCGGTTTTAGTCGGTTCAAGCCCGACATAACCGCCCCCGCTGGCCGGCGGGGGGGTATCCGAGGGGATTTCCGCACGAAAAAAAAAAAAAAAGGGTACTTGTAACTCCTCTTCTTTCAAGTGCCAATCCCGGTTGTATCCAAAGCCTGGACTTTGGAGCCCGAGGTCCGCTCTCATATTTGGCTCTTCTCTTTTTGATTTTGTGATCTATTTTGGTTTCCCCGGAAGTGACTGCCACCTGACCTCCGGAACCGGAAAGTCCTAGAAGAAAGCCTGCGCCAGAGCCTTATCCATCAATTAGCAGCTGTAGGGGAACAGGTGGGAATGGAAGCCCGTGGGTAATGGGATCCAGTCTTGTTCAGGCATAATTATACTCTGTAGAATGCGTCTTGCGGCTGCGAAGGGTAAAGGGCACGCGCGAACGGCTACATCCCTCGCCAGAGCACTTTATACAGTATATAAGACCTAATTTTGTGACACCTAATATACTCGTAGTATATACCCACAAATCGGATGCATGTCAGTTTTAGGCGCATTTGTTTTAATTTCTATCGATCTTCAAGGACGAAATATAAATACTTGGGCCATTAATTTAATTTATATATATTATACAAACCATCAAATTCAACAAGAATTCATCTATCGAATAAGTATACTACTCGGTCAAGAAAGTATCGGGAATTAGTCAATAAAATTTAAAATATGCATTATTCGTCCAAAATTTTTGTATCCCCTTCGAAAGAGGGGACTCTTTCAAAGGAGAAAAAAATTTGGAAATTATCTCATACGCCAACGAACTACTCAATCATCAAAACCATTATTTATACGTATTTTTTGGAGTCGCCTTCAATACTCGCCGCGATTTTTTAGGGTTCCGTTGCCAAATGGCAAAAAACGGAACCCTTATAGATTCGTCATGTCTGTGTGTCTGTCCGTTCGTATGTCACAGCCACTTTTTTCCGAAGCTATAAGAACTATACTGTTGAAACTTGATAAGTAAATGTATTCTGTGAACCGCATTAAGATTTTCACGCAAAAATAGAAAAAAAAAACAATATATTTTGGGGGTTCCTTAGAACTGAAACTCAAAAATATTTTTTTCATCAAATCCATACGTGTGTGGTCTCTATGGATAGGTTTTCCAAAATGATATTGAGGTTTGTAATATCATTTTTTTCTAAACTGAATAGTTTGCTCGAGAGACACTTCTAAAGTGGTATAATGTGTAACTTGTAACTTCTAAAATAGGAGAATGATAATCTAAAAAAAATATATGATATACATTACCATATAAACTTCCACCGAAAATTGGTTTGAACGAGATCTAGTAAGTAGTTTTTTTTAATACGTCATAAATCGTAAAACGCAATTAACCTTTCAATCAATAAACTCAAATATAAAAATTGAAAAGAACATTATTATGTTACTTGCTGCTACGGAACCCTTTATGGGCGAGTCCGACTCGCACTTAGTCGCTTTTTGTAAATTAAATCGGTTCACCATAAGCCATACTTATCATTTTCAACACTTTAAAACAAAAAAAATCCATTTGCAAGGAAAAATTTAAGAAGGATGCAATGTACGAAATTTTCGGCCATTGTGTAAATCGCAATACACTTGAGATGAACTTACTAATGGCGCACATTGAACAAACTAAATGAGTAGTGACGCTCAAACACCGCGTGGTCATAGTGGACAGTTGTGCTCACTTAGCGAAATAAAGATCTTCTACGACCATTTCAAGCAGAGTTTCTAAATGATCAATTCCCGGTACTTTTTTGACAGTATGTATATCCCTGTAAGTGTAAGCAGAGGCTGAGTGTGTTATACAGGCATTTATTTTGTATCCACATTTTACCAATTATACATTATTTTGGTCCCACGTAATCGCTGTCAACCTGGGTTTAAAAGTTGGGCAAATTTACACACTCACAGACAAAATTTGCCATCTTTTATCCTCAATGTTTGACTGCTTCGCCTCAGGATGTCAATGATTTCTCTCCCATCATGCTATCATCTGCGGTGTAAGTTGCCGACGGATAACATATCATTAATATGCAAAGGAAAGAATGAAGGTAAAAAACGGACCCCTGAGGCAGGATAATCTTAATAAAAATCTAGATAATAAAAATGTAACGAGATGAAAAGTGCACATTGAATATTTTTTCAAAAAAATAATTTGTGTGTGTTCTAGAAGTGATTCTAGGATGCCGAAAATTCTGTTTGCCTGCTTTTTATTATCGATGTTCGAGCATTACTTAAAAACCGCTGAACAGATTGAAAACATATAATAGGAGTAGTAGAGCAAAATCGGCCTAAACTATTATTGATGAGCACTTTATTATTATAAGGTAGATCTTTACGATGTTTTGTAGTTCAGCAGAAC
The DNA here is from genome assembly GCA_946251805.1 of Cybosia mesomella. NCBI lineage: Eukaryota > Metazoa > Arthropoda > Insecta > Lepidoptera > Erebidae > Cybosia > Cybosia mesomella. Next base: position 17,347,879 of record OX276393.1, on the reverse strand, counting down.
TCAGACATGGTCGAAATCTGGACTATAACTCCTTTAGCTCTACCTGAAAGCTGATGAGCAGTAAAATGCAAAATCTCGAAACTACACAGAGGTACCGACTTATATAAGATAGTGGATAAGAGACGCATAAACATTTCATAATTAATATCATCACGCTATTATATTAAGGCATCGGGCAGATTCATTTCGATGTTACATATAAATCTCTATTTCGAACAAACTGTCAATGTAAAACGAGTGCACTACACAACCTCATCCAACACACCGTTTATATAGTGATAGAAGGAAACTACTGTCCTATTTTCGTAGTTTCAGCCTTAGTAGTTTAGCTCTACGTTGATGAGTCAGTCACCCGAAAAAGGCTTTAATCTTCATAATAAATAATTATATATTATAATATAATAACTAAATATGTGTTCGAATCGAGACTGCAGAAGTAAACATAGGAATTTAATGCGGACGAAGTCGCGGGCAACAGCTAGTAGGTACCTAACCTATAAAGTTTTTGAACACGACCGTTGCAAAGGACTTGAATACGGTACTCATGCAGGAAGTTGACTATTGATATGTATAAAAGATATAGAACTAAATCTGCTGGTCACTGGCTCACAGACCGCTAGTCACAACTGCCCGCTAGCTACATTAAAACACTTAGATTTGTATTAAATATTAAACAAATAGATCACACAGCATTATATATAATTTTATGTCTCTATTGTCTACTGTACAAAATCTATTTTGCGAATTTCTTTGCGGTTTCCTCTTGATTTTTTGTGCCCATTATCAAGGATCCATTAAAGCACACAAGATGACGGAAATATTGCCGCAACGCGTCTCGTCCTACTTTGATAATAGATGTGTCTACAAACAAGCGTTGCACATGCATCAAGGAAATTAAATTGAGCTCTTTGATAAATTGCAAGTATTTAATGGGCATTGTTAGGTAGGTGAATTAGCTGCGGATCACCTAGCCACTAGGTACACTTAATTCTGTATATTAAATCTACGAGTGACGCGTAGATTGGCAATTATCTGATTCTGTTGTCAGTATCATAATTAATTTTAAGTAATAGTTAATTTATTTCTAGTGCATACCTTGAGAAGTATCTCAAGGGACGCACTTCTTGTGTGTTTTTTATGTATGTCCATCGTACGATATTTCCTTCGTTTATGAACCCATTTAAAAATTCTATCTGCAATGGCTTTAGTTTAACACTTGTACTATTATTAATTCTGTGGTTTAACTGTAAGTTGGTTCAATATAAATTTTATTAGTATTGGATTTAGAACTCTGGAGATGCGGCAGAAAACTCCTCAAAATGAAATAGAAAATGTATAATTATCGATAATGACCGAACATGACATCAAATTTCAAATGTCTTATGTTTCGAATTTTTGTGCCGATTCTGCTGTTACAAAACTCTCTAAACTAGGCTACCTTTTAAGAAAGTTTAGATTTAATCCGATGTCACATGAAACATAATTTCTAAATTCAAATAAAATAGTTTTACAGATAGTTTAGTTTAGTGAGATGACAACAAATAGGAACCCTGCGATGCGGGGCATCGTTTACATTCACTTACCTAGAAAGTTAACCTTACCTACAATCTAGTACTCCTACTGATTTACGAACGAGGTTCTGGTGCAGGTTTTCCTCTCGGGGTTGGGAGGTTAGACGGTAGTCACTCCTAAAAAAGCCATATAAGTAAAATTTAAAAAAAGAGAAGGAGGTGAAGGATGTCCTTGGATTAACCGGGAACAGAAGATGTTGAGTTACATTAACTTAAAAGGGAGAAATAAACTATTTTAATAAAATAATTAAACCGACTTCAATTACCAAAGAAGTAAGTTTCTTTTTAATAGTTTTGTTCATATTACTTAATACACGCTGACTTTATAGTCGTTTTGGACCCGAAAGGGGGTTACTCGGAATAATCTATGGTAGCATTTTGAGATGTCCAAATTGCTATACCGGTTATAATAAAAAAGATGACTTTTCTGTAATCTTTTTCACTCGTTCAAGTTGAAACATTATTAGCGCTTCGGTAATTCAATGAAAGTTTTTAATGAATGAAGGTTCGTCCTTTATCATAACTGCGCGGGAATAGGTCGCACCTATTAGACGCACTGCCTGGCGCGGCGGAACAGACTGCGACTTATTGACTTAGTCATTCTGGGAATTGGACATTTTGAGAATTGGACATTTTGGGATTTGGACGTTTTGACACCGTTGGACATTTTGAGAATTGGACATTTTGACCCTGAAGCCCTCCACGTTCGATTCCTAATGGGCACTTTTTATGCTTTTATGCTATTGTATTTTAGCGTATTGAATGTGTGTCTGACCACCACTGCATCACTACCTCATCACGAGTTTCGTATTAACGAGTATAAACAAGTCGTTTTATCACAAATAAAAGTCTAGGGCCAAGTCATGGGGCTACCGCGGTGTATCCTTCGTGCACCAAATTCATTATTTAGATATTCACGCACTGCGTATGCATAATAAACCGAATGGAAGACGTCGTAGGTACTTACTAATAGAGGCATATGATAATTCTGATATTATTGTACCTACATAGCATTACTAGATACAAACTACCAATGAGATGACCTCAACAGACGGGCCCTAATAATTGATCGTTAATGATACCGGCACAAACCGCAGAGACTTTCGAGCGAGAACCGCGCGCAACTGAAGAAGGCGCCGGGCGGGAGGGATGTCGCGTACGTCGCCGTTCGAGTCCTGATATGTTTCCACTGGCGCTGGCGCAGAGAATCGGCTTTTGGTTGGACGGATACCGAATGCGGAAATGTCGAATGAAAATGATCGTAGTAAAACGTAGTAAGCATATTACGTGATATTGAAAGGAGTGTTCACGAGTTCTCATTTGATTTGTGCAAATGGCATAAATTTTGACCTTCTTAGAATTTTTTTTTTGTTTTACAATTAAATACTTCCAGGTGTAACGTTGTGGATTCTTTACAAATCAAATTGAAATTATATCCATAAATTAATCGATATTTTAGTATGTTTCTATAACTTATTACTAATTATCTATGGTTGTGCAAGCGAGATTGGACAACACTAGCCCAGTTATCAACTGACGGCTCTTAAATCGTTCCTTTCCTTGGTAACCTTCGCCGAGGAAGGTCACTTTGACCCCGTGGCCAACTGCTGTCGGCTCCGGGTAAGTTTTGAGATCAACATTTCCTACTTCTTTCTACAGGTGAAGACTTTCCAGCGGTGCAGCTTATTGCCTGCTAAAATGCATGGCTTAATATATTTTGTTTTATTATGTGTGCTATTTCGTCACCTACTAAATTGAGTAACAATCAATTATTAAATCTTATACCTTTTTTTTTTTTTTTTTTTTTATCGTGCGGAAATCCCTTCGGATACCCCGGGGGCGGTTATGTCGGGCTTGCACCGACTAAAACCGCACGCCGTCTCGAGTCTTCAGACGCCGGGGTGTAAGGTTACCCATAGAGCATATCCCTCGCACCCCGGCTGACCCTGGGCCATCTCACCACTAACAGCATCGCTCATCCTGTCTCCTCTGAAAACAGAGGAGTACGGAGAGCGATGTGTTCCCGCCACGTTGGGTATTGGCCGACGATCAATGCCAACCCTATGAAGGGGTGAAGGGGAAGCCGTTGACCGCCGCCCAGGGTGTACCGGCCGCTCCGATTCCGTTCCCGCCGGACTGCAGCGGGATCGGAATCGGAGCGACACTCGAGGAGGTTACTCAACACACACCCCTATTAAATCTTATACCTATTATACATTTTAAAACTACACATTATGTTAAAGAACACTACCCTCCAAATATACTTTCGAAAAGAAAAGAACTTCAAAAAATTGCTAAATCTGAAAGAGAGAAAGGAAGAAAAGTAGCTATCAGATATGACAAACTGGTATACCTAGACGGGAAAATAGGTGAGACTTCTGTTCCGACACCTGTAAATAACCCAAGTTCATCTAGAAGCCTGCAAGACAGTGGGAATACCATAAACCAGAAACGCAACATGTCCACCTCACCTGAAATTTCAAGAAATTATAACGGAGAATACAACAAGAACAACCCAAAAAAGAAACTAAACATGAAAGATTTCGTTACTCACACAAAAAAGTAGCAATCAGCCGCCCCCCCGGCACGTCTTCCAACACGGCTTGTCACCGAGGAAGAGAATGACAACAACCCTCCAGGAATAAACCCTCTAAAAAAATTAGTTACAACAAACCACGCTTCAAATACTAAACAAGAAATTTACATATGTACCTACAATGTGAGATCACTTAAAAAAGAAAATAGAATGTTACAACTAGAATATGCCCTTGAAAGGGTCAAATGGGACGTGATAGGACTGTCCGAAGTGAAGAGAAAAGGTTTAAAAATTGAAGAACTCAATTGGTGCATATTTTACCACTATGGAGAGTCCGAAAGACACAGAGGTGTGGGCTTCTTAGTAAAAAAAGAACACAAATTGAATATAATTGGTTTCTATGGAATATCTGAAAGAGTCGCAGTTTTGAACATAAAATGTGGATGTACCCAAATTTCAATCATACAAAGCTATGCCCCGATGGAGAAGTCCAGTGAAATAGAAATAGTTCAATTTTATGAAGATTTAGGTAGAGCGAAAGAAAAGTCAACGGAAAATATTATTATAATAGGAGATTTCAATGCGAAGATCGGTATTTCACCCGTACAAATAGGTTCAGTAATAGGAAGTTTTGGATCAGGCGCCTCTAATGAACGTGGTGAGAAACTGAAACAATTCGCTATAGACCAAGAGTTGACAATACTAAATACAATGTACAAAAATAAATAAAACCAAAGATGGACCTGGCTTTCGCCAGATGGATACACTAAGAATGAAATTGACTACACCCTGTCAAACAAAAAACACTACTTCACAAATATAGAGGTGCTAAGGAAATTAACTTTCTCTTCTGACTACAGATTACTAAGAGGAACAATAATAATAAATGAAAAACGAAAAAACAGAACGAAATATACACAACCAAGATCAAATTTACAGTCAATAAGAGAGCAAAAAAGATATAAAAATGTTTTGCAAGAGAAACTTTACAAACGTGAATCAACCTACAAAGAAAAAGGAATATTTACAATACAACAACTCTATGATATTTTAGAAAAATTATTAACAGAAAGCATAACTGAATCACAAGTATCAAAACCGAAAGAAACCTTTACATTATCCGATAACATCAAGTCACTCATATTGAGAAGGCACACTCTACAACAAAAATCAGATAGAACAATAGAAGAAAAAATAGAGTTAAAAGAATTATATAGAATAATACCAAGAACAATACAGGATGACTATGACAATTACAAGTTAAAACGATATGAGAAATGTATAGAGCAAACTAGCGGAATAAAAAGAATTCATAAAAAAATGCATAATAATAAATCATGGATACCGAAATTGAAAACATTACAAGCAACTACAGAAGATAGAAAAGATCTAGTACAAATGGCCACTGATTTCTACAAACACCTATATAGACAAAAACAAGAAACAAACGAAAGAATAATTATTACAGAATATAAAAAACGTCAAACTGAAAACGAGAAACCACAATATTTTACTGGAAAAAAATACAGTTATCTATTAGAAATCTAAAAAATAACAAAATCCCCGGACCCGACTTTATTACAAATGAAGCGTTAAAATTAGGAGAAGAACAAATATTAGGACTAATAAATAGATTATTTAATGAAATACTAAGAGAGGAGACGTTTCCAGCTCAATGGAGTGAATCGGAAATAATTCTACTCTACAAGAAAGGAGACCCATCTTGTGTATCAAACTATAGACCAATAAGCTTAATGTCGAATCTCCACAAACTATTTTCACAATGTCTACTAAAAAGGATCGGTCCACAAATTGACGTCAAACAACCAATAGAGCAGGCTGGCTTCAGACCAGCATTCTCCACCATTGATCACATCCATGTGCTAAGCCAGGTAGTAGAGAAATACAAAGAATTCAATATGCCTCTATACCTGGCCTTCATTGATTATAAAAAAGCTTTCGACTCTATCTCCCACAGCGCTATAGTAAAGGCACTTAGGCATCATGCAATCGACGACACATACATCAATATAATAATGAATATTTATAGTAAGTGCAGAAGTAGAATAAGGTTAGACAGAAAGGGCCCACTGTTCGCAATTCAAAGAGGAACCAGACAAGGAGACCCACTGTCGCCAAAAATATTCATTGCAGTACTTGAGCTTATACTACACGATATAAACTGGAATAGGGGAGGCATCAATATCAGAAATAAAAGGCTAACCCATTTAAGATTCGCAGACGACCTGGTTCTTCTAAGTAATACCGCTAGAGACCTACAAGACATGCTGACAGCACTACATCAGCACAGCGAGAAGGTCGGTCTCGAAATAAATTTTGACAAGACCAAAATCATTACAAACCATACTAAACCTACTCTCAGCGTCGAAGGCGAAGTAATAGAGTACGTTGAAGAGTACATATATTTAGGTAAAGTGGTTTCGTTCAGAGAGATTGACTCGGAGGAAATAGACAGACGAATGGCGCTGGCATAGAAACGATACTGGTCCCTGAAAAATATTCTTAAATCTAAGCTACCTATTGTTCACAAACGGAGACTCATGGACTCTATCATTCTACCAACACTAACCTATGGCAGCCAGACCTGGTCTTTAACTGAAGCTAACGCAAATAGACTGTCGGTATGCCAAAGAGCGATGGAGAGAAGTCTCCTAGGGATAAAACTTAAAGACAGGGTCAGAAATGAAGAAATTCGGAAACGTACCAAAGTTAGAGATGCTATACAACATATCAGAAGACTAAATTGGAAGTGGGCCGGTCATGTAGCGAGACTCGAGGATGGGTGTTGGACGAAAGTGGTCACAGAGTGGAAAGGACCAGGAAGTGGAAAGCGCAAACAAGGTCGTCCGCCTAAACGCTGGTCCGATGACATACGCGAGACCGCAGGCAAACACTGGCTAGGATTGGCACAAGATAGGGATAAATGGCACAACCTGGAGGAGGCCTTCACCCGCACGGGGGTTCCTATGGAAGACATCAAATAAATATTACCTTAACTAATAAATACTAACAAAAATTACTTTATTTCATTATAATTACTAATCCACTAAACAAAAATGTTACTTAGTTCATAGGAGCAAATAAAAAGGCTTTTTATTTTATTTATTATGTGTGCTATTTCAGCCTACCTAATTAGTGCCACGAGGCCGATGACCCCTACGGTCAGAGGTCGCGGCACTAGCTTGTGCTGCCTATTTATATTCTTTTTATTATAGCTTCTAGCTACGCTGCATTGCCGCTGGGAGATTCTCTTCACCTGCTATTTTAGCGGGTCACTTGGACATAATTACCTAGTGACAAACTGACCCGCACTTTTTCTATTTCCAGGGTCTTCGCATCGGGCTTCGCACCATCATAGCGGTAGCGAGGCACACCAGCGGAGACCCTGGCACGCCGGCAACATCTAGCCCGTGTCCACTAGCTAAGTGCATACTACCATCTTTGCACAACGGACCGAACACCGCCACGGCAGAATATTTATTACGCATCCATTCCCTGAGGTTCATTTAGTCCAATACCTAATATAAATTTATGTAACGTTCTCTTACACCGATTATAATCTCCTAATATATTGTAATCGACTTTTTATTTATCTCTGCTCGCCCTAGCCAGTAGTTAGTCTCAATTACATCAATCACTTAATTACATTTTACAGTGCATAAGTCACCCTTAAATTACGTAACTTCATCAAAAACCACCATAAAACTCTAACCGTTACACAGGCTCACATGTTATCGAAACTGTGCCCAAAAGATTTCGTTCCATAACGACCATAAACTCAGCGTGTATACATGACAAAAATTTGTAAAAATAACTTTGGTTCCCGTCAAGGTTTCCACAGATTACTCAAATTTGAATTTAATATAAAATCCTAATTCATTTACGAATAATACCTACATTGTTGAAATTATCATTTGCTTCCAAATTCAAAACTCGGAATCGTGCGGATTGAGTTTATTAACTCAATTCAGAAACTGTGCGGGATTCTGAGTAAGTTTTTCCTTATTATTATGAAACCCTTCCCCTGAACTGATAAGTTTTCTGACTGAAGACTTCCGTTCAATACAGCAAAATTTCCTTAAAAAATTATGAAAAAAAAACTTTTGTGGAAATCCTTCTCAGTAAGCCAAGATTGAATCTGTGGAGGTATACGCTTGTTTTATTCTCATAAAACATTGATAAAGAAATCTGAAGTAACTTTTGTACACGTAAATTGCCTGAAACTTCAAAAGATTTTATATCTCATACAATCTTAGGATGGAAATAGGCAGTGAAATGATATAAATCAAAATTTATCGTGTCCTACCTTCCATAGTATAATTTCCGTTCGGAAATCCTCTCGGACTCGAACCGACTATAACCGCAATCCGTCCAGGTTTTCAGGCGGGCCCATAAGGCATTTCCTTCGCAACCGAACTGACCCAGGGCCATCTCCGGTTTCGAGATGGCCCCTTTCGGGATATTATAATTTCACTGAGAATTATTAAATAGGATTATCTTAGGTGTTCTTGATTCCTATTTATTTCAACAGATGACGCCGCTGTTACTTTGAGTTCAAAAGTCATATTTAAATTTGTTTACAAATATAAAATTAATACAATATCTAAGTGAATGAAATAAAAAAAAATCGTTGGCGGATAAGCAAACGTTTGGTTTTCTTCAATAATATACAATAGAATTAGTGCAACTCGGCAATAAATTAACACATAGGTATGTATGAGCGCAGGCCTGGGGGTGGCGCGTGAGGCCACCTGTCACCCCAGCAGAAGCAGGCCGGGACGGTGGGGCGACTAGCGCCCCTCCCCCAAACCGGGGCAAGACGGGGACACCGTGGTTCCCAAACCCGAGGGGGCCATCTCGAAACCGGAGATGGCCCAGGGTCAGTCGGGGTGCGAGGGATATGCTCTATGGACAACCTTACACCCCGGCGTCTGTAGACCCGAGACGGCGTGCGGTTTTAGTCGGTTCGAGCCCGACATAACCGCCCCCGCTGGCACGCGGGGGGGTATCCGAAGGGATTTCCGAACGATAAAAAAAAAAAAAAAAGGTATGTATAGAAAATGGAGTACATATACAAAAGAATAAAAAACTTGAGGAGTGTCAAGGGACACCCGGATGGAACGAAGTTCATTTCGATTAATTAGTGAAGGAATTGTAATAAAATTTTATGTCACACCCATTTTATGAAACACTGTCAGGATTCATTATTGTTATTTTTTATTATTTTTTCTTACTGATCATAAAGTTCTTCAGAAACTGAAACTCCTCGTCGTATTCGAATCAAATCATAGTTTATTTTTACGGTTTGACAATAACACCATACGTTTCCATAGTACCGTGATAACAATGCGCGGATCGGTGCGCAGAAGTTTCAAAAGTGAAAAGTGTCGTTACAATCTTAATTTTTTC